>OY757141.1:9092227-9715313 GCA_963583835.1 Drosophila immigrans
TTTTTAATGTTTATCTTGTGATATAGCGCGCTTTTCCCGACAAAGTCTAAGAAAGTGGGGATATGAAAAAATCAGATATATACTGGATTTTCTTGAAAACTCTGATTATTTCTTATATAATATCATTTGTGAAATGATACATATATTAATTATCTACATTTTAAGGTATTTTGCATTTATCTGCATAGTCAAAATGTTGAAAAATCTGTAATTGAAAAATTCGACGCTAACTTTTTACTAGCACCGCGACATTAAGTGTTGCCACCATGCTAAATGTCAGTTGGTTATTAATTTTGGAAATCATCACAAAAATTGGATTTTCTCAAAAACGGCTCTAGCGATTTTGATAAAACAAAAAGCAAAATGATTGTCTATTTAATTTGAATATGTTAATATAGTGCGACATGGCCGACAAGTTGGGGAAAATTGGAAAATCAAAATGCTGAAAAACTTTCAGCTTGATCGCCATTTTGGAAGAATTGGCAATGTTGGTTTGGCTTGCAAAAAACAATATGGCTACATTGTACACTGGCAAATTATTTAAAAATTTGTTTATTCACTACTAAAATGCGTTTTTCTCAAAAACGGTTCTAGCGATTTTAACAAAACAAATGGCAAAATATTTGTATTTTTAATGTTTATCTTGTGATATAGCGCGCTTTTCCCGACAAAGTCTAAGAAAGTGGGGATATGAAAAAATCAGATATATACTGGATTTTCTTGAAAACTCTGATTATTTCTTATATAATATCATTTGTGAAATGATACATATATTAATTATCTACATTTTAAGGTATTTTGCATTTATCTGCATAGTCAAAATGTTAAAAAATCTGTAATTGAAAAATTCGACGCTAACTTTTTACTAGCACCGCGACATTAAGTGTTGCCACCATGCTAAATGTCAGTTGGTTATTAATTTTGGAAATCATCACAAAAATTGGATTTTCTCAAAAACGGCTCTAGCGATTTTGATAAAACAAAAAGCAAAATGATTGTCTATTTAATTTGAATATGTTGATATAGTGCGACATGGCCGACAAGTTGGCGTAATATGGAAAATAATTTGTGAACACCGTTGACTTAATGATGTGTCGGTAACTCCGGACAAATGAACTCAAAACAGAGTTTTTATTAAATATATACAATTACAAATATAAGTAAAAAAATATATTAATAAATCAAATAATAAAACTGGAATATAATTTTATAAACATAGCTTTATTGTTAAATTTGCTTATTGCTCCCGATTTGCAAATATTTAAAGTAGGCACATTTCCCGCCAAAGTCAATATTTGTTATCTAACACTGCAAAAGTACCGAAGTGGTTCCGGACTGGTTCCACCTAGTGGATTCACCTGTAAAATGAACTAGTTTAGGTGGGTTGATAAAAGGTAAATTTTCTAAAAAACGGCTCTAAGAAATTTAACCAAAATAGGTGTGTAGGTTCCTTAAATATAAATCTAGGAATAGGCATTGCGTGCATAGGCCGACAAGAAGGCTGAAAAGAGTTATGGCCATTAATCGGCAACATTGACGTTTTTCGCTCATTTTGTATGGGGCTAGATGGGAGGTTGGTGAACTTATCCCCAAATATCTCGAAAACGGCTCTAGCAAAATCTTTGATATTTTGGGGATACAGTCTTAAAGCTACCCTCTATAACTTGTCATTAACCGATTTGGGCGACAAAGCCCCAGACCCGAGATATTGGCAAAAATGTATTACCTCATATTTTTCAAATGCGAAATTATGGTATTAATAGTGCAAATAATTAGACAAACATGTCTTTAATAGAAAGATAATTAAATTTACTTTCAGTTTGCATTCAAATTTAATTAATTAAAGGCTTAAATACGTTACAAAATCATAAATAAACAATGGTTTCACATCCGATAGTTTTTGTATCGATATGTGACGCTATTGTTGCGGAGCTATCTTGACGCACATACTTTCCATTTATATATAAATTTATAAATCAATAAAAATAATATAAAGCGATGTCTATTTATTTGCTCACTTTTAAGATTAGTGGCAGAAAAGCGATTTATTCATGCTGAGCACTAGATATCGATAGTTATCGTTGAAAGCAACTGCACTTTGCCGGCTGGCAATTTGTATTTCATTCTATTAGAATAATGTCCGTCGCCTCGCCTTCAAATCCCAGCATTGGACTGCAAAGCAAGCGATGGAACGGGCTGCGCAATGTACTGGAGCGCGAGGGTCTCTTCTGCAAGGACGACTTCACGCCGTCGCCCGACAACTTGGAATTCCTGCAAACGAAGAGCAAAGTGCTGATCATCGGTGCCGGAGGATTGGGATGTGAGCTGCTAAAGGACTTGGCGTTGATGGGGTTTGGTGACCTACATGTCATCGACATGGACACCATCGAGCTGTCCAATCTGAATCGTCAGTTCCTCTTCAGACGCTCCGACATTAATGCCTCGAAGGCCGAATGCGCCGCACGCTTCATCAACAATCGGGTCCCCAGCTGCAAGGTGACGCCGCACTTTGCCAAGATCCAGGACTTTGACGAGACCTTCTACCAGCAGTTCCACATCATTGTGTGCGGCCTCGACTCCATTGTGGCGCGGCGCTGGATCAACGGCATGCTGTTGTCTATGCTGCGATACGAGGACGACAAAAGCATTGATGTCTCCTCGATCATACCCATGATCGATGGCGGCACCGAAGGCTTTAAGGGCAACGCGCGCGTCATCCTGCCCGGCTACACCGCCTGCATTGAGTGCACCTTGGATCTGTTTCCGCCTCAGATCAACTATCCGCTGTGCACCATTGCAAACACGCCGCGTCTGCCCGAGCATTGCATCGAGTACGTCAAGCTGATCCAGTGGGACAAGGAGAATCCGTTTGGGGCGCCGCTGGATGGCGATGATCCGCAGCACATTGGATGGATATATGAGCGTGCCCAGGAGCGTGCCAATCAGTTTAACATCAGCGGCATCACCTATCGCCTGGTGCAGGGCGTCATCAAGCACATTATACCGGCGGTGGCCAGCACCAATGCCGTGATTGCGGCCGCCTGCGCCCTGGAGGTGTTCAAGCTGGCCACCAGCTGCTACGACAGCATGGCCAACTACCTGAACTTCAACGATCTCGACGGCATCTACACGTACACCTACGAGGCGGAGAAGTCGGAGAGTTGTCTGGCCTGCAGCAATGTGCCGCAAGTGCTGAGCATCGAGAATGCCAACACCACCACGCTCGAGGATGTCATCAAGCAGCTGTGCGAGCTGCCCCGCTTCCAGCTCAAGAGTCCGGCGCTGACCACCGTCATGGCCGATGGCAAGAAGCGCACTCTGTACATGGCCACTGTGCGAAGCATTGAGGAGGCCACGCGCAAGAACCTAACGCAGTCTTTGGGCGAGCTGTGCCTGCAGGATGGCCAGCTGTTGACTGTCACAGATGCCACGTCGCCCACTGCGATCACGCTGCAGCTCAAGTACCAAGCGAACGAGGTGGAAATGTCGTGAATGCATCAAATGCATAATGAATAAAGAAATCAATTTTACAGATTAACAAAAACAAAGGAATTTATCACATTTAGCATTAGCATTTAGCAGCTCATGTCCAGTATGAATTTCTTGCCGGTGAAGCCCTTGAAGCTAAGCGCAGCGGCTGCCGCCTCCTTGAACTGGTCCAGCGGCACCATCTCGTGTGTGGGCGCCACAAATTTGCGCTGCTCCATGAGCTGGCAGAGCTCGGCGAACATCTGGTCGCGTTCTGGCGCATTGTAGTTCTCCTTGGACCAACGCGTCATCCAGAAACCACGGAATGCAATGTCCTTGAAGATTAGCGGTCCTGTGGCCACGGTCACCGGCTCCCGCGACATGCCGCCATAGGTGACCATAACGCCGCGATCGTTCAGATGACGCGACACCTCCGTGGCGCTCTTGCCGCCCACACAATTGAACGCCAGCTTTGGCCGCTGCAGTTTGCCGCTCTTAAAGATATCGCTAGTGCGCATCTCCTCTTCGGTTAGCACAGCACTGGCGCCCAGGCACTCGAGCATCTGTTTCAGCTCCGCGATCTCGGGCCGATTGCGCACAATGCCCACGCTATTGATGCCCCAGGCCTTGCACAGTTGATGCACAGCTTGGCCAACGGCGCTGTTGGCTCCGTTCTGGATGACTGTGTCGCCGGGCGACAGCTGCACAAAGTCCTTGAGCATGCGGTAGGCGGTGCAGGGATTTACCGTGATGGTGGCTGCCTCCGCCAAGCCAACCTTATTGGAGATGGCCAGCAGTTGATCCTCGTTGTAGATGGCATGCGTTGTCCAGGTGCCCAGGCCCGTGGCCAGTGGTACCACATGTGCGCCGGCCTGCAGACCCTTCACCTTGTCGCCCACACAGACCACTTCGCCCACAAACTCATTGCCCGCAACTGCCGGAAACTTTGGCTTCACCGGATATTTGCCTGTGAATCCGTAATGTTTACATAAGAGGAATGGCTATCGACTTGCGCTCACTCACCTTGTATGGTATTGATGTCCGCTGGGTTGATGGGCGCCGCCAGAATCTTCACCAGCACCTGCTGATCCATGGGTGCCGCCAGCTTGTCCTCCACCAGCTGCAGCACGTCCTGCGGCTCGCCGTGTTGTGTGTACTTCAGGGACCTGGCCACAATGGACATTTGTCGACACAGCAGCGTTGGGTGCGTCCAACTTGACAGCGATTTACGCAACATTTTAATAAAGTTTACAATCAACTTTTACACACAGAATTTGTTACTTATTATGGCGCCGGCTCAGCTGTGTTTCCACTATATACATGTGCTATCGATAGTGCGAATATCGATAAATGTCTAATGCGCGAATTTTGAACATTTAAAACGAATGTGACCGTAGTGCTAAAATGCCAAGCAACGTTACTTTCAAAGCTTTCAAGCCGTAATTGCATTGTGCGAGCAATCACGCAACTTCCGACTTCCTTTTCCGCTACAACGGGTTCGGTGGTTAATGCAGGTGTTCACCTTTACCACCAGGACATTAACATATAACTACAATGTTGGTGTTGTTTATTAACCGAAGGAGAGAAGAAAGCTTAAAAATTACAAGAATTTTGTATATTTTTATTTCTATGTTTAAATCGTGGCTTGACCTTCTAATCGCTACCCTTTGAATTAACATTACCAATCAGCTGCCAACATTTCCATTGTAATTCTTATAGCAATAACACCAACGGCAGGCAACCGCAATTTAGTTACATTTAGTTTACATACTGTTTTGCAAAACAAACAGAAATCAATAACTATGGGACAGACAGAAGGTAAAGAAAACTTCACGTCGAAATCCCACTCCAATTATTTCACCCTCGGACCCCCAAACGTGCTGCCATAATTATAAACGACGATGTCGCTGTGCCAGCGGTGAGGGCATGTCGACTTTGTCAACAAGTTGGTTACAGGGTGTAATAGACTGAACAGGAAGTGAAGCGGTTAAATTTAGCTGTTTAGATTTACATTTAGATAAGTACGCTAGATCTATATAATTGGATAAAGCGTAGCAAATTATGAAACGTGAATTTATAGTTCGGTAATAAGGGAACAAGCAATCGCAATGTAAAAAATAAATTAATATTAATAATAAAATTAAATACGCTTAAAAGAAACACGAAACAACCCTTGATAATAATAAAATAAATAATTATTTTTCAGTTTGGTTGGTTGGATAATCACTGCAATGTAATTTTTATAATGTTTCTTATCATCACTACAGTCCCCGAAAATAGTGATCCAATGTACTAATAATCAAAAAATAAATTAATGTAGGTATAAATGTACCCATTAATATTGGGATACACAACAATACGCGGTTAGAGAAGTGGCATCCTTGATTTGTTGAATCATAATTCTGTTAACTGAAATCTAACACCAAATTCAAATGCCTTATGATAACAATTTACTTATTTGCTCGTTCTTTAAATAGCGTTCTTATTAATGGGTATTTAAGCCGTTAGCCATGGGAGCCTTTGTTTTTTATTTGCACTTATTGTGGTGATAAAAGACGTTGCCGGGGCTCTCATAAAGCAGTCAAACATTGCTTGTCGCCTCCTCGTCGTTGTCGTCCTGAGCGTCAGCGCAAGACTCCCTCCATGCCAGCACGGAAACGAAAAATCCAATAAAATAAATGTATGTGTGAATTATTCGTGGGTCGCGTGCTGTGCTGTGCCGTAAACGGGCTTCAGGAAGGCGGCTCAGTAAGAATCTAGCATTCGAACGCCGCAGTTGCCAACGCTTCAGGAGCTTTAAAATGACGACACACCGACAAGCCGTCAATCCGCGTGCCAATGTCTTCATACTGGTCAATCTCGGATGTGAGGCATTGTTCGTAATTGACCAGCGACTAAAGGCCCAACAAATCGAGTCGGACAAATCCGTTCAAGGTAAATGGGTGGCGACCTCGACCCCACTAATTGCTCTATAGTGATTACTTCTCCATTCGCCTTAGTCATACACGATGTGATTTCGGTGTTGTTGGAGCCCAAATTTCTAGAATCTCTTATCAATGGATCTGTGCACAGTGAAGCCCAACTGTTGACGGCCGAGCACTGCAAGTTCATGTTAAATGACATCGCCACCTGTTCGCTGATGCGGCTCACCGAGACTTCGATGGATAAGCTGTGGAATCTGATGACCATGGTCTACAAATGGCAATTGTTTGTCTCGCAACATCAGCACAACTTGCTGGATATCACATTTCGTCACCTGGATGCGATCAACAAGCTGCATCCAGACGCAAGGCGACACATGCTCATTGATTTTAGTAAGAATACACTACTGGATTTCTGGAACTCTTGCGGCGAGGAGCATCAGCTGTCCATCTATCGCACCAATAAGGCCTGGCTTGAGTGCTTCAATACGAAGATATCGCTGCTTATACGACTCGGATTTCAGGCTATGGATGGCAGTTTCATCAATGCCGTGGATCAGAGCCACTATCTGGAGTATGCCCAGTGCATTGGCGATAACATCTACACGAAGAGCAGCGAGCTGGCTCAGCAACAGCCACAGCAGGAGCCAAATCGCATGGATCAACTCGCCGCCCAGCTAAGCATCGGCCAGACGCCACTTGCAACACCTGGTGAGGATTTGCAGCCGATCGATGCGGGTCAGTTTCAGAAGCAGTTTGAGCAAACATTCTCAAACACATTGTTTGCCGATCTAGACAACAATGCCACGTCCCAGACGCAGGGCAATCCAAATGCCTCCGGTTGTGAATTTGTGCAGCTGCTGACAACGGACAGCAATCCAAATCCAAACACGAATCCATGTCCGACGAGCAGTAGTGGCGGCGGCGGCTCAGTGCTCAATCAGCAACTGCTCGATTTGTACAGCAAAATGCACTGAAAAGTTAAGGCGGCAAGTGAGTAAGTGCGTAATGCATAATTAGAAAATATTGTATTTGTTTGTAAAATAATTACAAAAAACGTATTTCTCTTTTTGCAGTTTCGAAGACATTGGTGATCCAACCACATTACAAATAAAAATTTTGAGCTTGCGACTTAGTTAAGATTTAAGTTTTGCATATGCGTCAGATCGAAACGAACTAAAATCTCAAACTTTTCAACATGTTGAAGGGATATTAAAAAGTGTTTGCAAAATAATTTAACTAAAATGTACATTTTAACAAATGAAATTTAACAAAAAATCCAAAAAATTGTATGTGTACGTGTGTGGTGTGTTAGCCAATCAATCATGTTATTCAGCAACTGCTGCAGTTGCCAAAATATAACGTGGACATTGTATGGCATCAAAAATATAATACGAGTCGTATCAATAATTACTGCTTTATCATTCGAAATTGGAGTTCGTCGCTGTCTGTGTCTTGGGAGAGTTGAGGGTGTTAATGTGTTAATGAAGATGGTGTTCTTGTGTGGTTGTGGTTGTGCTTTGTGGTCGTTGTTGTGTTGTTTTGTTGGTGGTGCTGGTGGTGGGATGGCGGGTTTGCGAGGCAGTTCAGTGCGTTGTGTCCCAGACACACATTACATTTTCGCCTTGAGCGGCACCGCATCCACCATGATATGCAGTGCCATCTTGAGGCACTCCTCGGCCGAACTGATCTGCGCACAGGGATAGGCAGCGCCATACTCGGTTAGAAAATCACAATACTTCTGATAGTTGCCAATCGCGAACTCATAGTTGTAGGCACCTAACAGCTTCATGTCCGTGTCATCGTTCACTAGCGGCACCGTCGCCTTGAACGGCATTCCCTTGTACTTGGGATGATCCAGCTCGCATGCCTCGCAGTTGCAGTTGAAGCGATATTGCATCGACAACCGCTCCTGACGCTCCTTCTTGCTGAAGACGGCAAAGTGCGCTCTGTCCACAACAAAAGATAAATCAATGAGTATTAAGATAATGCAGTATGAAACAACTTCATCACTTACCCGTAGTTGTCGTAGAGGGCTTCGCCAGCCTTGATGGGCCGCAGCACAAACAAATAGGCCTTGGTGCCATCATAGATGCGTAGCGTGTTGGGCGCACACGAATGATTGAGGAGAGATAGAAACGCATAGGCGCCTGATGAGTGCGTCTGATCGTCCTTGGTCTCGTTCACCTGCTCGACGAGATCAATGCCATGCATATTCGATGGTGATGTTTGCAGATGCCTAAACAGCAGATCAGTAAAGAAGTTGCGACCTTCCTCGCCGCCCAGGAAATCCTTCAGCGGCGTATACTCGATGATAAAGTGCTTGAGGACGGCACAAACAACCGAACGCTGAAACAGATCCGATACTGAACGCATATGCTGATTCGTCACCATACCATGGATGGCTCGATAATGCTCCTGGGGCGTCAGTTGCGTATAGTCTAAGTCAAAGACGCACTTCTGCTGATTGCTTGGCTGCTCGCAGTACGCCATCAGCTCCTCGATGCTTTCGTACAGGTTGAGGGCGCTCAACGTTGTGCGCAGCGCGATGCCATGGATTTTGTTAAACATGCGATGCAATAAGTCAATGATAGGACATTCGTACTTGTGAAACGATTCGTTGGCCAGCTGCTTGCACTCCTCCGAACAGAACATCACCGAGCAGCAGTTATCGCAGGGTATTAGCGTCAGATAACGCTCTTGTTTGCATGTCGCGCACCTAATGTAGCGCATGGGCGGCAGCAGAGACGAGCAGAACGGTTGCTCCGCGGCGATCACATCGCCCACAACCAGATCCCGCGTCGTCGCTATGAAGCGTCCCTCGTCGGGGGTTTCGCGCAACTCCAGGCAACTGGCAATGTACGGCACCTGGGCGTGGGCCTCGAAGCTCAGCTTGAAGTCATAGGGCACAATGTCTGGTGCCTGTTGCTGCACCAGCTGCTGGCAGTCGCGTTCCCGTTTGTCCAGTTTATGTCGCAGCCGTTCCGGATAGTTGGCCTTGCGCGCCAGCTCGATGTTCGCGAGACACTCGCGATACCGTTTCCATTCGAAGAAAACCGCCGATCGATTGGCGTAGCCAATTGACAAATGTTCCGAGTTTGGTTCCGCATAGCAGATGCTCTTGTTGTACAATTCGAGTGCCTAAAGATACATTAGAACATTTGAAATTAGTGCGTTAGGGTGATCAAAATAAATGTATTTCGTCAATCGACAGCTGGTCACTCTGATTTTCGGTATTTCATTACACGCTAAATTCCAAAAACAACAAATCACATGCCGCAGAATGCCGCTTACATATAATAAAGTATTAACATGCAACTTTGATGCCAACACTTGCCTGAAAGTATTTCCTGTTCTTCAGGGAGAACTGCTCGTTGCCCAACATCCGGAACTCCACGCTGCGCTTGTTGCATTTGTTCTCGCGCAATGTTACATTCAGGAATATCTTCTCCATGTACTTGAAGTCGATGAGCGCGTGCTCAACGAAGTTCACTTTGGAGAAGTTCTCTTTGAGCTCATTGAATTTGCCGGATATGATGCCAATGAGCTTCCAATCGTTTAGCTTCTTGATCAGATCGTCGCTAACGTCATAAACGTCCATTGTTGTTTTTTTTCTTTTAATGTACCTCTTTTATATATTTTATTTTGTTGTTGTTATTTAATGTATCCTTGAGATGCACACATACACATGCATGCACACATGCACACCACTCACACACAGAGACACAAGCCACTTGGTGCAGTCGCCGTCCTCCTCGCCGTGTTTTTCTTAGTAAGTCGCGTGTGTTGCGTCGCCGCCGCCGCCGTTGTCGACGTCTTTTTAGCTGCTGCCGCTGCCGCCGCCTGTTTTTTCACCAACAAAATACGATTGTGTTGTGGTGCGTTTGTGGCACAGCACTGTTTAGTTCCGCTTATTTTTACCGTTAATATGCAATTTCACAGAGAATTTCAATTATAAAACGGCAAATTTGTTTGTTATGCGCCCAATCCTGATCAAAAATTGTAGCAGCTCAAGAAGTTGATAGAGGTGGAGAAACATCGATGGTCCTATCTATCGATGCATCGATGTTTTTAAAATTTTGTACGAAAATCGATATTTTTACGGCAAACATCGATGTTTCACGTAGCCAAAGAATATTATTATTGAATTAAAATATTCTTTAAGATGAAATTAGACTTTTTGACGAGCATATATGTTTTTACGACGAAAATTGCTACCCAGATACACATCCATTGACTAAAAAAAAATGCAAAACGCATGTAAAAAGGCGCGTACTTTTGAAATTTTGAGTGTTTTCCCTCTAATCAGATTTCTGTCGAAAAAATAACGGAGAGTAGTTTAAATGAAAATAAACTAGCATTGAACTGCCAACTAGCGCTTGATGTACATATAATACATCGATGTATCGATGTCTCACCACCTCCACCGAATTCCGCACATTTTGTTCGTCAAGAAATAACCCCATCACGCGGTGGTGCTAAAGCGCCATCTGTTGACGGTGGTTTGTCATAGTTTCGAGAATTATCCGCTTTGCAAGCATGTAAACCTAAGAAATTTGAACGTGTACTAAATAATATGCTCTAATATAAATTAAAAACATCAAATTATGTTTAGTGTATGCAATTATTTAATTGAGGGTATTGAACAAATTGAAAGTTGCTTGCCTACTACTTCTCTTCGCACCACTCGTTCTCCTTGCGCACCTTCTCCTCCTCAGCTGGCGAAAAGTCGTTGGCAATGGCAAAAGTCTCTCGGATGTCCTGAAGCGACTTTCCTTTGATCATGTTGGCGCACGTTTTGCAGGTGACATCTAATAGACCTTGAATGTTCAAATAATTGGCCGCCAAAATGAGCTCGAACAAGGTGCCTTGGTCGACTTTGAGGAAGTCGGCATCCCAAGATGAGATGTCATCGGTACGTTTCTCCTTATTCTCATCCTCTTGGGCCTGTTGTGGATCGTCCTGGGCATGGTATGTGGCCCAGTGCAGCACTTTGCGTAAAATGGTCGAGTTGACATTGGGAAGGGGCAATATGCTATTATCGCTTTCATCACCTAAATCTTCAAGTGCCGTTTTGATGGTCTCCGAACATTTTGCGATCTCGATGTCGGTGTCAAAAATTTCCTTATCGGAAGATTCCAAGCGAATTATGGGCATTTTTAAATGACTGCAGAAAAAATCCATTTTCAAATTATAAATTTAATAAATCACTTATTCTTTCACAATATAACTTACGAGATTGCAATGATTTCTTAACCGTGTCACTGAATTTGTCCAACAGATGTGGGGACCGATGTAGTTTTCAAGGCACCATATAAAAAGCTAAAAATAAGTGCTTTATTATTTTTATATGGCTGCTTGCTTTAACTTGAAATTATGAAACTAAAAATGTCTTTTGAAACGGGGCTATTAAAGAGTTTAACACATGAAACTTCTCGCATCTTTCCTATAATTAAAGTGTTTGTAATGCTTACAACTTTATCCAAAATGTTATCCGATTGTTGTTTATCAACATAAAAAATATTATCACAATTGTCAGGCTGACAGTGTGACCTGAGCCTACAAAATTATGCCTTTAAAACTTGCCGCCAATATAATACCATAAAATTTATTTAAGCATATTCTCCAAAGTGAATTCAGGACAGGGTCCAGATTTTACATAAATTGTATAAAAAAATGTAACAATAAATTACAATAATTTCCTTTGGCTGAATGGTTGCTTACTCGAGTAAGCCCACAAGGAACTCTAAAGTCTTTCCCATTATAGATATCACGGTGTCTGCTACAAAGGTGACTGCTTGAAGCAATATGTTCTCCAAGTCGTCGTGTTGGAATGTCCGTAGGAAGCGGAACAGCAGGAATGCCGACACAACAATGATCACAGGCCAAACGAGCGAGAGCACGAAACGTGCTGTCCAGAGAACTACATACCAGGATACGACTAACACCAATACGTAAGCAATTAGCGTTCCTATATCCGAGGGGAATCCCACATTCTTCACCGTATAGTCGTAAAGGACGGCAATAAACGGAGCGTCGCGCCAATCACCGAGCTCGGAGCTTCCATGAGCCATTTTGGATAAGTCTCTTGCTGCTGGCAGTGAAAACTACAACTGGACAAACTATACACAAATGAATAAAATTTTTTAATTTAAGGGGATATTACTACTTACATATTTGCTCCAAAAAACAAAGACACGACTTCAAACTTAATTTAAAGCAGCTGTTCTGATTCGGTGTGTCTGGACGAAAATAAATAAAAATACCAAACAATCGCGTAGTCGTCGTCTAGTTGAAAAAGCTCAACAGTTGGTTATCGAGAGCAGTTATCGATAAGAATTTGCGCGCGCGATCTTAATAATCGGCAATAATTTAAAAATATAAGTTGTAAATTAGTTGAGTGAAAAAGTTCAGAAACAAATAACATTTTATGTTGCCACCTTAAATTGTTGTGTGTGCATTCTTAACTTTAACGATATAAAGCCTGTTGATGGCTTAATCTACACACAAATGTTAATTTAAACCCTCCGAGCTACATGTGGGTGTGCATTGAACTCTAGCAATTCCTTGTGGTACTGCCAATGCCCTAGCTAAAAATAGACACGTAACTGATGCTGAGCATTTGTACAGTAAGCAATTTCCTTTTCCTTTGAAATCCCAACAGGGGCTGCTGCAATTATAGTTCAATGTACGCTACCTGTCGCGCTTTTGTTCGCCAGCACGATGAAATGACGAAAATCACATTTTAATGGCCATCAAATCGCATACTCAACAAATACAAATGCTATAAATTCAACAATCTCAGACTGATATAGAAAGCAACTCCCAGAGAAAATCAAATATGAAGAAACTCCGATTTGTTAATCCGAGGGATTCGCAAAGTCAGTAACGCTGTTGGTTGCATACGTGTAATAATGATTAATATTGAATGACAAAAATAAATGGCAAAGCTGACTTGCGATAATTAACAAGTATTGTACGTGGACTTAAATTGACTTTAGTGTTTGAAATCTGTCGATATTTGCAGAGGAGTGAGTGACAAATTGTTGTAAATGTTTACAGAGCGTCAAATTTATAAATCTGGGCCTGTTTATGCCACATAATCTAATAAGAGCTTAATAAGAGACTTTGAGCAATATGTTTGGTACTTAGGTAGGCAGCACTTCATAATTTTAACATTGATAAATAATATATTTTCTGTATGGATTGCCGACATCTGCTGCTTACACGCAGTTTCAGTTGCCAATTTTATCTATATTGAGGAATTGACTTATTCGTGACCATAATATTACCAATATTAACTGCGTCTGACAGTCGTTGGAAACAAAAACCTTATTTGTGCTCACTTCACTTTAAAGCATCCAAATGAATATATAATCGAATGTGTTACGCAATGCTTAGTTCAAAATCTCTTGTTGCGCGTGTATGTATGCAAATAATGGTTATGTGTATTAATCTTGAGTTATGCAGTGCAACAACAGGTGAGGGCCCGAGAGCACGTATAAGAAATGTGTATTTAAATCGCGGTTGGTGGTTAGGTGGTGAACCAATGTGTGAAGCTTAATGATTGATTCTGATAAGATGGAAAAGTGCCTCAGTCGACAGTGTAATACTCTTTCCCACTCACTGGGTAACCCAATGTAGATTTTTGTATTTAATATATTAAAATTTTAATCTTATCAAAGGCACACAAAAAGGTCAGTTGTTGTTTGAAGGACTCTATGCGCAACTGGACATGGGGCAAACATTGTCAAGTTGACTCCCGCTCCCCAAAAAAAAAAAGGAAAAATATTCAAAGCATGAACGGAATATAAAATGAAAGGAAGCGGAAATGTTGAGGCAAGAGTCGGGCATGCAACAGGAAGCAACATAAGAACACAAACACATACACTCGGACTCGGGGGGAGAGTGAGATAAGCACAAAAGGAGATAGTGCGACACTTTTATGAACATAGCAACAAAAGCTAGATACTATAATAACAGGCACTGCAACTGCAATAACAACAGCAGCAACAGCAACAATGGGAAGAACAGCTTGTTGTTGTCTGCTGGTCTGTTGTACAAGCAAATAAAGGCGTGACACAGTTCTTGCATTCTCATTCACTCTCACACATAGGCACACAGACAGTTAGTGACAATGCACACACACACACACACACACACACAGGGAACACATGGTCGTATCTTATTTATAGTCCTGTTGCTGTGGCTCTAGTCAAAGTCAGTCAACCGGGCCAGGCAGTCACTTGTACTTTACTTGCACTGCAATTGCAACAAAGTCTCATAGGTAGCCTTTGCCTTTGTGTCCTGTTTGCTCATCTCTCTCGCTCTCTTTCTCTCTCTCACTCTCGCTCACGCTCTTCCTTCGCTGTTTGCTTCAAACAGCATAGTTAAAAACCTACCATGAAAATGACATAGTTGTAAATTGTTTCGGGACCAAATGAAGTGCCACTTAAGAGCCACTTGATAAATGAATCTGCTTGCCTACTGACAACTAAATCCGTTGAAGCTCTAAATATAGAAACATTCGTATTTCTATAAGAACTTCATTAGCCAGTCAATTAAATAGTTTTCGGCATTCAAAGGGAGTAGGGAAAATTAATCAAAATTAATAGCATTTTGATATGTTAAGCTAGGCATTTGCATTAATTGCTTTTCACAGTTCATCAAGAAAGTTTTGGAGAAAAAGAGTCAGGGAATTTTAATATTGTTTTTAATTTGTTTGGCGCAACAAAAAGACGTAGTGTAAGATATATTTTTAATGAGGCACATTGTTTAATTTGTTTGTATATCTATTCCGCAAATGTATTGTATAAGCTACTGTATCATATATACCACTGATTAGAGTTATTCTAGTAACCTGCACTCCTTAAAATTGGTATCCAATCTAGTCTTTTAGAGTCGAAAACAATAAAGTTATTCTGTGAAATCAATTGCAAGATTGATCACAATTCAAATGGCCGTCAATCCATTGAGACTCATTGCGCCAATTGATATGTGTAGACAAGTGTGCTCTGTTGTTTTTGTTGAATGCTGGTATCATTACCACTCGTATTTGCAGCGATAAGAGAGTGTGACAACATGCGGCATCCATGCATGCAGGTTGCAGTGTCAGATTGGCAAGCAATGCACATGTTCACCATTAGTTTAAGTGCATTAGATGGCAACTGCAACTTACCGCAAAAAACCTCAAGACCACTTTATCCCCTTCCTATCAGGCAGCTTCAGGGCACACGTGCCGCTTTAGTTGGTGGCTAAAGCCAGACCGGAGAAAGGAGAATACGGAACAGAGAATCTAGACCCGAGAGCCGAGAACTGAGAACTGAGAGCTGAGAACACAGAACCACGCAGAGGTTTAAAGTGCAGTCAGCACATACTTAACGTTGACCTTTCACGTTGGGGGCCAAAGGAGCTTCGCTGCGTGACGTTGATGTCGCCTCGCATGTTGAAAACCATTTGATATGGTCGTGTATACTCCTACGGCCGCGACACTTGATAAAATTAATGAGCATCGACTTAGCCCTCCCTCAGCCAAAAAAGCAAACAAAAAAGCAAACAAACAAAACGTGAAGCAATTGAATGAAGGGGGCCCAAGAGATAAATATTAAGAGGAGGGTTTTTATCAAATTGCTTGGGGAGCGACAGTTGTCCGCATGGGATTGTGCAACGGAACCACAACAGCCAACAGTCAACAGCCGAGAGCCAAGAAGCAACAGGTTCGATGGGTTGGGCGAATTGTTTACACCTAACTGAACTAAGCCTTCAAAAATACAGTCAACTGCTTAATTTAAAGAGCATTCAGAAAAGTCAACGCTTCGGGCCAATTTCTAAAGCAACAAAGACTAAACAAATCGAAAGGAAAAAGTAAAAGGCGAACTGTTGTGTGTGAGAGGAGCAAAAATAAAAATCAAAAATACAACGAAAAATTAAAACGAAAACGAAAGAAATATAATAAAAAACGAAGCAAAACTGTTGCCTGCTTTCAGGCGATGCGCCGGCCGATTCTAAATGTCAGCGTGTAATAAAATTTGGACGCCTTTTACGCATTTTTAAGTTTGCGCCGCTTTCGCATAAATGAAATTATTAACAAATAAATGAAAAATGCGCAGTAAAAGTGAATTATAATTTTTGTTTTCTTCATCGCCTTCGCTTTATCAACATTTTTAATATTTTCATTCAATTTTGCAGGTTGCCCGCACCAAGCATAAATATCAAAGGTGAGGTGAGTGAGTGTGAATGTGTGTGTGCGAGTGTGTGAGTGTGTGAGTGTGTGAGTGTGTGAGTGTGTGTGTGAGCCAAGAAACCGAAGAGACGCTGCCGTGTATATGAGTAGTTTTTTTTCATACTTTACTTGAATTGAATTGGGAGTAAAAATGAGGAGCTGGGAGGGGTTATTCGGGTCCTGGTTTCTGGTACCGGCTGCTGGCTCCTGGCTGCTGGCTGCTGGCTCCTGGATCCTGGCGGCTCTGGCTGGTGGCTGTCGTGTCAATTCAATCAACTTGCTTTCTTGCCGACTCCCCTTGCGCCTCTTATGGCTGTTGGTTACACAAATGAAAATTTATTGTATATGCTTTATGCATGCGTTGACACAATATAAGGATACAGGACTTCACGACTACGTACATATGTATATATGTGTGTATATGTATGTGTATAAGCGGGTAATACATTTTCAATTTGTTGCACAAGACACTCGACAAACTGCGTCGTTTAAAATGAAATTTTGCCATGCAAAAAATGGAATAATATAAATGTATATCAATATATATATTTATATTTCTTTTTGAGTGCCCATTGTAATGTGAAAATTTAAAAAGTTTTGCTTAAGAGCACAAAGCAGTCAGTTTCTTTATTCATCTCAATTTCTTTCTTCTCGTTCGTTTTGAAGTGACCGCCTCTGCAGATGCAACATTCGCCCACTCGCCTCCGCCTCCGCCTCCGCCCATTACCCATACGCCGCATGGGCCTGTCACTTAATTAACGTATTCAACGCACTTCTTCAGTCAGCTCAGCGTCAGCTGCCAGTATAAAGAGGTTTTCAAAGCAGCAAAAGGTTAGCTACAGAAATTAAAAAGTCAAAAAAAAAAAAAAAAAAAAACAAGAAAAGAAATAATGAAAAAACTTAAAACTCGAGTTTTGCGATCTTTGCAGCTGGAAAGTTTTCGGCAGTCCGTGCACTGAAAGTAACTTTTAACCTTTGCCAAGTACGAACATCGTCTGGGACTCTGGACTGGGAAATGGAAAATGGTAAATGGTAAATGGTAAACGGTAAATGGGGTAAGCATTGTAATAGGTAGCTAATAGCTTGGGGTATTTGCCTTAATGCCATGCCCTACCGTTAGCTGCCTCTGTTAACACAGCTGCCAGCTGCCGTTGCTCTGCTGCTCTTCTCAGTCTCTCCTCCAGCGAGCGCATTTACAAGTCATTTACATATGCGACGGCTCGGCTCGCAAAAGTGGCGGAGCAACAGTGTAACAGAGCAACAGGGCAACAGGGCAACATGCCACACGCCACATGCCACATGCCACGCTCTACTCTTGCAGAGTTGCATTAAAATTTATGCTTGCAAAGCCGTTTAGTCAACAACTGCAATGTCTGCAGCTGTGTGAAACTGTGTGAAACTGTGAATCGGCTTTCCTCTGTCAAGGCCATTGTTCTCCTCGAGAGCTCTCATCTGATGTGCAGCAGAGAACACATAAGGCTATTTTAAATATAGTTTTAGCTTGTTGGCAACCAAGAAATTAATTATATTCTTATTTGTATGCAAATAAATAATACGCAAGTTAGAGCTTTTCAAATATTCCTAAGTGCAATGCTTCTGGTGTCTTGGATTCTGCAATATGAATTTTTAATACACAAACACTTGTTTAAAAACATTTCAATTTATTTATGCAAATATTTATAGGGAGTTCGCTGCAATTGTTGAGTAACTTCCGAGGAATTGAGTACTTTGAATGAAGACATAACTGCTACTTAACAACTTCTTGAGCATTGAAAGTTGTCTTGATGCAATCTTCATGCTTGCCTCAGCCAATTAAAAATTTCTATTCAGTCAACAAATTTCTTTAGATAAAATTCTTTGCTTTCTGCTGGTGTGGTATTTAATATATTTAATTGAATTGAAAAATAAACTTAGTCTGCGTATAAGACACTTCTTTTTGAACAGTTGATGTTGACATAATTCCGATTGGTTTTTTTGTTGGAGTTTTTATTGTTTGAGCATTAAAAAACAATGAAATTTCTCAGAATACACTTTACACTTATGCTAATGCGTACAAATTATGAATTAATGTTTATGGTGCATTTTTTATACATCCATTGAGGTTACTTTGCCTCAACCCTTTCGATCATAAGACCTAATGGATTTCCATATCCGCACCTGACGTTTTCCCCACAATATTCTGTGGACCATCAATATCCAGCCATCAATGCGCGAGAATGCGAATAGATTTGCCGTTTCGAATGCAATTCTGTAGCCCATGAAATTGGCTTAGCCATATTTGTCTCTTGTGCTGCACACTCAACGCACTTTGATGTATTTTCCAAATGGCACTCGAATGTTATATGGGCGACGCGGCGTTAAACCTCAGCGCATGCATGGCATTATGTTATGTGATCTAATATATATACATCTTATGTGTAGGCTAGGCACATCTGTAAACACCCGATGACGTCATGGGGCAGAGTTCAAGAGTGTGGCAGGGGCATCGGACACCGGGTCACGTAAAAGTAGCTCGTTAAAAATTGATGATGTGCATCAATGCGTGACGATATGGCTTTCAGGCTAAGAGGACACATGCCACGTGGCACGCCCACTTCATTGGTTGGGGGCGCAGATGGAGGGGGAGAAGGGCGTTGTTAACCCATTGGCGGTGGCCACCACCTCTGTGATTATTTTATTTTATTTATTTTGTTACCTTTGAGCGTTTATCAACATATTTGTTTTAACATTTATGACATTTTAAAGCCGCATTAAAACTCATAAAAAAGTCGCAATAATAAAGCAGCCGTGCGATATATTCGTACTTTTTTCCTCGGCACAACTTTTCTAAATGCTTTGCATACATCTTCGGGACACCACGAGTTCGCTATGCTCCAGCGTGTGTGTGTGTGCAGTCGACTTGCTAACCGGAGCACTGATATATAAATATGTAATGCATGTCAGTTTGGTTTTGTGCTTTGATTTAACAGCGGCTGGCGGCAGTGTCGTTGATTTATGGCCATACGTTGCCTTCCAAAAGTATGCCACACTGACTTCAGAGCGCTGCTGAGCGCTAAGCGATGACATCTACGTAGGTTGCCTGATAAGTAATCGCCTCTATTGCAATCTGCGCCTCCATTATTCTCTGATGTTATCAGATTAAAGTTTAATGCACGCAACCGCAAAGGTCGTCGTGATTCTGCACTCTCCATTTTACAATTTTCAAATCAGTATCATTTAGTTTGTAGCTACTTTTTAATGTTTTACTTATTTTTGGGTGTTTGATAAATTGAATATAATAACAACAACACAAAAAAGTTTCTATCTGTTTCGGTCACATACCTTTTCAATGCAAGTATTACTGCTATGTATTTAATTATTTGAATTCCTTAAAATAAATGTCAATCATGTATTTCATGTAGTTGTGTAATTTTTTTTATATAATATGTTTTTGTTACTCGATTACTTAACAGCTGATAACGCTTATTGACAAACGTAAATGTGGTAAACTTAATTACTTGAAGAGATTCTCATCGACATATAAAAGTACAAAAAATACAGTTTAAGCCATTTATAAATTGGCAAATATTTTATTTATTTATTTGTTGTCAAATTATATATTTTTGTTTCCAAATATAATTAATAAGGAAAAAAAAGCAATTATGAGCTGACAAATATCATACTGACTTTTTCAATTTAAAAAGCTTTTTATTTCCATTTCGTAGTGTGGTAAAACAGCCTTCATTTCAAGTATTAATTGACGCTAGACTAATGAACAGGTGAAAACAGTTTACGAAATAAGACTATTTAAAATGAAAAATCTGGGTTATGAACTCATCGATCGCGCCTCGCTGGGGAATGCATAAAAAAGCTAGATGTACGCAAATTTAATTAGTGCACAGACGCGTTCCCCGAAAAGAGTGCAGCAAAATGAGCAAAATATGAGAAAATGCGAAATGTTTTTCTTTCAGCTTGCCTGGCTGCGAAAAATAAATCGTATCATACTTGGAACGATGCGCACATAAAATCTGCCTTTAATAAAGACATATAAAAAGGTTATGTGCATTTTCGGCGACTGTGTGCGTTCTAGGCATCTTAAGGTCATAAAATGTTCTGCAGGGCACATGGCGTTTCTAACGAGAATTTTAAAGTGAAATAATTGAGGTACATTGTGCTCTAAATTTAGCAACTAGAGAACGTTGATGTAGTTACGAAGTGGACATTATCCTTGAATTTCTATATTTATTATCTGCTTTCGTTGCATGAAATACTTTATTTAACTTTTGCTTTTAGTGGCCGTGTTTGCTTTCTGTCAAAGAGTTTAGCCAAAGTCAAAGACTCAATTAAATTGCCAACAATGAGCATTACTTTGGGAAACTTTGGTGAGCCACGAAAACTTGCAGAAGTTTATTGGACTGTATTGATTGAGGAGTGTCAATGCTGTTGCGCTTTTCGACTCACTAGCTAATTGAGTTTGGCAAGTGTGCGATATTACGCATACGCCATGTGCGACCCAAGTTCCATTGACTTGCCGCCCAAGTTGACAACCTTTTTTTTTCTTTGCTTTTGGGGAGGCCAATAAACAAAATGCCGAACATACACACATACTATATATGTATATGCATTTGTTTTTATGGCTACATGCGGCACTCAGGCAGCAAACTCAACGCATGTTATTTACCTAAAATATTGCGCATACGCCGCAGTTGCCAATACGTATGATGTGTGCAAACACAACAACAAGAAATGGCAAAAAAAAAAAAACTCCCACGTGTGCTGAAAAATGCTTTTCAACCTAATGGAAAATTCAACGCGTTTACCTTTTTTGATAAACGAGTACAAGGAAAGCAGTTGCTTAGGCGGTGTGAACTGAGGGTGCGGGGTGCGGTGGTGTGCTGTGTTAAGTCAAGCAGCGTTTAAGCTTCAAAGCGGCCGCACTCGAGTGTCAGGACGTAGGCCCGAAACATACACACGCAATGGGGGCAACAAAGGAGATTCCTAATACTTGGCTATTTCCGTTGAGGGCGTCGTATCCAATTGCTGAATAATATCACATGTACGAATGCAAATATATATTTTACAGTATGTTGGATGCTAGTTAAAGACTTACAAAAAATGGAGGCGCATAATTAATTAATCATAAGTCCCAATTGATCCCAAAACTGCGATGGATCAAATCCGTCGTTTAAAGATATAGATTTTGTTTGATTTTCTATGTCTTCATCAGGTCCGTCTGCTGGCGGAACAAGAAGCTGATCGCAAATCTTATGGTTTGGAAATGAGAGTTCGAATTCCTTTGAGTGGGACGAAATAAATTTTTTGGGTTCAGGTTTCGAATAACCCGGATGATCAATGAACACTTCGTTGTTGTCTATGGTCGCCAGCAGCTTTTCGGAGTATTGTACAAATTGCCTGTATGTAATATAGTGCATATTGGGGCATTGCTCAGTCACTGGCCTATGATAGCTGCAACGAATGTCCTGTATCCAGCGACGAGGCAAGAGCAGCTCCTTTTTAACATTTGGAAAATGTTCCAATTTAGTGCGATTGCAATTCATGGTGATCACAATGGTGTTGTAGAAAATGGCTTCCTCGATTAACTGCTTTGACTGCGGCAACTCGTAAAAGGCAGTGAGAACTGTGCGAAATCGTCCAATATTCTCGTAGCCTGATCTCAACAGTTGACTGAGTAACTTGGGCGATAAGAAAGCGAAGCGGATGCACTTGAGGACTTCGAGCAAATGGGTCCGACGACTTGGCCAGTCTACGTCCAGCCAGTGCAGAGCACAAAAGAGAATCTGTCAGACGTATTAAAAATAATTATTTCCTATATTACATAGTTGGAGCACGCACCTCACACTCAGTGTTGACAGACAGGAAACTGGACAGGAGCAAGGAACAGATCTGGTCAATCGTAAGTTGTAGAAACTGATAACTGCACATGACGGTCAGCGACGATTCGGAGATGCGAGGAGCCAAAGCGTGGCCTATATAAGCGAGGTCCTTCCAAGTTCGTAGGCTAAACATAATATGAAAAGCTTCGATCTCTTTGAATTCATCTCCATTGAGGAAACCAAAGCAGAGATCAATTAATGGCGGTATCTCCAGAAAGTTGGCAGCCCGTAAAATAGGCAATAGATCGCTTCTGGGAATACCCGAAACAGACCTCAGCATCCATTTATAGACGAACTCAAAGGCTGCAGGCGTCACGGGAGTCGTCCGCAAGTCCATCATAGTGTGTCCAATTAGCTGTCTAAGGTAAGCGGAGTACATGGTCAGAATGAGGGCGTGGCAGGCAAATTGGCGATCAGCCACTAGAACGATGGTATCGAGATTAATGCCCCTTGGAAAAGTCTGCATAAACTCCGCGAAGGTTGTAGGGTTTTTGACCGTCACCTTTTCGTTCTGCCATTGCAACTTCCTCTCGAGACATTTCCTTGTGCACTTCTTGGCCAAGGCGCACTCTCCACCGCAGTATTTGTGCACCAACTGGCCTGTTTCAATAGAGCCAAATCTCTTAGCTAATTTACTAAATGATTTCAATTCACTAGCGAATATTTTTCAATTGAATTTTTAATCGACTCGCTGTTGAGCTTTCTTTCACTTACTATTTGGTGTTTGCAGTAGTTTCCTGCAGCTTAGGCAAAATGCTGTCTAAATATGCCACATATGGCCGTTCCATTATAATGCTGCAATGTTTTTACTTTTGTTTTGATTTTGTGATGCCTTTTTTGTGACTCTTTTTGTTGTTAAATGTTTCGTTTATTTGACAGACTGCATTCAGTTTGCTGTGTTTGTTAATTCAAATATTTAACTTGCTTAACCTCTATGTGTTTGGAGAGGTTAATTTATGAAATTGTTACTCATGTCGTATTTTCTATTTACTCTCTCTTTGCGCTCTTGTTTTAGATTTTCTTAGAAAACACATAAAAAATGCACAAACATGTCTGAAGAAATATAATACGAGGCACATGGCGAAGTTGGCCGTTTTAATCCCGATCGTAATTCATTGCTAAACCTTTTGCTTTTAATGAAAAGTCGTAAATTTTAATTGAATTTGTATTTTATAATATTTTGATATGCAATTTTAACCTTCACTTGCCAACAATGTAACAGAATATATCCCATTAAATCTCAGTTAATATTTGGCAAACCATTCGCTCGCAATGAGAAATCGAAAATTTTAACAGAATTTTTGTTTAATAATAATTTGATATCATCACTTGCTATCAGTGTAACAGAATATTTCCCATTAATTCTCATTTAACAATCTTGAAATTTTAAGGTTTGATAAATATATTAGAACTTTTGCAGATGCTTGCACAAAAATTGTAACATAAGTCAAAAAACACGATAATATTGTAAACAAATTCGTAGAATTAAGTATTTTTAGTTGCAATTAGAATTTCGAAAGCAGCCACAAATTCTATCAACTTGCATTCCTTGTACTCTATATTAAAGTGGTTTTGTGAATAAGCAAAACTTTCAATGAAATTTAGGGCAAAAAACTTAAATTGAGCAAAAACTTGGAATGCTAAAATTAATTATCTAAAAATGTTTTGCACTGCTATATAAATAACTAGACGTTCAGTAAATAAAATAACAATAATAAGAAGTATAAGGGGAGCAGCAACAATATGTTGTTGACAAAGCAGAGCTTAAAAAACCACACAATACAAGAATGATTCGTTTTTTTGTAGTCGAGGAATTGATACACTTGGCAAGCATTTTGTATCAGTGGATATAGAATCGCTAAAAATCGAATTTTATCCATATTATATAGCGTAATCTTTAAGACAAACTTGAATCTTAAGACAAGGAAATATCAATGCCAGGGAGGTTTGAAATTAAAAAATACAAATACTCTCTGGCAGGGTATAAAAGCGAGCAGAAAATGAAGAAAGAAATAAGACGTCGCCGTTTTGAGTTCTTCAAAAATTCATGACAAGTCGCATAAAGTGCTCAATTTTATGAAATGAAAACAGCAAGTGGCGGTTGTTGTCCTCGCCCTTCTCCTGCCACATGCCCCATGCCACATGCCCCATGCCACATGCCCCATGCCACATGCCCCATGCCACATGCCGCATGCCACATGCCGCATGCCGCATGCCACCTGCCAGCATCTCCGCCTAACTGACTGCCTCACTGGCGGGCTGTTCACCTGCTCATCACCCCGCAGGTTATTATGGATTTATATGAAATATGCAGAGGGCAACGTTTGACAAAATGATTTCCTAAGCTGCCGCTAAATTGTCAAATATTAACAAGTTGTTTGTGTGTGTGCGTGTGTGTGTGACTGTTGGCAACCAGATGACATCAGCTGTAATGTTGTTGGAGGGAAATAGTCGTGCATCCTGTCAAAGATGCACATATAGATAGATGGTTCTATTTATACCATTCGAATTGCAGTTGCATTGGCTGCAGAGATGCACACAACTATTGCATCACACTTAATGCGGAATACGCTGACGCATGCGGTCGGTAGCCATGACATCACTTTACACGCACGATTTGTGGCAAATACTGCCATAATTTCTGCCTCTGCCTCTGCCTCAGCTTCCGCGGAGCTCCGCTTCGATGCTGCGACGAGTGGGCGCAGGATGACCAATGCAAGATGGCGACGACTTCCGCGCGCACAAACGGAAGTCAGGCCAAGTCTCTGTGTGCGTGTGTGTGTGCGAGTCGCTATTGTCAACGAGCGTCTTTGCCATTTGGCCCACACACTCTTACACACACACACACACACACTCACTGATAGATACATGGACACTAACACATTTGCTTCGCTGGCATTTGGCTGGCGTCCAACAAGAGCACAACAATTTTTCAGTACAGTCAGCAAAAAAGCTGCACACGAAAAATGTAAAATTGTGTAGCATACCTTGCGGCGCTTCAGTCGTAGCTGACAGCAATTAGCGATTGACAGCTAACTCAATTTCTCTTTGACAGTCTGACTGCCTGACTGACTGACTGACTGACTGCCTGACTGGCTGACTGCCTGATTGCAGCAGTAAGTGACATTTATTCCGCTTTATAACTCGACCTGGCCAAATGCTATCGAGTCATATAGTTTCTCACAAATTATTCAGCTGCATATTATTTCTTGTTATTTCATTTCTGTAAATTTGTATAGTAAACTCAAAAAAATGTTATATTCAATTTAATGATTTGACTTTTTATTTTGTTATATTTTTAAAACACTAAATTAATATATTTTTATCTGCAATCTTGAACTTAAAATTTAAGTATATTATACTCTACATATTTTTAATTTTCTTATTTTTAATTAAATATTAATTTTTATGTTAGTGTCGACAGTTCATTAAGTGAAATTTACAATTTTAAAATTATTTAATGTTTTAAAAGACATCAATATAATTATTACAATTGATATTATTTCTTTATTTTTAGTTTAATAAATAACTTTTTTTTATTTATTTATTTTTTATTAATAATAACAACGAAATGGTAACAAGGATATGTGAACTGTCACCTAACTGGGCAACTTAATCAAATTAGAAATAATAAACAAACAAAATTAATTATGTCAACAGCACATACTACATTTAAACTATATAAATTGAGCCTAAGGATATGATAGAAATTAAGTTTAGCATTGCTGTTAATACTAAGTACATAAATAATAAGTACATAAATAAATAATTATATTAAAAAAATGAGTTAAATCATGTGTTATCCCAAAATCAGATTTACATTTACTATTGTCACTTATATATTCATTAATTACATTTCACAAAATATATTCATTGAATATTTTCGTAACTATAAATTAAAATTTAAATAGATCCTTTTAACTTCTGATTTCAATAGATTTATTCTGTATCTTCTGCTTCGCAACAAGGTGTTCAGGAAGCAATAATTCGCACATTCGGGTCCACACACAAGTGCAAAGCCAAATGACATTGGCTAATCGAATGAGCAGCAATAATACGCTGACATCATGCGCTGAAGATGACGTGCCGCAGAGCTATAGAGCTGTAGAGCTGTAGAGCTGTTGTCATATCATCCAAGTACAAGTCCAAGTCCAAGTCGAAATCCCCTCGCCCCTCCTAAGTGCCCTTGCCCAAAATGAAGCCATGAAACCCTTGGGCCAATGCAAATGGTCGGCAGTAATAAAATTGCAAACTTGCCGCAATCGTCTCTCAATGGAACAATGAGCCAATGTTCAGAATCAGAATGGGCAACAGAGCATTGCCGCCAGCATTTTTGGCGGCAAACGCCTACGCGACAATGGTCACATAAGCACAAACACACACACACACACACACACATGGACACACACACCCTCTGTCATTGTGTGTGTGTGTGCTTGGTGTTGGTCATGGCACACTCATTGCTGGCTTGTGGCTGCTTGAAAAATCATTCATTGAGAACGCCGCTTGCACACACACACAGGCAGACAAATGGCTTTATATCTAGTACAATCGATGTGCGATGTGAGAGTGTGTGCGTCTGTCTATCCAGTAGATGTCAGTTCATATCGTCGTAGTTTGTTAGTTTTCTAGTTGGCAGACGAAGCTGATTGCACGCGTGGGCGTTTTGCGTTTTGCGCTTTTGTCTGTGTCTTGTTTTCATTTCCCAAATACATATTTGTACTATCCAGCAAATTGTTGTAAAATACTACGACCCTATATAGTCCATCTCGCTCTCACTTCTCTCTCTCTCTCTCCCTCTCTCTCTGTGTGTGTGTGTGAGCCATTAAGTTTCATTTTATGACAGCGTCGCGAGAAACAGTGGCAGAAACAGTTGACGCAGCGTCTCCACTTTCAAAACTGGAAATTCCATGAGCGCGTGGGCGACGTCTTGTCAAGGCGTCATCTTCCCCTTCGTCCTGCGTCCTGCGTCCTTCGTCCTTTGTCGTCTGTTCCTTTCTCGCTCGCTGGGAGCTGACTTGCTGCTCTGTATGCCCGTCGCATGTCGCTGATTTTTCTTAATGGAATTTATGCGAGTGTGAAATTTATGTTGGCAAAAATATAACTGAACTGGCAAAACTATTTTTAGTCATTTTCGCCATCGTCGTCGCCATCGCCATCGTCGTCTTCTATGGCCAACAACTAGAATAATAAGTTTGGAGCTGTATTAAAACAGGCGTTGCCTGTTTTTGTCTATGCACGTGTTTGGCCTTCACTATGAGCCCAGTTAGCATGCGTAAGTTTCTGCCCATATCTGAGATTGGTCCCAACATTAATTGCAGTGCGTGGGAAACTCGTTTCAAGCTAGATGCCGCATCATTTGATTCGACATTGCGTATTTCAGCCCTAATTTGTATTGGCATATTTTTCTCAACTGTTTGTTTACATGTTTATTGGCCCCACAGATTTTATCGTCATCATGCGTCATATTCGCAGATTAGGACGTTAGAATAAAAGTTATTTTTATTCACTTCAACTGATTTCAATTCCCATTTAATCGCCCCAGACAGCTTTGCCGAGCTTAACTATTGAAATTTACTACTCGACATTACCTTCGTGCTCAGTGAACTGTTTAACGCAAATTATAATAACAATAATTGTTACAAGTAGTAGTTGAAATTTGGTTGAATTTTAAGTATTTAATTAAGCATTTATATTTAATTCTCTCTATCAGACAATTTCCATTTAGATTTCTTCCGTTTTGGTAGAATAAAATGTATGGTGATTAGTGCAATACAAGTTTTCAATTCTGTGTGTATTTTTTTTATTTAACTCTCATTTTAGTTAGATGTCATTTATATTATCTATTTCTCGTGTTCGGCATCACTTGAAATTTGGGTTAAAATTGTATAGTTTATTGCTTATTTGGAATGTAAAATATTTTCTTGAACTTAGGTAATGATTTCTAATCACAATTAAATTGTATTCAAATAGTACTTGAAATTTGCTTGAATATTGAGTATTTAAGCATTTATAATTAATTCTCTCTATCAGATAATTTCCATTTAAATTTCTTCCATTTCGGTAGAATATTAATTATATTGATTGTCTGCAGAAAGTGCAATAAATGTTTTCAATTCTTAGTATACTCATATTTCACTATATTTGTATATATCAATTATTCTATATATTTCTCCTGTTCGCCCACACTTGATGTTTCCTTTGAAATTAGATAATTCTTTGTAATCACAATTCAATTCAAGTAGTAGTTGAAATTTGCTTGAATATTAAGTATATAATTAAATATTAATATTTAATTCTCTCTACTATTGGCATTTACATTTCTTCCATTTTGGTAGAATGGTGATTGTGGTAATTATCTGCAGAAAGTGCAATAAAAGCTTTAAATTTTTCATGTATTTATATTTAACTGTGATTTTGGATGAATGCTAAAATAGAAATACACTTAAGCGTTAACTGCCAGCAAAGGGCCATGAAAATAGTCCTTAAGGCTGACTTCGACTTCCATTTGTGGCTGGCGGTTGGCGGTTGGCGAAGCAGAGTCTTGGTTTCGAGGATTTGCTGGATTCGCAGCTTATGCACTTGCTCGTACTTGCACCTAGCCGTACTTGCTGCTGTCAATAAAAGCCATAAAATGCGCGACCCTTTGCCACAGAATGTTGCATAAAATGTCAGCGCAACAGCGGGCGGGGCAGGCGCGCGGTAACGGCCCAGGCGTATCCACAGCGGGGTGCAAGCCATTACAAAAGGCCATTTTGCCATTGCAATGCTGTGTGTGTGTGCGAAGCAATTCACAATAGTTAGATATGCGCTTTTATTGTCATCATAATTTATGGTTTAGTGCGCCCAGCGTATTGTGTGGCATGGGCGTGGCAGCGGCCGCCCACATGGCCACATATGTATGTGCTATATGTCTTGTGGCGGGACGGGGCCCCCAGTGCATTGGGGTCTCGAAGCGAACAAATTGCTTTTCAATCAATTGAATTTGCAGTTATTGCACTCAAAAGTCGCTCCACAAAAGGTCGCGGCTTGTGTCGGCCCAAAGAAATATCACGCATACGCCTCGTCGAACTAGTTTCTGTGTGTGGTTTGTGGGCATACAGAGCGATATGTCTCCTCTGACAGAGAGTGACTTTCCATTCATATGCACAAGTTATCGACATTTTTTCCTATTTTTTTTTTTCCGCTCTGCCATTGACTGGCAAATGGCTGCAAACGCCCCCGAAAACGTTTTGTATTACAAATGGAAATTTGTCGAGTTTGCCAAAAGCATTATTTTATACATTCTGATGCATACTATATATACTTCTTTTTTGTTTGGGGGTATTTCGTAATATATATAAAAACAAAAAAATAAAACAGTCAGACGCCGCCGACGCCACATGGCGCGGGTGTTGGCTTATTTATGATGTAGTTGATAAATAAAATAAATTTCATTTAAAGCACATTTCTCCTCATTATATTTATGCGCGCTATTTGTGTCCACAGTTTGGGCCGTAAATAATATTTAAATTGCCAAGCGATAGCCACACCCCATGACCCTCTTATCTAACGATTACCACTATCAAATGCAGCCGCCAGCAGCAGCTGACAGCAGTTGCGATGCGATGCGATGCGATACGAAATACTAGATGCTAGATACATCAGTAATGTTACTTGTTGCCAAAGTTCATACCCGCCAAACGTTATATGAATATCTGCTACAGGTGATGCTTAAAGCTGTACATCAACTTATGAAACGCACTGCCAGCTGCGATTTTGCGAGAACGAGAATGGGAATGGGAATGGGAGTTATGCAATTATTCAAATATGTTGGCTGGCAAGGAATGGGATGCAAGACGGATGGAAATGCAGAGTTATATGTTCTCGAATGTAATATAAACTTATGAAACATGAGGCAACTGCGATTAGCCTGAGGAAGAATATCGCTTATAGAATTGACAGAAAACTGCTGACAGCAGATGCAATTTTGGATGGATTGCTGGAAGCGTAGTTTTCTTTAACGGACAATTGTTACATGCTAGTTACAGCTGAGCTCTACGGAAGTATCTGGAGTTACGCAACTGTCATTATGCCGATTTGGAATTAGATTTACAAAAGTCGTCGGATATTAGTAAGTCTGTTGTTTCTCAAACTAAAAATACAAAGCCAATACTGAGGGTAAAATCTGTCAGCAGTTGAGTAACGATTGTGAACATGAAAACGAATTCCAGGAAAAGCAGCAGTGAAGTCACATGAGTATGCTAATCTTTCTTTTGATTGCATAAACTGCAAGTGTGCTATCACAGTTCAAGGTTTACGTAATTTCCAAATATGTACAGGTATGTGAATTGCAAATTTGTTAAGCACAGCAACATGTTTGATAATTGATAATTTGATAAAATAAATGTAATACGAATTTTGAATACAGTTAAAACATATATGTAATGCTGGTCTTTAGTCTCTATTCTCTAGTGAATTATAAATCAGAACGGCCGTAATAGAATTTTTGGAAGTGATGTCATATTTTCCAAAGGCACAAAGAAAACGGATATGACTATAAAGCCATGGTTGTTGGTGCTAATTGTAAATATGCTTATACTATCTAGCTTAACTTACCGCTTTGCCAGTAACCTTAAAAAAAACTGTTATTACAATCAATAAATATGAGCGAGAGTTCTCGAAAAGAAAGCTTAAAGCGATCGTCTCGCGATGTGCCGAGGCGACTTCGAGTGTTACTTGTGCAAGCAGTGCATTATTAGCATGACTGGATCAAGCAGTGCAAATCGGGCAACATCACTCTACTGCTTAAAGCAGCGCAAATCTATTTTATTTTGAGCCCAGTTGAACACTGGACACTTAATATGCTAACCATGTCGTAGAAATTTTAATTACTCATTTTATACAGATAGATTGCGAATTCTGTAAAACTGAACAACTTCGTTGAGCATACTTTCTTGTGTATAAATTAAAGAATCCTTTCATTTGAACTGTGCGTTAATAGTTGAGACAGTGAGTATGTTAGTCAGTGAAATAGTCTGGGCAACTAACTATATGTACTTTATTTAAAATAGCCTTCCAACCCATGGTAATAAGCAAGCATCACCTATAATCAGCCATCTTAATGAAGTTATTTCAATAAATAGTATAATTTACACTTTGCCACATTAATATCCTAGGACATCCACCTATCTATCCTAGAAGGCAGTAGTACAACGTGTATTGGGGGAGGCCTCCGTTCTCTGTGCTGACGTGGTTCAGGCTCGCACATTTTATGGCCGAAACGTGTTCGTAAAATTATGACAAACTGCTGTAAAAGTTGGAAAACATTTCAGCACACACTTAGTGGTTGACCAACACACTCTGCTCGCACTCCTTTCGCCCTCACCTTCTTTTCGCTTTTTGCTGCGGTGTCCCAAACCCCTTTCAGCTTTGGCCTCAAGCTTTTCGATTTTTTGTTCGTTGGCAACTTTTCGGGGAATACAGGAACATCTAAATTGATGTTAGATTAAAGTGTGAACGCTTTGGTTGCCATTGTCTTCAAAGCACTGCAGTAATCGTGTGCGTTCTGTGTGTGTGGTCTTGTGCTTGTAATTAATAATTATGCTGAAGGCTGAAACTGACACGGAGCAAGACAAAGCCACAGCAACGATGCGCAGCAAATGACAAGCTGTATGAGAGGGACAGGGAGATAAACCTAGAGAGAGAGAGAGAAGGATAGAGCAAATCAGTGGAGTAGGATTTCGACTGTGCTTATGTGTAGCTTTTGAGCAGAATTAGTTAATTTACAGATAATTTAAGCGTTAAGCATGCGTTGCTCTGCTCCAGTTGCCCAGAGAAAGCCACACACACACACACACGCACACACACACACACACACGCACACACACAGATACAGTCATTGTCAATTAGTTGCCGTTAAGCGACTCGTATTTAACAGCTTTGTGTCCAGTGTCCTGCTGTGCAGGACGCAGAGCTTGGACAAGTTTTCGGCCATTGCAATTTGTAAGTACACACACACACACACAAACACACAGACAGAGACCAGCATGGAAGTGTGTGTGTGTGTGTGTGATAAACATGCCCAATTAAAACAAACGGGATTAGTCTAATGCCAAACGCACTCGAGCGCTGTATGCCTTAATTAAATCGGCCGTCAGTTGAGCTTCAAGTTGTCAATTAGCCACTCGAGAGAAAGGCACACAATACGGGGGACGACTTCGGGTGTAGAGCAAACACAAGTTGATAAATGCAAAATGCCTATAAATAAGTCATTGTTGGCTATTTTTAGGCGCCCCGGGCTAATATTATTGCACGTGTTGCGTATCGAGAACTGTGTAAATATTTGCCCACGAAATTGAGCAACGGATTAGATTGCATCGGGATGAAACAGAAGCCCAACAGGATACACTCTGGATATCTTGACAGGACGAGACGAATGCGCGGCGCGGCTGTGATGAGTAAGGCGTCTGGGAAGTTGAGTAAATAAATGTGATAAATATACCGCCAGGACAATGTCAACAGCTGGCAAGTCAGGCATTAAGAAACACACACACACACCCTCACACCCATCTGCACATAAATATTTAATAAGTGTGTACCAAAAAATGTTCATCGGCTGATAGAACAAAAAGCAACTCGGTTGGAAATCAGGCAACATTGCTACGACGGAATGCGAATCCGCTTTGCAGACGCTTTCCGTCTTTTGCACTCGAGCATTCAATTTTCTTTTCTTAAAACGAAACAAAAACTATGATAAAGAAGTTGGAAATATAAGCTGGTGAATAAAGTTCGGGGTGCCAATATATGTATGTACCATATACATAATATATTTTTCACATTTTGGCTGTCTCCATCTTGAGTTATTATTTTGTGGCTCGTTTACCGATGCTCTTTAGCAACTCAAATAACATGGACACGGACACCGACAGAGTCACGCCCTCGCCCACGTTTCATTCAAACATTTACTTATAATGATCTATGTGATTAGTTGCAAAAAGCATTGCCTACTTTAAAGGGCGTCATTGGTGTCTTCGGCTCTATGCACCATGGGAAAAATACCCAATTTTTTAAATGCAATTTTCAACGGTTTTATTACTAACAGTATAATGTCGATAAAAAGGTGGTGCAATTAAAAAAAGATTATTTTGGGGCTTATTTTTTTTAACAGAATTATTTTAGTTTTTAATATATAAAACAGTAAAACTAAATGAGAGCTCTAAAAAAGGTAAGTACAAGAAAAAAAGATTTGATTCAATAATCCCAAATACACAATTAATTTAAGCTATACGTTTTTTTACCAAATAAAGTGCATAATGCAATTAACTTTATCTGTATTTTATATTATGATTTTTGTAATATTCGATATAAATTTGCACTCTTTAAAAACTTAGCCAATCGACCATATAATGTTTTAAAGTGTGATTGCAATTTTAAGCCGATTTCTAAAGGTGTATAAAAGCAATCGCATCATAACATCATGTTTTACGCAAAAAAAAGGCAATTTACCCCACTGTGATGTCGGGCTCTTTGCTTAAATTGAATTATGTTGTGAGTTGTTTGTTTGATTATTTTGTTGTTGCTGTCGTTGTCGTTGTGTATCATTTATGTAGTTGTTGCAGTAATTGCTTTAGTTTTTGGCCATTGATTTGAATGGCAAAGGCAACGGCGACGTCAACGTCAACGTCGACGGCGACGTCTGAAGCAAAAGCAAAGGGTCGTCGTGGGCGTAATTTATGAAGCTGTCAGTGTGGGCGTGTGCTTGCCGCCTGCCAGAGGACAAATGTGCCGTAATATGCTAATTTCGCTGGCCTGTCCGGTGAGTTTATAGTTAATGCAAAGCGGCGTGACATCACAAGCCTGATGAGTAAATGACTAGTCGGGCCTATTACAAAAAGTTGTTAAACGACCCCCACTCCAGCTATTCTCTATCAACCTATCCAGCGGGCCAAAGAAAAGTTTTGCGCCCACGGAATTGAGCCTAGTTTGATGGCCGGCTTAGCGAGTGGGCAAACAAAAGTAGAGGGGGGGGGGGGGGGGGGGGGGGAAGGGGGGCTGTCTCTTTTAGTACTTCACAAAAAATTATGACACAACAAAAGTAAAGTTGACAACAAACAACAAAAAAAACAACAACAACAATGTTGCTGTCGACGGCATGACAACCAAATAAAAAAGTTTTTGAGCCTCCGAAAAGAGAAGAAAAAAATTCGCCAAGAGAAAAAAAAAAGAATCAAAGTTTGAGAGTATGATGAACGTCATCAACAGCAAATCAAGCTGGCAAACACATAAACAAACTGGCAGCTAGAAATGAATATAAAACTCATCAACGTCATCAAAATGCCAGCCGATGATGTTGCCGACCAAAAAGCAAACAAAAGACAGCTCCAGCGATAATAATGACAATAAAGAAACGCTACAGTCACAGTTACAGTTACAGTTACAGTTACATTTTCATTGCTCGTTGTCCTTAAGTGCCAGACTGAAGCTGCCTGCGTACACAATTAAGAGAGAGCGAGAATGGCAGGATGGAAGGATGAAGACGAGGCCTAAGCAGGCATCTTCTTCTGCTGTTTCATTTGTATGCCAAACAGTCGAGTGTCGAGTGTCGAGTGTCGAGAGTGGAGAGCGGAGAGTGGAGAGTGGAGAGTGGAGAGTGTTGTGCCCACTTTGCATTACTTAAAACAACACTGCGCCAGAATGACCACAGGATTTGCATAAAGCGCAGCCTGGCGATGTCCTTGCAGCAGTGATTCGATTAAGCTTCCACTGCAGAGAAAGAGAGAGAGATAGGGAGAGAGTTAGAGAGTTTACTGAAAAGTCCTGTTACTGAGGCTAAGCTGTAAAATAAGAAAAACAGAAATATTACATGTGGAAAACAGCCTTGAACTTCATCTGTTTTTGACCAAACAGCTGTTGTGGTCGCATAATTTGCCAAAATTTATGTGAATTCATTTTCATTCTTCGCATAAACGGTGAACTTTGGCTTCGTTAATTTTTCCATTTGAAATACAGTTCAGTTTCCTTTTCAATGGGACATTTTAAAATTATCTAATGTTTTACAAATTAATTCCAAAGCGAGTAAGTTAAGACCAATAATAACCAAGTATAAAATACATGGCAAAGCGAGACAACTTTAAGTTAATGTACATATGTATTCTTGATCAGAAATATGTGACATCTTTTTCTTGTTTTATGATGAAGTTGCATAAATATTTTTTCAAAATGACTGACATTTAAAAAACATATATAAATATATATAGTATATTTAAAAAACTTCTTCTACAAAAATGTAATAAAATATCTGCGAAAACCTTTTATTGATGTGTAAATTTGCGACATCTTGAAGTATTAAATGAGTGCAATTTTCTCGCTTGCATTAGAAAACTAAAAAGAAAAAAATATTATGAAAAAAAATAAACAAATTGCTATGACTTCAGTAGCCAGAAATGTTCGTTGGTTTTTTTTGCAAATTATAATGACCTTTCTTTATTCCCAAAACATTGGCTTTGAATACCAACTTTAGTTCTCGATATAAGATGAATAAAGAACATGAACATCCATCCAACTCTCATAAACCTACGATTTTTACTATTTGCTTTCGATTTTGGTCACATTCCCTTCAGGCTTTTAAGACTCTTCAGTTAACATAATTAAAGAATGCTATCAAGCAATGCTGTTAAACTCGGCATTATGTCTGCGGACAACCACAACTAACTTACGCCCCAATTATTTATTCTTTAATAAGTTCGATCATAACTTAATTTCGGAGCCTATGAACAAAGCCTATTAAAGACAATGTGGAATGCTTTCATTCTTCGTGTATTGATTAACTTCATACTTGAAATAGCTTGAAAGAGCCCAAAGTTTTCACAAAGTCACTGCGCTGACGGCTATTTATAACCGCATGTCTATTCTATTAATACATAATTCATTAGAGTTTTGAAAAGTTCTCTCTATTTTCACTCTCAGCTTCAGTTAATTGTTATTTTTGTGCACATTACGCATACGACGCATTGTACGCATTTCATTTGGTTACAGTCTGCGGTCTGCCCAAAGCAGTCTAAAAATAACAGTTTCTCATATATTTTAATGCTGTTTTCAATGTCAACTGTTACGCGCTCTGTGCGATCCTTCATCCTGCCCCCCCACGAAAACCAAATTTAACTGAACGCGAAGGCAAAGTTTTTGAGTGCCAAGTGCTTCAGGCTGAGGGTCGAGCTATAAATCAGCGGAGCCAAGAGCCGCTGACTGCAGTTCGGGACACGAGGACTTGTACGACTACTATATATGGCATATGTCACATGACCATGAACTGTCGCTCTATTTAGCCTGTGTTATTTTAGCGACGTTGTCTTTCGTTAGTTTCGTTTCGTTTCGGTGTCGGTGTCGGTGCTTTGAACTCGTCAAGAATGTACATAATCTAAATACCCTCCCTGAGCCTGTTCGATTCAAATATAACCCCTCGATGACGACACCAAGAACTGCGCCAAATGACGTTGCCTCTGGTTTTCAACGCATTAACAGCCCCTGTTAATGACGACAAGTGCCCATTCAAAATTGCTGTACTCTCCCATATTCACATTGAATATAATAGTACTTGTGAGTATAGGTCAACGCATTCAATAATCAATAACACTGCAAGGACAGTGGGTATCCATAGCCAGCTCTGAATACGCACTGTGACTGCGAACTAGAATTGTATCTTGCTCCAATGTGCAATTGCAATTGCCGAGTTGAAATTAACCAGGTTCTGTGAATTGTGGAGGATGAGTGCGTATTCTAGCATTATGGGTTTATCAACAAATAGCCACGAGAGGCGAGAGACGAGAGTGCGAGTGTGTATTGGAGAAAGACAAGAAGAGAAATCAATAAACAAACTGTGCTCACGGCGCGTGCGAGTAATCAAAATGACATTTGTTGTGGCCGACAACGACGGCGCAGTTAAGTACGCTATAATTTTCCCACTGCTTATCGGTGGGTGGTGGGACTATCTCGGCATTGTATTGGCGCGTAATGCCGCATTGATTTGGCGCAAATCTGTAACCTAATTGCTGGTGGCATGTTAATTGGATCAACTTCAACATCAAAGTGCTGGCTGCAAATGTCAGCGATGACGTTGCGATCAATCAAATCTCGCTCTCGTTCTCGCTCGTTTCTCGTTTCAATTCATTTCACTTCATTTAAAACGGCGCCTCTTTAACGAAAGTTTAATTAATTTTTGAGGCTGGCATCGTGGGCGTGTTAGTCATGACAACAGCCCAACTGCCTCGCATTCAACACAGCGCAATAATTTCCAATTAACTCGAGTGAACGCCAAATCAAAGCAGGTATTCAAAATACCCTTTCGCCTCCAACTAAATGAGGGTGGCAAATCAGTTGGAAACTTCACATGCAAAAGAGTATCTCTCTGCGTGTAGGCAATAATCAACTAAATTAATTCATCCATTTATTTGCAGTTATGTTGGTTTACCTACGCTAGAGAACTACATATTTTATGGGTTTGCAGAAATTAATATACAATGCATTGGAAATTAAACTAAGTTTAAAACGAGTGAATGTGGGTCAGCAATATTGAGCCATGACAAATATGCATTTTATTACGCTAGGGAAATTTATCTACAATGCAGTGGAAATACAACTAAGTATAAAACGAATAAATATGGGACAGTTATATGATAATACAAAATTAAAGAATAATTTACAAAACTATTTATGCTATATGCATTTGTATACACTAGAGAAATTAATCAATAATGCTTTCCAAATAAAATTATGTTTAAATTAAGTGCATATGGGAGAGCAATATTGACCCATGACAAATACTAAAATATATTTTTGAAGAATAGTTTACAGTACTATTTATGTTATTTTCATTTTATTACGCTAGAGAAATTAATCTACAATGCATTGGAAATACAACTATGTATAAAACGAAAAAATATGGAACAGCAATATTGAGCCTCTGAAAATACAAATTTAAAGAATAATTTACAAAACTATTTATGCTATATATATTTGTATACGCTAGAGAAATTAATCAATAATGCTTTCCAAATAAAATTATGTTTCAATTGAATTCATATGGGACAGCAATATTGACCCATGACAAATACTAAATTTTTTAAGAATAGTTTACAGTACTATTTATGTTATTTTAATTTTATTCCGCTAGAGAAATTTATCCATAATGCTTCCCAAATAAAAGTTTGTTTAAATTGAATGCATATGGGACAGCAATATTGAGCCATGAGAAATAGTTAAATGTATTTTTGGATAATAATTTACAGTACTATTATGCAATATGCATTTTATTACGCTAGAGAAATTAATCTACAATGCAGTGGAAATAAAACTAAGTATAAAACGAATAAATATGGGAATATGCAATATTGAGCCACTGAAAATACTAATACAAAGAATAATAAACTATTTATGTTATATGCATTTTTATACGCTGGAGAACCACATATTTTATGGGTGTGCAGAAATTAATATACAATGCATTGCAAATAAAACTAAGTTCAAAAAGAGTGAATGTTGGGTAGTAATATTGTGCCATGAAAAATACTAAAATATATATTTGGAAAATAATTTTTTATGTTTAAGCATTTTATTACGCTAGAGAAATTTATCTTTATATTGTAAATAAAATTAAATTTAAAATCAATGAATATGGGATAGCAATATTTAGCCACTGAAAATACTAATTTGAAGAATTATTTTCAAAACTATTTATGTTATATGCATTTTTATTTGCTTGAAAACTAAATATTTTATGGCAATTAATACACAATCCATTGCAAATAAAATTTTGTTTATATTGAAATGGGAAAACAATATTGAGCCTTAGAAAATACTAAAATATATTTTTGAAGAATTCGCATCTTCAGGAAGGTAACTAGTAACGAATGGTCATAAATACAATAAATATTGATAGGATTTCAGGTGATACAATAAGCAAAATTGTTTGTAAAAGGATAAGTGACATAAATATAATAATATACAAATAGTTTTGAATTGTTAAATTTATAAATGGAATATAATTTAATGCTGTAATAATTAGTTTTAGCGCGCAGCACTAGGGTGAATATAGATAAATCAAATAAAATAAAATGATATTTATATAAATGTTTGCTGTAAGAAATCTTTGTTTATCGATGATGTTAAAAGTTCCTTGGTTGTGTAAGAAATACATATTTTTTGTACGAATTGTAATTTAGTTTCAATGCCACATTTCTGCAATATAAAATTGTTAAATTCGAAAAAACTAAGGTATTTCTGTATCATGCGTTGTTCTTAATGCCTAAGTCTGACGACTGCATAAAAAATGTACAACAGGACCCGGCAAACCCGATCAGCCAGATTATTGCCGCACTAATGCATTGATATTTATCCTTCAGCGCCTTGCCGAGTGCTGAGGACTTGGAGCCGCCTTCAATGGCCACTTCTGGGCTCCAGAGGCTTTGCTTGGGTGCTAAGCGGTGTTGCCAGCCTCGCAAATAATTTTCGGGAAAAACGAGCATACTTCAATGGCAAACGGGGCGTGGCAGGCAGGTTTGGTCGGGCGGCCTGTGAATGGGGCTTTGCCTGAAGGACTCTGGGCAAAATCAGAAATGTCAATATTTCCAGTTGAGCGCGGCAAAACAAGTGGCGGCTTGAAAAAGCGCAGAGCGAGGACATTTTTGCCGGAAACTAATTTAAGAAAATTATTCGCATCGCAGCGTTGGTACGAGTCGAGTCGAGTCGACTCTGTTTCTGTTTCTGTTTCTGTTTCATTTCTGGACGTTGTTTTTTTGTGTTTTTGTGGACATCGCACAATCAGACGCGGAACGAGAACGAGGCGTAGATAGAAACCCGATTTGCTATTTGAAGCGGAAGTGACCCTTGAAGTTTGATTTTATTTGTGCGGCGTTGCCGTTGGCAAACAGATTTAAGCAACGGGCAACTAGGTGGGAAGAGCTCTTCGGCCAGACATTATACACAAGAGTGTTGTCGATTGTATGCGTACATATTTTCTTATTTATTTATTTATTTGTTGCTGCTCAATTTTTAATCAACGGCTTGGGCTTCGTTCTTGGCAGCGTGTCGTACATTTTATGCAATTTCCTGTTTGGCTGCTGCTAAACTCAAACGGCAGAAGCAAAAACTCAAAAAAGCAGCACGAAATAGAATAAAATAAAAACATAACTCGGCTGCTTGCCTATTTTTAGGTGCCATCCTGCAAAAATTCAATGTCAACGACAGTTGCACTTCAGCACTATGGAGTAAATTCACATTTTTCGACTGTCTTGGGATGAACATCATACTATATATTAAATCCCTCTGATTGGCCAACATCAAGAGTACGTATATTGCAACTTTCTATGGGCCTGGTATATTGGATAGCAAAATTCGACTAACCGAAGGATCAAGGCAACTGTCGCTTGCAGTTCATTTGAATACTTCATTCGACTTGTAGCAAATAACATATATTTTTAGATCTGGTTTTATTCGGCCAATACAAATATTTTTTTTATTTTTTATTGTATTAAGTTAAATATATTATACAATAATACACTTAAGGGACTAGAGTACTAAAAACAATGGTCTTCGACTCTAATTAAAATTACATATTTTAGTATAATATGAAAATGAATTTAGTTTTTTAATCTCACAATAACAATAACTATCGTTTGTATTTAAACAGTTTTTATGTCAAAAATAACATGTTTGGGTAAAACATATTTTATATTATTTTTGAATAGCTCTGATTAATTTTTATTCTTATTACTAATGTTAATAAGCTCGCTTTTTTTAAGCATAGTTAAAATGTGGGATTGTTGGACTTTTAGAATCATAGGCAATAAAAGTGGTTAAAAGATATTAATAAATGCTCGAAAATTAGCATTTAGCCCATGGTGTATAGCACCAAGCAGTGGGCGTTGTGAGAGGAACCTCAACTCATGACTGCGGGTTGGGAATGAGTGGAAATGGCGAAAGGCACTTGTGACGGAAGTCCGTAAAGTTGCCATCAAGCGACAACTTGAACATAAATAGTTAAGACACGTTTTATAATGGACAAACAACTTGATATCTGCCGGTGCGAAATTGTCAACTTTAGTAATGGAATACTCGCAGTATATTTATAAACACAGATATAAATTTTAATACATCCTTTCACTCTGCATCCTGTTCTTATAATCGAAGTCATCGAATACTTTAAGCTTTATTTAGTTAGTTAATACGTTAAGTAAAATGGAAAAAGAAAGATTCATATATTATTACCTTTTATAACATTTATGCAATTATATATTTCAAAATTAATAACATACATTAAGTTTATATTTATTTTAATTTAAAACTACATTTTAAAATGCTAATAAAATGTGAAACATGTTTTCAAATGATCGTAAATATTTTGCATAATTTTACAGGATATAATGCAGGTTTTGGCATTCAAAATTGTGATTAGCATAATCAAGAGAAAACTGTGGGAAAACGATATCTGAAACTCAATTAAAATGGGATTTCATTTGAATCGGGCATCTTTACGGAGCTGTTCATGCGACGAGCCCAAAAGTTATAATGAGTGGACAGTCAAGGTGTCAAAGCCAAAGACAATGGAAACACACACACACACACACACACACACACACACACATAGTAGTCTCTCACGCATTGAGATACATACAGGGAAACGAGCAGCACTCGTGTTCGTGCTTACGTCACAAATATGCGTAGGCGTCATCATCGTGCAGCTGCGGCGCACCCACTGCCTCTTCCTCTTCCTCGCTCCTCGCTCTTTGCCTTCGTCGTCGCCGTCGCGTTGTCTTTTTGTAGTTGTTGAGCTCGCTCATTGAAAGAGCACAAGAGTCGCCGTAGTTGTCGTGGTCTTCGACGTCGTTGCTGTCGCCAGTCAGGCGGTAATGTCTCCATGCCGTCGATGTCGATGTCGATGCTTTCCCCAACTATGTTATATAGAGCGCTGTTTGCTCAATGAAACTCGTAACTTCGATTTTTTTGTTGTTGACGTAGTCGCTGCTGTTGTCGTCGTCGTCGTCGTCGATGTTGCTGTTGTCGTCGGTTTGCTTTAGTGCGCCGACTCTCGGCCGAATCATCTGTTGTTGTCTCCCTGTCGCCGCTCCATCCGCCTGTCTGCCTGCCATGGCCCAGCCACTGCATTTCGCTTGTGGTAGGACTGTTTATGAGCTGCCGCTGGGCTCGGGGCAGAGGGCGGTGGGCGGTGGACGTTGGGAGTGGGCGTGCGATTGCGAGAATTGCCGCGACGCTCAGTACACTCAGCTGTTTGCTGCCTCTTTATGCTAGGTTTGTAGAATTTCACAGCCATGGAGAGTTTTGTGCAACAAATTGTGTATTGAAGCCGGCTTTTTGTTTAGCTCTCGGAAAACTAAACGCTGTCGGATCAAAGCTTAACTACAATTAACATATTAAGTATAAATATTATACAACTTTTTTAATTGCCCTAAACATATTAAATTATATCAATTCTTTTTGTAAATACTCAAAATGAAATGTTAAATTGTTTTATATTAATATCTGAAATAATTTTTACGAATATTATTTTTTGAAAATTCCGAATTAAAAAACCCAAGGACAAGGAATTGCCCAATTCGTTGGCCATTCACAGAGAGCGATGCTGGCTGAAGCTCATCTGGCATAAAACTATATTATAACTTTGCTCGGCATGCTCGTAAAACGTAAAAGCCGCAGACATCGTGACGACAACAGCGAGCCGAGTCGGAAACTAGCGATGGCGATGGCGACGACTTTGGCAGGGCACCTGCTCCAAAACTACTTCAATGGCCCTGCCTCCCTCTCGGGCTGATGAATTTAAGATGAGCTACACACACACACACACACACACACAGACACACACAGAATCAGTTTGAGAATCAGAACCAACAGCGATGACGATGATCTTTTGCATAGTATAAGCATAACTACGTATGTAGATACGAGGACACGCGATGTTCTCCTTCATTCATGGTGAGCTTGGCATCGTTGTCGGCTCCATTCGGTTCTCGCTATGCGATGCCTGCAATTCATGTTCTCATTGCCTGGAGTAGGGAAATGCTTCTGATGTCGCTTTTTACAACTGTGCCAAATATGTGGGCGTCATCGTTGTTCGAACTCGATGCTCGAAAGCGGGGCTCAGCTGGGGGAAATCACTTGTATAACTAAACTGAGAGATATGCAGGATTATGCCTGATCTGATAACTGACAGACTGCAAAATAACTAGTACCCAGTAATTGTACCTTTTCCCATTGAGTCAGACATCTAATAGGAAATCCATCCGCATTGTTCATTATATTTTCCCAGAAGGACTTTCCCTTGCAAGGGAAATTCCTTTATGGCCAGAATTTGATTTCGGGTTTAACCGCAATGCATTCAATTAGCAATCTAAGCCACAAACTACACGCTATTGGATTTGGGAAAATAGGAAAATCCTATTACCAGCGTCCAAGTGCGAAAATTCGAACCAATCACTTTGCCCCTGGCACCAAGTGGACATCATATGGGAGATGCCGGTATAATAGGCGCAGTCGGAGAGAAATGTTACTCTCACTTCCTCTTTCGTCTATCTCTCCTGCGCTTTGGCGCTCTCTCGCCCTCTTTTGTCGCTGTCTCTCTCTCTGTCGCTCTCTCTCTTGCTGCCGTTCTCGCTGTTGCGCTCTCGCTCTCGCTGTTTTGCACTGTTGCTGTTGGTGTCGCTCGGGTTTTGCTCTATTTGGCAAAAACTCTACACATGACGCAGCGACACGTCGCTGAGACTTCGGCTCTGGTTTGGAGCTTCGGCTCCAGATTCGGCTGCAGCTTCAGCTTTGGCTTTGGCTTGAAAACAAGTGGTTGAGCGTGCGGTGTGCTCAGTATTAAGCGAACAAACGTAAATGTCGTTTCGTGCTCGTTGTCCGTCGACTGAGTAAACGCACAGGAAGCAAGCAGCCGCAGCAGCAGTCGCAGTCGCAGCAGCAGCAGCAGCAGCAGCGAACAGCAACAGCCAGGAGCAGCAGTAGAAGCAGTAGACGCAGCATTCAGCGGCCAGGACAACTGAAATTCGAGGCACGGGCAAAAGCAACAGCAACAGCAGCAACAACAACGAGCAGCATTGCCCGAAACGAATGCACAACGAACCTCGCACGACGACCACGAATACGAACGACTCGCACACACACACTCACACACACACAGTCAGACGCATACTAATGTAGGAGCAGACCGCGACGTGTATGACCATCCGTAAAGTTGAAATACGAAACGCCTTGAGGAGAGCAGCATTAACGTCGACGTCGACAGCGTTGCTCGTGACGGCAGCAGCAGCAGCAGCGAACTCGACCGCGTCAGGCGTCCAAGCAAAAGGCAGACAAACAGGCAAAACCTGCTGAGACGATACGACGAGTCCTTGCTCGTCGGTTCATATGTGCGGAACGTTGAACAGAAACACACTAGAGAAAAGTTTTCACATCAAATAAGACTCCACACACCAAAAAAAAGATAAAACAACAACATCAACAACAACAACAACAACAGCAACAAAAACAAACAACAAACAACAAGCAATCAAGTGAAATTCGTAAAAACAACCATGATAGAAAACAAAAATACAAGTTTTTAAAGTGCAAACTTACTTATTTTCCCATCAAATTCCCAAAAATAATATTTCATAAAAATTTTTTGAAAATTTTTCAAAAACAAAAAGAGCATACAAAATTCAATATAAATATTGCTAAAAAATTTGTGAAACAAATAATAACAAAAAAAAAGTATTTAAAACTAAAACAAAAGTGCCGCAGCTGAGCGCTGGAAAAGTGCTAACAAGTTCCTTTAAACAAAAACAAAAACCAAAAAAGTAAGATTTACACAAATATTATTAACAACAAGGATAACAAGAAATATTGTTATAACTATAAAATATACAAATTATACACAACATTTTCTTTGCATTTTTACGAACACCGCGAACAGCTTATAACCAAACAAAAAAACAAAGCGAGAAATAAGTCGAGTCTAAGAAACGTAACCAAAGTGCCGTGTTAGCTTAGCCTGGTCGTCTCGTCGTCAATATACACATATATATATGGCATAAAGCATCCAATTTGGCAAAGCAACGAATATAAAAACGGGAAGCTATAAACACAGCAAGCCGCCGGAGATAGATTCAAAGGCAGCCGCAAGTGACTTCCGTGCCAGCGCAAGAGAAACGCGACGCGAGACAGAGACAGAAACAGAGACAGAGACAGAGATTTCGCATTAAATCGAAATCTATGCATATGTGTATAGTGGGGTATAGTAGCAACTAGTAGCTCCCATTCTCTATCTCCCTCACTCTCGCCCGCTGAGTGTGTGTGTGTAACGGTCTGCGACTCCCTCGACAAAGGCCAACAAAGTTCAACCAAACAATACGGCCGCAACAGAGGTGGAAGACAGACACTTCAGCCTGAAAGTAGACAATTGATTATTGATTTTGTCTAAAGGCAACTTCACACACACACACACACCAACACACCCACACACCGACACACCTCTGTCTGTGTAGTCGACACGCATCGAGAGCTTAGCGAAGCAAACGGCGCATAAGTAACGCGCGCGCTAACTAGAGCGACGGCCAGTGTTGTGCAATGCCAGGCGCTGAGAGCGCGCAGTGTTGAGCAGCGAGCATGAAGACATTGAAGACTTACAAGCGCTGAAAACTGTAAACGGAAAGCTGCAAAGCAAACGAACTAAAAGTGAAAACAAATCCAGCAACAACAGAACAACAACAACAACAACAACCGTTATTGCTTCCACTTCGTGATCGCTCCAATTGACACTCACTCTCTCACTCTCACACACCCCCCATCGCTGTCTCTTTTCCACTCACTGCACTCAGAGAACAGTCGCCACCATAAGCCGTTTAATTGATAAAGTGCGCCAAAGCAACAAAAAGAAAATGTTCTTCTCGCTCGCTCAGACCTTGGTCTGCGTGCTGCTCATCAACGGCGGCCTCTACGCCCTGCACCTGAGCGGCAACGGCGAGAAGCAAACCAGCCCCGACGCTAGTTCCAGCCAGCTTCGAGCCGCCGCCGCCTGGAAGCAGCAACAGTTGCAGCAGCAGCAGCAGCATCAGAATGCGGGAGGTGGAGCGCCACCTGGCGGTGGCAACAATCATCGCTCCGATGCGCATCGCTCGGCTGCTGCGGCCGCCTTTGAGGCCACCACGGGCAGGCTGAACAAGGAGATTGCCGATATGGCGCAGCTGGAGCGCGAGCGCTTGATGCTGCTCGGCCTGGCCAAGCAGACGGCCGAGAGTCCTGTGGCGCCCGCCGGCCACCATGGCAGGCCCATCATTGCGGGTCGCATCCAGATGCAGCCCAGCGAGGATCTGGATGTCGGCGACTATCCGGCTCTGCTGCAGCAGGCGGCGCGCGGCTTCATGTTCGGCAGCGTGCAGAAGCAGCCGCCGCCGCCGATGGCGGCCGACGAGGATTACGAGGAGCTGCGCGAGTTCGGACGACGACCCGTCAAGTATGACTACGGCCGTGTGGTGCAGCCGACGGAGCGCGAGATGGAGGGCGAGACTCTGTATGAGCCGCTGCATGGATTTGGGGACTTCGACGACTTCTCCGAGCTGGACCCGAATGGCGAGGAGCCGCATGTGGGCGAGGACGAACTGCTGCGCGAACTGGACGCCTATCAGTACCACGGCCTGGAGGATGATCCGCTCGCGCTGCCCGAGAATCCGTACCGCACTCTCGAGCAGCTGGAGCACGCTGCCCCCGAGTCGCTGCAGCAGCTGTTCGAGCAGCAGGAGCAGCAGCACGACACGCCGCTTAAGGCCAACTCCAAGGCTCACGGCAACGGGAACTACAACATTCGCATGCAGCAGAAGTGGGCCAGGAAGCGGGCTCAAGGGCAGGCAGTGAAGCCGCAGCAGCAGCCGAATCTGCAGCGCAACATCTTCGGCCAGCACTTTAAGCAGCAACGTGGCAAGTTGGCTCTGGCCAACTCCGAAGCCACCGCCAGCAAGCATCTGAAGGCGTCCACACGCTCCGGCTCCAGCTCCAGCTCCAGCTCCAGTTCGGGCAAGCTTAACGACAAGATTGATAATGGCGAGGGCGGCGCTGCAGCTGCCGCTTCAGGCAGTCAGCAGCAGAACAAGCCGGCGCATGATAAATCCGCAGCGCACGATAAGACAGCTGCAGCAGATGCAACCGATAATGGACAGCAGCAACAGCAACAGCAGCAATCAGGCGCATCGCCACAGCAGGAACTGAATAAGAAGGAATCGGATCAACAACTAATGCATCCCAATCACAAGCGTTCCGGCAGCAGTGCTGGAGGATCGCTCGGCGGCTTCGCGTCGCCGCAGGTCTCCCACAGCATTGCCAGCCAATTAATGCTGCGCACGCCGCGCGGCCAACGGCAATACGATGTGCCACAGATCGGTGAGTTGCACTTCCATATAAATAATACCTGCCATAATACCAGACTTGATATTTGACTTTAATCTGTTTATTGACTTCTTCCTTATTGTGGTTACAAGTTAAAGTTCTGATAATGAATCTAGAATTGTATAATTTGAGGACAAACTTATGTTTACTAACTATTTAAATTGCCTATAATTATCTGTTAAATCGAAATCAATTATTCATTCGAAATTTGAGTATATAATATCAGATAAAACATCAGATTACTCGACCCCCTTTGCAGTTGAATCAGTATTGAATCGAAATTTAATATTTAGTCGCATTCAATGTTTATATACGACATATATCAAGTTCTCTTGAATCTAGAATAGTTTTAAATAGAAATGGATTAAAATAATGAATTTAATATATATGAGAAGTAGACTCCACTACGTCTGTCTAAGTACTTTATATCGCTATGCCAACCCAAGCATTTCCATCCACATTATTATTATATTTTTGGTAATTTAATTTCATTTATTAGTTTGGTCCCATTTGTCATTAGGAAACTAACAGTCAAATTACATTGTTTGCTTACACTTGAACCCACATGGATATGCACTCATTATTCCTATCAACAGTCATAGATCGGGAATATGCTATTTTTGTACATTCATTTTTCAAGTCGATTGATTTGTTTGAACCAGCACAAATAATCTATAAAGTTTTCACAAGTTTATCCAACTACATTCCTAAGTATTCCGTTTTTCCAACGCAATCTCGAACTTATTTTTGTTATAATCTCTGTTCTCTGTTAAGTCCTCCACTCGAATTGGTTTCCATCATTTATCGTGTGCTGTGAGGGTCCCCACTTAACCCTGACGTGTTTACGTACTTCGGTTACAATTCACTTGATTCAGTTATTAGTTATTGGTACTCGTATTTTATGAGTATAATTCATTTTTATTTTGGGTCGAGCCCATCCTGTTGACCCCCTAAAGGATAGATACACTAATCGCTCCATTTGCGCTCTATTTTTGTTTCCCACATTTATATCATCGTTTTGTTTGGTTTGTTTTGCTCTCTCTTTATTTTCTGTTCTGAGTGTGAGTATGAATGAGTATGAGTGTGAGTGTGAGTGCGAGTGTGAGTGTGAGTGTACTATATTTGGATAGCTCACGGAACTGTCTGGCGCTTGCATAATTCATAGTTCAGAGACTTCAGACTTTGTTGTCGAGTGTGGGAAGGACGTTGGACGAGTTTGGGTTACAATTGCAGTGCGTTGGCGTCGCGCTGGAATTTAATCCTTTTAGCCAGCGAGCCAGCCAGCGAGTCCTGGCCAACGAGCTAGTCCTGGCCAATGTGCGTGGCCGTCGGGTTATCAATCAACAATCATCTATCATTAAATAGATTGTCAGTAAATCATTTGTCAACACAGCTGGATAAAGTTTTCTTTTTTTTTTTTGCGGATCGAGTCGCGAACATTTGCGAAATGTTACCCCAATAATTTGCTACAACTATTTGGCTATTTTGGGAATGGGGCGCAGCAATCTGAAACGTGCAACTTTTTGGCCATTGCATTTAGCAAATTAGTCGCATTGTCTGTGAGCCATTTCAGCCAATTTTCATTCACCGGCTCTTTACTTTGGTCTGCTAACTTCGTCCTGCCGTCTGTTAATCACTTCGGCTGGCTGGTAGCCTTTGCTAAATTACTTTATAACAAGTTTTGATGGTCGCCATGAATACAGAATGTTATTCAAGTGAACATCGAGAAATGGGTTGTGGATGTGGATGTGGTGGATGCGAAACTTGGCAACTGTAAATCTCCCACTTCGTCTGCCGTGTAATCAATTTTAATTTTTAATTATCACTTTCAAGTTTAATGACATAATTTGTATGGCCATGAGCTAAATGCCAAGCCATTGTGTCAGTCTCAAGCTCGAGGCGATGGAGCAGCCAAAGGGGTGTTAAAGGGAGTGTCGTGGTACTGATTAAAATGAGCGAAATTGTCGAAAAATTTGGTTTTTAATTGCTGCTTGATGTGATGTATTCATAATGAATTGGAAAAGTGTTTGGCTCAAGACTTTACCACGTCGTTTACGCGTTTCCAAAGTGCTCATTAATCATGCTTCCATCGCAATATGTAATTACAATAATAGTTCTATATAGTTATTCTATATAATTTTACGCTTTACTCTTTAGTTTAATTGATATTTAATTTAATTTGCATGCAATTTATATTAATTCGATTGCTGTTATTTCAAAATCTCTTCCAATCTGTGCCAAAAGTCATTCTAAATTTGAGGCACTTTAAGGATATTAGCCAATTCGATTTGATTAAAATTCGTGTTTCGCCCTCGGATGTCGGCAGACACCTTAAATAAGCAAAATGATTGTAAAGTTTATTTAAATGGCATTTAATTGTGCCGAAAATGGAAATGGAAAAGTGAAAGGAAAGTCGGGTTCGTTATGGAACTACGCAAATTCAATAAGACAATCAATGAATTTTCATTTTATGCGCATGTTTGCGCAATTTCTTCTTCTCGTTATTATTGCTGCGCTGTTGTTGTAGTTACGCCAATTGTCACTGCGCGCTTTTCATTGGAATTTTCTTCAGTGTGCGTGTGTGTGAGTGTGCGTGTGTGTGTACGCATAATGTGCGAGCGAAGGTGGCAACGAAGCGAAGCAGGCGTGTGGAGGAAGCCGAGGAAAACCTTGACAGCACTCCGTCCGACCCACATTACAATTGGACAGCGTTCTGTTTATTTGAATATATATATTGCACTGCATGTGTGTGCGTATGTGCGTGTGTGTGTGTGTGTGTGTGTGTGAGTGTGTGTGCGTCAAGCAACATGTGTGTGCTGCCCTATTGACGACGCAATAACGTCATCAACTGTCATCGGGCATCGAGCGGCGACGTTTCACACTTTGCACTAGTTGGGAAAATTACAATTGTTATTTCAAGTGTTTACATTGAAATTGATCACACACACACACACACACACACACAGGCAGACATGTGGCATGTTGGGAAGTGTCGCCGACAACGACAACAACAACAACAACGTCGACGACGACGACGACGTCTGACGCCTGTCATTGCGGTGTGAACTCAGCTGCAGGAGTCCTGTGTATCCTGTGGGTGTCCTGCGTTGACCAATGTCAGTGGCTACTGTGCGTGTTTGCATGTGTGTGAGTGTGTGTGTGTGAGTGCGTAGGCGAGCGCGTTTGTCGGTGTGGGAAATTGCCTGCAACAAAGACAGCTTCCTCATTGTCGCATTATCCTTTTCCATGGAAAACTCTGCGGCGTTTATTTGATGGTCGCGTTTTTATATCATTTCACCACTTACACTACACACACACACTCGCACACAGCACACGCACTCTCACAATTTATGATCCTTGGTGTGTGCATGAGACGTGTGTTTTTCCCACTAATTTAGTAACTACACCCCAGGGGGTGCCTGCTGACGACCATCAGTCCTTGCCCACGAAGCTGTTTGCCGGACAGGCCACAGACACAGACACAACACTCATTTATATGGCCGTAGTTTGACATGTCCTTGCTGGGTGTTCGCGCACGCCTTTGGTTTTCACTTTTGTTGATTTAATTTGTAATTCGAGTAACAACTTCGAGTGGCCACTGTGCGCTCATCTACTTGCTTGCCCTCGTCCAGGGGTCCAGGGACGCGCCTTCGCCGTTGCCTTCGTCACAGTTCGCTTGGCCCATTGTCTCTCAAATATTACGCAAATTAGTCGGAATGTTATTGGAGCTCGCTCCGACAGTGTGTGTGAGACACGTAAACGGTATCCTTTCATGTGCGTGGGCTGCAGAGCCGCTGAGCTGCTGAGCTGCAGCCGCGCAGTCTGTGCGCCGTGGAAAATTTCTCAAGACGACAACAATCCAGGACAACGAATCCGCCGACAGGCTGTCTGCCCGTTGCAGGATAGCTTACGTGTGTGTGTGTGTGTGTGTGTGTGTGTGAGCTGAAATGTCTCAATAATCGGGCATTGATATGCAAAGTCGGGGATTCGATGCGCTTGACTCGCTGCGGAGATCAGACAAATGACATTGCCTTGATTTATGGAAATATGCATTTGATTTATAAATAGCAGCAATAAAATATGTTAAACGTATATTCAATTTCAGATTTCATTTTCAATTTATAATTTGTCTAACAAAATTGAACTCTTTATGTGTGAAAGAACAAAATGTTTTACATTATTGCTTGTCATTTAAGGATTTGAGTTAAATAAAATAATTCTATTCAATGTATTTATATGATACATATAAATAATATATGTATATTCAAAAAAAAGAATATAAAATATTTAATGAGAAAGGTTTACTATTTATTTGTTATTTTATTTAATTTTGTATATAATATTATTTCTTGTGTGCTAACTAATCTATTTATTTACCTTTTGTAAATATTGATATATACTAAATATTGACTAAAACATTTCGTTTATCTCTTATGAATTTGATGCCAATGATTAGGTTTTAATGCTAGCTCATTAATGTAACAAAAGAGCAACTCGATTGAAAATGTCGTGAAGTAATTTGAAGGCCACGAAAATCCTTGCACTTCCATTTTTGGGCCTGTCATTTGCTGCCCCATGACCTACAAAAATATATATGTACAAGTATGTATGCATATTTTATTTCTAATTTCAATACATGCCCATTTTGTATATCTGTTGGGACTCGACTTGCTTGCTGGAGGTTGTTGCTGTTGTCGTTTTGTGCGTTGTCCAAAAAAAAGGACACATTTGACATTTGCTCAGCAGTTCGGAACATGAAACAGTTCCTCCTTTTTTACTGGCAAGGTCGCAAATAGCCCACACATAATATGACAGAATGCTCATTTCTCGGCCCCACATTGTTTGGTGTTCCTTCTTCTGCTGTGCTGTGTGTGTGTGTGTGTCTTGGTGGCGGCATGTCCTGGCGAGTGCGCCTAAGGACGCGTTTTTGCTTTGCGGCAGTTCCAGCTAATTAGCCGCAACTCAATTTGCATAAGCAAATGCGGGGCGTTTGCATTTGGGTGAAAGTAAATGAACTGTAAGCGACGGCATCGCCCACGTCACACGCCCACAAGAGAATGTACTTGTCCGTCCGTCCGCCTGTCTGTCTGTCTGTCTGTCTGTCCGCCTGTCTGTGCGTGTGTGTGACAGAATGCTTCGCGGCTCGCGAGCAAATTTGTTAATGAACAAGTAAAAATAGCAGTGTTCAATGTGTTCTGCTCGACTTTGAAATACTCTCTGCTCCAACTGCAGATTTGCATTTATTGGAATTAATTTTATTGGCCACAGCGTTGCCAGACAGCGGAGAGAAACACTGATTCACACGGCTGCATGGTGGATTGCAGTACAAATCAATAAACAATGACATCATCGTCAGAGTGCCAGCATCCGCCTGACAGGACAGATTTTAAAGCATACTCTCGGGCGCCCGGCCGCTTGCATATATAATTAAGCTACACTGACTATGACGACGACGACGACGACGTCAACAGCGACTGCGACGGCGACGGCGACAGCGAAGCAGAGAGAAAATATTTACATTAGCGTAAGCACAAGACGAAATTGAGGGAGAGGGAGAGGCAGAGGCAGAGTTGCCACACAGCCATTGAGCAGGCCAATTGTATGAGAGTAGATGTGTGTGTGTGTGTCTGTGTGTGTGTGTGTGCGTGTGTGTGTGCGTGTTGGTGTGCCATTCAGCCAGTTTGACGACAGCAGCAGCAGCAGCCAAAGCTGGCTACCAATTTATACATTCTTTTCTTTTGCTTATTTTTTTTTCGGTCAGCGCTTGCGTCACAGAACCAAAAGCGTCTAGGAAGCGAGTGATATATACCAAAGTGGCAGATGAGCTCGTTACGTGTGTGCGTGTGTGTGTGTGCGGCTAAATTGCTGCTTAGTTTTGCTTTTAATGTGCGAGACTGGGATTTTATGTAGTTGTAGTCAAAGGATTGCGAGAGTTGATAAACAAATGTCTAATGCATATAAATGAGACTGTGCTTATGATGAACTCAATTATGTCTCCTCCAAATGGCCACAACGAAGTGGGCGAATAATAAGGCACGAGAGACCAATAAACAATCGAATAAACACGACCAAACTATATACTATATATAGTATAACTACTAGATATACTACTCGCCAAAGACTCTTAGTCATCCGAAAATTGTGCGCAAATAAATGTGGCTGAGTAATTCTGTCTGTCTCTGTATGAGTAAGCACTCCCTCTCCCTCTCCCTCCGTCTCTTAATTTCTGTCTCTTTCTCTCGCTATACGTGTGTGAGTTTTTTAGTCAATGAAGCGTCAAGGACTTTGGCTATGATATATTTGCCAGAGATCCATACAAGTAACGAGGCGACCACCTCAAAGATGATGCAATGCGAGGTAGACTCACACACACACCAACACACACACACACACACTCTCTCACTCACACATACAGACCAACAAGCATAGCATACTTTTAGGCCACAGACGTGCCACAGTGTGTGTGTGTGTGTGTGTGTGTGTGTGTAGTTGCCTCAACGTCGTGCTTAATGAGTTGTGAGCTTACGCGGAATTTATGAATGAACTGTGCCTGCAGAAAGAGACAGCAAGTGGCAGCGTGTGAGAGCGAGCGAGAGAGGCCGATGGCTGCTACTTGACTGAGTTCAAGTCACTTCATCATGGACCACACAGCACACCTCCCTCACCCCTCACCCCTCACCCCTCACCCCTCACTCATCTCCATCTTCGTCAGCGTCTTCGTTGGGTGGCATTGTTTTAGCTCAAAGTGCGCGTAAAATTAGCTAAGTAGCATGAATTTTGCATATATTTTTGCTGAGCAAATATTACACAGACAACGGCAACAATACGCAGTGGAAATACACACACACATAAATAATGGGTTATTTATTGGCTGAGTGTTTGCGCTGGGTGAGAGCAGGACTCCCATGGTAATTGGCATGCAAAGTAAGCTGTAAACCGTCTGACTTATGGCCTGATAAATGACTTGTCCCAGCATACTTTTGGGCCACTTCTCTAGTGCACACACTAATTTGGCTTGAAAACATTTGGGACTGGCTTAAAGCGACTTCCGGAGCTCCGTCAGCTCAGGGCCAGATTGCGATTGGCCCCAACATGTAGGCCAACGAATTGGGTTTCAAAACTGGGCTAAGCAATGCTTGGCCAAAATGCTGGCAAGTTCTCTTCAAAGTTATGCACATAAACAATTATTTCTGTCGGTGCCAGCTCGTTTCCCAGAATTTGATTTTAAATGTTAATAAATTTCTGCTGAAATAAATCATATAATTTACGGTTGATTGACATTCTTCCAAATTGAACAATTCAAAATGAATTTAAAAGCTGAATGGAATTATGGCTTTAGATGTCATTCAATACGATTGTTTTTAATTGAATAACAGTTTTGTCGGAAAGTCGGAAATATAAATTTATGCAAAATTAAAAAAAGGTAATTCTTAAAGTTGTTGGAACAAATCGAATCAATTGAAGAGCACTTGCCGAAATTTGGTTTCGATGGCTTAATTTTTTAAGTTGATAGGATCGATTGGTGCACAAACAGAATTTACAAGCAGACAGCGTTCAATGTATTCCAGGAATATTGTGAAGCGAATTACAATTAAGAGCTGCCGAATTTCAAGGGAAAACCATTCCCAAATTAGTTTCATGATTTTCGGCTCCCATTACGAGTAATTGGGCAATGGCGTGACATGGAGCGCAGTTCAATTTAATTAAACATATTTATTTGCATACTTGTTTCGGTGATTTAATTGAGTTGCACACTGCTCTGCTCGTTCACGTATTTAATATGCTACATTTTATGACGTCCTAGAGCACACACAAGTGTCGCGAGCGGGCACAACAAATGACAACAACGAATAGAGCAAACAACAACAAAAAAAAAACAATAACAATAGCAAAAGCAAAAACAGAAGCAGAAGGGAAATATTCTGCGTAGGCGCCCACGCGCCATTTGGAATTGAACGAACGAGACAAAGAACAAATGCGCCGACGGTCAATAAAAGTATAAAAAACAAATTTGTGCTCCCTATTATTTTATTATTTACGCTTTTAATAATCAAGTCAGTGTCAGAATTGTTCTCTTATCTGCGTATGTGTTTTGTGAATTTCAATAACGCATACTCGTAAATCTCTTCGGCTTCGAACAAAATCGAATATTCAAGAAATTTAGGTCGATTTGGTGGTACCCTAAAAAAGTTAAATATTTTGATTACTCAATTAAATTTTAGAAGCAAATAATCCTTCTTCTGTTTTGAACTTAAACGTGCTTTGTAAATTTTTAAATAAAATAAAACAATTTAAATAATGTGGATATTCATTAATTACACATTTCTAAGAAATTTAACTCGATTCGGAGGTAGCCCAAAAAAGATAATGTTGCGTATCGATTGAGATTACTGAAATATATTTCATACCAATGGAAACTCTCCTTCTGCTTGTTTAATTTTAATTATATAAAACAATTTTAATTATTAATTCCCCAATTACAAAAAAATACCCATTGCTATGAAATTTAACTAAAAAAGTTAAATATCGTGATTACTGAAGTATATTTCATACCAATGAAAATAGTCCTTTTCCTTGTCGGAATTAAAAAGTGCTTTGTAAAGTCCAATTTTAATTAATTAAAATAATTTTAATTATGTGATTATTCTTTATTTCCCCAATTACAAAAAAATACCCATTGCTATGAAATTTAACCAAAAAAGTTAAATATCGTGATTACTGAAATATATTTCATACCAATGAAAATAGTCCTTCTCCTAGTCGGTATTAAAACGTGCTTTGTTAGGTTAAATTTTAATTAAATAAAAAAATATTTATTATGTGGTTATTCATTAATTCCCCAATTAAAAATTAATACACATTGCTAAGAAATGTAACTAAAAAAGTTAATTATTGTGATTACTGAAATATATTTCATACCAATGAAAATACTCCTTCTGATAGTCTGAATAAAAACGTGCTTTGTAAAGTTCTATTTTAATGAAATAAAACAATTTTAATTATGTGGTTATGCATTAATTCCCCAATTAAAAATTAATGCACTTTGCTAAGCCTTTAAAATGCATATCAAACGAAATCCATGTCACAAATTCCAAGAAAAAGGCAACTCCTTTTTCATTCGAATGGAAAAGGAAATCTCCTCTATTAAAAGTGTCTGACGGGCAAACACAGCAGTTGCGCTTGTCCTTGAACCTGCTGCTGCTGCTGCTGGGCATAAATATAAAAAAAGAAAAATCGAAACGAAAGTATGAGTATTTACGAGAAATATTTATTGGTTAGCCCCCAAAAACAGTTTTGTGGATAGAAATCTAGGCGCTGACAGGGCTCAAGTACGCACACACAAATGGCATATGGTTTTATTTCAGATTGGAGTTTTTCTTTCTCTGTTTTTTTTTTTTTTTTGGGGGGGCTCTTTTTGGGATGGCGTTGTGCGTCATGGGCTTTGAAAATCAAACGCAATAAAAATCATAGACGTAGTTAAATGCGATATACTCGGAATAGTTTTTTTTTTGTTTTTTTTTTTGCCATATTCGTCGGCTCGTTCTCGTTGCGAACTCAATGCCAACGGATGCGAATGGAGCGGAAGTCAAAAGTGGAGCAGGCAAACGAAGTGGATGTGAGTGTGTATTTTTAGCTGGCACTGTGGCTGAGTGCAGAGCCATGCTAATGCAAATTATAGCCTATTTAAGCTGACAGCCTACTTTAAGGCTCGCACTCTTGAGTTTGTCGCAGCGAAACTAAAATGCAAAGTGCATCGCATTGAAGTGGCCGTCTCGCAGAGTTGCACAAGTGAATGGGATCCGCCTTGGGTTCTGGGTTCTGGGTTCTTGGTTGGGCTACTTAAAGGCTTCCGCCATGGCGCTTTCGCAGCAGCCGCGCATAATGAGGCTGACATGCGCCTAGCTGCATGCATAATTCAGCAGGACTATAGCTGAAAGTGTTGCGGACTGGTCCACGGCAGTGTCAGTTGTGCTTTTCTTACGCCAACTCGCTCTGCTGACCTTTCGCTTTGCGACTCCTTTTTTCTGTAGCATCATCACCATCTAATAAGCAAATGGTTTCGGGCAGCATTTCTATTTATGCGCTCGCTTATATTTTAATTTAAAAGCAATTTACATATTTCCAAAGCGGAAATATAAAAGTCCAACTTTCCCAACTCATCCTCCTCAGTTGGCTGCCCATTTATCAAGTGCTGGCTTTGAATTTCCATACTCGGAATATATACATTTCTATACGCGTTGGCCTGTTGGCAATTGGACAGCTTTCGATCAATCATTGCCAAGCATATTTCTGTCTGTTCTGTTCTGTTCTGTTGTTGTTGCACTTTCAACGAAATTACTTGGCATAATTTGTTGGAAATGGCACAAAAACAAATAATTAGTTTGAAGTTGCGACGGCAATTAGGACGAATTTGCAGCAAGTAGCGAGACATTTAATACGTTTAAAGTTGTCAGCTGCATGCGGCTAATGCCGTGGTTAACCACTTCAAGTTGAGAGAGAGGAGAATGCTGAAAATGGTTTCTTGGCCAACACTTGTTGCCCTTGAGCAAACAGGGCGAAAGAGAGCCACACCTAACCAGTCAAGCAAGCAAGCAAAGCAGGCAGGCAGGCAGCTAAGCTAAGCGTCGAGGTGCCTAAATAAACACACACAATACATATACACAAAACACGCACACACACACACACACACATTCACGGAGCGAACCACAAAGAAGTGTGGCAAGAGAGAGAGAGAAGGTAGTTGGTAGCAGCTGTTATCTGGCTAATGCAGTAACAAAGCCAAAATAAAGTGAAAATGAGAAAATGGCAAAATTACGCATACGCCAGAGTGGTTCCAATCAGGCCAAGCTACCAACGAAGCGCACAAATTAAATTGACCTTTTCAGCAATTGGCGCTCGGCTGCTGCTGCACTCGCAATTGAGCCGTGCAACAACAAATTGTTGTTGACTTTTTCATACCCCGCAAGCGTGTGAGAATTGCGAGCATATATAGTAAAGCTGGCCAAAAACCTGTTACACGAAACATCCGCAAAGTCAAGCATGGCCAATTCGACTGTGGCAATTTGCACTTGTCTTTTGTCGGACTCGACTAACGAGCCGATTGTACAGCAACATGTACTGTCCACGTTTTAACTCAAATAAATCCGATTCGAGGCGAAGCGAGGCGAAAACCAAAACCACAAAACAAAAAAAAAAAGAGACCGAGCGTCGCCAATGTGGTTTCGGCTTAATGCTGGCAAATAAATGTCAAGGTACGAGTATGTCAGCGGTTGATTTTGTCCTCGTTGTCCTCGTTGTCCTTTCTATTCCCTGTCCTGGCGTTCGATGTCGTTGCTGTCTTACTGCGTTTCACTTTAGTTGAAATTGACAGCTGGTTTTGCAATTAAATAAGATTTATGTCGCTGCAGCTGCCGAGTTATTTCGTCAAGGCTTAATTCCACATACATTGATACATTGTGGCTGTCCCTTGTTTTTTCATTAATATGCCAGCAGCTGTCCACCCAACGACCTTAACTATCAATGCGTAAAGCCGCTCTATTTTTATCACTGCTAATCGAATAATCTAACTGCTTTGTGTTTCTCTTGTCTTTACAGGTAAGTTCAATTAAGCGACTCGGGGCACAGTTGAATTCGATATTTCGGTTCAATCAGGTTGCGTATTACATTTTATTTATGTTTTCCTCAATTTTAATTGTAACCGAATACTTTGCGCGCCCCATAATTATGTTAATCATTAAAAAGCTGAGGCGTAGACAGCATTGTAAATGGATGGATTGCAGGACTAATGAACACATCCAAAAAGCTTGTCACGTGGTCGGTATTTGGTATTTATTTGGCCAGCCAGACTCCGAGCGGTGTTCGAGATCATCGAACGGTTATTACTATGGGGAATTTAGCAAATTTATTTGGCATTAACTCGCAGGCTACGCAAGTTTTTTGTAAGCGATAGTATTATGAATATCCTTGGAAATATTTTTGCCATTACTTGCCATAAAATAAATTTAAATTTCTTTAGAGTGTGAATTTGTCACTTTATGGAGTATCGTAAATATAAATATGTATACCGGAAAAGTGTGTTTACGCTGCCCATAGTGCATGGAGCAGGCAGTTGTTGTCAGTTGTAGGACATGGCAACCTATCGCTAGCCTTCGCATTTATCGTGGGAAGAACGCCTAAGGTTGTGCACCATTATCTATGAGACTAACGAAAACAGACAGGTGAAGACCCGAAGCGGGCGAAAATGCTTTAGCATTGACAGCTCGGCGAAAGTATCCGTAGCCCGAAACGGGGCTTAGAACGGTGCGTACACAGACTTTCGGACACCACTGTCAGGTCGGACAGCACGCGTAATGAGGTCACTGAAATGGGTGTGCGCCAGACGAGGAGAAAGAGCTGCTTGCATAGCCGTAATTCAATTTGCGCAACATTTGCCGAATAATTGATGGCCTGGCGGAATTGTCGATTGGCCAAGCACTTTGGGCCATCTCTTCGGGACACTTCGGAATCACTTTGTCTCGTTCCGTGGCTGCATTGCCCAAGCATTGAGTGTGTTTCTGCTCCGCATTATGCAGGTTGTGCGCAGCCCTCAATTGCAATTGTTTTCTAATCAAAAACAACAAGAAACTGAACTGAACTGAACAAAGCGAACACAAGGGCCAAAACACTTGAGCCACTGCGTAAGCCATAAACAAACAGCTACAGCAAAAGGCATGGAAATGGGTATGGAAATGACAACAATGTAAAACTTGCCGCCAGTTTCAGAATAACAAAAGGCCCCCAAACATTTGTCCGTGAATGAATTCCTTTCCTTCCCCCCCCCCCCCCCTTTCTGCCCCTCTGTGCCCGGACTGTGAATGAATGAAACAAAGCGTGGTCGTAATTCGCAGGCCAGAGCGTCCAGCGATGGGCCAATGAGTCACGGGTCTCGAGTCTCGAGTCACTCTTTTGGTCACTGTGATTTATTCATACGCATTTATTTTATTTTGTCCGACATTTCTTTATGGCAACAACAACAAACTAATTGCAACTATCGTGGGAGTAAAAGTTATGAATATTTTTGGATTAAACAAATATTGCAGTATACGATTATTTAAGCAATAGCTACTTTGAATTCACACTTATAACATTGACTTATAAAATGATTTCATATTTTAAATCCTACAATCCTATTTAATTTAAATGGCATATTTATTTTATTGCTTCTCATAATTTGTATTCGATTATTTAAGCAATGGCAACATTAATTTCACATTTATTAGATAGACTTTTGAAAATTATTGCATATTTAGAAGTCAATTTTTACTTAATTTAAATGCCATATTTATTTTACTGCTTCTCTTATTTCATCACTATAATTCATTCCTACAAATTTATTTTTTGGAATCTTGTTTATGTCAGCTTCATAAGTATAACAATAAACTAATCACAATTATCGCTAGGATTCAACAAAATATTGCAGCCTTGATTTAACATTTATTTTATAGACCTTTAAATAATATTACATAACATATTTCGAATACAATTACATTTAATTTAAATATCATATTTATTTTATACCTTCTCTTATTTTGTATTTGCTCACTGTGATTTATTCCTACAAATTTATTCAATTTTTTCTGACACTTTTTGTATTGCAGTTTAATAACAACAACAGCAATGTAATTACAATTATCATAAGGATAATATGTAATGGTAATGAATATTCATAAATTCAACAACGTATTGCAGTATTCAATTATTTGGTGGCAACTTCGATTTCACACTTATTACATAGACTTTAAAATTATTTCACATTTTGAATACAATTGAATTTAATTTAAATACCATATTTATTTTATTGCTTCTCTTAATCATTTGGCTGCTCAGCTCTAATTGAGCCAAACTGGCCAGCAGCTTGTTTTCCCATTTGTTACGCTTGAATGTCTTTTGTGGTGTATGTCAAGGCAGTTAGCATCGCTCTGGCTGCTAAGGTCAGAGTTCGAATTGGGTTTTGCAGCAGAAGAATTAAATTGCCCAGATGCAAAAGCAGAGCTCCAACAAGATGCTGCTTAGTTTTGTGTCTCCATTTTCAGGCATTGTGCCTTTGACATTGACGGCGCTTAAACGTTGCCACACTTTGGATGCCATGCCGCCCATTCAACGTTCACTCGTCTGCAACTGTTCGCAGTGAATGCACTCATATGGCTTTTGGTTACGACCAGGAGGAAAAAGGGAGCAGAGTCCGCTGCACATTTCGCCCTCTTGTTTTGCTTTGCTATTAATATTGCCAAAGGTGCGCACTCTTTTGGTACTTAAGTGGCTGCCGTCTGTGCCCTGTCAACGGGGGTTGCCTGCCTGCCAGACAGGACAGCTCAGCCATGCCCATCCCAGCCCATCCCATCCCAGACTCCAGCCAGACTCCAGCCTGTCGGCTGCATTGTGTCATTTGACAGTCGCCCCAGCAGATTCCGTCTTCGTCTCCGTCTCAGTTGCAGTTGCAGTTGCAGTTGCCCCTTTGCTGTGCTACCTGCGCGTCTTTTGTCTGAGGCTCCCCCAAAGTCCTTGTGCGCTTCGTCATCTTCTTTGTGTGTGTGTGTGTGTGTGTGTGAGAACAAGCCCTTGGCTTTGAATATCACGCGGAAATTAAGTAACTAAGTAGCCAAACGGAAAAGTCGTAGTCCAATCAAAACTTTTCATTATGCAGAGCGTAAAAGCCGTAGCATATTTCACAATAAAAATGCGCCATAACATAAATACCATATAATCAGAATAAGTAAACGCGACTGGAGTTGGAGTTGGAGCTGGAGCTGGAGCTGGAGCTATAGCCATGGCGAGGTATGAAGGTAGGCAGCTTGGCAGCTTGGCTACGTGGTATAGTCATGGCATAAAAAAGGCAAAAGTTTTATTGTCAAGCGCATAAAGTTGCCTTAAAAGTTTAAGCCAAGTAACAGTTGGTCCTGTATATATAGCGTGTAGCCTGTAGCCTCTGGTCTCGTCCTGCTCGCTGCCCGCCCTCGTCTCGTCCTGCCTCGCTCGGCTATTTTTAGCCAGCTGCCTGGTGCTCGGCCTGGGTAAAAGTTTACGCTCGGCCCCAGGTAAATTACAGTGCAACATTTTTAATGAAACTTTTTCGTTGTCAGCAACGTCCATGTCCCAAATACATGCGTACTGCTCTGTGTCTGTGTGGGTGTGGGTGTGTGTGTGTGTGTGAGAGTAGAAGGCGTTAGACGTTGTGTTAATGAAAAGTCAGCGAACATTGAGATCTACGTGCCTGCCAAGCGAACAAACCAACCAACCAACCAACCAACGAACGAACGAGCGACCGGCCAAAAATAATATTAATAATGTGCCAAGCCCAAGCTGGAGACGAGGGGAAACGGTCTGTAGCTGGAACGTGATGGCCATGAAGTGGCTGCCATTGCCTGGAGCGGAGTTATCCTCAGACTCAAAGTGAACGATTATTAGAAGCCTTTTTTTGTTTTCGCTCTTTTCGCAATTCTCACTTTTATCTTTGCTGCTGTTGTGCTTTTGGGTCTCTTTTATTCTCATTCACTTCTTTGCATTCCGTTCCCATTTTTATTTCCTGTCTCATTTCCTACGTATACTTTATCACTTCCTTTCGCTCCTTTCGCCAAATTAATCTATTCTGTCCGAGCGCCAGGTAGAAACACAAACTGCTTTTTGTTTTCCCTTCCCTGATTCCCCAATTTTTCTGGCAATTGTCGAGTTTTCGCATTTCCCCTAAAAATCTGATTTACACATTGCTTCATGCGTGTATTATTTGAATTGTTTTCTATTATTCTCGAACCACAGATTCTTGTGCAATTCGGTGGGAATCTATTTATGTTGTTGTTGTTTTGCTGCCACGTGGCGCATTGAAAAACAACTCAAAACGTCAAAAGTTATAAATAATTTTCATATGTAAAAGTGATATGTTCAAAACATGTTGACAGCACTACGCAGTCCAAGTCCCACACAGCGAGAGAGAGCGAGAGAGAGAGCTCGTCCTGCGGCTGCATCCATGTTCCAGTTTCTGGTAATGCGCAAAAACTTCAAAGTAAACAAACAAACACATCATCAGGACACACTTGCCTTGCCCCTCGATCCTGCCGCATCCAGGTTCCTGGCACCAGAACACAGAATTTATGTTGATTTGCACATGTTTATGTCCAGTTAGCAGCACCTGTGAGGGCGGTGGGAGAAACGCGCTTGTTTTGCTGTATGCTTTTGGCAAGATAAGCACAAAGCGGGCAAAAACAGAAAGAGCGAGCAGAGTCCTGCCAGGAAAACAATTGCCAAAAGTAGTTTTCTCAACCGACACGTAGCTGCCGAATGTTTACCACGGCAAATTCAACTAATGTGCACCATTAAAAATGCAAAAACCAACGTCCAAAAATAGTATCAAAATGCATTGCCTTTTGATGTGTGTATAAATAGATTTGAATTGGATTGAGGGTGAGGGAGAGGCAATTTGAGTTATTTAAATTATTGAACGGCATTGATTGAGCCCCGTTTGGATTGAGTTGGAGGTGGTTGGGTAACTGGATGGTTCTCGTTTTCATTGATTGATGGCTCACCAGAGCCATAACCGCAACTGACGCAAATGACCACGAACCCAAGACGACGATGGTGACGATGGCGCGCCACGATAATCATCATTAAATCAACGACGGGACCTAAAATTATAGCCATTAAAGTTATAAATAAAACGCCAGCCACAGCCAGAAAAGTGCCACACTTGTAATACGCCGCCATCCACATTGAGTCGGGCCTCCGTTTGTGGGCGTGGCCGAACTTGTCGTCTCTCTTCGACTTCTGTAATTATTTTCATTTTGAAAATAGCACACAGCGAGTGCCTGAAAAGTCGCATGCGCAAATTGAATTAGCAGCTGCTTCAGCTAAAATCATATCCTTGCAGGCAAAGTGCTCAGCATGGCATCGCCAATGCCAGACTAGCGAATACCCTGGCACGATCCTTAAGGATCAGCAGCTAATGAATATTTAACTATTATCCACCTGATTATATCAATTAATCAACTGCATCGTGTAGTTTTCAAATAGGCTAATTATAGTATAACAAAAAGAGCAGAACTTGGATAAGCAGCCGCACTTTTCAGATAATACTTTTGAGGCAAAAATACTTGAATTCAATTGCCTTGATTGCAGGCATGTACTTGATAATTTTCTTAATTTACATGAGCCTGTGACGCAGTGTCCTGGCCAATATTTGCCCAGGCGTCGCGTATTTTTGCGCTTGATTGCGTTCTGTACGCTTGATGTGGCACATACTGTTCATACAATTCCCTCTCTTCCCCTCTCTCCCTCTCCCCTCCCCTCCAGATAGGCGAAACGAAAGCAATGCTCATAGGGTTTACTGACGTCAGAGCGGGCACGGCAGCCAACGACTTTGAGAACGGCCTTGAGAGGGGGAGGGGAGAGACGAGAGACGGGAGGCACAGCTGCAGGACAAACGGCTTAGATACTCGAATCCAAATTGAACTTCCAATAGGCTGGGCCAATTGGCAATTGCTTGAGTGTGAAATTAATATCAATTTGTGGGCAACCCCCCGAAAAAACAGCAGACCCATTTTAACACACGACTGCACTCGAAACGAGCTCGGCAATTAGCAAATTGGATGAGATATCTAAGATTTATGCACTCAGCTAAGTAATGGGCGACGAAATTAAGTATACGCTCATCCATCTATACCATACAGAACTGTTTGTCCTGACGGACGGACCCAAAGGTTGGAGCTATGTATTGAACATAGTTCACCTAACTTGATACAGTAGACATTTTTCATGTAGGCAGCGGGAGGCTGCAGTTCTTAGACAACTATAATAACTTATCAAAGCGAAGCATCAAACTATACAATTTTGTTTCTTATATTGTAGCAAAGGATAAAACTGCAAAACCATTAAAAACAATTTCTTAAATATACAAATGTTTAGATTAAAATGAAATGCAGGCAAATATTTGTTATAATTTAGAAACTGATTTTTAAAATATTTCTACCCTGATGTTTATTTACAAACAATCTTTTAAAATGAGAAACAAAAACAGTCCTGTTCGCTTCTAAATTATATATTTCGACAGTATTAATGCTGTGATATTATTCAGTTTATTATGTGAACTACAGTAATATTAATTTTGTAGTAAATATATTATGAGGACTTATGGGCCAGTTAACAGCTCTGATCTGATTAAAATAATTAAGCACATACAAGCAGGCTAACAAGTCCGACAATAAATAGTTTAGACACAAAAAGGTATTAAAGTTTGTAATTCTTATTTTAAATTCCAGTCTTATCAGTTGATTTATTTTAGTGTTTGTTTTTATTTGCAATAAGCTGGCATTATCTTGTCTGGAACAGACGGACTTCACCGTCTAATCTTTATTTGCGTTTGTGTTGAGTGTCAAACGCCACGGCAATTATGCAATTAGATCACCGTCAGTGGACATAAATCCCACTATCAAGCTGTTGGCTTCCTTGGATGTCCCTTCTGCTTCGATACAGTCGTTGAATGTTCATGTCACAGCTGAATTGCGCTTTTCCAGTTTGAAACTAAAACGATTAACTTATCAGCAGTGATTAGATTCGTCAGACCACAGACAGCTAAAACGGTGAATGCAAAAGGAGAGTGAGAAATACAAAAGGAATGGATTGCATTGCTTGATAATCTTTTGAATTCACAAGTCGGTGTTACACATTACGACTAATGTAGGTCAATGACAAATTTGTAAATACCATTAAAAAGAAAAGAAAAACCCAATTTGGTATTTTTTGTTCCCTTTCGACTGGCAATGAAAAGTCGAAACACGAAGTAATCAGAATGAGCCAGGCTCATTATGCCGGGCCCAAAACCCAAAAAAATAGGCAACACTTTCTGGCAACTTGATTGTCAGCATTTTTGTTGTTGTTGTGTGTGTGTGTGTGTGTGTTTTTGTGGTAGTCGCAGCAAACATCAATTAGTTTGGCTCAGTTTAATTAGAAACGGGCTAAATATAATTGAAAAAGCTCAACACGCTGTCACTTAGGTTGGCAGCCGTAATTTTAGCCTCCTCGCTGTTGGTAAAACCTCAACAGGTGCTGCTGCTGCTGCTGGCTGAAATTGAAAAACGCCCCCAAAACGAAGCAAAGCAAGAGCAGAGCAGAGCAGAGCAGAGGAGGCAGGAACGCGCGTGGCAATGTGGCAATGTGACAAGTAAGTGTTACTACCAGTGGCACACCCACACACCCACACACATACGCAAATACCAACTCGCTGAGGGGCAAAGCATCGACCCGCCACTAAGCACACACGTCAAGCGGAAATGACGACGACGACGACGACGACGTCGCTGGCGTTGCCTTCATTTTCATTTTCATTGTTTAACGGAGGTTAAAACACGCTGCCAGCAACCGCAGACTTTATGTGCCGCTGTTGGCCAAAGCGAAACGCAAACGCGAACGCGAACGCAAATGAATGCCACATGACGCAGACAGAAAAATTTGAGCTTGGCTAAGCTTGAAAAACAGCGAAAAACAACAGCAACAACAACAACAACAGGTGAGCGAAAACGCAAGAAAAAATAAAGGAGGAAAAAAAACGTAGCATACCAAAAATGTGCTTGCGCTTTGTTTTTTTCACATTTCCGTCGCGCATTTTGCCGTGACTTAATTGCTGGCGTCGGTGTGTGTGTCCGTGTGTGTGTGTGTGTGTGTGCATGTGTGAGTGTAAATATGTGTGTGTGTGGCGTAGAAATCCGCGCTTTTGACGCTTTTCGACTTTTGTGCGCTGTGCCTTTTTAACACCCTGCAGACAAAAGTGAGTTGAATGGGTTGCTTAGCGCATTGTCAAAAGAGGCGTGGCTGACCTAATTATTTCTGCAGACTTTTCAAAATAAAATACAAAAACAAATGTAGCGAATTTGTGAATTCACGAATGCAACTAATGATATTTGCATAGCATATCTATGAGTTTGGCAAGCTCTGATATATTTTGCGCATGGAGCTTTATTTAAAAATTTGTCGTGTTGCTTTGTCGAATTTTAATCTGCTCATAGCACGCGAGAGCTGAAGCCCCTCCCCCTTCGCTCCCCCCTCTTACTTCCGCTGATCCCTGCAAAGCTGGTCTTCCTTCGTTTGCCCTAATGTATGTGAGAATTCCGGCAACAGTCAAGCAACAGCCTTTCCTGTGTGTGTGTGTGTGTGTGAGTATTGTCGCTGCTTAAACGCGATTTACATGCAAATGCGACGCCGCCTTTGGCTGCCTTTTTTCGGTTTTTCGCCGCACACAAAAATAAGCTCAGTGCTTTATTTTTACACACCGCCAATTATAAACAATGCGCATTTGTGTGAGTGTTCCGTTTGAGTGTGTGTATGTGTGTGTGCATGTTGGTTTGACACTATTTTTAGCTGTTGTTGAAATTAAAATAAATGCAACAATGGCAAGTTAATTTCATTGTGCGACGTTAGACGACAAATTTTTTTTTTTTTTTCTTCTAACATTTTTTAATGGAACTCCTGTCGTTGTCGCCTTTGTTTTTTTGCTTAATTTTTTTCCCCCATTTTGTATGGGTATAAAATGCAATTTAAATGCAAACTAGACTCTGACAAGTTTTTTCTCTCGCTCTCGCTCTCGCGTTCGCATCCTTTCTCTGTTCATTTATTTTGCGCTGATATGCGATAAATGAATTCAGAAACAGGCTGCACAAAAAGTTGACAAGTTTATTTATTCACTGCAATGAAGTGCAATTTATTTATAGTTTTTGAATGTTAATTGAGATAAATGGAGTGAACGAAAGGGCGGGATGCGAACCGAGTTTCCAAGCAGATTAATCAGGTTAATTGGACTGCCATGTTTTCGAACAACTCGGCTGACGTAACATCAAATCAATTATGCAAGCTTTACGGTGCTGCAAAACTACATAATTGCCAACAGATTGCCATCGATTGTCCCACTAAATAGCCATCTAATGAAATGTCCTTGCTTCCAAGAACAGCTTAAGGCTCACATTTCCACATTTCAATTATATGATAGAGGGTCGGCCGCACACAAAGAGAAATAATAATTAAGCGCATAAAATGTATCGCCAGTTTTATTGCGGTTCGAATTTCAGGCGATAAAAATGAAAATAAGTCGAGAGAAAGACGTCAGAGCAATGTCAAGGAACTGGCAGCTGAATCACTTTGCTCCCAGCGGAGCCAATCTCTGGCTCCGCAAATTGTGACTGACGTTCAAAAACTAGAGAATACCCAGATGATAGCACTCTGCCATGTACTGAGACCTTTGTTTCACTGCTTTATGGTGGCGCAGTGTTGCTCAGGTTGAGGTTGAGGTTGAGGTTCAGGTTCGGGTCAAACAAATGTTTGAGACAGCTTCGCACACACAATGTGCAAGCTCATCCTCATGGCAGCAGTGCTGCCAACTGTTGTACATGGGTCAAGCGCTTGATAAAAACACTTAGTAGACCCTCTTTGTCTCTATCCCTCTCTCCCGCTCTCTCTCACGCGCGCAATGGCGACTACGTGAGCCTCTCGTTGTTGTTGCTTTCGAAAACAAAGCGCAAATGACGAAGCTCAGCGCTGCGGCGTCGCTGTCGCTGCGTGCGCTGCCTGCGCAAAAAGGTAAACACATAAAAATTTGTAGCTGCGGCCGCACAATGGAAGATGAAAAAACGAAGTACCGTACGCACAGTGGTTCAAGGGTTGCCAAAACTGTTGTATTTGTGTTTTTAAATTGCTTTATTTTCTTAATCATGTTTTATATACAAAAATAATAACAAAAAACATCATGACAAACAACTAAATTATATTACAATTATATTCAAATTATCTACATTCAGTTTTAGATCTGTTGTATAATGTTGTTGCAATCCAACACTTATTATATTAATATAGGCAATAGGGTTTTTAATCTTGTTGCATTTGTAACTCTTTTGTACCACTGTGCTAAGGGCTCAAGGGGTCAGGTGGACGAGGTCACAACAAACAGACACTAAAAGTCACAACAAATGCGAATGAAAGAGGAGGAGCAAGATGGCAAACTGCAGGGTGTTAAACGCGCAGCCAGAGAAAAGAGAGAAAGAGCGATAGAGAATGGGAAGGAAAAGGGGAGAGAGAGCGAAGCTGTTTTCTTCGGGGTTTTGTTGTCATTTGCAGTATGCGGCCTAAAAGTATGCTACATTAAAATTTTAGTGTGTCAATTGTGTGTGTGTTTGTGGGCGTGTGTGTGTGTGTGTGTGGTGTGTGGTTATGGCAGTCACGTAGCAGGTAAAAATGGTATACATGCATTTGTATTCGTATGTGTGTCTGTGTGTGTGTGCCTTGTAATTGGCGTTTAAGGCTTTGACGTCAAACCTAAATAATAATCGTTCGCACTTTTGTTTGCCGTAGCGCTCCGGCGTGCCCATTGTCCCCTATTCCATATCCTTATCCTTATCCTTATTCCTTTCGGCCCCGTGTCCGTTCTGTTCTTGGCAGCCTTTGCGTTTTGCGTCTTACATATCTGTCTATTTTGTAATGCATATGTCGGGACGTAGGCTGGAAACTATTTGATAGACTCGTGTGATAAGCTGTTCCAGCGGCTTTGACGCTGTGTCGCCTTTGACCTTTAGATGAGCAATTAAAGTAATTAGAATTACAATTTGCAATTGACATGAAAAAAGCAGCAGCAGCAGACAGCGACAAACAACGTGCGAACGACGTTGCCGTGGCAAGACCATAAACGTTTTCCCTCAGCACATCATTAATTTATATAAAAAACGAACAACACAGCACAACAATTACAGTGAAAGAAAACAACAATAACAAACAAAACAAGAAGAGGCAACTTGCAGCTTGGCAGCACGACTCACAACAGCGCAACGCCCCAAGCTCTGTGGCATGAAGCTCATTTCAAATGTATCTAAAATGCGGCAACATTTTATATTAATTACAATAGAATGAACTGAGCTCAAAAGCATGTTAGAGAGAGTTTCGTGCTAAAAACGGACAAACTAAAATCTCTTTGGTCGAAAACATAATTTTGTAGGTACATATCTTTTGGAATAAAATTAACAACACAGGAGATGATCGCATAAATGCGATTATTTATGCTGTCTTTAATTTTGTTGGGGTCAGTTAATAATGTTGATTTTTGTGACCATCGAAACTTTTAATGGGTTTTACTTTTTGGCCGGTACTCTAAGCGCTTTTAACGTTTTTTAATTGCCAATTAAGAAGTTTAGCTGGCTCAAAGCGGACTTACTCGCATTATATGCGAATGCATTGAAAATGCGATGCTGCCACATCGATTGATTTGTTGGCAACGCGAATGACAAGAATAATGGGTGAAAGCAAATGTTGAGAGACCAAAACCAAACCAGAGCGCGTTAACAAAATCATTTAATTTGGCCAAAAAAAAAAAACGGAAAGAGAGAAACAGAAAGAGAATAAACGAAACAAAATGAAACAAAAATATGAGTTTTTATTACACTGGCAGCAGAAAGAAAACAGCGAAAACGTAAGGAGCGTTTTCGCATGCTTTATATGCGGGCTAAAAATAGAATATGCCTGCCAAGGGGCACACCCAAAAAGCAGCTGAAGTAGCCTAACTTGAAGATGGAGAGAGCTCATTGCTGAGAACTGAGACACAGAGAGAGAGAGAGAGAGCGAGAAAGCGCTAAGAGGAGGCAGCTGTGTTGTGGCAAGTGGGTTGTGGCAAGTGGGTTGTGGGTTGCAGGTTGTGAGCTGGGGCCTGGCACAAGACAAGATTACAAATGTGTAAGCAGCAATTCCCAAAAGTTTCCTTCATTTGTGTGAGTCTGTCTGTGTGCCTGTGTGTGTGTGTGTGTGCCTGTGTGTGTGTGTCTGAGAACAGACGAGGCATATCAAACTGTTGATGGTTTGTTGCTTCTTTATTTGCCTCGTTTTGTTTGTTGCTATATTTGGCCATTTTGTCCTTGCCGTTGCCGTTGCCGTTGCCATTGTTATGCTTTGTCTTATGGCTGTTGTCAGACGCGACTTACATATATACACATATACATATAATACATATATATATACACATATATATATTTGTATACATTTATATATCTGAGTGAACATGTATGGAAAGTGTGAACGCCATTGTCGAGTCCTGGCCGCGCCTTTAAAGATGCACATTTTGCTGCTGTGTGTTTGAAAAGGCCAAGCTAATTAAAATATATAGGAATTGGCATTTCCTTGGCCAAGTTTGAGAACTAGATTAGTTAAATTGGTGACTTTGTGTGTGTTATCTTAATTCCATCTAACAGTTGTTATTTTTGATTTTGATTTCCTGACGCCTGCTCAGTCGAGCACAACGATAACAACTTAATTGAAATGTGTAATTTATACTGTCTGAAAAGTCAACACGTCGTATACTTGTTAATGCGAGTAAATGTTTCACTCGGAGCACATTGGATAATTTCCAATTACATTTGCTTTTTTAGTACTCGCTCATCAGCATTAAATATAGCTCAGCTATATTGGTAAGTCATGATCATAAAAGAATAAGAACTTACTTGCCTGCCCATAAAACCAGAATGCCAAGCGAGCTGGGTCATAAACTATGAATGACTAAATCCTCCAACTGCCACATAATTTGCAAGTCGACTCGCCAAAAATTCTTCTTGTCGACTGGCAGAGAATATGTATAATGCTTTTGTCGAGCAAGGCTTTTAAAATATGTGTTACAAAATGCAAAATGCTCTCGTCGCTGGCTTCTGCATGAGAAGCACATCAAGTGGACACCCGCAATTTGCATATTAAGTCATATTTCGTGGGTGGCGGCACCCTTTGGGTAACTACTTATGCACAAGGGACATGTTTTTGATGCCACCACATTAGGGAGCCGGGAAAGCGGGCTTCTAAAGTGGTCGATGAAATGCTCTATCGATGCTTGGGTCTCTAGAAAAATGGCTAGTTTATCGCAATTTTACTCAAATATTTTACTGTGAACTGCTGTCAATAAACGACGAAAATGAATTGCTAAATAGCATTCTAAAAGAAGAAATAAGATATACAAAAAATTATTAGTTATTGTTTTGCAATACGAATAATTCAAATAAAATTATTCCCAAGAGTGAGACAGATTATTCTGTAAAACAATTTTTTTATTTTCAATTAAATGGAATCCGATATTTATTTCAGCAAGACTTGTATTCCATAGTTCAATAAAATGCCTCGATAAATTGCCATATTCCACTTGCCCCTGGCCAAGAACAGTTGTTGTTGCTTGAACTAAAAGGTTTCCCATGTAAGGTGGGCTCTTCAGAAGGAGCTGTTTATGTCGGCATGTGATTTCGGTTTTCGTTTATGACATCAACAAATTTGCACATTTAGCCAAATGGTTGTGCGCCATAGGAGGTAAGGATGTGACTTGAGATGTGCTCTACAATTAGCTTGCAGCAAAACCACATCCAAAAAGAAAAATCTTAGCTTATTCAATTACAATAAATGCAAAGTAGGCGTAGGACACACGTGCACAAACAAAAATTGCCTGCGAGGCCTCATCGACCTACACACGCGCGCCATCTAGCGGCTAATTTGTATCCGTTTTCGTGCATACGTAGGAGCTCTAAAGAACAGAAAGCCACAAACAAAATACCCTACAATATCAGAGATAATATGGCGTCACAATATTAGAGTATAATGATTGTAATAGAATATATTTCCTATGCAATATATTTAAAATGTTCGATTAAATAAAACCTTATATATGTTTATGTTGATGTATATCAAATATAATAATACAAATACAAATTGCACTTGAATATTACAATATTCGAGTATAGCAAATGGAATGGAATACATTTCCTTATAAATAATAAATGAAAGGAATTGTCTTTATTGCATTCGTTTTCAAAAGAACAGAAAACCACAAACCTTATATCAAAGAAATACTGCCTAATAAATTGCACTAAAATACTGCAATATTAGAGTGTAACAAATATAATAGAATAAAATTCCGATTAAATAATAAATGCAAAGAATTGTCTACATTGCATCCGTTTTCAACAAAACATAAAGCCACAAACAAAATATTCTAATTTACATATACAATGATATATATAAAACATACTACTTTCGAATAAATTGCACTTAAATATTACAATACTAAAGTATATCAAATGTAATATAATAAATTTCTTATTACATATCTATACACACATATCTATCCATCAATAAAAGAATTTATATAGATATATATTGAGATAATAGAACCTAACAAATTGCATTAAAATATTGCAATGTTAGAGTGTAGCAAATGTAATAAAATACATTGTCTATATTGTCAATATATCATGTGTCTGTTTGCGTGGGAACAACTGTAAATGGCATGCAAAAATTGAAAATATGCTGAGATAATTGAAGCAAAAATCAGGCGCACAGCTGAGATCACAGACGATGTGGTAAAAATGCTAAAATGCCAGGTAGTCTTAAAATAATATGCACACCAATTTTCATATCATGCTTTTGAGCGTGAAATTTAATCAAAACCTCATTAGAGACCGCCCAAATGCCCCTCAACTTCGACCCCGCACCGCCCCCCTTCAAATTATGACAGCTAACCGAGGCTGGGACTTTAAATGCAAAGAAAGGACTCGTTGACAACACAGACCCGTATCCTCAATTTGTCGACAAGCAAAAGTTACACGGAGCTAGGAGCCGACGAGGAGGGAAAGAAGAGGAGAACGTGAAATAAAAGAAAAGAAAAACAAATTGAATTCAATTTTTGACACAGGCCTAGACACAAAGCACACTGAATATGTCACTGCAAAATTGGTTTTGTTCGGGGCTCACAAAAGTGAAATTTGTCAGTCGTAAAGCGCTGGAATCTGTACGGAACCAGTTAAGATTAGGACCGAATGAGGATGAAGGGATTGAAGATGCCGTCTGCCTGCCTGGCCGATGGTAATGGCGAAATGAGAGCCCATCAATTTTGCAGTTGTCATTTATAAATTTGGTCGTGCTTTTGTTTTATGCATTCGCCCATTTTTGCCATTTGCGCTTGAAATATGCATGAGAAAGCCACCAGGATGAGTGAGAGAGGATCTTAGGTGTAGGTGTGTGTGGGTGCGGAGGGATATTCGTTAAGAGGCAAGTTTAATGTTCTGAGCCAGAATCTCGTTTAGCGGTTCCTTTGCAGCTCCTGTTCTTGCCACAGCTTCAGCTTCAGCTTCAGCTGCCTGTTTATGTGCACCACATAAAACTATCAATTTATTGCTGCAAAATCGTTGCGCGCTGTTTCCTTTTGCTGCTGCTTCCTTTAGCTTCCTGCAGACGACGCCCTCACACACACACACACGCATTGCATTGGTGTGTGTGTATGTGTGTGGATTGCATTGCGAGCTCTCGTTTCGTGGGTTTTGTTATTATTGTTGGCAGCATTTTAGGCGCCATGCCGACGAGACAACAGGCGTTTCGCTTTGGCTTTGGCTTCGGCTTCGGCGTTGCTTTTGGCTTTGGCTTTGGCTCTTTTGGTGTTTTGGCCATTTGGGGAGTGGGCGAAATAGGTTTTCTCTCGCTCCAACTTTGTTACAACATTCTCAACTTATTTTTGCGGCGAACTCTTATTCACAGAACTAAACTGAACTGAACTGAACTGAACTGGCTTGCATTACGTATACGCCACGTTGTGCTCTCTCGCTCTGGCTCGCGTTCCATCTCTCACACTTTCGAATGCCGCTGCGTCGACAAAAATAGCAGCATTTGCTTTTTGGCTGCCCCACACACACACACACACACGACACACGACAACAGCAGCAGAGACTCAAAACCTGCTCCCTTCTGCCGCGTCGCAACTTTTGACTGGAATTCGCTGCTCAGCTGCGACTTGGCAACAGCCAAATCCTTTTTATGCTTTTGATTTTTTGACACTCGACGTGTTGTTGTTTGTTTGTCATGTCTGTTGCTATTATTGTTGTTGTAGTTGTTGTAGTTGTTGCCGTTGCTCTTGCTGAGTGTCTTAGTGTCAACATGCGTTGACTCTTTCAAGCTTATGTCTTGGCTTATGTGCCATGGTAACTGGATGTCGCAACTCGGTACAGTTGTGTCTTATCCTTGTAAGTTTCACTCCCACTCTGCGCTGCGAGCGTGATTTGCATTCCTGCTCCTACAAATGATGAATACAAATTACAGCTGCGAAGCTGCCAAAACTTTCGAATTCCATAAATTTGCATAAACTACAACAAACTGTTGTCCTTAGGAATGAACTGCACTTATCGATGGAATGTATATTGCATTTAAATCAAATGGTAAACTGCTGAAATATCATTCTTAAATGTATAAATTCTTTGTACGCTTTGACAGTTCACAAGTTATTCAGCCATTGAATAATTTGAACATTTGTGAAGTGTTGAAATGCCAAACGATTGACATGAAAAAAAAATATAAACATAAATTAGTTGGATTCAAAAGCAACTGTGTGAAAAAGTATATGGAAACATTCCTTCAATTCGCCGATTAAATATGAGTAATTGTCAAACTAAACTGTACAGAAATCCTTGTTAAAATATTTAATTAAATTAGCTTTTTATCATTTTAAAAATTGAAAATAGTTGGCTTGTTAGAGAATGAATTGAGTGATTTTTTAAAGAGTATGAATGTGACTAATTGTCCAGTTTAGTTTGGGCAGAAAATGTTGTTAAATTATTTCATTAAATTATTAATCAAACATTTTAAAAATTGAAAATAGTTGGCTTGCTAGAAAATGAATTGAGTGGTTTTTTGAAGAACATAAATGTGAATAATTTTCCAGTTTAGTTTGGGCAGAAAATGTAGTTAAATTATTTAATAAAATTAGCTCTTTATCATTTTAAAAATTGAAAATAGTTGGCTTGTTAGAGAGTTAATTGGGCGACTTGTATGCTCAAATATTTATTGACATTTTGCCTTGCTGTCAATGCTCAATTTAAACTTCTGCCGGGAGTATTAACATGAATTCTTCGGAAAATTTTGCAATTTAAAAGAAAAGTTTTGCAATTGGCAACTTTCTGTTGGCTACCTGTAGGCGCTGCAACTGCTGAGAAATGCACGTCAAAGAGCGTTGCAAATAGCAGCGCACAAATGGAAAATGAGAAATGCAAAATGGAAAATGAAAATAAAATAAGTTCTGCGTGCTTATGTCGATTTATTGCACTAACGATAAGCAACTAAGACGACGTGGAGGAGGAGGCGAGCAGTTAGAGCGAGAAAGAGAGAGAGAGACAGAGAGAGAGAGAGAACAAACAAGCGCAAAAATCAATTTAAAGTTCAATAGCCTCGCTTGGCCCGCAAGCAAAAAGATTGCAAATAGAAGAAGGAAGTGGGAGGGGGGAAGGAGGAGGGGAAGGAACGCCAACAACAAACTATACCAAAATTTCAGCCACGTTACAAGTTGCAACTTGCGCTCCCACTCAACCAAACCAAGCAATTTCCCTCTCTCTCTCTCCCTCTCTCACTGTCTCTTTCGCTCTTTGCTGTTCGTCTTACAGTTGTGTGTGTGTGTGTGCAAGTTATTTGTGTGTAAAATTAAGTTCAAAGTACAAAATGTGGGTTGACAACAACGGCAGCGCTGAGTTGCGTCGACTGCAATGTAAATGGCACAACAACGATGGCAAAAACTATGCTAACAGCAAGAAGTAATGGTTGTGCACCTTCCTCTCTCACACACACACACACACAACACACAACACACACACACACACTGAAAACTAATGGCTGAGTTGGACAAAAATTGCTTTGGGTCAACGTTGCGAATGCGCAATGTGCTTTAAGTGATGCAGAAATGCGTGCTGCAATCGTTGAAGCGACTCGTTAAATCAGCATAAATACACGCATTATTATCCACTGGCGAGGTGTGGGCGGTTGGGGGGGGGGGGGCGTGGCCAAACGTGCCCAAGTATCCATTGGCGCAATTAAATTCGACGTCGTCGGCGACCGCGAAGCGCATTGATAAATGGCAATCGACAACTCGCTTGGCGGCGACAAAGTCATCGTCGTCAACAGCATGATTATCGTCATCGCCCGCCAGCTCTTCAGAATGCAAATGTCTCTTTGGCACGCCACGACGGGCCTGTTCGAGTTCGAGTCGAGCTCTCAGCAATGAACAATGGGTCTAATGAGGCATTTCGCGCTAGCAGTCACCATTTTTTCACCTGCACATCAATTGATTTCACACTGACACAACAGCAGACAGCAGATGGGAGACAGGTGGCAACCTGACGCCGACTTCATTTGGCAGACAAACCGAATAACACAACGCAACACTCGGAAGTGCCAAAAGGGCATCCATTTAAAGTGGGTGTTGCAAGGGAGGCGCGTGCTAAACAATTGAGTGTCAAGTGTCAAGTTGCGCACATTGCTTATGCACTTTTTGCAGCTGTCACTGTTTCCGTTCCCGCTATTGCTGTTGTTATTGCCATCGCTTGTAATGCGCATTAATGTACGACGAGTGCGGCAAGGTGAATCAGCAGAAATGGAAGTCGTCGCATTTTCTTTTAAGGCGTTGACAACTCAGAACTCAGAGCTCACAACTCGGGACTGGCGACTGACAAGTGTTGAAGGGCAGCCACTTAGTTAGCTGTATTTCGCCCCACTGTGCGTGTGTGTGTACGTAAGACACTTGTGAGAAAGCAGCTCCATTAATGAAACTACAGCTGTCTCGGTGGGGTGCAAAAGTGTTGCCTACTTTTCAGCTGATGAATGAAATGTGCAAATGCAGCAAAATGTTGCAACTGCATCGTGCAGCGTAGCGTACGCCACGAGTGTGGAGTATCGTATTTCAGTGTGATTTACACCCAAGTGTGACGCTTCGCTTACTTCTCCGTCTGTACAGTTATGACAAAGCAAAGGGGAGTTGACATTCCACCTGCCAACAGATCAAGATACTAGCATACTTTGCTGTCTGCTGACTGAAGACGAGTTGAAGTTGAAGAAAGTAGCGAATGTAGAAATCTATTGTAAATAAAATGTCTATGTTCCCACAATTTTATATTATGTATTTACTGCATTTTAAAATCGACTATGAACAGTCGAATTTACAAATATTAAGATTAGGAAATTATAAAATTTAATAGTATGAAATAGTTGCCTCACTTCAAATTGAATTATACATTTTATTATATTTAAAATATTAAAAATTAAAATTTACAAATTATAAAGAATTCCAAAATTCATTTACTTTTTTTAAACCGACTACGAACATTCGAAATTACAAATTATATACTAAGACTAGGAAATTCCAAAAATGTAAATTTAATTATAAATATTCAAAAGGAATATTTATAAATTGTAATGAAATTTAAAATTAGTCAGGATTAAGATATCATTATTAAAACTAAACAGAAAAGAACCTGTCAGTTGAAGGAAAAACTCCAACAAGTTTGGGAAATTTAACGACAAATGCTTATCTAATAAATATGTTGTTAACACCACGTATTGGCCAAAACTAAGGAACAAAGTGCTGCGCAGAAATAAAAGAATTTAATTTCGTAAAATGCAAATAGTAGATGTGAAAAAATCAGCAGACGACCAACAATAGAATGTGCGGACATTGGAAAAAGTGCAGCAAAAGCAAAGCGTTGCTTTTTTGCAATCGAGAGGTACGAAAATAGCGCAACAAAGTCGAAAAAAACCGAGATGGCTAAGAGAGAGTGGGGGAGGGGAAGGGCAGGAGAAGGAGAAGAGCGGATGAGACGACGAGATGGGTAAACGTATATGGGCAACTTCAACAAATCTCAATACGCAAACATGTAGCCAGGAGCAACAATAACAATGACAACAACAACGTATGCATGTATCTGTATCTGTAAGCGTGTGTGTGTGTGTGTGTGTGGCAGAATGGCTGAAACTAAACCGGAGGCGCCAACATGTCCTACAAGTGATTTATTTTTATGTATTTGTTTGCAGAACGAAAAAACCATCGTGAAATGCCACAAAAAATAAAGTTGTTGTTGTTGTTGTTGCTGTTAGTGTTGGCGCTGTTGTTTTTGTTATTGTTTTCGATTTTGCTGCTGTCTGCGTCGCTGCAAGGAAGCCTGGTTCGCCGGGCCGAACAGCGGGTATCCTGCGAGCACTGGCAATACTAAAGTAGCAAGTAGCAAGTAGCAAACGTGCAACTATTTATAACGTCGAATGCCGCTAAGCATCGACAGCGACAGCGACAACATCGTGATGGATGCAGGGCATGGGTTGGAGGGGGGTGGGTGGTTGAGGAAATGGCAAATAGCGAGTGGCAAGCAGCAAGTAGCAAGTAGCAAGTGGCGTAGCATACTTTTATGCGGGTGTCGTTGCAACAACTTCCAACATTTAGACGCAAATCATGGCGGACATTAGCGTGCGCAAAGTTTTAGTTCGCAAGTTGAACGATTTATGCGGAAAGTTCTTACCTGAGTATCGGTTTGCGGCGCATGCAACATTTATGGCAAAACTATTTTGACTGACTGTGCAAAAACTAACGGTGTCCCTGTCTGTCTCTTGCCTCTCTTTCAGAGTGCCCCACCGCAATGGATGGCATGGAGCGCTTCGCTTGCCCCACACCGGATCTGCAGGGACGCTATCGTTGCATAGACGATCATGTGCTGTGCGATGGCTTCATCGACTGTCCCGAGGGCGAGGATGAGGACAGGAGATCCTGCATGTTCTACAAAACGGTGAGTTCCACACCCTCCCCTCATTGATTTACCCCCCCTCACTTGCTCTTGCCCACGAAAATTGTGTTCAATTTCAATTTTTCTTCTCTTGTGCTTCTCCAATTTCAGACGAAAGCTCATTTGGATGTGTTAGCGGATGCGTTATTGCGCTGGGCGCGAGGGCGTTAAGACCACACACACACACACAAACACATAACACACATACACACACACACACACACACCCAAACAGTCGACAGAAGAGACACTTAGAGAGAACCCACGTTAAACATAAATTACAATTAGTTTTACGCTATATATTTAAAATAAAACGTTCAAACAATTTAAGTTTAAAATTGTCCAAAAGCACATCACACACACACACCACACACACAGACACACACACACACACTTGAACACACATACTGTTAAACCAACCACCCGCCTGCTCGAAACCCTAGAAAGAAAAGTATTGAACATGAAAATCCAAGTTGCGGCATAGAAAAGAAATTGCAATGATTGCCAACTAAATATTACTGAATTGATAGAACAACTCTAAGAGGCAGCAAATATAAATAAAAGGTATGATTTCGACAATTATTACACTATTATTAATAAATGAGAAAATGTTTAAAAAACGAAAAAAAGAAAACACAATAAGCAGTTACTCAATTAAAATGAGAAAATACTCAAAAATGGCGTTAACATTTCGAAACGTATAAAGAAAATCTAAAAAAAATCAACAAAAAAAGCAAATGATATAAGAATAAAATGTCGCAAGTTTCCCCCAAGTGTTTTTCATTTATTGTTTTGCGTATTAAATCGGGCCTAAACTATTTTAGTATGTATTACAAGAAAAACTAAGTATTCAAGAATATATTACGAATATATATACAACAGAATACATATACGTATGTGTGTACTCAAACATATGTCCATATATAGATGTGCAAATACATACATATAGTATATGCATACACATATATATATAAATGTATGTGGGAGTATTCAGATATGCATATTTTGTGTACATTATTTAACTATACGTGTATTAAAGTTTAAATGTTATAGCAGCAAAACAGCAAACAAAACCAAAAAATAACAAACGAGAAAAATAGTAAAAATAAATCAAAAAGTGCGTAAAAGGAGCAGAAAAAGAAAAGCGAAAGAATGGAAAATTATATATACATATACACAAAAAGAAAGATTTAAAACCAAAAAAAACTAAAACCAAAAGAAAACAGAAGCAGATATTAATTATATATAGTAAATATATACATATAAAAACTAAATATACAATTAAAAATTGACATAGGTTTTATTGCAATGATAATGCTGATAATACGAATACGAATGCGATTGCGAATCCGTTTGCCACTGAAAACTGATATCGGATAAAACTGATGTTATCATGTTAATGATGATGATAATTATAATGCTAACGAAAATTATGATAACTAATGACGCCGTAGGTCTACGATTGTATGAAAGATATTTAAAACAATATATATATATATATATATATACAAATTACATAAACAGCAAGAAAACATTTACAAAAAGAGAAAAAATGGAAAAAAAAAAACTAATACAATGAAGGTATAACATTTACATAACAAAAAGACTTGACTTGATTATACTTATTATGATTGATAGTTGAGATTATGATTTTTGATTTAACAACAAACCCAAATGTTTGTGCATTTTATTTACAACAATACATTGCGTGTACTCATATTGCCACTATTTGTGGCGACAACTCTGATTTAAATATATTGTGTATATAAATTTGTCAAGCTTCATTTGTGTTCATCTAGTTAAAGCTATCCTTTCATCTGTGTGTATAAATCATTTTGCCTCAGTTTGTATATTTATTGACATTTTTGCATTCGCATTTGATTTTCAAGTGTTTTATCTCACGCTATTATTTCTCATATATGAAACAGTTCTCATGGAAATGGCAGCTATGTAGTTAAGAAAATTTATTTAAATCAAGTATATTTAACTAAAAATGGACTTATAAATATATATAACGTAACGAAAAACAAAAAACAATTATTAAACTTTTACAACATAATATACTTATAATGTTTAGTTAAATGCCTGTACAAATGCTAAACATGAAATCGAAAATTAGTGGAAGGGAAGATACCTATTATAATCAAAATCCATATAATTTACCTCGAACTTAATTTCAGTTCAGTTTTCGTTTTCGATTTTGGTTCAATAACGCAAATTGAAAGCAAATACAACCGTGGACTGTATTAAAGATAAATAAAAAAAAATTAATATAATTATTAAACGTTAATAACTTTGGATAGCTGATAAATGATAAACAATGATGACAAATTGTACATTTCAATATATATTACCTATTATTGTTATTATGCATACAGAGTTCCAACAAACAATCAATTATGAAAACAATCAACCACATTTTTAAACAGAATGCAGAAATGAAATTAAAATGTTGAGACGGTTGTGTATGCGGAATGACAACTAATGAATAACAAATTAATCCATTATGAAAAGTGCAAAGTTATTTTCCAACTTTTGTTAAAGTGTGTTGACAATTATTTCTCTTTATTCCCTTGTTTGATATACATTTTAATGCCAACTCTTATGTGAGGAATAAAAGAAAAATGGAAAAATATTGATGAAATAACATATGAAATTGCGAGCAATAAAATTTCATATCTTATACACAGTACGTATAAAATGCAAATAATTATAAACAAATTATCAAAGATTTATTAATAAGTTTTCGTTTTGCTGGCACACAGCTCAAATGCTCTAAAAATGCAATATACGACTAAATAATACCCTGGCCTGAACTCTGTGTACCAGCGATGGCAACGATCTTCGTTTTAAATATTCCAGTATTTATAAAACAGTTTTCAGTTTCAGTTTAATGTTTTCATTGATTTCGAATTGTAGTAATTTGATTTTCTATAAATAAATGCAAAATAACCCACCTTTATATATAAAACATAAAATAAAAATAATAAACTAAACATTTTCTAAAACTCGACATAGATATTGCTGGATTAGCAAAATCATATGTATAAAACTATAAGCCGAAATAAACTACAATACAATACATGCATGTTAGCCCTGCAAAACATTATGCAAACAAGAAAACAAAAACGAAAGCTACAAAATAAAAAGAAAAAGAAAAAGAAAAACTAGCGAAATCCTTTACCATAAATGAAAGCGCACCCGAAGAAAAACCGAAAACAAATCAAAGTAAACCAAATGCAAAGCGACAGAAAGAAATTTTAATGACATTTTTGAATGAGAATTGAAATGAACGAAATGAAAAATATACATATACATCTATTTTTGGCCTATTTTTCTATAACCAAAAGATACCAAATAAATGGACAAAAAATTTTTAAACTGCAACAAAACAAAAACTAAACTTTTATAACAAGAAATACAGATGAATGAAAAGTTGAAAAGAGCAAAACAAAAAATCAATTCAATTAAGTGCCGTCACTTTAGTTTTCTTTAATGTATATACACATCAGTTTATTGATATTAGTAGTATCATTTATTAACTTTCTTTATACAATCAACGAAGATCGTTTAAATACTTTGCATTTCTTTTAATTTAATTCATTCGTTTCGAATGCCACAGTTATGGCAGCGACATTGTGTGTAAAACATTGTATATAAATATTATTAATATTAACTAACTATCGATTAAGTAATTTCTGATTTTAGTTCAATTATTTGAATGCAATTTTAAAATTTCAATTGAATTTATTTGAATATTTTCGAGTAAAGCGTAGTAAATAAACCAAAAATTAAAAGAAAACAAAAAAAAAAAAAACAAATGAAAACAATACGAAACACTAGCGAAACATATAAACCAAAAAATATATGATAACAACTAATTGTTAAATGTTCAAACATAGACACACTCACACACACAAATATATACACACATACGCATATATACATTATATATATAAGTATATAGAACACTCATACAACACGCCAGTCAATATGCAATAAAGTAAGAAAAGGAAAAGTGGAAGACATGAGAATAGATAACACTACTTGTATTTATTTGTATTTGTATATTGAAAACACAAAAGCAACCCAGCAACAACAACAAGAACATGGAAAAACAACCGACAACATTAACTTTAAACTTAAAACATGAATGCGACAAATGGCGAAAAACGCAATTGCCATTAGCACAATTTTGAGACAAGTAACATAATAAATTCAAGTTTAATTGGAATCATAATTTTGATCTCTTTGTACTTTGTATTTGTATTTGCTGTACATAAGTTTTGCCTGCATCTCTCTCGAACTATCCGTCTAACTCTATCTCTCTATTTGTTATATCTATCATTTGTATAAGGACAAGAGTTGATCGTGGTCGAGTCATGACACTGATGATGATATTGAGTAATGTGCGCATTTTTGCGGCCATTCTTTTAGTATAATTATAATTCCATTATAATTTACTGTTTACTTATTAAATCTATTAATAAATTATATATACGAATATTATAATAATACTAAAAAACGACAACAACAACAACAACAACAAAAGGAAAACAAACAAAAAAATACAGCAAAAAAAAAAACAAAACAAAACAAAACAAACGAAAAACTCTACATGAAGATGAAGAAAACAAATACACAACTTAATATACACTGAAAACAAAACCAACAATGCATTTGTAATTTCATTTCGCCACACGTTTCTCCCCACTGCAGATGCCAATTTTCACTTCTTCTATGACTTCTGCCGTCATATTTTGTTGAACTTTCTCTCTTCGATTTTACAAGAGAAGTCATTTCAGTTCGCCAGGTACACAACAAGAACAAAAGCTACTTCAACACAAACGACATCACACAGAACACACGGTAAGGCATTCACATAGTACTATACATAATACTATATCATACTATACTATATACAAGCCACACTCGTGCCAATCTATGCTTTATTATTGCAAACATTTTTGTTTCTCCACCACATGAAGAGGATCAAAACATTTCTGTCAAGTTTCAGCACTTCAGTTTTCCCTCTCCCAGTTTTGTTAACTGTAAGTAGTTTATGAAGCAGTTGAAGTGCAATTCAAAACTCAAAGCTTAGATAATTTCATGGGCAACTTTAGAAGTATTCAAGGAATTCTCTGAGGCCAGCGTCATCCACCTTAACGCAATTTCCGAGTTAGTCTGAGTTGATGCCAAAAGGCAATCCAGTTACCCACTATTGTCTGCTTAACTTGTTCCTTTCAAATGGGGCACAACTCGAACTTTTCAACAAACACCCAGGCAAATAATGTTTTCGTCAAGTTTAAAAGATTAATTAATATAATAAATACGCAGTCTTTGTGCGAAACTTCTATGCGAATAGTAATACGAATAGATTAGTGAAAATACACATTAATATAATAATATAAAAATATATGTTAACCAACCAAAGTGGAAGTAGAAGTGGATCCAGATGGAATTTTAGAGCGTTGTAACAATTGATATTTTGGATGACAATGAATAGTTTTTTTGAGCTGAATGCAGCTGGAAATGGAAAGCAGAAAAGCAGAGGAAGAAAATCAGAAAATATTTTCAAACATAATACTTATCATATAATACTCGTATAAATGTTATTTAGTAAATGAATGTAAAGCAAATAAATATTACAAATTACTCGTACCAAACAATGAAACATTTATCAGAAAGTTCTAGCTGGTAGCTCGTAGACACAAATACAATTTTGCTGAGCACTACGCTACTGCTAAATAAAATGTTTATTAATATCGCATAATTAATGAGAAATTACAATTATTGTGTTAGATGTCATCAAAGCAGCTTTTTTAGGGCATAAGTGGGAGTCTGGAGTCTGCAAAAATTGTTGAAAAGTTTCCAAGTTTGCCCCATCCACACATCCACAGTTCAGAACATCGGGAACTGTAACCACAATTTAATTTCAGCATTGGAGGCTGCATGCAAATCGAGAACAATTCATTGAATAACGTTAATTCTGTAATCGCATATCGTATTGCTGGCGGCTCTATGCAAAAGTGGCCTTCAATAGGCATCAGGTGTTGTGCATCATTGATTCGCGGCTGCTTTTTTCATTCATAACCAAGCAAGGAACAGCACAAACAATTCACACAGATCCACAAAAAGCAGCACTCAATGCACACAACCAGAGCCACTGATGCAATTCAATGCCACTTTTATTTTTCGAGTACTCTACACAATTGCCGCCAGCGATATGAACCATTTTAGTGCTACCCAAAAATAGCTACCAATAACTCTAGTGTTTCCGAACAGCCTGCAAAATTGAAAACTGACATTGTTTTGCATGCAAATTGTCGAATTAAATTGTGGTTCTTTCTGCTCCTCGGCGCAATAAATGCAAGAGGAAGCTTTAAATTCCAAACGCTACTGAATGCTTTTAGAGTTGGCTCTAGATTTTATTCTGTTAATTGCAGTTTTGTTTCACTTTCAATCGAGAACATTTTCTCAATTAAATTAACAATTTTTCACACTTTATGCTTTAAGTTTATTAATTACACAGATTTATTCTGTTTTCGAAATCTGAAAGTCGAATGAAAAGTTATAGAGTTACCTCTAGACTTTATTCTTTTAACTGCAGTTTTGTTTCTCTTTCACTCGAGAATATTTTTTTAATTAAATGAACAATATTTCAACTTTAAGCTATAAGTTTGTTAATTAATTTATTCTGTTTTCGCAAACTGAAAGCCGAACGAAATGTTTTAGAGTTAGCTCTAGATTCTATTCTGTTAATTGCAGTTTTGATTCTCTTTCACTCGAAAACATTTTATTAATAATATTTAAACTTTATGCTTTAAGTTTATTAATTATCCAGATTTATTCTGTTTTTTTCACACTAAAAAGCCGAATTTAACCGGCGTGAAATGTGGGCGAAACGAAAAATACTTGCCTGCTCGACACGCACACGAATGTGCAAAAATGTTGCATCCTCATTCCACTCGCAGTTCAGCAGTTTAGCAGTTTAGCTGTGTAGTTGATTATGATGACTAACCCAGATGAAGGAACTCGGCGCTGATTGCGAGTTAAGGCTCTGCAAATGAGTGACAAGAGCGCAATGAGTGCAGCACATGAACACGAACATACACGAGACACTGTAGCCATAAAAGTTGTTCCCAGTTTTCATAGTTTCATTTAATTTGCATGCAGTTTTAGTTGGCGACTTTTTAATTTGAATAATTCGCTCGACTCGTAGTTGGACGAGTTCATTAGAAAATAATTATGTTCTTGAGCACACAGATACGCAGACACACACACACAGTTACACATGAATGCAACACAGATACACACACATACAAACATTCCTGTAAATGGCCGCACTTGTTAAATGTTAAACAATATTAACCAAACACATTTATATAAACAGATTTGATGGCAACTTTGGCCCAGGCATAAAATGATTAAACGGTCATAAATTAAATTTATAAATGGCAACGTTAAGTGCACATATTGAATATTTATGCAATTCATTATTATTACAATTGCACACATTATTGACAAATTATTTTCAATTCCAACAATTAGCAAACAATTTGCACTGCTGCACATTTATGTGATAATTAAAAACGAAACGAAAATACAATTTTAATTACATATATATTTATATATATATATGTGTATATAAATATATTGCACCACAATTGCACTTACCAACAACAAAAACAAAAACAAAAAACGAAAATGGAAATCAAACTATATATAACAAAAAGTTCTGAATTTGAATTAGTACTTAATTAATTAGATAACTATTTATTTAATTTGTTTATTTTGTGTTGAACAAAGCACAATTTCCACAATTTGCACAAATTAGCACAAAACTACCAGCAAAAAAAACAAAAAAACAACTTAAAAAAAGAACGATGCAACTGCTAATTAAACGTATTTATTGGGGCTCATTAAACGACCGTCCAGAGTTTGTGCAAGCAGAAAGTCTTCCACCAGCACCACACAGTTATGAGCAGCTGATAAGCTGGCCAGATGAGTGGAGATAACAGCCACAACAAACGACACTAGAACTGTGCAAATGTGAACACAGAGAGCACACTTTGGACGCTACTGGAAACCCTGAGAAATTCTTGAAGAAATCAAAATATTTTCGAGCTATAAGATAAGTAGTCACAAGTACCTTAAAGCAAAAGAATCGTTGTACGAGCATACTCACATATCTACGAGTATGAACGAGTACGAGTTTGTGTGGACGCAAGACGAAGGAGACGGAGTTCAAAATAGACCCTGCACACTAACTAACTAACTGCAACTAGCAACTACAACAGCTACACTATCCTGTATCCTGCATCCTGCATCCTGTCATACACAAGCAGCTTGAAAGCAATCCGTCCTGAAACTGAATCTTTTGAGCAGAAAATACTTCAAATACTACTACTACACGGTTTGAGCACATTCGATGACAGCTACTTAGTAGAACGACTATTTAGAACCTATGCACAACCCAACACACACACACCCACACACACACACAAGCACACACACTAAGAAATGCACTTATAATGTAAATGTTGTGATTTAAATGCACCGCCTCAAAGTATGCACCAACAAATTTTTGACAAATGTATTTTTGCACAATTTTTAAAATTGCACGAACCAAAAACTTGATGAGAATTAACGAAAAAAAAAAACAAAAAACAAAATATTAAAGTAATCGAAATTGTATTGTATTTCAATGGTCAGTAACTGTACTTGTATAGCAATTAAATTGAAACCCTTGAACGAAAACCAATTATATATATTAATATGCGCGAAAGTTATTAATATTTATTCAAATTATATTACAATTTAATTGATCGACATGGAGAGATTTTTGTATTCAGTTTTCATTTTGTGTCTTTTAACTTTTGCAAAACTCGAGAAAAGTCTGCGAACAAAAAACGAGAAAATTAGCGAAACCTTCAATTGATGCAGCTAATTGGCCCAGGGTCAGTGCTCTGTAAATACAACAAACCAAATACTTGTACTTACTTGAAAGGAAAGCTATGTAAATAAGCCATGAAGTAAGAAGAAAAAACAAAAAAAAAAATGAATTGAATGAAATAATAACTCAACTCAAACAAGCAAAGCAAACCAAACAAAACAAAAAAAAAAAACAAAAAAAAACAAACCGAAACTGAAACCAAAACCGAAACCAAAACAAAATGAGCATCGTTTTTAACTTTAATTATAATGGTTTATGTAATGTATGGTAATCCACAAAGGAAATCCTACTATTAATTTCTAAGTCATTTAACTTGTAAATTATTATGGTTATAAATGTATAATATAAATGTAAACATGCAGGCAGAGATGGTGCCCAAATGCGAGCATCCCTCATGTGTGTATGGTTATAGATTATGCAAAGAATTATGTCTGCCTACGAATCTATATACACTTAAATATAAACAACAAATATACATACATACATATATTCCAAACTAACTGAACAACAGTAGCAGCTGCAGTCAACTTCAGCGGAAGTCGAGCTAACTTTATTATTGAAATTGAAAATGAAATATTTGTATGTTCGAGTATGCGGCAGTTGAACAAAATGTATTACAAACAATGAGAGAAACAAATAAAAATATATACATATACATATATACACATTAAAACAAGCAAACCTAATTTATGAGATTATATATATATATATAACAAAAACAAAAACAAAAACAAAAAACCAAAACAAAACCAAAATATATGTAAAATTAAATAAAACGAAGCCTCAGTCAGTATAAAATTGATCGGTTTATTTGATTTTGTCACTTCGCCGGAACGTGCCCTCATTCGTTCGCTCATGTTCAAATAGATTTTTATGGCACCCATCCACCTTTAAAGTAGGCTGTGAATCTGGGAAGGGGAAGGTCTGTATATACTATCCGCTCTTACAGCATTTACTTTTCCATATGCATTTATTTATAGCCCACAATTTTCGCTTTTAAGTGATGATTGGCGGCCGCTGTAAAATGCAAATGAGAATTTTCCAATTTTCATATTTGCATAAACGTAAGTATTTTTTCTCCTAATTGCCATTGCAAAATGTGATATTTAAATACAAGTACTTATTTTTGAAATATTGAAAAGTGTTTCCATAAATAAATTCTGGTTGGGTTGAGGCATCCTGCAAGCCTTTGGATGCCATATACGTCGAATAGATGCTTTGCTCCATACAAATATAGAACTCATTGAAACTGAATACTCTCGGAGTAATCCGATCCGAATTCAAAAGGAACATAAATACAACTTTTAATATTAATCATTGCAAGCTAGACGAAGATGAAGCAAATTTAAACACTTTTCAGAAAAGGAGACGATTCTCATACCCATCTCCTTCCATGGCAACTAGGTTTTAGCAGTTGGCTTTTAATGACTCCACGTGGAGTCCCATAATGGGCACACTAAAGATAGCGACGATGGCTGGTGTTTGTGGCTCGGATCTTTGGGAATTCGCGTAAATATTTTTGTAAATAAACAGGTATCATAAATTTTAATTAGTGCTGGCCAAAAACTAATTTCTTGCGAAAAAGACCGGCTTGTAAGCGAGGACGCAGAGCGCGTGGGTGCTGTGGGTGTGTCTTGAGTCAATTCGGTCCCGGTCCCGGTCCGAGACATAACTCATACGCCATGTGCTCATGGTGCCCCATTGCACCCCGGAGTATACACGAAAATTTATTTGGCTCCTCCTTCGCCGCCTTCCTGCTGAGCTGTTGCCTATTTTCGTTTAATTGCCTGCCTTTTCGTTGTCTATTGGCTTCTCTCTGTTTATCTAATTATAGTTGCTTACAGTCGCATTTTCCTGGAAATCATCGCCAGCAATGGGCGAACAGTGTCTATGTACGAGTATTATGACGTTCAGGTAAATAAAAAGTCGCTCATTGTTGGGCTCGCGACATAGGCTAAAGTTCACCCATCGTGTTATAGTTCAAATTCCGCATCCCCCAAATCTCTGGCATGACCTTTTGCCCTGACATGTGAATTCGACTATTTTAAAGTGCAAGTGTGGAAGGGGTTTAATTAAAGTGTGACAAAACCAATCTGGAGGTCAGTTGACCGTTCAAACCATGGAAAAAAGGGCAATTCAAAAGCACTTCAGGCCGCCTGCAGAGGTCCTCATTGAAATCGAGTTTTCTTGACCCACGCCCAACGCGATAAAACAAATGCCACACACTGAAATGGCATATGCTGGCATTTGCGCTCGTTCCGCCAACGCATTACAAAGCGTCCCTAATAAATGGCCTTTCTAGCCTACTGCAATTTGTAGCATTCTCTACGCCAACTCCTACTCTCTGCGGTTGCATGTGGCATAGGCATACATATGTGGGTGTGCTAAACTGGACTCTCTTTGCAGCTTGCATTTAAAAAACCATGTTACGCTATTGTGCAACATTTCAGAAGTAACATAATGCAAAAAGTTATAGAAAATTCTAATGTTTTTGTCAAATTAGAAAATTTGAGAATACTTAATATATTGATCCCAAAGTAATACTTAGTTAAAAAATTAAACAAAAACAAGTAAGTAAGGTAGAGTCGAGTTTGCTGCGCTACCCATTTTAAACAAAAACAAATCACAATGCATTTCTTACCAAGAAATCGCCGTTAAGAGCATTTATATCGAAAATTTTTAATTGATTACGCCCAAATATTAAAAATTAGTATAATCAACATATATTAAAACAATCTTTTAAAATTGATGTACATTACAAATTTCATAGAAAACTACTATAGTCCAGAGTTGGAATATTATAATTTTCAGTATCTGCTGCAAAACATAACAATTTGAAGCACGTTCGCTTTGGTTGCAACAACCGACTTCAACGGCTGTTAAATTTAACAGTAGTATGTTAATTAACATTAATGATACCAAACTTTACAGTTTAATGTATTTCTAAGATGGTACAACAAAAAAACACAAATTTATCTACCTTGCAGAAATTACTAAATATTTAAAAAATGGAAATTCTCTACGATGCGATAACGGCCTAATGGCTTAAAATATATTAACAATATTCCAAAAATATTATATTTGGTAGACAATTATGAATAACAAGCAAGTTTTTTATTCAACAGCGACTAATTACCGAAATTTAACACTGTATTTTAAATGTCATGTGCTTGTTTCTTTACCATTTTAGGAGAAAACAACTTAAAAACAATTATTTTTTGCTGTCAACATGTCTAGAACATCTAAAACTATTGCCGCAGGCTAAATAACTGAGATTTTAACTACAGCTGCAAATCGCTTACGCCATTATAAATTGTTTCCGTAGTAACTTACAAGTTCAATATTATATCTATATGATTGCTATTGAGCAACCAACTTTTCAGAAATCCTTTAAGTTTACTCGAGCACAACTTTAACAAAATCAAAATTTTCTTTTTATTAACATGGTTTTATGAAAAAGAATTTGACCTGCTCTGGCTGTCTATTTTATGAAAAAAAAATTCCACTTATTTTGAAAGGCCCAAAATGTATATTCTTTTTGTTTTGGATATATTGGATATTTCATACCGAAATAGAGAAAACTATTTTACTTTATTCAAACAATATATATGGTGTTTTATTTCAGTCAAGAAATGAAGTGAGTTTCAGTACAGACAAATTTTCATTACAATCACGAGGGGAATTGCCAAAGAACTTATTTTTTTGGCAAGAATAACCAAATGGACGCCCTCGAATTGTCGCTCGCTTCGTGACATGCAATTGAGTTTTTAGCACGAATGGAAATTTTTCAGAACGGAAAATTCACTAATGCAAAATGTTGCGGTCTACTTCCATAAGAGATTTCTAATACTTGCAAGTTGGAAGGACCTTTTGGCAAAGATCCTGACAAGTCGTGTCCTTGGCTTAACGCAGCACTCAGACACACAGACACCGACCACGGAAAATATCGCCTTCGATTTTGCGTGTGGCCGCTGACACATGCAGCCGTTGTTGCCACATACAATACCACTTTCTGCCACTTGAGTCAGTGGGGAGTGGACAGTGGTCAGCGGACAGCTCCAGGGCCATTGTGCAGTGGACATTAACCCATATTCTTGTTGATGCATTCTTGGTCTTGGTCACAAGTTGTTCTTTACGGCTTGTCCGCGAGTTGGCATCGTTAAAGTATCTACATACTATATAGTCGGTAAGATACAAATAAATTGCCGACAGTGGGCAGCAGAATGTTGACATCTCTTTGTGATGTGGCAGCCCCGCATTAAATGTGTTGAAATCAACGCAGCGTCAGTTGCGCGTTTGTTGGCCTCTTTTGCCTTTTTGCGTCTTCCAACCATTCACCAATGTATCTCAATCTCAATCTAAAGCAGAGACAGCAGCAACAGCAACAGCAACAACAACACCAACAACATCATCAGTTGCTCTCATTTACTTTCGTTGGATGAAAATATGCGACGCATTGTTATTTTTGGCTCAGCATCGCTGCCATTTTATTTAGAGCCTTTATTAATATTAATGATGTGTGACGCTCTTGTCTGTTCATACTCCACGCCTCTTGCAAAATATGTTGCTGCTGCTGTTGCTGCTGCTGTTGTTATGGCTTTGATTTATAAGCGAGAGGCTGATCATCAGCTTACTGCCCAGATGGGGTCGGGAAACTTTTGCCAATTTGCAAGTGCAAGTTCGGTTGGCCACAAAACTCTCCATTTCCATCTACATTGTCCAGCAGGCAGGCAGGCAGACATTGTTTCGGACAAATTTGGCACAGTTAACTGCCAACTGGCATGACAACCAATCAAAAAGTCATCTGCACTTGCCAGCCGTCAGCTAATTTGCATGTTGATCCGGCAACTGACACCACAAACTGCAACTGCAACTGCAACAGCAACTGCAACTGCAACACCAATGGGTCACCCAACACTTCGTTACTCATGTGGCAGTTAGTTAGTTAGTTGTTCGTGTTGCTGTTGCTGCTACTGTTGTTATTATTTTTGCTTTCGGATTTTATTGCTGCCGTCGGGCCACTCAAAGTAATGTCAACTTCACGATCCATGCCACCGTCTGTAGCAACAATTTTACTGTTCAAATGTTGCCGGAAAATGGCAAATGGCATCAAAGCCCCTGGGGCCACCCCTCGAGGCGTTCCTTCAGCTCCCCCAAACACCCCCGCCAACCGACGGCGCATCCTTGGCTCTATCAGCCAGCGTTCCAGTTTGCACTTTGCTGCATGCTGCATGCTGCATGCAAACAGTGGCTGCTGCCCGCTGCCTGCTGGCTGTGTTGTTTGTTATTCCTGTTGCAACATTGTAATTTGGTTTGGTTTGGTTGTGCGCATCGGATTTTTATGGCTTCGTGGCCTTTACATAACGCTCTCGAGCGGTCAACAATGGCACAAAATGGAGTCATCACCGAAAGTTTACTTGACGCAGATTAGAAAAATATTAAACAAAAATGTATAGAGCTCACATAAATTACTTGATGTATTTGTGAAAGTACAAAATTAAATGTAGAGAACGTGATTCATTTTTTATTTATCGAAATTTTGATTTATAGTGAAACTTGATTAAAAGGCAAAAACAAAAAGTAAAAAGTATGGTAAAAGTATGATTATATTATTTATTAAACCAATTTAACTAATTCCATTTGATTCAAATTTGAATTTTTACATTTTGGTTGGATTCAAATTTGTATTGTTTAAAAATAAAAATATTATAGTTATTAATTTAATTTAACACTTTGATTGAAATTTTGAATTTTTTAAAGTGGAATGTGATTAAAAGGCTATAACAAGACCAAGAATGAACTTTGCTGGGTAATATATGATTACAATATTTCTAAAAAAAAATTTTTGCATTTTGGGTGAATTCAAATTTATATTATTTAAAAATAAAATGCTTATTACAATTCATTTAATTTATCGTTGTGATAAAAGGCAATAACCCAAAACTGAACTTGGCTCTCTAATTTATGATTATAATATTTATAAAAAAAAATTTAACTTTTTCGAGTTCATTCAAATAAACATTTTAGCACTACACATAGGTGAGTTTATATTTATATTACTTAAAACAAATTAGTATTATTATTAAATAAATTTAACGCTTTTCCAATCGTTACATTGCAGTTTTCTAATTAATTGGTGCACATTTCAGCTAATTTATGACTATATTATTTATAGAAAAAGTGTTGCTAGTAACGTAATCAAGCTTATTAAAATGAACATTCCAAAATGTTATTAATTTCATTTAACTCTTCCCATTGTTGCCTCGTGTAGCGCAGTTTTCTAATTTATTTGCATACATTTGAACTAGTTTTTTGTCTGTCACTTTGGCTATCAAATCAAATAGTTTGCCTTGATTGTTGTTGTTGTTGTTATTGTTGTCATATGCCGATTGTTATGTATATTGAAATTGCATTTGGCTGTTTGTTTTGTCAGCATCGAGGAGACAGCTAGAAAGCTAGAGGATTACGAGTTAACGCGAAATTCACTGTGGCCCCAGACAATAGGACGACGATGCGACTCACTTATCCCAATTGTATTTATTTTTATTTGTATTGTGTGCAAATATGTGAGTGTGTGTGTGTGTGTGTGTTAATTATCTTTGTTGAATTTGGCGTTTAGAGCTGTCAAAAGGCGACGTCAGGGCGGCACCTGTCAGGTAACAATAATGGCGAAAAAACACCAATGTTTTTTATGCAACGTGGATGACTACAGATTACCCTGTATGTAATTCAAGTAGCGAACAGTTGCATGTGGCTGATGAACACTGCGTGGTCTCGTTTACAGGGAATCAGGAATCAGGAAGAAGTCTCAAAATGCGGCTGCTAATCAGTTGACTTATGTGAGCGTTAAAAACTTTTCAAACAGGTGTGAGCTGACGAGCCGACGAGCTGACGAGCTGAATGTGACGGCAGAATGTGAGTGTGCGTGTGTGTGACAATAACTCACATTAGCTTTGCTTTTTTGCCACATTGTTATGGAAATAGGATGACTATGAAAATACAAAATAATTCATGCCGCATAATGCCGCTGCCTTGACTCTCCATTGTGTGGCTGTCACTGCCGATTTGCCTTTATGATGAACCGTAATGAACCAGTTACAGTTACATATCCATATCCGCATCCTCATCATCGACACCCACCGCCTTGTCCGGGTAGAATTTCTTCAGCACCGTACGCACATCCGACACCAGCTCTTCGTAGCGGGGAAACTTGTCCCTCCTCGGCGGTCCTCTGGTCAAACCCGACCAGATATTGTGCTCCGAGGTGCGAGCGTTCTGGGCCACATGGACCTCGAAGGCTCCGTCGCGAGGCACTTGCTTGCCGTTCTTGTTGCGCACCAGCTGGAACTCGCGCTCCGGAATGCGCTGCTGGAAGAAGGTCAAGCACTCGTCGGCCTTGACCTGGAATATGGGACACTCGGTGCTATGCTCGATGAAGAAGATGCTGCGGTCCTTTGAGAAGTTTTCATCGGCACCCCAGTCGACAATCTTGTGCTTCTTTTTGGGGGCCATTTTATGCTCGAACTACTAAACTAAATTTTGATATAACTTACTGACGTGCTGCGCTTGACATGTGTGCTAGTTATAATTAACAATAACAATACTTTCAACAATTAATAATCTCGTACGTTGATTGATGGCTCTACGCCTAGTTTGTTACGCTTTTTATGCTTCTGGCAAATCCATAAATCATTTCGAGAATTTTTCAAGTGTCGCAGCAGCGGAAACACTTTCCAAAAACACAGGCAAAAACAGCAAACTAACACACAGTCGAACCATTAGCTGAGCTATTTTAAAATGCATCAGACTCTCTGAAAAACAACAAACAACACGCAGCAGCACATTCATAAAAAAAACATTGTTGTTAATTTGGCAACGTTGACAGACAACGCGCACGAACAATAATCAGAAATCTCACAAACAACTGTTCCAGTATGCATGCGAGTAAGTATATACAAATTAAATAAATGAGCCCAAAAACACACAGAGATACTCGGCTCGTATATAGTTCAACAGATAAATATATGCTTCGAATATATCTTTTGGGAAAGGCATTTAATTTATACGTGATCATCAAAGAAATTGAACTAAAAATAAATAAAACCCATCATTGTGCGCCTCGGATGGTCGATGATGAAATACTTTACAAAATGTCAGCTGTAAATTTTAATTACTTTTAGTCAATACATTTATATAGGACAGACATATTAACTTTTAATATTGTAGAAATCTAGTTTCTTATATATACATTTTAGTCACACAACTCACTGAATAAATAAGCATAACATCAATGAAATAAAAAAGAAATACAAATAAACAAATCGTTTTGATTCTGCATTTGATTGCAATACTTAAATAAATTGTTGTGTTTTTATTGAATTTATTTTTCTATTCTATTTTTAGATATTCCGATAGTTTTCAATCAAAATCGAAAATTCAATCAGATCTGGTTATAGTTTTAAAATTTTACATTTTAGTAACCAGATTGCATTTTGCTTTTAGAAATAGTAAAATTGCACCAATAACAACTTGAGTTTTTCTTGAATAGCATGACCAGAGAATGTTCGTAAAAAGCGAGAATGCAATTTGCAAATGAACAATAACAATATATACAACAAAAGTTACGGGTCAATAGAAGCACACTCTCATGTGCTTCATAAATATTAATGTCTGTATTTGTATTTAATTTTCTCAAGTTCTCAAGACGTTATTCAAATTATTTAAATAGTCGAACAATGCAATACAGGGAGAGAGGGAGAATTGGTGGAACACGAGGAGTCTTTAAGTATATTTAACTCAAAAAACGTAGATAAATGTATTTGCAGACACAACAGACACAAACATGCTCCTCAAAAACAATTTATTCATGCACAACATTTGTGGAAAAATGGCCGATGCAAAAATATAAATAATAGTCGATTTTAAATGCGGCGCCCACAGTTGTGTGCGGTGAACACAAATTTAAATAAATAATTTTACACACACCGCGAGAGAGCGCAAAATATGCACGATACACGTACATTTAAGAATATTTATTTAGGTTTTTGTGTATCTGTATCTGTATCTGTGAATGTATCTAGATACATACGCATTTCTCCACATACTCGTACATATTTGAGATATATTTTTAAAAAATCAAAACGACAAATCTCGCGGCAAGTTCGTTCGTTGCAGCATTTTGAAATACAACAGATGCCTCTGCCGGCAGCGACGCCAACTGCGACGGCGACGTCGACGGCGACGCAAGCAGCGGACTTTTGCCCCCAGCTGCAAGGCAGCCATCGGCCGGTGGCTCCTCGCTTAGTGCCACGTCGTGTTTCAGTGCGCTCAGCCACGAGCCAAACGCGAAACCAACTCGACAACAAGTTCTGAATTCTGAATTCTGAAATATTCAAAAGTATTTTTTGAGAGTAGAGAGCAAAGAGAGTTCTCGGCAAACCAATTCGCATTATATAACGCAGTGAAAGTGAGTGAAAGAGCACTGAGAATACAACTACTTTGTAGATTTCGACAATATACGAGTACTAAAAGGGTTTCATCCCCCATCCCCTAACAGCCCAACAGTCTAGCAGCATCAACATCAGCAGAAGCAGGAGAAGGAGCCGCAGTCATGCAGGTCTTCGACAATAATATGGTGAGTCTTCCTGGTGTTCTATACGATGCCCCGAGTTATTGGCAGCTTGTCGCGTTTTTAGCGACTTGTTTACTTTAGCCGAAAGCCAAATTTATTGCGGCTTGCATGCAAACAAGCCAAAAGCAGCCAAACATACGCGCACAAATGTGTACCTAGCCACACTTAGCCCAGTTAGCTTAACCCAGAAATGCCAATAGACAAATACGCGAGCCAACAATTCGTTGCTGCCTTCGTTCTGCCCTTTCGTCTGATTTGAGCCATCAGCCATCAGCCATCAGCCATATTGGGCCGTTAACAAACGTCATAAGGAAGTCATGCGGTTCAACGTTCAGCCCGAAATTAATTACAAAAATTCACTTAATGGCTGCGGTCCAAGTGGGTCAACAGCTATTAGCCTTAGAAGACAAGTGCAGCGAATGTGCAGATACAAATTATAGGTATCTACATCCATATGTCGACGTACTGGTTTAATTTGTTTAAATTTGTAAACATTTTAATTAACTTTATCGACAATTTGTAGAGTCGTAAAACGTTTGCTAATGGACCTTTTTGTCGAATATTTTTGCGGTTTATTGGCAACGGTTTGCCAGAAATTTCGATACAGTTCCATTCCAAGCACTTATGAATATTAGATACACTCGAGATGAGACAAAAACCCACGCAAAAGAAAAGATTCTTTCGAGCATTGCTAAAAATATTTCCATGTCTTTGGCTTATTAATAATAATGCGGCCGGGCGACAAACCAAACTGATTTACGTCCCCAAGTCCAAACCGGCCACTTTTTTTATAGAACCCCCTTCCAAAATAAAATCTGAAAAATATTTGGCAGCTGAGCAGGCAAATCAGGCATATAAATCGTCAAACATTTACTCAGAGTTTTGAAATTTTTCCAAAAGTTTTTCTTTCTAAAAAATGTTCTGTTCGGAATTTACATGTTTCGCAAGTTTTCGAATATGTCGAGCACAGCAGAACATTTGCTGGATTTGAGAAATAGAGTCTAGTTAGGATTATTGGATCAGATCATAATACTAATAAGTAAATTGGTGACAAGGTCAAATTGCAATTAGACGATATCGATGATGACGATGGCGATGACGACGACGCGTTCAAGTGTGCCAACAACATTTGGTCGATTTCCTTTCAATTTATTTTCAGCTGGTGTAAAAATAGCTGAACCATTTTACAATTTAGCGAAAGAAAGAAGCCAGCAATAGAAATGGTTTATTTTCATGCAAATAAATCAATTGGCTGTATTTATGCAGATGCCACAATTTGATTATTTCACACTGTCGTTGATTTATGTGGATGGGGGCAAGGTTCGAGTTTGTGTGTTTGCCCTTTTAGCCTTTTACGTATCCGCAAGTGGCACACACTCATGTGTGTTGCACACACACACACACACACAATCCCAACTCAAACACGAATGTCATGTGTAATTGCTATACGTCAATGTCAATTCGGGGGCAGCAACTTGATAGACGACAATCGGACGTCTAGTTTGGGGTTTTTGCGGGTTTGTCACTACTGCAATTGCGATCGAATTAGATTCTGTTAATCATTTATTGTTCGATGTTTATTTTCATTTGCCAAACATGTGTTAACTGCAATTACACAGCAAGAATACAAACAATTACATTTTGGAGGTACAACAAAAGCAAAATTAATCAAACATTCCAAGTATCTGAGCAAGCAACAAATGAATTTAAAATGCAAATATATTTTAAATTCACTTCACTTTAGAGTGTTTTTACTACATCGCAGGCACATCAGCAAAATTAATTAATGAACGCACCAAAGAGAGATTAACGTGACGTTAACGGAATAAATTTCAGATGGATTTGTGGCAGCATTTCGATATTCCCCAGCGAAATCTGTTGAGCAAAAGAATTTACGATAATAATTGGAAAAGAAAAAGCAAATAAATATTTGCCACTACATCGATGTGTGTGTGTGTGTGCACGACACTAATCCTTGTATAAACAATACAAATCCCGCGAATCGACCGCAAAGCAAGCCGCGACGAATGTGAAAAGAGAAAAAGAGGGAAAGCGAATGCAATAATTTAAATAAAATCACATTGTTTATTGAGCGCAAGGCAAACAAATGAGCTGAGCAATCGCTTTTATAATGTGCAGAGAAATACCTCTATTTGCGATTGATTCAACAACACAATTAGCCATAACACGACTACGCCGACTGTGTGCTGTCATCGCGAGACAGCGAAATGCGCTTAAATATTTTGGCAAACTGACGAAATGAATAATTAAATAAGTTGCCACTTGCTATGGACCAGACACGACTCTCGATTGTCAGTGTCGCTGTCATTGCGCTTTACTCTAGTCCATAATTAATTATTGCTAATTACATCTGTTGCCGTCGCAATCGAAATGGAAATCTGAATATTTTTCTTGACTTCTATTTTTATACTTTTCATTTCATATGCAGCGCCGCGCCTCGCGTCGGGCTTCATTGCGACGTGGCTCGATTTCGGCTCTGCCACAAAAATCAGCCGAGATTCCATGGGACATCTTCGAGAGACTTTTCATGCCGTTCCTCTTCTGCCAGGCGGCGGCCATTGTCAGCTCGCATCTGCTGCATGCGCTCAGCATTTCCAACATCTCCACATTTGCCGTCTTCGTTTGGTTCGCCCTGTCCACGGTCGGAGCCGTGCTCTTCTACCACTTCGTGAAGGTAAGTAGCCCAAAGATGCAGAAGGGTATATGGAATATGAGTGTGGCTAGCAGTTTGTGGACACTTTACGCTCTGAAATATGCCACAAGTCCATTTCAGACACTCTAATCCTTTTAACACCGACTGTCGGCAGTCGGCAGTCGGCAGTCCGCAGTCGGCGGGCAAACCACATTGGGAGCCCTGAACCAGACTCGGGTCCGGGCCACATGCCAAAACAGACGCAGGCAGACGGAGGGGATTTGGTTTCAGTTTCGGGTGGGACTGAGGCTGGGGTCCTTTACTTCTGCTACTGATTGTGCGAGCCTACGGAAATTTGCATGTTACAAGTGCCAAACCGCAAAAATAACAAAGAGCATAGGCAAAAAGGACAAGAGGACAGAAAGACTGGCAAAAATAGTAGGCAAAACAAATCACTCGAACTAAAAATAGCCAAAGCCAAGAACTCAGGACACAAGAGCAAAAAGGACTAGCATACAGACGGTTGGGACGACAAATAACCAAGGAATGACATCCTCGGCTTTGCCTTTAACCACCAAGGCATTTGGCTTCGACGGTTTGACTTTTTCCCATACTTTTCCCAGCACTCTCTTGACATTTCAGAACCGACTCTGGAACGAAAATGAAAATGAAAATAAAAACAAATAAATAAGCAGCAGATAAGCACAGACGTAAGACAACACACATTCTAGGACTTCAACGTTTCGGTAATGAATACCAATCTTAAAATCTGGGAAACCACAAGAAAGTGTCTCCGGAAATTCATTGCGTACCTCCAGAGAAAAGTGTTTCAAATACCGTGAGGTATACAATACTCAGTAGTAGCTAACTCTGAAATATGAATACAAATAACTATACTTATGCAATTAAAAGTTACAAGAAGAAAAGCAACATTCATGTTGTAACTAATGGAGATCACAATTGTCACATTCATTTGTGTAATTCACAGATATTAAAAACAAAACTTCAACTTCAACTTAGTTTCAATATTGATTATTTCAAGTATTCAATAAACAAATGAGCTAGAAAAGATAATCCAAATTTACTACAAAAATGTCATTCTGAGTTTGATAGATTGATTTTAAAAGTAAAATTTCTTGAACTTAAAAAAACAATAGCGTCTACGGCTAGACGTCATAGATGATTCACTTTCGAATCAACAGGAACAACATCCCAATAACAAATACAATTATTTATTATAATATGTGAGTGTGTGTGCGATCGCTTGTTTTGACAATCAAATATCGCGTCCGTTGGCTCTCTCTTTTACACTTTCTGACATCCAAATACCATAGGTGTTCTTACGGATGTATAGACGGATAGACAGGAATGATTCAGAATATATGCATACACTTAATTAGGTCTCTTTCTGCCTGTTTTGATTCAAACATACCTAATAGACCTATTTTACTTGTTGTACTCACCAACAGATCTTATAAAATATATATTATAATTACTTAGTACAGAAGCACTTGGTGGTGGCCGACTTTTATTATTAGGAAGACTAGTTAAACTTGTCATAAAGATAACTCATAGTTTATTCACACTATTAAAAAATCTATAAAATTACGCAAAATGAAAATTGATAAATATTTGCGTATTATCATGTGCAGTTGAGAACGAATTCTTAAGCATATTGGCTGCTCGATAAGTTAATTGGCTTTTAGTGAAGGTGAAACTGGAGAGTATAAATATGTATCAATTTATTATTAGCAGACGCGGTGTCTAGATTCGCAGTGTTTACCATTTGCCCTTATAGTTGTGGCACAGTTCATTAGCTGCCACAAGCAATACATTTCATTTGTTTCCCTCTCATTTCACTTGGCTCCCATTTGACTTAATACGAGGATATTTTCATTCACGCTCATGTATTGTAGTTGCTTGCTTGGCTTTTATCTTCACATGCAATTTGATTTGCTAAAGTTGAATTAACGTTCGAGTTGTGAGCATAAATTGCCACATTGCGTATGCGCAATTTGTTTTACTTCAACACACTTTTATGCGGGCACAGACAGACAGACAGATAGACAGAGACAGAGAACTGGAATTCATTTCTTTATAAATCGGCGTGCATAATGCTAAAGATATTTCTTCATTTGCTGGCCATTTGGCCTGAAATATCGATGGCTGCGAAAGTGGCCACAGAAGGCGTCAGATAATTCAAATTTGCGTGCACTTTAATTAGCTTAACTGCCAGCAGGCTAACGCAAGATACAGCGGGATAAGGACGCAGGACAACGCTCGCCAGCGTCCTGTCCATTTTCGCTGTGGCTTTGGCTTTGGCATCGCACACTGTCTGGCAATTACAAGAGCCGCTGTTGGGCCACTCTCGTTTTATAGTCGGGCTCGGTCACGTAGGCAGCATTTTGCATTGATAAGACAGCTGGACGTGTCCTGGCATGCGCTGGCATTGTCCTGGCAATTGCCGGCTGCTCGCTTGCATGCGCGATATGCAACCAGACATTAACGTAATAACCAGTCCGGCCAACAGGATAATTAACAGCTCCAGCTGCAACGAGTCCTGGCTCCATCATCCTGCCTTACTTCGACTCCGACTCTCACTCTGCCTCAGACTCTGACTCTCTCTCTGAGGTTTAGTTGGCATTGCTTATACGCAGCGTATGACCTCAGCACAAGGACGTTTGTCAATGCCTTTGCCTTTGGCGGTGCTTTAAATTCAATAAAAAACGAAGAAACAAATGTATGCTTAAACAAATACCACAAGCCAATACCGTTGAGTGAGTGCAGAAGGCGTGAGCGGAGCGGGAAGAGTTGACGTTCGAGGGGTCGTTGGCGTTGTCGCTGTCTCCGTCGCCGTCTCCGTCGCTGTCGGTGTAGGTAGCGTCGTTCTCTTGTCGTAAATCGGCATCAGTTTCAGCTAAAAGAGTAATCAAATGCGTCAAGGCTCGCCACGCATGTGACCTTTGCCATTTTCTATAATTTTAGATGAAAGCAGCTCACACACGCAGTTGCGAAGCTGTCAAGGAGATAGACGCGCTTTCCAAAACAGTCACTTCCCAAATAAGTGCGTAGTGAAATAAGCATTAAATGTAATTGTTGTCTTCTATATGAGAATTAACATCGCCCCTTAAATATAATCCCGGCTGAGAAAAATGCTTGAACATTAAAGCAGAACATTTTTATTAACTTTTACTTAATATATATTTTGTTTGATTATTAATATTTCACATACATTCAAAAAATACAAATATGATAATCAGATGTGGGAAAAACATAAATTTTCTAAATTCAAAATAAAATATATAAGTTATCGAGTACTCGAGTACTCGTCAATTAGTATTACATTAGAATTTTTTGACATAAATATAAATAATAATAATACAAAACAATAATAATCATAGGTTGAAATTATAAACATAAAAGTGAAAATTTCAAAATAGGAAGAATATAGATTTCACTTAATAAATCTGTCGAGTAATAGTTTATTAGTAATTAGTATTTGAATAGAAATACCAAAATGAAATACAAAAACTAATAATAATATATACAAAATCATAGGTTGAAGTGATAAACATAAGTGTGCAAAATTTAAAATAGGAAGGACAAGTTTGCAAGTCATTAAACAGATCTCACTTAATAGATCTATCGAGTACTCCTTAATTAGTTTTACGTTTGAATATAAACTTACAACATACATACAAATAGCAATAAAATTGAAAAGTTATAATAATATTGTGAAAATCAGAGGTAGGAAAAAACATTTGCCACTTCTTTCAGCTGTCGCACAAAATTCGTCAATTAGGAGCCACTGTGTAGAGCTGTGTCTATGCGAAGTGTCTATTTTTGGCAGATGGCAGATGGCAGATGGCAACAACAACTAACATATTTGTATTTTTATTCAGTTTAGAGTTGAGGACTGACAAGAGGGGCAGACACGCCCTGCATCGCTGGCTATTAAAGTGAAAATCAGCCACGCTGTCATTTCAAGCCCAAACCAAAATGTCCTTGTCTTTGATTAGTTCGACTAGCCGACAACGATCACAACAGCAGCAACAGCAACAGCAACAAGGACATTGACAACGACAACTGTTAACCCTTAACGGAATATATTTGTGTTGTGTTCGTTGGGTGGATTTGGCAAACGCGTTTCTGTCATGTCTTGCTATTTGTTTTTAGGCGCTACGTTCCTTGATTCCCCAATGCAAAATTGCCATTTGCTTTGTCCCATTGTCAGTCAATCAGTCGGAGAGGGAGTTCGAGTGGAGTCGAGTTCTGTCAGTCGTTTGATTGTTCTTCGCATCACGTTGTGCATTTCATTTTTATGTCACGCTTGTCAAATTAAATTACCCACTCACACACACAGTCACACAGTCACCGACAACACGCATTCGCAGATACACTTGAGAGAGCGCATTTGGGCAACCTGCTGACGATGGGCCGCAGAACTTGCAACACAAATTGTGTGCAATGAAATGTAAATGCACAGCTAATGAAATGCTCATAAATGCGGCCTCCCCAACACCCCAGAGCCCAACAGCCCAACATGTGAAACGTTATCAGGCGACAGAACTCATCCGTGCTAACAGCTGCATAAATCCGTAATTCGCTATCATGCTTTATCCATTCCATTTGAATGGCAAATGGGTTGGGGACGGGGACAGGGACAGTTGCAGTTGCAGTTGCAGTTAGCGTAATACGCATAATTAAGCGTCGCCCATCGGAGAGTGTCGCAGCTGCAGTTGCTGAAATTCCAGGAATTAAACATTACTTATACGCCATGTGGACGTGTTGCTTTGTCAGCTGCCATCGCTGGCGCAGTGTAAATAATTGAATTAATAGCCCCATGTAAGCGCCACTAATGAGCTGTTGCTCAACACGCTGACACGCCCTCGCCCTCGCCCCCAACCCATTCCCCATTCCCCTCCCCAACCCCATCGCCATCGCCATCGCTCCTTTGACCAGCCATCCACCCTTCACAACGTCGCTTTAGATTGTTTGCATATTTTAGAGCGCACTTTGCTGACATATTAAAATGTAATTGGCTGCGGCATCTTGAATTCTCTTTGCCGCTCTTAGCAGCGACTCACGCGAGGGGCGCCCTTTGAACTTGCCCCCTGCCACAGAAGTTTGAACAACTGTCATAGACACAGATACAGACACAGTTACCTGCCACTCCTGGAGTTCCACTTTGTGGGTTCGTTACGCGCTCCCAGCGGCGTGTTTCTGTAATGGCAACCATTCGAGTGGATACCACACAATTCCTGCCAGATCTCTGTTTAATTTGTGTGCACAAACTTTGCAATTGATGCATTGCTCTGAAACTACGAGTGCACCTGGAGAGCGTGCAGCCGAGTGTCGAGTACAGTGAAGCATCTCCAATGCGAATAAACAAACCAATTTCAGAATACTCGCATTTGCACAACTTGCCATTCTACTCATATCATGTTCAGTTTTTAATATTAATAAATTCAATTTAGTGTCGTTTGATTTAATTCCAATTGAAGATGAAACAGTGTTCAACTAAAGTCAGTTCAAGTAAGAAGTGAAGTTTGCAAAAGTAAAATTAAATTTTGCATTTTAGATGTGCATGGTGGAAACCTGTGTGAAACTCGAATCATAATTAATGTCTGTCTTTTTGACAAACAAGATCGTCAAAAAGAAACCACAAATTTCGAATCTTCACAATATTTTTATTACATTACTATTTTTATACCCGCTACCCATAGGGTAGAAGGGTATTATAACTTCGTGCCAACAGAAAATGTATGTAACAGGCAGAAGGAGGCATGGAGACAGTTTTCGTGTAGCTTCTTTAAATTTAATTTAAGTAAGTAATACATGCATATATTTCAACCAAAATGAGTAACGCTATAATGATGCTATGCAAGGCAAGGCTCACAAAGTGAAATCAAAGTTAGGTCTTAACATATGGAAAGATTATTATAAAATTATCAAATATATAATTAAAATTTAATTCTGATTAATAATTTTCATCACATATATTTTTTGGAGCATTTCAAGCTTGTAAACTTTGAATGACATTTAAAATCCTGTCTGTTGTCAATACGGATGCTTTTAATGCGAATTACAATTTGTGTTTTATGACACAGGCCAGAAGCCACAGGATTATTTTTTGTTCAAAAATCATTTAAGTTTTTTGTTTTCTCTCGAAATGGGTTGCGGGTATCTTACGGTTTTTATTACTTGCTTTTATTATCATTAAATCAAAATCATTAAATTTAAAACTGTAAAGTACATTCTTGATTTTAAATTAAAGAATGTAAGTAAGAGTCAATTATCAATTCACAAATAAACAAATTAAAAATTGAAAAATATTCGGTCAATCATATTATACGAATATCAGGTTTAAATAATGCGTTAATTATAAATGTACTAATTTGCGTAATATTCTTTACGTTTTGTTTTACTTGACGAATTGTCTATAAATCTGTCTATCTTTTCGCAAGTTTACAATGTAAGTGAAGTCAGATTTCATGAAGACACTTGCCACTAAATAGGTAGTTTACCTTTTGCTTTTTGAATGTTTTTGCCGCTCGCAGTTGGCTTTGCCAGAAGCGTTCACATCCTGTGCCCAGCTCTGTTCACTTTGTCGCATTTACAGCTTCATAAAAACTAAAGCGTTGACAAATTTTACGCTGATTTGTGTGTGTTTTCCGGCAAAAAGCAAAGAGCAAGCAGCAAAAAGGGGGGAAAAAAAGAAGAAAGTTGCAGCCTGCAAATTGCTGGCTCCATTGTCAATTATGTAGACTGTTCCTGCAACCCGTCTGCTCCTGCTCCTCCTCCTTCTCCTGCTCCTCCTCCCGCTGTCCAGACGAAGACTTGTTCTCCTGCTCTTGCCCTTCGGGGCACATGCAACAATGGCGCAATGCAACAGCAGCAGCTGAAGGCTACATAAAACGCGGCCAGTTCATGTTTTCATTCCACGAAACTCACGCACACACACACACACGTATATAACTTATACATATGTATGTGTATATATACATACTCGTTCATGGCGTACATCATAAAATGTCATTATGTGCGAAGTTGGGTTGCGTTTTTGCCCGTGTTTTTTTGCCCAGTTGCCCCGTTGTTGTCTCCAGAGCTGTTTTCAGCTACGTTTTTATGGTGTCGCGCGTGGCCTGTTGCTTCACACACACACACACACACACACACTCGCACACACACGCACACATATGCACACATCCTCTGGAGAGCGAGCTGAGGCAGTGGCATTGGCGTGCCCGGCCTGACAATGGCTCAAACGAAGGACATGGCTCATGTGGCCAGAATGCGTTTGCGTTTGCGTTTCTTAGAATTGCACGCCATTCAATCGCCTTGACAGCCATGTTGGCCATGTTGGCCATCTGGTTAACTCGCTTTTGACACACTCGTATCGCTTATTTCGCCAACTGTTCTCCACACTCGCGTTTCTATTTTTCCTTTGTACTGCATTTTAGTTAAATTAAAATGCAATTGCACATGACAAGCCGCAGTCTCATCTATGCCGCTGCCAAAGGTCAGAGGTTGGAAAGAACATACCAAGTGCATAATTGGCAGCGACAGCAGAAACAGTAGCAATCTGCTGGGTTGCCAAGCTTTTAGCCATTCAACCCACCAACCACCAACCATCAACCACCGACCGGCCAACCGCCTACAGTGCCATCCAGAATGCTGCTACCACAGCAGCATTGCGGATTGCATTTGACATTTGCATTCTAAACTCCACTCTGTTCCTCTCTCTCTCTCCCTATCACTAACTTATTACCTCTCTCTCTCTCTCTCCTTCTGTATTCGTCTCTCTTTCGGAAAGAGAAAAACTCGTTCATTAGATCAAACCTTGCAGCACAAAATACGACAACAGTCGTTGAGTTGATTGGAAATTTGTTTCAGTTTTCATGAATGCAAGACACAGCAGCTTAATTAGTCGAACGATTCGTTTGCCATTGAATTCAATGAATATTCTATTTAAACTGGTCAATTTTTAATTTAAAACTCAAGTTATTGAAATTTAAATTCTACTTCAATTCACTTCGAATTTAAAGGAATATTTTACTCCATTCATTTGTAATCTTGTGACTTGTCTAAATAAAAATGTTTCTTATCAATATTTAAATAAGAGTTAAATTCAATCTTCCGTTTAAGGGAATAATTTAGGGGAATATTTTACTTGTGACTTCTCTAAATAAAAATGTTTATTATTAATATTTAAATAAGAGTTAAGTTCAATAGTCCGTTTTATTTGTTTTTATCTTGCGGCATGTGAATCAAGTTTCATTTGGTTAATTATAAATGAAATATAAGTGCAATACTCAATAGACAAATTTATGTTTAGCTTGCAGCCAAAGTTTGAGAAAAGTCGAACCACAGTTGTCCTATTAGGTCTACAGATATCGCTCTAAATATTAATTAACGCAATTGCCAGGGGCGCCATTTGTAGCCAGGCAACGGTGAAAACCTAACAAAAGCTCAACGAAAATATAATCACAATTTAAATATAGATAAGTTTTCATATGCCGACACGCACAGAGAGCGGCGCCGAGAGAGGGAGGAAGCCACCAGTAAGAACAGAACCAAAATTTATATTAATCCTTTGTTGAAATATGGAAGTTCTGTGGCATGTAATAACTGACTGACTGCTTGGCACAAAGTCAAAGCTTTGCGTGTTGTCTGCCGCGCAAAGTCGAGTCGAGTCAAGTCGAGCCGTGTCGCGTTGTGTTGAGTTGAGCCAAATCGAAAAACAAGCTGCAAATTGCTGTCTGGGCTTGCTTAGGCTTCAGCCTGCCGTACAACGCCTCGTATGCGCAATGCGAAAACGAAAAACGAAAAGCGAAAAGCTTTTAATGCTCTAGCAATGCCTGCGTATGTGAATGGCGTGAAGTTGCCAAAGGATCCGCAAAACACGCTTCCTCCCCCTCTCTCTCTCTCTCTCTTTTTGTCACAGGTGTGTGCGTGTGCTGTTGGTTAAAGCAAAACACAGAAATCGTTTTTAACTTTCCAGTTAATTAATTTATTACAGCTTAATACGTTCAATGACTTTTGCCATTCGCTTCCTTTCGTTTATTTGTCTTCTTGTTCTCGCTCCTGTATTTTTCATCATTTACTTATTTATTTCCTTCCTGTTGGGCACTTTTTTGTGTCATGCGCCAACTTAAATACTTTAACAGCAGCTCAAAAATTTCGTTTCAATTTTTTCTGTCATTTTTGGTGGCTTTCTTCTCACACCCGTATTTTCTCTTTTTGGTGCGAGGGATTTTCCTTTTTGGGTTTTCGCTTCTATTTTTAGCAACTGATTTAATATGCGTGCATGCGTGTGCGTGTTTCCCTTAAATTTTTTTTATTTCATTTCATTTTTTGCTGCTGTTTTTTTTTGGCGCTTTGTTTCACTGTCGCATTTTCTTAGCCACATTTCGTCGCCTTGTTGGTACAATTTGTATGCGGTTTGTTTGCCATTTTTCACTTAAACTCTGCCCCACGCATTTCACTTATGTAGATTTATGGTATAAGGGCATCTCAGACGGTCAAGCGTGTTTTTATCCGCTCCCTTCGAAGAAACTTCATTCACAGATAGTAAGTGAAGTGCCCGTGGCCGTGGCTGAGCTGAGGCTGAGGCTGAGGCTGAGTGCTGCAAGCGCAACAAAAAGAGGCAAAGTGAGTAAAATGGTTGGCCAAGAACAAAGAATAGTAAACTGGCGAAAGCTCAATTTACTTTTCTATCTTTGGATAGAGCATTTCCACAGAACTTGTTTATTTTTCATGTATACTATATGCATAGAGAAAATAGTCATGTTCGTGGAATTTCTTAATAAAGCTCTTAAGAATTTCCTTTTATTTATTAATGGTGTGGGTCAAGTGTTGAATATTTCTGCGGAAATTCTTTAGTTGTATTTAAAGTGCAGTCAGCGAAATCGGACGCACTTTATTGGCATCATATTTCGCAGGGTTAATGCTGCCCCTTTTACTTAATTTATATGATCAACAAAAAGTGCTGCTGCCCACACGATTAGGAACAAGTGCAATAAATAACATTGAATGCCCTTCTCCAAACCGCTTCTTCAATGCAGAGTAACAGAGTTTCTGGCATAATTGTGATACCCCTTTAATAGGGTAGCAGGCAGTGCTGAAAGCATTGACATGGGTCAGTTGGCCTAAATGACGAGAACTTTGGCCTGCGGACTACGCCCTCGACAGTCATAAATTGTTGCTCGCAAATTGAGGCACATGTTATGAAGTTCATGATGTGCTGGCTCAGCTGCTTGTTGTTGTTTACATTTTGCACGCATAACGCTTAGCACACACCCACTCTCAGCTCTCAGTTCTCAGTTCTCTGGGCCTCGTCAGATTATCAGCAGCAAGGCTGGTTGGTATGGGAGACACACGCCCCGTGTGTGGTGAAGCCTTTTAGCTGCAATTTGATTTCATTAAATGCTGCTAACTTGTTGCAGTTTGCACATTAAGGAAACATAATGCATTATATGAACGCATTACGTATACGCCGGGTGTTTTCAGTTTTCTGCATAGGTAAGCCGAAATTAATGAACGCTACGCCCACGGCCAGAACCAAAGTACAACGGTTGGAGTCGCGTGCCTGTCGGGCATTTATCAAATCCGGCTAAATATGCGCGTAAAATGCGCCGCTGCCGAGTTGCAGATAACACCTGCTGCGCTGGCCCGAAGCCACTCGTAAATCTCATTCTGTTTGCAATTAAAATGCAATAACGGATGCATTTAAATGAAACGCAATGGAGCATACGCTCTCTGCGCGTCCACGTCTATTCATTGACTCGCCCGCTTCCTTCCGCTCGCCAAATAGTTCCGCACTCGGGCTGTAACTGGATGCCTAACAACAACTCTGTTAAATGCCCCGAGTTGATTGACATGCACCGCAGCTTGCCTCTGGGGCGGCTTACTATTTTTGGGTGCATGCAACTTGCGTCTATTTTGGGAGCGTTTATAAAAAGCGCCGACCCAAGCGACGTGCAACCGCAGCTTGCCGTGTTTATAGACACGACATGACTGCGCCACCTTATCTCCCTCCCTCTCCTTCTCGCTCTCGCTCTCGGTCTATGTATCGCTGTCTCCTTCTAAGATTCGATTGCATTGCGGTCGCAGGGTGGTTGGGCGGTTACATGACGCGTCGATTCGTTCTCTTTATGCCGTGCACGTAGCCAACTGCACTTTGGAGAAACTTTTTTTTTTTTTTTTGTGCCTTTGGTTACTTTGCATGCGCCGCTTTTTATTTTTTTTTTATTTTGCAGTCTTGCAAACACTTTCACTTTTGTGGCGGAAAAAGCTGTTAAACTGGCACAAGTGCCGCTTGCTGACACTTTTTGGTGAGGAAGGACACTGAATGTGTTGATCGGGTGACAATTGACAACAGGATAAGCTGACTTGATGAAGGATAACATTCAAGTCAAAGCTTGAAAACAACTCGCACAAGTGAAAGACTATCGCCGTCTTCTCTCATTGATTTTAATTAAATGTTGGCCAGCAAACTTCAAGACTTTTCAGCATTTATCTGGAATAATTTGGCATGCAAGATGAAACTTGGCTTGCATTCGCCCACGACTAATTTAGGACTGTGAAATTCAATGCTCTGACATTTCTATATAGTAAAACGCTGCCTTTCAACTACATTCTATACAAACAGTTGCAACAGTTGGCGTTTGCTTAGCCTTCGAGTTGTTTTAATTGACTCTAAATATTTTGTTGCAAGGGGTTTTTGTTCGATTTTAATTGCGCAATTCCTATTAACGGCAGCCATGCTTTTTGTTGCACCACAGCAATTTACTTGGGCAAACTTTAAAGTAATTTCAGTAAAACCGCAATAAATTGGGGTGGAGAAAACAATGAGAAATTAGGGATGGAGACGGGGATGGGCGGCAACGATGAAAGAAGAGAATGGCTGGCATCCTTGCAACTCACGTAGAAGCAGCAAAAGTTGACCAAAACTTTATGGCAAATATAAAGTCGCATAAAAAGCAACAACCACAAATATACGAGTCCGAGTGCGAGAAGAGACTAAGAGAATGAGTCCAAACAAGATCTAACAGCAACAAAAACTTGCCGCTGGCTTCGACTGAAACTTACAAAACAGCTGACATTTCGATGGGAATTCTTTGCGGAGTTGTGGATGGAGCGAGCCTTACGCTCTGACTTCTGCTCGTCGAGTCGAAGAAGTATACTTATTTCTATTTTTATTAATGCCCAAACGCCAACAGATTTGATAAGCCCAAACACTTATTGCCACCAATAAAATGTCGGCCAGTCTTAATGGGTGTCAACAAGACAGCCAATAATAATACACACTTTTCTTCTCGCTTTTTCCGCTTTTTTTTCTCGCTTTTTTTAAGAATTTTACGAGCACTTTATAACCGCTTAATAGCTCGAACAATGAGCCAAGCTCTCTCCCACCCTCGCATCGAGCACACAATTGACGCACTAGAGACGCACACTCGAGTCTTTACCAATACTAGCGTGCAAAACTATTAGTATATAGTCGTCTTATATATGTTCGTATAGATGGCGGCTAATGGCATGATGAATTATGGCACTGCCACTACAGACAAGTTGCCTCCTGGACAGCCTGCCTCATTGTCATGCTTCCAGACCAACTGCCTGTCTCTCTGTCCGTCTGTCCGTCTGTCCGTCTGTCTGTCTGTCCGTCTAGATGTCTTTCTATCTGACTTGACTTGGACAAACTGCGGTTGTCTTTTGTACCAAGCATCCGATAGACACCTACATAGAACTATACGCACACACAGACAGCGAGCCAGGCACAATGAGAGTATGTCTAAAGCGGAAGTGTCAGTGCATACGTTCTGCTTCTCTCTTCCCTCCTCCTTCGCTTTGTTACCGTATTTTGTGTGTCTTCGTTTGTTGTGTGTGTGTGTGTGTGTGTGTGTGTTGGTGTGGGTATTTGCGCATGTGTTTGCAACACTGTCAGTCGGTCAGAGCTGAAACTGAAGCTGAGGACAACTGAGAAAATATTGCTCCTTGAAAGCGAAACTTCTTTTGTGAGGAGTTCTAAAATTGAAAACACTTGGAAACTATAAACTTAATGTGGCTAATTAAATGCACTTAGTAATTAAAATTGTGAAGAGTGGCAATATCGTTGTGCAAGCATTCTCTGTCTGGTAACGCTGCACTATCGATTATTAGAAGAGCATAAGATCAGTAGGAGTCCTCGTTGAAAAGCAAAGACGAAAAAATTTCAATAAATATATAGAATTGCAATCATAATTGAATGAGTTCGAGTAACGAGATAAATAGTATTTTATAATGTAATTAGTTCCAAGCAGGCCCAAACATCTCTTCACTTTCCAAATGCTCGAAAGCCCATTAGCAATTTAATATGCCAAAAGGTTAAGCATCTCGAATGACGACAAACCAGAATTTAAGGCAACAGCACAAACATCACACACAGACCGACAATTAATTGCAATTATTGCAAATTAATTAATAAATAGCTGGAAATCTCCCACCACATAATGGAGCCAAAGTTTATTAACCTCTTGCATTCACCTATGCAGGTATCCGCACCGGGCAAGGGAGTGCTAATCACCGGCTGTGACTCGCCATTGGCCTGGTATCTGGCCAAGAAACTGGATGATTTGGGCTTTACGGTTTATGCTGGCTTCAACACACCCCTCGATGACTCTGACGAGGCCAAGATACTGAAAGAGGAGACGTCCGGACGCATGAAGTTGTTGCACGTTGATGTTACCTCCGAGACAAGCGTAAGTCTGCAAAAAGCTCACCTAAGCTTTTATCCACGCGCTTTTTAGCCCGGTTTAACACCCAAACTTCCATCCGTCGACAGCTTTTGGAAGCTGCACGCTATGTGTCGCAACATTTGCCCCATGGCGCCGAGGGCCTGTGGGCTTTGGTGCACTGCGCCCACTGGATTGCCCTCGGCGAACTGGAGTGGATTCCGTTTGCTGTGCTGCGCAAAAGCTTGGATCTCAATCTACTCGGTAAGAGATGGCGCCACTGTGCCAGGCAGCCGTTACAGTTCGAATGTAACGCGTTGTCTTTTCTGTGATTCTTAATCCCTAAGAAGCAAATTTCGTAGCAATTCTAAAAATAGTATTTTGTGTTTTGCAGGCGCCGCACGCATGACTCAAATCTTCTTGCCACTGGTGCGTCGTGCCCACGGCCGCGTCGTGTTCCTCACCTCTGGACTGAATCGCGTGCCGTCGCCGGTCCGTGGCATCCAGTGTGCCACCCAGGCGGCTGTGGACTGCTTTGCTGCCTGCCTGCGCCAGGAGATGCGTACCCGCGGCGTCGACGTGTCCGTGGTGGCTGCCGGCGAGTTTGCTCCTGGCAACGGCTGGCTCAACGAGACCGAGCTGCGCGAACAGGTGAGCAGCTGACCCAAGAACGACAGCAAAGAGCTGCTCAGCCATTTTTATGCAGCTGGCCATTTCGTGCTTAATGACAAGGACATGGCGTGGCATGGCGTGGTGCATGTGGCGTGGCTGCCTTGTCTTGTTCCAGTTTTTACGATAATGTGCCAGTTGCTGAGACAGAGAGAGAGAGAGAGAGAGAGAGAGACAGAGACGAGGGGGAGGGGGCGCACTAAAATAGTTGCAGCTAGTGAGCGAGATGAGTAAGAGGCTCATTAAAACTCTTGTCTATTCGCAGGCCAAGCAAATGTGGAATCAACTGTCCTCGGAGCAGAAGAAGACCTATGGCGAGGACTACTACGAGGCTGCCATGACATCCGTCGAGAAGTATTCGCGCCAGGTAAGCTGCGCCCAAAGTCAAGTCAGGCTAACAGAGATTAGGCTAACGAGCTCTTCACCCTCAGGCCGCTGACATCCAGCCCACGTTGCGTGTGCTCATCGATGCAGTTACCAGGACCTTCCCCATGGCCCGCTACACCCCCGTCACAGCCACCGAGAAGCTGCAAATTTTCCTTGCCGAGCACTTGCCGCCATCGCTCTACGAATCGCTGTACGGCGAGCAAAAGAAATTTGTCTATTGAGTAATTTTCGTTGGCAACTTCCGTTTCCCCCCCCTCTCTGTTCTTCATACTCGCCTTCGCCTGGCTGCCTTCGTGACGACGCCGACGCGGACGACATTGCCCCCAATTGTTTTATTTCCGCCGAAATGTTATTATTTATCTACTCTCCGTTGTTTTCTAAAAGCGCATTTAAAATGAAGCAAAACGTTGTCCGTCATTGAGCATTTAGCGTTTGCCTTTTATCCATCGTACCAAGTATATTCTATTTCCTCTTCATTTTGTTATTCTTTCTGCTCACTTTCTACGGAAAATATTGTGCGTCATTATAATTTGCTTGTTTTTGTTCAGCATATTTTTAGGTTCTAGCGCGAATTATAATACAAATTCATAAAAACGATAAATAAAACAAATGATAACGTGAAAACGAAATGTCGGTGTTATTTTATTTATGTATGTTCAACAAACTTCCTCAATGAATTATGTTACAACAAAGCGTCAATAAATAAAAAACTTCAGCCAGCTTTTCTTGATTTGGTATTTCAAAAATAAGTTAATGAGACACATCTTAAGAAGTATTCTTTTATTTTAAGACATATGTACTATGAACATGGGTGTTTCGAAAAAAAATTTCACATAGAGCACAATTTCTTGTTTTTTTTTTGTCAGGTATGTATGCTGAATAGACGATTAAAAGCTGCAGCAAAAATTAAAAAAAAATTAATGATTGCATTAAGTTTTTAATTTGCTAAGGTCTCCCAAATTTCGTAAAATTTAAACTTAATATTTTTACAAATTGTTGGACTACAGGATGGTTAATAAGTTAAGCCAATTATTAGAGTAAGCATTTTATTTTTAACTTTGTTTTGATTTTACTGCGTTCGATTGTCCTGTGCAACAATATGAAGTTGCCCGTAAAATACTTAAAAGTAGTAATTATTATACTAGTATGTATGTGTGGAAAGATACAACTTTTAAATTTGAATAACGTCGAGAGCTGTTGCTAATAAAAATAGATTCAAGCTCTTACAACCATTTATTTGAGCCAATATTTTAATATTACTCAATGTTATTATGATTATTTTCAATGAGTATTTGTAACAGAAACAGCTGCGAGTTATTGAGGGAAAATGGGAGTTTCACCGGTTGTGAATCAGTAATCTTATCATAATTAAATTATTTCATTCACATGATAATTAAATCCACAACATATTAAGTTTATTTACGAATGAGAAATTCCAAATACTGATAAATTTAAGCTACGTTTGTGGCCTTGATGACAGATTTACTTCAAAATGAGACAATTTATTCAACGTTTCGAATTACACTCAATTTTCAAATAATATGGATTCAAATGTATTGTTGCTAATCCATTTAGAGTACCTACAGTTCTTTTAAAAACTGATAGCATTATGCATTAACCACAAGGTAGACGTAACAAATAAAAGCGCTTAGGTCTTTCAGAAGGAAATATAAAGTATTTAACTGTATTTTTACACATTTTCAACTTCTTCGAGTGGCCTTATTCCCACACTGACACATAGCTTTATCCTTGCACATTCGCAGAAAACTGCGATTACTATATATTGAGAAACTTGGCAGCGTGCAGCATTGCGATCCTTGGTGCCCACTCTAAGCAGTGGTGATTGAGTTTTCCAGATTGTTGTGTGCGTCTTGTGCATTGTGTGTGGTAAGCAGAAGCAACGTTCGGCAGCTCAACTGGATGTCTGAGCTGATATTAGGCACGCCCTTCTATCCCCCCTTACACCTGTGGCCACTCTGACAGCAACAGCGTAAGCTTAAGTGCAGCTCAATGCGCAGTTCGCACGACAACTGAGACGAGCCACAGCCACAGCCAGAGCCACATAAAAATAAATTCAATAAATTTTTAATACCTTTGATTCAGTTGCAGGCAACAATGACAGTGCAACAACAGCACTTTCACTGCACTGCGTTGTCAAGGACATAAGCAGCAGCAGCAGCAGCGGCTGCAGCTCAGGTGAGAAACCAAATCTCCTGACAGCCCATTGAGCTTCACAGTTGGCGGCAGCTGCGGTAGTGTTGTAAAGCGCATAAAACTTACTGTAACTGATATTGCTAAGACGCGCATAACTTTTGCATAAATCTCTCATAGTTGTTAATGCAAACCATGCCTGGCGGTCCCACTGCTGCCGCATGCCACATGCCACTTGCCACTTACCACTTACCACTTTCCCGTTGCCAGCTGCCAGTTGGCAGCCGTTGCACGTTCCAACTTTTCCTTTCCACTACCAACAACAACAACAACAGCGACAGCCAGAAAAAGGGCAAAACAAAAAAGCAGCTGCATAGTAAATGAGCTGGTTAGCTAAAAATACATCGCAAAAAAATATGCCACAGAATTGAACGCAAACCGACCCGACGCAATCCGACCCAAGGCAACGTCGATGGCGTTGGCTGACCATTTGGTTTACATGTGTTGGTCTATGTAGATGTCACACAAACACTTGTGCATGCGTGCTTCATTTGTGTATCTGTCACTCACGCTCTCTGATGTTTTACCTTTTTCGATCCCGACTCAACACACACGACTACGACATAGACAAATATTTGCAGGCATTCAATATATGCATATAAATCCAAATTCATTGTTCCTTGCCCCATCACTCCACAGCCCTGCCCAGTCTGTCCGTCTGTCTGTCTGTCACTATGGACATGTGTCTGTGATGTGTGGGTGTTGGAAGCTGAAAATTTGTCACATTTTTGTGTTGCATACCCATAGGGGCTCGGGTCAAGCGTTAAGATAAGCATTTCCGCCAGCTCAGTTTGACGGTTGCTATTGAATTATTTAAATATTATCTAAATAGTTTCGCTCGACTTGCTTCGTAAAACTTTTAGCAGAATTCAAATTTGCAATGAATATCCAGTAAATGTAATTTATAAAAATGAAACTACAGCATTCAAAGTGTGGCAACGCTGCACAGTCGATTCGTAGACGAAAATAAGATCAACAGAAAGTCAGTGTTGAAAAACGCAAAAAGAAACTCGTCGAAAATAGTTGCATATCTAACTACACAATAATTTGTGAAATTAATTAAAAAGCTATATCTATTATTATTATTCTAATGTAAGTGTTAAATTCAACCCATTCAATAGTATAATTTTAAAAAATATAAAAAACAATACAACAATCTCATGAACTCAGATTTGAACTCGTCTAAAACCAAGGCATTGCATTTCAAAACATAAAGCCAATGAAAGGAGCCATTACGGAAACCCTAATTAAATAAGTGCAAATTCAAAGCAGATTTTAAAGCTGAATCTAGCAGCATTCAAATTCAACTTTATTGAATACATATTTTAAGTGCACTTCAGCGCTATTTTATATTGTTGTCCATTTATCACAGTCCGCGCCGCTGGGGGCATTCAGTTCGCAACTTTCACATAACAAATACAAATACATATATGTATATTATTTCTTTTTCATTTATTTTGGTTTATTTTATTTTATGTTGCAGACTCGAAAGCCCTCAGGCCACTTGCAAAATATTTGCCTGACTTTGCCAAGGTGCGCTTTCCTTTCGCTGACCAAAACAACAACGAACAAGAAGAATTTTTCACATTTTCGCCAGCAATGTTATTTGCTGTAAAAATGGTTTGGGACGAGGAGATGCAGATGAAGGAGTGAGTGCATCAAATGGAAGTCCGAGTCTGTTGGACTAATAGATAATAAGCCCAATGCAAACTATTCTCAAAAAGCATTCAATTTGCACTAAGCTGCAGGAGCATTCATGGTTTATCTGGCACTTTGCATGATTAAAATAGCTCCTAGAACTGGACAACTGGACAGTTGGTCAATGGGATTGCAGGAACTTAATTAGTGGCTGTTGTATGTGAGTCAGCAAATAGTTTACACAAAGCCCGTCCCGTGTAATTATCATTAGATTGTATCTGTCAATGTTGACCAATGAACCTTGGCATTTGTAAGCGCATTAGCAAGGATAAAACGACGAATAAGCAAATTCATTAAACGCTTCTGGCCAGCAAATGCAATTAACTTGGCCTGCGGCTTATACCACAGAAGCGTTTTCCATCCGCCAGTGTCTGAGCCTGGTTAAAAGCAAAATCCCACTATCTCAATGCATAACTTCTATTTATGCAAAAGTTTAGCGTGTTTCGAAGCAAATATGCAAACAACTAGCAGATGTCTCGCCTCGCCAGTTGGCTAAATCCTTGCACATTTTGCATAAGGAAATTGAAACTTTGAGGACTCTGCAACTGGGTATAATAGCATAATAGTTCTTTTTTGATTCACTAACTTTGAATTGCTAATTAGATATTTAAAAAACACTCTATTTCAAGCAGTTTAAACAAGATGAAAAGAATTTCCATAATAAATAAACTACTAAAAAATGATGCATTAAGTTTTCAGAAGCTTTTTACTTAGAACTAGCTGGCAACCTAATCAAAGAAATCAATATGATTGTGATAAAATTAAATTAATAAATTATTACTTTAAAATTAGAAAAATAGTTACAAAACTAAAAGGTTCATGGTTAGAATAGTTGGTGGTATAGAGGTTAAGGAACGGAACAGTTAATATGTTAAGAGCCACTAATGCCCTTAAGTAATTTAAATAAAAACATAACAATTAAATAAATAAATGATTACTTTTAAAATTAGAAAAATAATTACAAAACTAAAAGGTTCGTGGTTAAAATAGTTGGTGGTATAGAGGTTAAGGAACAGAACAGTTAATATGTTAAGAGCCACCATTGCCCCTAAACAAAAACATAACTGCAAGCATTGTGGGGCGATAAGTTAATGAATGAAAATTAAGTAAGAGAAGTATTCTATTATTCGAGAATTAGTCAATACCTGCAACCCAGTTAAAGCATTTCAACGTGAATAGAACAACTGTCTTGTGTACAGACTCAATAAGATTTGGACTTTACAAGTGTTGTGATGACCAAAAATCGTTTTCCACAATCGGATTTTCCACATATTAAATAAGGGTCAAAATCCTGTGCCTATTGTTTGATGAACCCAAGGACTTGCGTAGCCGTGGAAGAGAGAGCTATGTTAGATACCATATTATGAAGAGTTAGGCAAATCTTGACTTTAAATATTGTAATGTAAATATTATTGGGAAGACCATTTATGAAGAACACCAGAGGTTACAAAAACAAGTTTAAGCTTGCAGATTTGAACATTGCTGTTTAAGTGAAATTATTAAGATATTCAGATACCCATAACGGAAAATATATGGTTAATAGAGTCAAAAGCTTTACTAATAACAAATAAAATCAACCTTCTATTTATTCTAAACAACTTACAGCTCAGTGGTAACAGACTTTTGTTTCACAAAACCATGAGGGTGAGACGATAGACGGTATAGTTATAGCAAACAGATTTAAAAATTAAAAACATTAGAAAAAATAATCTAAACCTGATGAAATATTTTCTATTTGCTATATTGATTTTGAACTTCTAATGATATACTTACCTCGCATACCATCATCTAAAAGAACTTATAGTTTTAGTTGTATTTTGTTGCCACAAACACATCACGTTTGAAGAAGGAAACGCTGCCAGCACATTTAATCTCAATTTATTGTTGAACTCACAGACAATGCAAAAAGTTTTCGTACATTTATTGTTTGTGCCGAGTTACCAATTTCAATTCAATCGATTTGTGTGGTAATTTCAATTTGTTGTTGTAAATGTGCAAACAATACAAGTATAGTAGACGAAGTAAGTATTGTAATCGTAAATTGTATTCAGATTGACTTTTCATTTTATATTCTTTTCATACTTAATTGCTAAACAACGTGCAATACATTATACACACATGAGTGTGTGTTAGTTTGTTTTAAACATTGATGTGGCACATACATAAAATATATCTTTATTTTTTTTAATTGGTTTTTCTGTCACTGCCTATTTTAATTTATACATTTTGCAATTAACACAGTTAACACAATTTTCTATTTAGTTAATTGATTTACAGAAAGTTACATTCATTATTTGTTATTTTCAAACACGTTGCTCCCTATTAACCAAAACTATGTGGATTCATTTACAGACATTGATCTATTTTGGAAATCTGTACAAAGTACAAATTTATCTAAAATACCTTTTTGGTTTACTTGAAGCTGCTAAAATTGATTTATAGTCTGTTTGGCTAAGGTAGACTTCGGAATACTGTGGAGGACTTTGGTCCATTTATGGTATATTGGTCTAGAAACTGTTTTATTAGACTGTTAAATAGACATCAAGTTTGTCTAATTGCTATTTGAGGCGAGTTCGATTGCAAGATAGGTTTCCAAAAATATGAGTATATTCCTGATAATGATGGTGTAATGGTCTCTACAGGTTTCTTAGTGAGTTGAGGTGCTCTACAAACTAGAATAGAGAGATATACAATTTATGTGTAAGCTGTCTAAATTGTGGTCGCCTCCTTTAGGTGCTATCAATACATGCTCCAAAAATACCCGAAACTGAATTCTCTGGCCAGTTCCAGCTTGTCATACAAAACTCTTACAAATGCCTTACAAATCTATCATAAGCGACGTTTCACTGTGCTATATCCCCCCATCATGTAAATAGGAGTGTTAGGTAGGTTTCTAGGTGATCTCAAAGGAAAGGACACGACGACTATTTGTGTGCAAATAAATTCCTGTTCTAACAGGACAACTCTGTCGATCGTCGCACTGCCTCGCTTTGTGCACAATAATCGGACTCCTTGAACTCACGTCCTGTGATATCGGCCAACGAATTCGGATCCATATTGGAGAGTTTATCCAAATCAGAGTCGTGCAGCAGATTCTGTTGCAGTTTGCCAACCAATTTGCGCAGCCGATGAGCGTCCAAGGAAGTGCGTCGCAAGTTCGCATTATAATCACTTGGCTACAAAAGACAGACAGAAAGACACATTTTTCCACACTTAATTGAGGCATAATAAACGCAAACTTACGTCTCGCCACTGTTCGCCTGGAAACACGGCAATCAACTCGGCATTCGGCTCCAAGGTGGAAAAGTATTCCTCATCATCAATTTCAGTGCCATCGCAGTCCAAATGGATCGCCGGCTGAGCCCGCTGAAACTTCGCGGACACCTTGAGCCGCAGCTCGGCCAATGTTGTGGCCACAACGGCCTTGCGAATGTTTCTCGTGATGTCCTTGACCTGTGGGCAGGATATTAATTGCTTTTCATACTCCAACAGAGCCCATAAAACAAATAAAATGGCGAATTTCTCAATTCCCGACACCGACAGCTGCCGTCGCCCATTAGTTTACCTTTCGGCTGATGCCCTAAACTTCAGCATGGCCACTTAATTAGGTCTTTCATCTGTTTATTGCTATCTGAAGCCAGTCTCACTTTACTCTTTAGACACGGTCTATTAAGTGGCAGCGGCTAAGGTTGCAGGGTCTCAAAAAAGTTAACAAAACAGGCGCTTAAACTGATATTCGCTTTAACCTGTTATGAGAATGTCACAGTTTTGGGGTTGAATGCAGGCGAAAGGCAGCAACGAAAACAAAAGACCAAAATGATGTTTGTCTTAATTTCAAATAGGCCTGGGGCGCCTCGAGAATTGCCACCTTCTGTTAAGCTGCCAATAAAAACAATAAAAATCCAGCGAAGCGCATGACAACGATAAGAAGGACACCGACTGCTGAATAGGGGCAAGCGGGTCAGCGGCAACAGGGGCGAACAACTAATCAATTTATTATTTGCCATAACAATAAAGCCGCAACAATAACAAAGGCCAAATGCGAAAGCAACTTTAGCATGTCATATGCTCAGGTAACAAACAGGTCGTCGTATTATATTTTGGGAGCCCCAAAAGCTGATTGTACTTCAAAGACCAAAGAAGCAGCATTCTTAGCATTTAAAGCACAAATGTTGTCGCTGTCGAATGGCCCAAAGAAAGAAAGATGAACTGGGTCAAGAAAGGGACACGCGTCCATGGACAAAAGACACGGACAAAAGAAGCACTCAGAAAAAGGTAAGGAAAGTCAACTAAACCTGAGTAAAGCTGCTGAATTTGTGTGTGTATATCTGCCTGCAACGCCTTTTTACTTATCGACGCCTTATTAAAATTAAGTATACGTCATGTTGTGGGGCATCTTGATAAATTGCGTCTTCTGATCGATCTGTCCGTCTGTCTGGCAGTGGCCAATTCCATTATCATCATCATTAGCAGCAAACATTATCAGCTGTATCATCATTATGATGGCTAGACAGTCGACGACGACACTGTCTGGGGCGTGACAATGAAGCTGTCATTCCATTAAGCCAAAAAGCTGCATCCTTGCCGTCTGCTTAATATGCTAAAAACATATCAATCATTGATCACTAAACGCCCTGCTAAACCAATTATATTTGCTGGGAATATCCATCAACCGGTCGCCGTCGCCGTCGTCGTCGTCGTTTCGTCTGCCAGCAACAATGAAAATTTATCAGCCATTTTATGCGAATTTCTATAGGAGACGCACGGACCAGCGGCCAACCCCCTCTCCCTCTCCCTCTCCCTCTCCCTCTCCCTCTCCCTCTCCCTCTCCCTCTCCCTCTCCCTCTCCCTCTCCCTCTCCCTCTCCCTCTCCCTCTCCCTCTCCCTCTGGCCACAGCTACTTGGACGCTTGACTGCGTGTCGGCCATTAAACTTATATTTACATTTGGCATGGCCTGAACTCGACTCGACTCGCCTTGTATTGTGCTTCCAACTACAGTTGCCCCTGCGAGATGTGGCCCAGAAGTTGGCCAACTTGAGCTTTGTTATTTTGTATTTAATTCCATAAATTCATCGGGCAAGCTTCGTTAGAGCAGCGCGCTGACTTTGCTGATTGCCAAGTTAGCTGCTCGACTGCGAAACTGTGAAAATAACATGGATTGAGAGGGAGTAGGACACTGACTGGCATATGCCAATGGCCTGTGGCTTTGTTTGCGCTTTATGCGTTTCTTGACTTTGTTTTGCTGCGTGCCTTCAACCTTTACCCATCTACACATCTATCTGTGCTCGCAACACAGTTTTGTAGTTGTTTTCTTTTGGCTGAACTATGTTTCAATTTAAATTTTGCAGCGTCCTTGACCTTCGCTTAAATATTTCAACTCGAGTGCTTAAAGTCAAGTGGGTTGAATGTCTTTGGGAATGATTTGTGAATTCGTCTACTCTTTGAATTTGAGTTAACACTTTGAGGAATTTGATTTGTGCCCTGTTAGCTGACAACTGACAGCACTTTCAGGGCATTCTTCTGATTAACTTAAAAGCAACTCAACAGTGGCAAATACTTAAGCCACCCTGTTGCCATCTAGTCCGATACACGATTGGCCAGCATTCCACCTGCTATCGCGTCAATATTGTTCTGACAAATTCAAGGGACAGGCATTCACCAGCACTGGACCAGCATAACAAATACCAAAGAGTATGGCAAGGACAATGGGCAATGATGCCAACGCATCCATGCATTGATAATGACACGCGTGCGCTCGCCTAGCTCCTCTTTAAGTCTATTTCTCTCTCACACTCTCATTCATTGTCTCTCTCTCGCTTTTGGGCCATTTATAAACTTCGTCACAGATGCGTATCAGCATCTGGATACGAGTACCTCGACTGCTGGCAATGCGAATGCCTTGCTGCATATGCAAACACTTCCCCAGTAATGGGATACAGTAGGCAAAAGTTCTGAAAGTTCGCCAGCAACTTAAGATTAAGTTTACCCAGTAAACTAAATGAGCATTAAATGAAATTATATTTTTATTTTCTAAGGACTTTTCTATTAGCAAACGGAGTCGACAGAAAACTTTTTCAATTGCACTTCTGTGTGGCCCACTGTCCTGATCACGTTGCACGTTGATGGCACTAATTTCCATTGATTGTCATCAAAATGCCATGGCAATTGTATTCCTCTCCATGGTTATGGTTACGGCGAATCGTTCAAATAGTTTTCGTAGCTCTGCAGCCACAATAAACACCCAGAGTGTGAGCTGTAGCATCCAGCAATTACATCTCTGTCGCTATATTCACACTCATATTACTTATTAGTAAATAGACAAGAGGGCAGAATACTATTGTCGTTTAATATGTTGTCCCATGGAGTGTCGTAGTCAAGTTGCACGCTTGCCTGGACATAAATAATGCACGCTTATTTGTTTTAATGCGCAACGTTGCGTATACGCAATGTGTGCTGTGTGTGCGGCTGCCTTTGTCTCGAAATGTTTTTACTTGTAATTACTTGGCCATGTTGTTGTTACCGTATATCTGTTGGTAACTTAATTCCTCACTTCCTGTCCGCCCCCCTCTCTTATCTGCCGAGAAACATTTCACTTTGCGTGGCATTCATTTGCAGTGGGATTTCGGGTCTCCTTTGCCACATGCACGAGCATGCGAAGGTGGTATCCAACTGTCCTCCGTTGGTAGGAAAACAGCAAATGCGTTTTCCATGTCGAATTTGTATAACTGCCACAGACGACAGCCAGCCAGCCAGCCAGGCGACAAGCTGGACTGGCGGACAGAGGGACAGACGGAAAGCCAGGCAGCAAGCCAGAAGTCGTGTTGAGTACATGAGACCATGCGGTGTGCTTCATTTTAATTTTTTTTCTCCTTTTTTCTTCTTTTACCGTCACCTAACGAGCTATTAAAAGACGGTGAATCAAGCAAGTGCTTTGAGTTTGGTCTAAACTAAGTAGTTGTGGTAGTTATTATCCTTGGCTTCCGCCTAATAGCCATTCTATGATAGCGGAGAGAAATGCTGTTCGAGTTTCAAGGACATGGCCACGGACTGAGACGCAGCTGATTTAGGGAAACACAAACGAATCAGACCCAATTATAAATGACTTTCATAAATGTCCTTGCCTATTTAAAATGATCATAACGTTCGCACAAATAGGATGTGAGTGAAAAAACTCGAAAAGTTTAAAACTTTTCTGTAATTTTATCCTTTTTTCGCTGAACTCGTTGAGGTATGTTCTGCTTTCATCCTAACAAAGTTTAGCTCAAGTTTCGCACAACAACCTCGACAATGAATAAATATCAAAAGAAATACACATAAATCGCTTACAACGAAGGGTACAATAATTCTTGAAGTAGACATATGGGCATGCCGACATTAACTCAGCTTAAGTTAATTTACAAATATGGCTTACAATAACAAGAAAGCCAAAAGAGGAGCATTCTCTCATCACTTATCAGTCTTCCAGGCCCAGCCACAAGTTATGTTCATCTAGCACATTTGCGATAACCCACGTACACACAGCCGACTACAAGCCGACATTCTGTGGCTCATTTAATTAATTACAATTGTTGAAAAAGTGGAACACGCCAGTTATGAAGACAGACAACCTGTCAGATAGACATCAAGTCAGACAATGGATGTATGTCGGAATATTGCAGGATGCTGGCAGCAAAGTACATGCTTATTAATTAGATGGGTGCCACACAAATTACGCATACGACACGTGCACATTTCGACGCGACTTCAACGGACTTCCTGGCCGTGACAAATCGTCAAACATTCGAGCAGTTACAAGCAGTCAATTAATATTCGTGTCTTGTCAGATTTACAGCCACTTGTGAAACATTTCATCGCCGCGCCGGCCAGTTATAAAGTTTTACGCGATAAATGATTTGCCTGCCTGCCTGCCTTCTGCTGAGATCCTCCGACTGTTTATTTTGTTATGGCGCTTTTTAGCGTTTTCAGCACACAATAAATCGATTAGGGCCCCAGACAGAGCATTGGAAACGCAAGTCGAGCAGTCGAGAAGTGGCTGCTCTCGTGTCTGGTGACGCACAGCCAAGTGGCAGGAGCATCGTTATCGGCACCGACGCGCACAGACATCGACGTCGACATCCACATCCACATCCACAGTGGAAGTTTAGTTGCGCCTCAATGAGTGTGGCAGCCACTAATGATATACGAGCATTAGATGGCCACGTTACGCTACTTTGCCCCTCGGCTCCTCGCTCTTTTCTCGTTCGAGCACACTTTCGTCGAGCTCTTAATCTAGCTAACAGTTTTAATTAGTTTTAAATTGTTGGCCAACCGCAAAATATCGACTATGGCTGCTCTTGGCCAAATTATTAAAATACAATTTAATAAGCCATACAAATTGTGAGAATGTGCTTGGGCAAAATTTAATTTGCAGCATTTTAAATGAAACCCAACATCTCATTTTAAATGAGCAAATAGAACAAGAGTTGAAAGCGAACCAGAAAGCATGCAAATAATGAACATTAATTTACACTTTCGAGTGGGTTCCATTAATTGGATTATTCAATCTTGAAATTTACACGGAACTCGTTGTGGAAACCACAGCAATGTACATCTTTTGATCATGTGCATAAAATCCCCTAGCGTACGATTACTCCAGACAAGTGTGCTTAAAGCGTAGTCAAATAGCCGCTCGGATGCCGACTGCTTGGATGGGTCAGACTTGTGTGGGGTTGAGAACTCAATTGAGTTGATTTTAAACAGCATTTTTCTGGGGTAGTAGAACAATGGCAAGGACTTTGCTTTCGCCTGGAACGGTTTGCTATGGTGCGAGTATTGTGAAACGGCCAGCGAATTGAGGCTAAGCATTTTCAACATGGCATCGCACGGGCTGCTGTGGCCCTTGAAGTTCAAACAAGCCTAAAGGCTGCATCACAACAAAAAAAAAAACCAGCCCAGACCGAGAGCCAGAGCCAAGTCCAGGCTCTCATAGCCAAACGCTTTTGAGTGGACCGTCGGTTGGTGCTTTGCTCCTTGGACCTAGGCTGAACACTTCACTTTTTGTGCACGACCGTCAAAAGTTTTGCGTCCAGCTAACAATGAAGGCTATAATCACTAAACGAATTGCTGGCCAGTTAACAATTGCCTTATGAATGCCAAAGCCATCGGCCAAAAGTCAGGTTAACCCACCTTAAATGGCTTGCTGTTGTCGAGCTCCGCAAGATCGTCTACGTCGTCTGCGGTGGTGGGCGGCGGTGTTGGCGTATTCGGCGACAAGGCCAGCTCCAGTGTTATGCTGTCTGCCGCATCATCAGCATCCGCATCACCATCCGCATCCGCATCACCATCAGCAGCAACAGCAACAGCAGCGGCAACAGCAGCTGGAATGGCATTCGCATCGCCGTCAACATCAGCATCAGCTTCACCATCATCGGTGTCCGCGTCCATTTCCGCAGCACGCATCAAAGTTCTTTGTCGTGGAGTCCCTGAAGTTGTTGTTGTCTTTGATGTGGTTGCTGCCATGACGGGCATCTGACGCTGACCAGGAGTCGAAGATGCCACGGATATTTCAGCTGTTGTTTTTACTGCACAAATTTCCTGCTTTGCTGCATTCATTTCACTCATGCTTTTATTTCTATTTTTATTTCTTTGTTCTTCTTCTATAAATACGCTGATTTCAGAGAAACGGTGAAGGATACGTTTGACAAGAAAAACGAATTTAAATGTTAATTGAATTGTTAAGCACTTGTAGTTTGTTTTTGTCTCCTCTCTCTATTTGTTTTACGTCTCGTCGTGCTATAATTTTTACGATGGCAATGCGAGCAGCATTCTCAAATTTTATGAGCAGTCGTAATTTGAGTTGATGTTTATCCCAGCTGATATGATTATTATTTTATATTTTTCTTTTTCATGTATCTAATCAAAAGTCGTATTTAATTTGTAAATTTATTGTTCGACATAGTTGCTCAACACCACATTAATTAATTTGAGTTGCAACATTAGTTAATTAAATTATGAAATTTAAATCACATTATTTGAAATTAATTGAAACGGAATAATTACGCGTTTTATCGTGATGTTGGAGCTGTTCGTGGCAGCCGCACCCGCCAAATGCAACAAAAGCCGGCCGAACTTGGAATAAATTGCCAGACATCTGTGCGTGCTGTATTTAAACACACAGCTCGCTGACTTTGCCGACTGTTTTCTGACTTTGCAAACGCAAAAGCAAACCTAAAACGCCACAGCAGACGCAAAAGCACGCAGCTCTAACAGTGCGAGCTTCGTGAGAGCGTGCGCTGTTAAGCCACTGTTAACGCACTGTTACTGTTAGTCCTTTAGTGTGTGCGGCTGCCAGACAATCAAAGTTGGATGCATTAAACGCCACTAGGCCTACACCTGCTCTGTCTGGTTTGCTTTGCTTTGCTTTACTCTCGTCTGCAGTCACCTGTGTAAAGGCAAAGTTTCTGCTTTCGCACAAAAAAATTGATGGTAAATGGTGGCAACACTTAGTACCCGACCACAACACGCAGAGAAAAAAAATATGTATGAATGCAAAAAGTACATATACTGTGTAGAATATAAATGTAAATACACGAATACGTCCACATAAATTTTAGCTTGAACTTTTTGGCTGCACTTTGTGTAAGGGCAAAGTTTATAAATGCAATAAAAATAAAGTTGGCAATTTGCAGGCAGCTCTCTGGCCGTTCTCTTTTGGCCTATGTATGGTAAGAAGACCGCCCAGCAGCTGAAAAATGTCACTTAAGTAGGGATAATAAGGTCTCGCAGTCGCCGCAGCTCCCTCGACTCTTACCGCATAATTAAAATTTTTGTTGGCACTTTGAACAAGTTTCAACAAAGGTGCATCGTGTGTCGTCAGTGCGAGCAAACAAAAGCCCTGATTTATGACGTTAAAACTGTCGATTGAACTGGGTGTGACATTTACATAGCGCCGCCATTTCTTTGGCATGCTAATAGCAGGTTACAAAAAAGCCGGCTATTCGCGCTCGGATATTGAATCCATGAATCCAAGCATCAGTAAATTTAACCACGCTGTCGCTAAAAGTTTCGAATTTACATTTATAACCAAGTTAAGCCTGGAATGCAAAAGTATTGCGTATACGCCGCATGTAACGCCAGCGCTGTAATTGTCAGTCTGCGAAATTTGCAGAGATTTGCCAACGATTCAGAATAGAGATGGCATGCAAGCATGAGCATTTTATTAAATCAATGCAGAAAACGTTTTCGAAGTGGAAAACTCTATTTAAACTTTCTATTTACCGGGCCAGTCACTAGAGCATCTCTGATTACCTATCCGCGTGTCCTTGACAAACAATGACGCCTAAAAGCATGCTATGCATTTTGCATATTTCAGCGTTACGCTGACCCGACGTCAGCACTTTTGGCAAACCGCGCAATATTTCATATGTTTCGAATAATACAAAAATGTGCATGGACAGAGATCCATGTATGTATGTATATGTATGTCGGCATGCGTGTGGCATGCAGAATCTGTCAGAGTAATAATTTCCGTGTTCATTTCCTTGCGGCAATCAAACGGGAGCCATAATTTATGTGCCAGCCCGATAATTGTGCATTGAAACGAGGCGCGAATACTTTCACATACGGCAGGCGTTTGCATTTAAGGACAATAGATGGCTGGCCGGAGAAATGCGGGGGAAACGAGGGGTTGGCGGAAAGAGTTAGCGTAACAAATTGAAATTTATGCGTTGTGCCAGCCGGTGCCTCAAGGTGAGGCGGCAATGAGAGCAACAACAGTCATGTTTAATTACAGTGCATGACCTTCGTCGTCTGCAGTTTGACAGGCATTGGAAGGGCTTTGGGGAGGCAGCTAGATTAATTAACTCGCATGTCGTCGTTGCACTACATCAACACCAACTGTATGTGTGTGTGTGTCGGTGTGTGTGTGTGTGTAGCCATAACGGGCCGCAACAAAAGGTCAGACACACAACGCATGTGGCGATGATTAATTGTTTTGACTATGGCCAAACGATTTTTGGACATTCGCCAGGACACTGAATGAGCAGCGGATGGGACAGGACGCCTCTCAACTTTGGCATTCAGAGCCCGCATTTTGTATTTGTTGCACTTTTGAACTTGTCAAACAAACAAGCCGAATGTGAAAACTGCCACTGGAAACCGAAACTAAAATGAAATCCAGTGTGAACTCAAATATTTGCAATGTTGCCACTGCTCCCTCTGTCTCGCTGTCTTTGCTTGTTTCGCCTCATGTGAGCGACGGCATTTGAATTAATTTAAATATAAAAAAAAGGAATGCCAACGCAGGGCACATCAAACTGCAAACATTTTAATTAAATTGAAATATGTACTTAAATCGCCAAAAAATACATTCAAACACATGCAGAAACATGTAATGCAAAGCATTCGAAATTGTTGAATAATTTCTGGCCTCGTTTGTTTGCCTTTAATTCTGTTTATATACGAGCGAAATATGCAATTAAATTCGCTCGTAATCCAATAATTAATTATTGGCATGAGATACAGGAGAACTACCTGCAGTATTTGCATATTTTAATTTCTCCATTTATCGGCTCATTTAACAGCTTGTTTAAATTTTGCTAATTGAATGCTTAAAGTGGGCTTAACTTTCGAATATTCGCTATTAAAAAGTTAAAGCATTTTTTAGTCCGAAACAGCTAACGATAATTCAACTCAGATATGGCCTTAAAAACGCAACTGATATCTTATTGTTAAGCTAGACTAATGATTCGGTTGCCAGGACAATTTATTCACCACCAATTACTGAAATTGGTCAAAATTGAATTGAAGCAGCACAATAAGCTCGTCACTTAAGCTAGAAATTGAACCTGACACCTGGTTTCCGCTATCGCCCTAATGGCTGCGTCACTATGACAACTCATCTACGGAAAGCCGACTTTAATTACATTTCAAGTTGTATATTATACGATTCCACTGGTCAGAAATTTCAATGAAATATTTTTCTTGTCATTTTGTTAATTAAATATTTAATGTACGAGTATAATAATTGTCTCAAAAAATAATATATACATCAATGCAAAATTCAGCTTGAAGTTTGTGCTTGAAGGTCGAATTCCGCATCGTGGTGGACATGACAATGCTGCTGAAGGACTCAACCACCCGCTGATCAGCTCCTGCTGAGGCTAAAGGTCAACTGGCTTCAGTATTCATTTACATTTGGCACATTCACCATCAGCATTTGGGATACTCAAAGCGGATAATTTCTTGTTTATGCTAGCCTAACACACAAAAAAAATTCGTTCGTTACCAGCAGCTCTGTCTGGCGCTGGAATATACTCCTTTATGGACTCTGTGGCAGCAGCTAATGAGTTTGGCTGCCTAAACAAATCAGCGTAGCAGACAAACACAAACATCAACACAGACATATGCAGCGCCAACAACTATAACGTCCACAGGCACACAAACCACGACGCGACACGGCACACACAGACACAGACACAGACACCAACACAGTGGCAAATGAGGCAATCTAAGTGGTTGTTGTTCATGCCGCCTGCGGCACAAAGTGTACAATTATGGCAACGCCCACAAGGCTGCCCACCGGAGCGTCGCATTGCTGCCGTTGAGGCAGCCTCCGCATATGTGCCACGGGGCGTATTAGCAATGCCCGTTGCGGCATCTATTACGAAAACTTGTTGTTTATGTGCAATGCGAAACTCTTGCACACACACACACTCACAGAGGGAACGTAATAAGACCTCCTGCCGACAAAGCAGCTCTTTTCATATTTATTTCGGATGAGAAAAAATAAAATAAAAAGTTAACAACCAAATTGTTCCAAATTATGCGCTTGCCTCGCAGCATTGGTAAAGCTTCATTCGATATGTTGTTTACCCAGTCGCGCCCCCGTTTGTTGCCCCCGATTGTTGCGCCGCTCCGTCTGACGCTTCCGCAGCTGCCACTCTGCCACTGATGTCAGCTATTTGACATTTGTGTTTGCTGCTCTGCCATTTGCCTCAGTTACGAACATTTCCTCACTTGTATGTCCATGGACCAAGGCTTGCTTACTTCATGTACGAGTACATTTGCTTATCTACAAAAGAAATTGTTGCAGTAACGAGAACTGCTCCGCGCACACTGGGATTTGTGTAGCCAAAAAGGACAGCAATTCTAAAAATACCTCAAGCACATTTCTTCTAATGAAAATTCACTTAAAAAAAGTTGATAAAAAAGTGAAAGGGAAGAGAATAATTTTATACTTTTGAACTTAGTAAAATGAAAACCACCCTTAACTGGAAACAAAATTATTGAGCAATCTTTAAAAAATATAAATAGGGATTTAAAAAAATTACGTTATATACAATTATCTTGAAAATTTGTAATTTTATAAATGTATTTCTTTAAGGAGAATTGAGTAAAATAACAAAATAATAAAACAAATTCATAACCTTTTAAATTTAATATTTCATTCTATATATTTGTTAAAAATAACTTAAAAATATGTATTCGCAACTCGGAATGGATGATTGCAAGAACTTGACAAAATTGAATTCACAAACAAATAAATAAAGTTGGATGAGTAAGTATTCAATAAGGTACAATGTTTTGAGTTATAAACAGAGATAAGTAAAAAAAAAAAATATTTACCACAATTATTAAGTGGTACTAGCAAATAAAGTAATCACATAAAAAAGTTACACAAAATATTTATGAGTATTTTTATTATTTTGTATTATTTTATACATAGTGAAACCTTCATGACACAAATTCTATAATAAAATTTTCCCTGCCTTCGACTTTCACAAATATCGTTGATTACTTTTCCCCCTGGTGATATTATGTTTCTCGCCAATGTGCAGCATTTGAAAATGGATCTGTCCCTGCTAAATTGTCGCAGTCTCGCTTTATCGCACTTCAAAGCGCTTGGCCCGAAAAAGTCAAGTCAAATTATATTTTTCATGGGCGTCAATTTCTTAGAGGAAAATAAAAAAGCGACCCCACAAGCTGCCATGCCCCTTTAATACGGAAAATGTGCCTTTTAATGAAAATGTGGCCGCACATCAAAGCAGGCGCAACGTAGAGGCTCCTCCCCCACCCCCGTCACCACCTAAAAAGCTCAGCTTGGGTTCATATTTACATTTTAAATAAATTCTTTGGCTGCGTTAACCTAACAAATGCTACATGTCAAGGACACGAAACCACCAACAAGCAGAACCACAGCATCAACGAAAACGAAAATAATAATAATAATAAGAAGAACAACAACAATAAGGGCGACACACAGTCCGACGGGAAATTAAAAGTATATTCTGGTAAGAACCGTGTGGGCCGCAGGCCAAAAGGATGGCAAGCCAAAGAAAGATTTTTAGTTAATTTGAGCGCATTAATAATACAAAGCAAGCAGCAAATCGAATTTGAAAACAGTCTGTTCCACGACTTTCGCCGGACTGGGAAGCGATGCTGGTGCTGTCGTTATCGTTAGATATTTAGGTCAGTTACAAGCTGCAAGCACAGCTCAGCTGATTGTGAGCTACGCGTTTTGAACTGTGTTAGTAGGGCAGAGTCAGGCCTGCCATGTCCCGGCCTGCTCTGGCCTGGCTCCGACCTGGCCTGGCCCCTATTCGCGCACGTCACAGCACGTCTCGTGACGTCACAGCTGACTGTGTTTTTAATGCAATTAACTGCGGCAATTGCAGGACTAAGTTCACGTTCTCTTCAAAGCTCGCATTCTCTCTTTCTCCCACTCTCTCTCTGTCTATTATGCACTTTCTCTCTTTAACCAGCAGACAACTGCGAATGCGAATGCCAATGCGAATAAAGCTTACTTTCATACGCCCTGTTGCACATTTGTACACAACACGCATACGCCTCGGATGCCAGTGGAATAAGGTATTGTATTCGTTTTGTTAATATGCATTTATTTAGGTATATTTCTGTTGTTGCTTGGTGTCTGCAGTTACTATACTTAATAACTCGTCATTTGTATTTATTGCTTATTCGTACTGTATTTTCGTATTTCTGTTTTCATTGATTTGCCGGATTGTGGTTTGCTGTGTATATTTGAGTATAAGAGTGTAATTGGCTTTTATTTGCGCTCGGTTTGCATTTATTGTTTAAATGTACTAATATTAAGTGTTTAATTTGTTTGTTTGCTTTTAAATTCTTCACGTTTTATTTGGCTATAATATATAAGTTGTATTATTTTATACATTTGTGGGGGGTTCACTTGAAGCAATTTCAAACCAGGTCGAGTACAATCGTTTAGTTTACATCGTACCCTCATCGAAATAATTATTACACATATGTAAGTACAGTCAGTCTCAATTGGCTTCAACAAATGACATTTTCAATGGCATTAGTCTAAAAACAATTTTATGTGCGTCTCTTCATATCAAACATACTAACCTAATTGCCCAGAACATATCATTTCAACTCAGATTTATCTCAGGCAAAACAATAGCATGATCGTAATGATCTTTAATAACTGCAAAAAGAGAATTGCATATGAAATCATGTTTCAAATGAGTTTCAATTCTGAATTCTAACTATTCATTCGGGTTTTCAATTGGTTTCTTATAGCCACTACTTTGAACACTCACAAGTGAACAATTAAATGTTGCTTCTCTATATATTTTAACTAATGCAGTAAAATGAACATGATATATTCTTATCTTCTGTTTCTCATAGATGATATACATATATAATTTGTTATTCTTTTTTTCAATTTATTGTTGTCATTCGTTTTGATTTAATTATTATATTCAGGTGCTTTGAAAAGTTGTCAGCAAACTTTTTGTTGTTGTAATTGAAATGCGTTTTTCTAGTTGACAACGTTGTCGTTCTCAATTCCACTTTCGAAGACTTTTCACTGAAAATAAATTACAAATGGAAAATCAATTTGATTCGAAAGTGGAGTTCGGAACAAAAATGCCAAGTTTCAATTTTCCGAAATTCAAGAATAAACAGAGCCTGTAAACTGTATGAAGTAAATTCCCTTTTAACAATTATTTATATTAGTTGTAATTGTGATTACATATTTATGTGTTAGTATGCAGCTCATATTTGAATATGTCCTAACTCGGTTGCAGGACAATTCATTGCTGACATTTTCAACCATCTGACGATTTAATGCTAATACGTGTAATATTTCGTTAACTTTCATTTGCTCTTAAATTCTACGAAGCATTTTCAGAAGATCTCGTTACGTTTCGTTCTATATTTTGTATTGATTTATTTGCTACAAATACGTGTATGTTAACCCAATGTTGCAGGACTGATTTCTTCGGTTTAGTTTTTCTCGACCTCTATATAATTCTGTGAAACTTCTTTTGATAAAATTGCCATCGCCCTTCTGCTCCTTAGTTTGGCTACTTCTTATCGGCCAGGCTTCATCTAAGGCTGCCCAAAATAGGCAGTCAGATATCGCCGTTGTTTCCATTCTCATTCGCATTGGCATTGGCGTTTGCCTCGTTGGCAGCTGCCGTGGCCGCCGCCTCGGCAGTTGCATCAGCGGAGCAGGAGGAGATCGCCTCGGCCACAGTTATGGTTATGGTGGTATTTTGATTGTCGCACTGCACCACTTCAATGGTGCGCGTATTGCTGGCAGCCGTGGCAGTTACCTGACCGCTCTCCACCTCGTTCAGCTGACGGCCGATCTCCCGATCAATGGCCTCCGCATCCTCCGGATAGCGTTCCGAGCAAAATATCGCTCCTGCCTTCAGCAGCTTCAGGAGATTCAAACGATCTTCGGCATTTCTCTTGGCACAAAGCGGTCTAAGGCGAAATAAATAAATACATCAATTCCAATTAATAACTATGCAACTATATATACTACTAAGATAGCTGGACAAAATATTATTAAATGCCGTGCTTTACCTGCCCGCATCCTTTAGTTGCTCCATGAACTCCTTGCCAGTTATGTCCACCAACGAATTGGGATCCATGTTCGACAACGAGTCCAAGTCCGCATCGTTCATGACCGAAACGTTGCACAAGTTGTTCTGCAGTTGTCCAACCAATTGCCGGATTCTGGCGGACTCCGAGTTGTTCGCATCCGTGGTGTCTCCGTTCTCCGCATTGCCAGAGATGCTGCCATTGGATGTGCCATTCGGTGTGGTTATTGTCACGTAATGCGTTGGCTATAAACCAAATGAAACATTTCAGTTCAAATTCGAATACGTGATGTTTTTATGTCGGCCATAATTGAATTATTGTCGCAACGGCCGCGTATCGCTCGTAAAAATAATTAAAATATATATCGACGTCAAATGGCAGTAACATAATCGACAGGACATACCCAGTATTCAGTTTTAATAGTAATACCAATTTAAATGAATTTAAAACAGGGATAAATAACAAGCAACATATTCATTAAAACAATAGTAAATGAAATTGACTCAACTAAACTAAAAATACAAATTAGTGAAAAACATCTTCTAATCATTTTAAATTGATGTTCGATTTACAGCGGTTGAATTTGGGTCAAATCAAGTTTTTTATTACTCCGTTTTTCCTAATTTAATTAATAATAATAATACGAATAATATACTTAAATTTAAAAAAGTTTCGGTAGAAAAACCATTTCCTTAATAAACTAAGTATTAAATTAATTTTAAATCATAAGCTTTAAATGAATGTAACAAGTAGTAATGTTAATAATTGTATAGAAAATACCTAATTTATAAGTTCACTGTAACATAACATTAATATTTATTTTAATTGGTTTTGTAAATACAAAATATTGACCTGCGACTGCTTTTAAGAAACTCAACAAATATAATCTGTAAATAACTGTAACATAACATAAATTGTAAGTAACAAAAAGAGTCTTTAACTCCGAAATATTCCCACAGTTGTTGAACTCATAACGAATACTTTAAACGATCTTTGGGTAGTACTTACATCAATCCAATGCTCGCCTGGGAAGACAGCCACCAGCTCGGTGTTTTCGTCTAGAGTGCGAAAATACTCCTCGTCGTCGATCTCGGTGCCATCGGAGTCCAAGTGGATGGTCGGCTGGTGTTCACATTTCTCAAATTTGTCGGCCACCTTGGCGCGAATTTCCTCTAGGCTCGAGGCGCAGACGGCTTTTTTAATGTTCCGCGTGACGTCCTTGACCTGCAGCAGGTATGTTTTTAAGTAAAAAGCAAAAAAAGGGAATAATAAACCGTTACACGTTCACAGTTACATATGGACGGCAATATACATTGAATGAATAATAAATTAATACAACAGCTTCAGTCTCAACAGCGGCAGCGGTAGCATCAACAACAACAAGTGCGACATGAGCCCATATGAAATATTTAAGCCGGACACTCGACAGCACCCAAAAAGTTTAGCGAAGGTTTTGGCAATTTCCCCATCTATTTAATACCCTAAAAACGGAGTGCTTGAGTTATATTGTGATGTTTGTCATTTACTCTTTATTCCTTCATATTTTTTTTAATTCTTTTTTTAAATAAAAAATCTTGGCCTGTCACTGCTTTAAAGAAACGCAAGAAATACAAAAATAATTAACAAATTACCTATCATATTTCAGATAAATTAATTGCGAGGGTATTTAATCTTTTACGTGCCGAAAATAAAAGGCGTTCCCAATGTTTCCTTCGTATTTTTTGGGTCTGCTTCAGGCTTAATCAACTTGGCATTAGGCAGCGCGTGCAGATGAACATGTTTTTGTATAACTACGTGTGTGTGTGTAGGTGTGTGTATCTGGGTGTATTCGTAGGCTCTTAGGCACAGTTGGAACCCAGTTGTGAGAGATACGTGAATTCATTACCAGCCTCAAAGTTAACCAATGCCAAATTTCGCTATCATGTGGGTGTATAACAGCTTAGCAACTCCTGAAAGTATGTGTAGCATTGACATCGGCACAGGATAAATCTGCTATGATTAAAGTACCCACTCAACAGCTAAAAAGTGGAGGGATTGACCTTCCCTGGTAAGCCATGTTCGTGAATATGTCAATGCAAATTTGTCACCGAGCTTGCACCTTTATGAGTGATGGATTCAAAGAGGTTTGGCAAATACGTATGCAAATGAAGCTAACAGGCAGATAAAAACAATTTTATGCTTCAATTTGTCATACGCATAAATAGTTAAAAAGAATGTATATAAAGAAGTCCAAATTTTATAATTTAGTTGTCTTTTTAGCTATTTCAACAATTTTATTTTCTTTACTTATATTTTATTTAATTGTAATGACTAATGGCTTTGTGAAACCCATTATAGATACTTTACATATTCATGAGACTACAAAAGTTTTTGTCTCTACTATGATTAGTACATCGAATAATTCAATCAATATCTATCACAATTGGAATCTTTGATTTGTAACATTTTCTACAAGACGAAGCTAAAATCAGAAAAGTCAATAAATCATGTACTAAATACAGAAAAACAAAACTGTCGTCTGTAGTTCGCTGGCAAACAGGAAGGACTCCAAAGGATTTGAGATATGATTTATTATTTACGGACACTTTACTTTTTCACTCCTCTTCCACTTGCTGTCCTCGCTTTATAGTTCAGCTGATTTTGACTTTGGGAACTGGACTTATTTAATTTTCAAAAGCCAGCTCTATGCTGGCCATTAAATAATTAACGCGAAATGCCGGCGGCGACCATCAAATTCACATCATTCAATGCGCCGGAAAATTGTACACTCATTAGAGTCAAATTGTCGAGTAATTTATAAACCAAATACTAAGTAATTATGCCCTCGAGACACACCAACAACAACAACATGAACCACATAACACAAAAAGCTAACAGCAACATTCGGAGGAAAAAGTTAAAGGTGGACGATATATTGCGCATACGTCACGTTAGCGTTAACCTGTCAGCTGTCGACTGTCGACTGTCGACTGTTCTGGCTACTTTAATTGAGATTTATGGCAAGAGTTTACCTTATAAATAGCCGAACTGCATGATTTGATGCGAGCAATATTGTGCTCAATTAATTAATGGACCACAATTAGTATAGAATTCGACATGCAATGAAAATAAAAACGAACAAGAGACGGGAAAGTGTTGGCTGGAATGTTCGCGACGCTGCTTATGTTTATTTATGTGCTTTGTATAGTACATGGCAAACTCCTCTTCTTTTGGTTGAGAAGCGTGGAAAACTTGAGCACAGTTTGACATGCACTCGTCTGCCTGCCGCACAAATATTTGTCGTGCTTGCTGACGAGTTATGCCTGTCAGCAATTTAATGCTGCATTCTTCTGAGTGCATGCCTAAAATGCTCACTACCGTCTGCAAGGACATCCATCGCTGCTGCTGCGGCAGCGACTGCTATTGCAAACTGCCTCTGCTCTATTAAACTTGCATGTTATGTTAAATGGCGCCTGAGCGTTAAGGTTAAACTGAACATAAATTAGACGTGGCCAGGAGATGCAGCACAGCAGACTCAGCCCTGCTCGGATCAAAGGCAAAGATGCACGGCTGCACGACTGCACTTCCACAAAAATTTATCACTCAAGCCGGCAACGTGCTGCAGCAGCAGCAACAACGGGGTTTCATAAATAATAGAGCGAGGCGTGCGAAATGAAATTGAAGTTGAGTTTGCATTACAACATTTTTATTACAATTACCCAAAGCGCCCAAAAGGAGGCAAAAAGAAACTGCAGAAGCAAACTGAAAGATACCCGCCGGCCGTCTCAAGTGAAACATGCAGTTCAACTCAAAGGACTTCGCTGATGAAGACCATGCAGACTAGAACCATCCACGTTTAAATTGTCAGAAAAAATAAAACTTTTTCGCCGTACTTGCGCAAAACTTGAATCAAAAATTAATCATATTAAGCCACAAACTTGGCAACAATCAAAACTTTCGGTAACTATTGAAGCGTGCTTTTAGGAGCAGAGAGGGGGAGAGAAGTAAGGTCAAATTGATAGAGTGAAGAAATTTATTTTATTGCGCTGCACCCTACAATAATATTTATATCACAAGCTACACTTTTTTGTTGACCAACTGCATACCACTTTCGAATCAATTGCATAAAACCCAGTTGGTGCTAGAGTTAGGGTATTTTCCTGTCGGGCAGCCCCACTTTTATCATTGCTACTTTTTTATACGAAATTTTTTGCTCCTTTAAGCTATTTTCAATTAAATTAAATGCATTTCGTTCGTCGAAACCAGCAAAAAATTGATTCAATTTGAAATATAAATTAATACCGAAAATTGAAATTACTTTCAGATTTCAGAAGCAAGTTAATTGAATTTAATGAACATTATCAACATATTGACTTCATAGTTTCAGACTTAAAGACCGCAATCCTGTTCGCGATAATCAGAAACACATTTTCATTCAGTTTTCATGCATGATGAGATGAGATTGCTGCCGCTGACAAAAGCTTTAATGAATATAACTGAGTGCCTGGGGCTTAAATGAAAATAGACAAACCTGTTCCGAATTTCACTAGCGTATTCATTCCGCGTAATTAAATAAAGCATATTTGATGGGGTGAGTAAAATCACATTGAATGCACAAAGTCATGCTAATGGAATAGTGACTGCAAAAAGGATGCTACCGATTTAAATTCATGACGGCTCCAAAAAGTATGCAATACTTTTTAATGCGACATTCGATTGAAAAATAAAACAAAACAAAATATCAAGTGACTGCAAGAGATGGCAAAAGCAAAGTGCTGACAGCAAAAAAAAGAGGAAATGGAGAATGTAATCGACATACTAATATTCGAAATAAATCAGTAACCGAAACCTCAGCTAAACCAGCTGTCATCATAGAAAACTAGCCAATACCTTAGAGGAAAAGCTGCCCCTGGACACTCAACACGTTGCACGTATCCTGTCCCCTCGTCTACCCGTTGGTGTAACTGTCATAAAGGCGCCTCTGGCTATGTGCCTACGAACTACAAAGAGGCCTGCAACTACACAGATGAGATGGCGATGGCGATGGAGATGGAGATCGAGACTCAGGTGAGTTGGTCAGACACAGGTTGAGTGCTAAATATTTGATGGGCGTAGAACGCAGATTTGAGAGTCGCTGGGGAAATTAGGCGTCAAGTTAAAATGGTTGTTTGAACTATGACATCAAATTATGTAAATTGTTTAATATTTTATTAATGGTGTTGTGGGATATGGGCGTGGTCGTGGTCGTGGGCGTGGGCGTGGGCGTAGCTCACGCTAATTACACGAACATGACAGCTGATAAACTTTTTAATGGCATTTTCGAGTTGTCTGCTGGCAGCTTTTAAGCCGATTTATGTTTCAAAAGATTTTGAATTAATTATTATAATAAGTAACGACATATTAATGGACCTGTTAAAATAACCGAAGAAATGACAGTTGACAACAACAAACACCAACAACAAGCGACAGTAACAGGAGTCTTTAAACTTTAACTGTGTAAAGTTTCCCGAGTGAAATGTTCGCCTTGTTTGCGGCCTTTCTGGGTTCGGAACATGTCCAAGTAAAATGTAAACATATAAAAATATTCCTTAAACGGCTGCTAGTTATTTAGACAGCGGATAAACAAATTAGTTGACAACAAAGGCAAGGCAATGCACGCAAACAAACAAAATGCCAAAGACAAACAAGTGCCAAGCACTCAAAATCCCAAATAAAATACAAATGAAAACAAAGCCAAAAACAATTCGTGTCAAGTACTTGTATTTTGTTTTTGCAAAGCCATTACAGCTCTCTCTCTCTCTTTGTCTCTCGCGCCACTTGCACTCTCTGTCTGTCAGGCGCTCGCAAATAAACAAAAGTTAACAGCGCGCACCCTGAGCTAGAGCTTTTGCTCTCTTAGCTTGCGCTCTTCGACCTCGCTCTCAGCAACTTGAAGTTCACCCAATTTCAATATGAGCATTTTTAAATAGCGCAAATGCGAAACACAGCACGCGGTTATCAACACCAACAACAGCAACAACAACTGCGACACAACGCCCAAAAAAGGGCATGGCATTGCATTGCCTTCAAGATTAACAACTTTAGCGCGAATAGCAACAAATAGCTCACTTACTTTGAATGGTTTCTTCGAGTCGCTAGCATTTGTTGTTATTTCCATAGCATTTGGCATTTTGATCAAAATTTAACTGATTACAATTTGTCGAATATTTTTGAAAATTATGTATTAAACTGTTATTTCCACATCTGCAACAGTGTCTGACACAATAATTGAACTTATTTGTTAATAAACATTTGTTTTTGCACGCCTTGTCACACACAACAAACTGGCAATAATCATTTCTTTGTACAAATTGCACTTAAATTGTTTTTTGCCCAGCTTTCCATTTAGAATTCAAGCGCAGCCGAGCTTTATCTGCAGTTTGCAAAAACGCGAGCGAGGGCCGGTTTCAACTGAACTCTCTTTAACTTTGACGCTGGCTTTTATAGTGCCAGTCACAAAGAGAGCACAAAGCATACAACAATAAATGACAGTGCTGGCAGCTTTTCAGGCGCGAAACAGAAACAAGTTATCAGGAGAGTTGCACTCCAAGAATTGTTTTAACTTTAACAAATTATTTACATGTTTCACAATTATGTATTAAGCTATGCATATTTACTGTTAAACTAAATTTGTAGATATTCAACCAAATTGATTCGAAATCATTTTAATATTTTATTATTGGTTCATACAAAAACACATTAATTCCAAAATGCTGCCATTAATTCCAAAATATTGTAACATAGTTCTCAGCACTGTTAACAGCCCTCGCCTAGAGAGAACAGCAAAATCAAAGCTCACAGAGAGAGCGCTCTGCGCTCTTTTTGCTTACGTTAACATGACGCTGTTAAGTGGCACAGGTGCCTCAGGAGTTTGCTAGAAATTTGTGACAAACGTCTATTAGCATTAATATGAGATTAGAGTAATGCCCGACAAGGAGTTACATAAGTGAACACATCCAAGTAAATGGGTCTGGATGTCTGGTACATGTGTTGGGCTTCACTTAATAGAGATTTAACTTTGCTCAGTTGACCAACACCCATTTACTGTCGAACAATCTGCATATACACAAAGTAAGTATCTATGTATCTTAGTGTATCAAAAGTAAACTTTTTGACAAATAGCCAAAAGGCATGAATGGCCAAAGCAAACTAAAACCGAGCCGAACCCAACCCAACGCAGTCGCAGTCAGCAACCGGAAGGCAACCAGTTGGCTGAGCAGTCTTATCGTTGTTGTGCCCCATTGGTTGTGGACAGTTTGCTTTTTGCCCCCATTGCTGTGCTGTCATTGCACTTGCAACAGCACGTTGCATGCACCACCACAGACACACAGGGCGACAAAAAGGAAGCGGCTGGGCGGCTGACGATGACTATTTTGAGCTCAAGTGACTTGAAATGACACACAAGGACACCGCCTAGTAGGTGTTGCCAATTGCCAGCTGCCAGTTGCCGAGTCACGTGCGTGACTTGGCAGTGCAATGACCCACTAACGTTGCCAACTTGCGCAAAATGGTCTGTGTAGTCTATGAATAGCCTCAAAGTCGCACCAAGTGCTCAAAGTTAAGGTGCATTTGGATAAATAAACAAAACTCGACCTCCTTTTGTGCCGTCGAGTATAAGTAGTTGCGACGAACATCTTGCTTGCAATATTTATGTTGATGTGCTAATTGCTAATCAACAAGTTCCCTGATGGAAATATTTGTCTGTTTTGTCAGCCATTTTCAACTTCACAGATTTATCCTGTTCTAGTAGAATATTCCAAAATTAATAACATGGTTAGAACACTAAGCTCAAGCCAAAAAGCAACGCCTGGAAATAAATTTTCTGTTTACAGAAGGAGCAGACAAACGAAAACAAGGTTAATCAGCAGTTTGATAAGCCAAAGACCCCCATTAAAGATGTAATTAAGCAAGCAGCTTAAGCCTCTTTAAGTTGGCTAGCGAACTAACAGCGCTCTGTTAGTTCGCCTCATTGCTGTTAACTAACAGCGGTTGGGCACTTCAGTTTGACATTCGCTGGAAACTTCATGAATATGTTAAGTGCTGTGAAAGTAATGTGGGCGTGGCAGGCAGAGGCAGAGGGTGAGCAACTGGGCTTTAGCGGAATTTAAAAGCAGTCCACCCCGTTGCCAACATTCTAGCCATTACATTTATCAAAGAGCTGCTTAAATGGGGAGTTGGGCTGATTGAATGGAAATTGCGACCCCGTCGACTCCTCCACGTTCATTGAACTTGATGCACACAGTTGAGAACATAAACACACTCACTTTATTCACACGGTCACATATATTCCCTGTAGATTGTATATGCTAATAATTCTCCAGTATAAGCTTGGGCACCACGTTCATGCTGGTCAACTCCTGGAAGAGCAATTTGCAGGCATACGGCATGGAAATCTTGGAGACATGCGCCGATGACTGGCAGAAGTGGCACCACGAGCAGTAAGCTAAGCGGCCGCAGGTGCGGCACACATCCACCTCAAAGGCATCCGACGATATCATAAGACGCTCCATGATCAGCATGCTGGCTCCATAGGAGATTAGGCAATCGCGCTCCATCTCGCCCAAACGCAGGCCGCCCTCACGACTCCGACCCTGAGTGGGTTGGCGTGTGAGCACCGCCTTTGGGCCACGTGCACGCGCATGCATCTTGTCCTGCACCATGTGCTTCAGCTTCTGATAGTACACGGGGCCAGAGTAGATGTAGGCCTCCAGGGGAGCGCCCGTGATGCCCGAGTAGAAGATGTCCTTGCCCATGTAATTGAAGCCATGACGCACCAGCTCCGCTTGCACATCCACAGCCTTGGAGCCGCCGAACGCAGTGCCATAATGGAACTTGCCTTCCAAGACGCCCGCTTTGCCGCCCAGCAGCTCCAGCACTTTGCCCACTGTCATGCGGGAGGGGAAGCCATGGGGATTCATGATCATGTCCGGGCATATTCCAAAGTCATTGAAGGGCATATCCTCCTGGTCCACTATAAGACCTGTGACGCCTTTCTGTCCGTGCCGCGAGCTGAACTTGTCGCCAATCTCTGGAATGCGCGTCTGACGCAGCAGGATCTTGATGAGAAAGTCTTCCTCGGAATTGGCGGACACCATGACGCGCTCGATGTAACTGGGCTCCGGTCCCTTGTAGCTGATAGGCACCGCCGTGTAGGGCACCTGCACCTGACCTGCAATTTCAAAGTGAAATCATTAGAAGGTGTTCGAAGATTACGATGTCACTTCAGACCGACCTTCAAGTGGATTAATGGATGTAACTGCGGGCATTTCCTTGTTGATCATGATCTGTTTGTTTTGCACCTGTTCGCCAGGTGCGACAATGCCGTCTGTGTCCAGCACATCATGCTTAAAGATCACCTTATTGGTCAGAGCATCCTTCACCGGTCCCATAATCCTATCGAATGTTTGATTCGCATAACGCTTCACGGTGCACTTGGAGTTCTTGTACACCAGACACCGTCCATAGCCCCGATCAATTGAGGCCTTGTTCAGAATGAGCGCATCCTCAATATCGTAGCCAGAGTAACTCATGACAGCCACCGTGGCATTTTGGCCAGCCGGCAGCTTGTCAAAGTTGGTCAACTCAATGGTGCGCGACTTGACCATGGGCGCTTGTGGATAAACCAAATTGTACATCAGCGAATCGATGCGATTCTTCTGGTTGTAGCCAATCATGCCCATGGCCTGTTTGCCCATGGCACATTGATAGGTGTTGCGGGGACTCTGGTTGTGATGCGGATATGGCACGAGGCCAGCGCATACGCCCAGCAGCGTGAAGGGTTCGATCTCCAGATGCGTTGTATGCGGTTCAATGTGCTCCTCGTTCCAGGCAATGAACGAATCGTTCTCCTCGTTCACATCCAGGTACTCCATCAATCCGTCATGCAGGAAATCATCAAACTTGCGTATGCCTCGCTGCAGCTCGTCCAAATGTCGTTGCTGCACCCGAGGACGCGAGTTCTCCACAATAATGTACGGACGACACAAGCGTCCACCGTCCGTGTGAATGAAGATGCAGCGCTGCGTGTAGGATGTGTGAATGGAGACAAAGCTGCCCATGCGCCCTTTGCGTCGCATGTAGCGCAAGTTGCGCACCAGATGTCTTTGATTGATGGTCAAGCCGAGCACGTTGCCATTGATAAAGACGAGAAAAACATTGGGATTGTTGATTGGATTGCCGCTGACCTCACGTATGTCCTCGACGCCTGCATTGTAGGCCAATATCATCACGGGATGCTCGGCCACTTCGGTGGTAATGTGTGTCATCAACGCCAGATTCTTGACCAAGCCGCAAGCCTCTCCCTCGGGCGTATCCGAGGGACACAGCATGCCCCATTGACTCGGCTGCAGCGAACGTGGTCCAGACACTTTGCGCGTCTTCTCGAACTGCGAGTTCACACGCGTCATCATGCCCAACGCCGAGATGTAGCTCAGACGGGACAGAACCTGCGTGACGCCAGCACGTTCCATTTTGAAGCGTTTAATCGTCCAATTACCTGAGCTAATGGCGGACTCGAGGCCGACGGTGATCTGGGCCGCTCTCATGTGCTTGACCACATCGAACTGTGCCGCCTTCACCTTGGGTATGTTCTTGTCCGCAATCATCTTCAGTTCCCAGTTCATGCGCTTGAATAGATCCTCAAACATCAGCGAAATCAGCGAGCCAGCCAACTCTAGTCGCTTGTTGCCATAGTAATCGCGATCATCGAACAGCGTCTTGTCCAATTCGGCGGCCATGACGCGACGCACCATCAGCGACACGTAGATGGCCTTCATTTGGAAATTGAAGTTGTCGACGGGCACATGCGCCAATATGGTGGTCAGCAGCAGCTCTCGTGCCTCCTCCGAGGGGGATTTTGTGGTCGCACTCTGAAAACGCTTCACCACCAGTTTGGAGCCTGCAAAGAGTAAAAAGTATAAGTACTGTTTTTGTGTACAAATATCCGTGTAGACTCACCCATGTAGTCGAGGGCTCGTTGCTGCGTGAAGACCTTTAGATTGAAGGCCTCGAGCAGCGAGGCACCAAAGCGATTCTGGGAACGCGCGTCCAGGCCAATGTGCGCCATGATCTCCTGGTCGGATACCACGCCCAGTGCCTTGAAGATCACCACAATGGGTATGTCGTCCGTCATCGAGTTGTGCTTCAAGTAGTATTTGCCATGCTTGCTCAGCACCAGCGTGCGCGATTTCTTCTCGTGCGTGGACGACGCGACCTGGCACTGCACGACGCCATTAAAGTCCTCGGTGAGCATCTTATTCCACGACAGCTGCTCCTGTATGAGTATCACTTTCTCCTGGCCGCGCACCACAAAATAACCGCCCGGATCAAGGGGACATTCGTTGAGTTTGGACAACTCGAACTCAGATTTGCCAGTGAGCACGCAGTTGGAGCATCTCAGCATGAGGGGCATGCGTCCAATGAGTAGGTTGTTGCGCTTAATGCGCTGTGTGCCCCGCGTGTACTCAATGTCCACGCTGATGGGCGCAGAATAAGTTGTGTCGCGCAGGCGGCATTCGTGTGGCGTCGTCGCTTTGGTTATATTGAAGCCATCGTCGATGTCCGGCTTGCCCACGCGCACGTCCAAATACTTGAGATAGAAGAGTGGATCGGCGCCGCTGGTCACGATCTCGTTGGCGCGCACAATCTTCTTGATGTCCACATTGATAAAGTGGTTGAACGAGTCAATGTGCTGTTTGACCAGACCCTTAACTTGCAGGAAAGCCGGCACCAGTTTCCACTTCTCCTGCAGCGGCTTGATGGGCTTGGCCCACTCCTTGCTGTCGCCGGGCTCCCAGCCATTGCCTTCCGCATTCACGTCGCCCTTTTTTAGTTCCACCATTTACACAATTTGATGTCAAAATGTAATAATAACAACGTGCGCTTCGAGACTGCAGTTGAAATTGGCCACGAAAATTGTGCAAAGCGGCCACACTTAATCTATCGGTATCGACTACCCCAACCGAGACGGGCTATCGATTAATTTGTGTAGCGTGCGCCGCGCGTATTCGAAACTACAATTTAGATGGCTGCGCTGTTAAACGTGTCAGCATTGAGTTTTTATTTGAAAAATGCAATGAAACACAATTAAAATCCAAAGAATATATATAGAGTTAACAGATCTTAGACCTTTTTCACAATTTGCACAACATCTTCATCGTTGAGCACATGCTCAATACCAACTTTTTGCGGCTGATGCTTCACCGAAGAGCCCCAGACCAATGCACTAAGAAACAAACCAAATATTAATAAATAATTAAGATACCAGTATTTTTATAAACTTACTATTTGAACTCCTTAGCTATGGATCGATGCAGTTTATTACAAAAGTCCTCAATGCTGGTGCGCTCATTGTGCAGCACAACGGGAGAGCTGTAGTCAGGCAACTGTCCTTTGGGCTTGGTATAAATTCGGACTAATCTTAAGTACTCCCACATCAGTTCGAGCAGATCGTCGAAGTTCCAGTGATGATGCGCTGATATGGGTACACAATGCGGTATCTTGTAGATGACGTCCAGCTCCTCAATGGAAATCTGATCAATCTTATTCAGCAGATAGATACATGGGATGTAAATGCGATTGCCCTCGATAATATCAATCAGGTCGTCACTGGTTGCATCGTAACGCAGCGTAATATCCGCATTATGAATTTTGTATTCCGACAGAATGGTTTTCACCAGATCCGAATCCAATTCGGATTGTGCCACCATGGAATTGAGATTGATGCCACCCTTGTCCTTTCTCTTGTAATAAATGTTCGGCGGTTTCTTGTTCAACCGTATGCCGAAGCCTTCCAATTCATGCTCCAGCAGCTTCTTGTGTCCCAACGGCTTAAGGCAATCGAGTACCATGAAGATTAAATTGCAGGTACGCGCCACAGCAATCACCTGACGACCTCGACCCTTACCGTCCTTGGCACCCTCAATGATACCGGGCAGATCGAGCAGTTGGATCTTGGCGCCCTTGTACTTGATGCATCCCGGCACCGTTGTTAACGTTGTGAACTCGTAGGCCGCCACCTCAGAGTAAACGCCTGCCAAATTCGATAGTAACGTCGACTTCCCCACCGATGGAAAGCCGACGAACCCGACACGAGCATCTCCAGTCTTGGCCACCTCAAAGCCGGCTGTTCAAAAAAAGGGACATCATGACTAAAGTGGTGGGTTTATCAGTTAAAAGTGAACTCACCTTCGCCGGTGCCTCCGCCGCCGCCCTTGGGGGAGATGAGCTCGCGTCGCAGCTTCGCCAGCTTGGCCTTCAACAGACCCAAATGCGCCGACGTCGCCTTATTCTTTTGCGTGCGTGCCATCTACATGTGGGAAAGGGAACGAACATGGGAGACAGGTTAGTTTTCTTGTTGTTCGCATATTTGTGGGTTGTTGGTTGTGTGTCGGCGGCTCACCTCGGACTCGATGGCCGCGATTTTCTCCAGAATGGTACTCATTGTTGCAGCGTTTCGTTCGTGTGCTATTTACAACAAAATTTTATTCATTAAAACGAAAATAAACTCGCATGGAACTGTCGACTAGAGGTGGGCAAACATCGACGGCACTATCGGTGTATCGATCAGCTTGCCTATTTCTTTAACAATCGATTATTCTACGGCAAATATTTTTCTGCATTTAGAAACTATAATTTTTTCTGAATAAGAAATTATTAAATTAATATTACTGGCAGAGAAAATCAAAATTGTTGTTTTCTTTAATTTGTTGGAAACAAAAAATACCAACAGTTTTCGGTTTCCAGCACTGGATTTGGCATCGATACCAATATGACAGTGTGCAAAAATATATTTGAAAAGTACTAATTGCTAAAGGTCACCTTAACGAACTGTATCATTTTTTAAATTTCTGGTTTAAGCTACATAATGTTTGCCAATAAATGTAAGATAAATTAAATTCATTGTAAGTAATTAGTGAATAACCATTATTTATATTCAGCTATAAAAAGCAATAGCTTAGCCAACAATACGCAACAGAAATTCAAAGTACACGAGAAAATGTTTTTGAATCGCGGGTTTGAATCGGCCTCCGGCCTGTTGCGAAAAACCGGAAGCCAATTGAAGCAAACGAAATTAAGTCTGTGTCAACGAGACAATAAGCTTATTTTCTCGGGATTTGCTGAAGAGCCTTCAAAAGCCAAGCCAACTACAAAAGCAACAACTAGCACCGCGCTGCCAACCTCACCAATGTCCAAACCCGGCGCCGCGTTGCCAACTTCACCAATGTCCAAGCCCGGTCGCAATTTGTTGAGTCTAATTGGACGCGTTGACTTTTGCATTAAAATGCAGAGAACGCAATCGTATCTGAATACGATTTGGAATGTCTATGGTAACCAGTGTGTGCTACACATCGATTAGAAATGCCCTGAAATTATTATTCACCATCTCAGGTATTCTATTGCGCATTATTGAGGGAAAGCGAGGCGAGCACACGTTGCTCTTGAGGAACGATGACAAAGGACCGATCCTGAAAAGCATTTTCTACGATTTTGACGGCGAACTGGCATCTCTGAATACTGGCAAGAATATATAACACTTTTACGTACATCTAATTAGAAAGATGTTAAAATTATAGTTCTAATTAGTTGTATTTATCTGTATTCATATATTGATATATTGCTCCTTACAGGTTGCTATGTCCTTGTTGTCGGCTGCTTTGCAGGTGAGAATCGATTAAACACATTTAGCGTGACACAGGTAAGCGTTGCCGATTGGCAATTAAATTTCACGCGTCTCGAAAACCTTACCTCATACCTATTGATGCAGAATGCCATTCAAAATTAGCTTTATTTTCACTCTGTACTCTCTGTATAAGTATTTAACTTAGATCTAAGATGTACATATATTAGAATATTCGATATATATTTCATTTACCTATCCTTAGTAGTTGAATCTTTACTTTAATTTAGCTTCTGTAGCTTCTTTGTATTCATTCAAGAAGTTGTACAAATATGTACTATATTTAGTTTCGCTTTAAGAACTTCACCTATTACTTATCGATTCAGAATAACATTAAAAATTAGCTTTATTTTCACTTTGTACTCTGTATAATTATTTTAGTTAGTCTTAACAAGGTATATTAGAATATTAGATATACATATATTTCTTTTACCTAGCCTTAGTAGCTAAAAACTTCAGTTTCATTTAGCTTCTGTAGCTTCTTTCAATTCATTTAAGAATATGCACAAATATGTATTTGGTTTCGCTTTATGAGCATTACACAATTAATAATAAATAAATAAGTGCCCTGCCTTATATATAAACAAAAAAATGGACACGATTAGTTACTAATACTGATTAGTTGGTAATAATTACCAAGCTACATGAACTGGACCTGTTGCAATACGAACTACAATTTAGTATAACTCCAAATACATTGAGGCAGCCACAACTACTCCTGTGCCCATTGCCAGCATATAGCTCAATTGCAGAGTGTTCTTCATGGGATTGCTGCAAAGGGAAAATTAAGTTTAGCCAATGGATTATAATATATAAATAAATCGATAATTACCGCGAAAATGGAGACGGTGGATTAATTCCCGGCGAAGCGCTGTCCATGTAAACCATGCCATAGCAGAAGGCACTAACGAGGAAGCCACACAGCAGAGGACGCAACCTGGCGCCCAGTTGGTGTTCCCTCGACCATTCCTGCACACTGCTGGTAAAGTGCTGCACGAAGTCATTGTTGATGTACGGCGCTGTGGGCGACAGTTGTTAATAATATATGTATGTACTATGAATAAGTGTCTTCGATTTGATAGAGCTCGATGCGTGTGCCAAGGTCGTTGTGTATCAGCAAACCCGATAAACGTGTCAACCAAAAAGCAATTGCAAAACGCTATTGTTGAGGGAAAACTCTTAGCGTGACCAGTTTGAACGCCCACAACAACGATGCACAGTGGAGGAAACAGTCTATTTGTTGTGTTGCTTTGTGGTTTGTTTACATTGGGTTTGTGTTTAGGTCGCTCTCCCATTTGAACGAAGAACTTGACATGTTTGTATATGCAAAGAGACGCACACAGAGAAGCCTTTCCCATTCTATTTGTATTTGTAGCCAAAAGTCAGCTAAGTGATTAGTAGAAAATTGCTGAGACCTTTGACGATGCTTATGCAAATGAGAATGAGAACGAAGTTGGCTAAAACGGAATTGATGAATCTTTATTTAGACGCTTAACGCATTACACGGTGGGTTGGAAACGGAGGAGGGAGCTGGAAAGGCGCACTCGAAGGTGAATGCGGATGAGATCATACATTTGCCATTGCCCAAACAAGTCCATATGCAAGTTTAGCACTGGGCTATTTATAACTATAATAACAATCAGAGTTTGAATTTGCATTGTACTCACTTGCCAAACTGATGGTTAGGTAGCCCATAATGGCTATGCCAAATAACAGTAATGGAGCCTTTAGACGTGCGTCCATCATTATTGCCGCTTGCCACTTGACGGAGTCGGAAGCAGCACTAAATTTGTTCTTCGCTGCTTTCAGCAAACTACACAAAAAACGATGAGAGGCGTCGTCACTGCTGCGCTGCTTCAATTGTTGCTGTTTGGGGGTTGAGGTGTATAAGCGTCGCTGCCACCCGTTCTGCTGCGCGTTTGTTTTGCTACTGATGGCAGCGGCAGCGTTTGGCTTTGTTGTGCCAGCAACATCAGTGGCAGAGAAGTCGAACGAAAACTGCGTGACGTCACAATCGGACGTTAACGTTTTATGCAGCGACTGCATTGTGAATAGTATAACTTTTTGCTTTGTAATTTTTTTTATTAACAAGTTGTTTAATTCCTTTAATTGACTTTTGAGACGTGAGAAGTGCAGCGACAACACGAAAAAGACTACACACAAAATGCACCCCCGCTTACGATGTGAATGCAGTTGGGAGAGCGTTGCCAAGCTGCGTGCGCACAGTGGCAACGCTCGTTCAGTGTTACCGTGCTGCGTCCTTTGAGCGCGCGCAAACTGAAGAATTTGAATGATTCGCTGTTTCGCTTATAGACAAGTTTATTTTAAATACTTATAGTTAAATAATTATTTGTATTTGAAAAACAGTAATAATAATTAAATGTACAATATTATGTTTTAATTTGAATGTCATTTCAACATTTTCATCATCAATCGTTTTAATACATTTTCAATGCATTCTCTGTATTTTATGAATATGTATGTGTATATATATGTATATGTATATGTAAAGTGTATTACGATTAATCATACATTGTATATTATTAACTAAATTTTAACCGCGTTCATAGAAAAGTTAATATTATTCTCTTAATAAGGCTCTGTTTACTTTACTTCGCGACATACTTCAACTAATTTTCATTCTATTTCATCATTTTATTCGATACACTTGTGTTACATATCTAAAAAATATTATATTGGTTTAAAATAGTGCAAAAGGCAGCCTGACAATAAAACAAGCCGAAATGGGCATAATACGAAACACGATACAATTTAAAAGATATAATAATATAATAGCATAATAATAATAAGGGCATAAACTACACTCTTGCATTATATAATTACAACTAAAAATTAACAAATTATACGACAATAGCAACTGATGGATTGCAAATGTTGCTATGTTGGTTGGTCTGTTTCTTTCATCCACACACAAGAAATGTTGCAAAGAAATTTCATTTGTTACTGATGCTGATTTTGTGTTGTGTATGTTGTTTTCTTTCTAATCGTAGTTCTCGTCTACGCCTTACATATTTAGTTAACTTAGGACCTAAACTAATATTAAACTAACAAGAATGCGATCCTTTTCTACGATTTGGGTGCCGTTGCGGCACCGCCGCGCGTTCGCTTGGCCATTGGCTCCGTTGTATCTGCGGCACGTATGTTGTCAAACAGATTGTTTTCCTATTGTAAATAAATTTCCATTTAAAACTGGCAACTATAGAATAGTAAATTGCTACTTACCATTGAATTTTCATCATCCATAATTGCCAAGTCTGCTGTTCTCTTGGAGTTGGCGGCGGTCGCATGGGACAATGCCGTCGATGCAGAAGCTTTGCTCGATTTGGCGCCCAGAGTGTATACGTCCAGCGGTATATAGATCTCATTGTTCTGGAAATTAGCAACGGCGGGCAGTTTATAGTACATTTCAGGCAGCGCCAGTGGCATCGAGAATGCGCTTGAATTGCCATCACATTGACCAACTTTGGCATCGATTATGTGCATGGCGAGATCACAGAGCGCCCACATTTTCTAAATGATTCGATTACATATTGCAAAATTACATTAGTTTTCAGCAGTGGTTGAGATCTGATAACTATAGTGCTTACATGGTTATTTTGCATTCGATCCTTTTCCGAGCTCTGACTGTATTCGCGCTGTTTAATCAGTTGCAGCAGCTGCTTATAGAAGCTATACACAAAAGACTCACGCTTCGCCATCAGTGGCTCGAGTATGAAACGTAAGCATTTCTCCATCTTGCGCAGCTGTACATAGTCCTCGTGATTCGTATAGCTGGGATCGTGCACCAGAACAGGTATGGCAAAGGCCAGCATGTAGTCAGGTAATATATGCAACGACTGAGATTCCGTCGAGCTATCAGGCGCTGTAATCATCAATTTAATCAATCGCAAATTACTCAATATGTTTTGTGAAAAGTCTTCAATGCTTACAGGTCATAGCCACAGTTTTAAGGTATTCCCGTCGTTTATTTACATCCGCTTCCACATAGTGGCGCACTTGCTCCTGCAATCTGTTTACAATCAAACACTTAGTTCCTCGAATTTAAATAAAATATTTTCGACAACTTACTTTCTATTAGTCTCCATGCCGCTGAGCACATAAAAGCCCATAAAGTCTAGAGGTAGGCAATTACGCGGGAGACTCCTGCCCAAACCCTTGTGTAACTTTCGGGCGAAGATCTCGCGGACCTCTAACACTTGATCTTGCTGCAATATAAAACGGATTCCAATAAATTGACAATTTTTTTAATAAGCACACAAAAACAACTCACCATCAGCTGAGAGAGCTGCAAATACTGCTCAGCGCTGTATTGATCACCAACACCTTTCTGTTCGCACACCTTGAGCATAGCACACGCGGCGCCCAGACGCAGCCAGGACTTTTCAGCGCCACACAATCGATTTTGGGCCAAAAGATCGCCACGCTGATTGACAAAGGCCGCCAGCATGCGGAAAGTCTTCTGAGCCGCATGCTCATCCGAGCGTAGGCCAAGAAGCCAGCGTGCCATCGTCTTGAGTGCATCAAGTTTGCAAAGTGTATCCGCTGGCAGCTCATCCTGATCGCACCAGTCACTTTCAGGTAGCTCGATGTCCCTTTGGGCGGGCACCTCCTGTATGAGCAATTCTTTGACTATGCGACGCGCAATCATGTTCTTGATGGGTGTGAGGAATGCCTGCGGCATGTTGAATGCAATGTGACCCAATGTCACAATCTTCGTGCGTTGATATTCGCAGTTGGGAGCAAGTTTCTGACGCAGCTCCTCAATAATTTCATTGAATATGGGATGCACTGTTTGGGTGGTCGTTGACGCACTGCCGCCACCATCCGTTGTCGCTGTCGACGATGACTGACTGTTGACAAAGATGCAGCGTACCGCATGCTTAGCCTGTTTGGGAGTACCCATAAGGGCAAAATCTTTGCAGATGGGTGCCAGCTCGCTCAATATGGCGGGATTGGCGTCGTCAATCAGCGGCTGATAACGACCCAAATGTGTCAACGTTTTCAGCACCAGCGGAGCCACATATTCGTGGTCGTAGCTCAGCAATGCGATCAGATGACGCAGAGAGGTATCCGTAAAGAAGTGAGCAGAAAACACATACGATAACATCTACAGTGGTTGAAATTAATACATAATATAGTTATTTAATAATGCCCCAACTAGTTAAATTTACTCACGCTTAACAGCTTGAGACCGCGTTCGCCCGCTTCATCTGGCGATATTCCAATTTCATTACAGATATCGCCGCCCTGAATGCACTGCTCGATCAAACTAAAAACAAAATAATTGGGAGTTGTTTCGCATTACAAAACACGTTTAAATATTTACCTAATCAGCACGCCAATGGACTCTTTATCCACCATGACAGAGGCCACACGCTCAATAAGCATCTTTATTGTGTTATAGTACAGGTTCGTCATAATGTGGGCACCCAATTTCTTGAGCAGCACACTCATTGTATCGGCGCACTCGCGGCAACTGACATCGCGTTTCAGGACAATATTGACGCAGCGTAGCAGCTGAGCATCCTTGCGCAGATGCTGACTAAACTGTGTGATATACTCATTGGCCTTCAACGGTTCCGGCAACAGTCTATGGCAAAGATAAAATAAATTGGTTTAAAATATCAACATAATGGGAGACTGATTCAGGGACGATTACTTGGCAATGTTGCTCTGTTTGGCTGCCAGTTGGCTCAGCACGCGTGGCGTAAACTCCTTAGAATGATGCAACTTGATCCAATCGCTGACCGTGTGACGCGATTTCATTTGATTCTTTTGCAGCTCGACAAATGCTTTCGTCGCATTAGTATCGAGATCGCTGAGCAGATGATACAGCTTCTTCATGCGCTCCTCGGGCGCCAGTTTGTAAGGTACCAGGCAGGTTATAAGCAGTCGTTCCACCATCAGTTTATCCTCCAGACACACCTTGTAGTAGCCATGCATGATTTTATTTTTAATCCACTCGACTTGTTGCTTCACCTCCGCACTCAGGTCGTTTGGCTCGCAGATGGCGCGTCTATAAATGTAGCCGAGTCCGTTCATGGCGTCTCGACGTATTTTGTATTTCTTGTCCATTGTGCGTTCACGAACAATCTCCAACAGTTCCGGGGACTTGACGACAATCTCGAAATTTCTTTTGGCCGTCTCCACAATGGCCATGACAACCTCATGGCGCACCAGTTCATCCAGATCGTGGTGACGCAAGCGCAGCTTCTCAGTTATTTCCGGTTGCAGATGTGGATGATTAAGCAGGAAATGCATTGAGGACTGAACGCATTTCACGCGAACTGGTTCGGTGATGTCGCAGAAACGACCAAAGAAGACACGCAGAAGCGATGGATACTTCTTCGACAGCTGCGAGTCCTTCTCGGAGAACATGCGTGCGAGTAACGTGGTGGCTCCTATTGTTAATGGGTAGCAAAAGACAACTCTGGTTAGAAACAATATTCAGTGAGTGAAAGTTAATAAAATACTATTAAATTGCAGCAACTATTTCAAACTAAATTATGCAGGCAATACTTACTCAATCGCTCGGCATCGTCTGTGGAGAGAAGTTTATTCTCCAACTGAGGCAGTACGGAACAGAGAAGATCGCTGTTGATTTGGTTAAGCTCATAGATTATATCGTAGATCTTGCTGGTTATCGAAAGCTTCGAATTTGGCTTGTCCATGACCAATGAACGATTGAAAAACTATAATTGGAAACGCACATAAAATAGAATAACAATTCGAAACGGTATTTAAGCCAATAAGTTACCAATTTGATGGTTGCCTCAAAGGCATCGCCAGTTTTCACCAGCAACTGTTCCGTCAGCTCATGAGCATATTTATTCGCTGATTTATTGGGCTCCACAATGTTGATCAGTATGAGATCCAACAACTCGACAGACAAATTATCTGCCTCCGTTATTAGGGGACTTAACACATCCAGGAAAAAGTTCTTCACTTTCACGCTGTGCTGATCGCTGCAATTGTAAATAATTGTAAGTAATCAATGAGAATTGGCAATCAAATAACAACTGCAACCGAGCTCACTTGATGATCTTAAACACGGTGCTAAATAGCTCGTAAAAGATTTCCTGACAATCCTCCAGCTCGAAGCACATGTTGAACGACTTGACGAAGGCCAAGTTCTCCAGCAAGTAGAAGTAGCGTTTGAACGATGGATCCCGTGGATCCTTTAGGCCATGCAGTTGCTTGATGAAAAACTTAAAGATGGCCTTGATCTGATCTTGCTCCTTGTAGGGCGCCTCTGGCGCATATACCCGCAGCACATCAGCTATGCAACACGCGATCAACAATTGAACATCTCGCGACTGATGCTGCATGAAGAAGTCGTCCAGCAAGTGGAGCGCCAATGGAATGTACTGCTGATGCAAGTTGTCATCCTGATCCATGGTCTGCAGCACATTCGCCAGAGTCTGCCAGAGACGTAAACGTTAGACAGTTGGCACTCGAGATGGTGTTGTATACTAACCTTGAGACGGCGAATAAGCTCATCGGTGCCCAGATCCTCAACCAACGGCCTGCAGCCGTTGGGATAAACAATGTCCGCCATTAATTCGACTCCTTTTACCTTTCACGATATGCAGCTGCAAATGTAAACAAAGTATTTTCAATTATTTTGCAACACATAAATAGAATCATCAACAACGTAAACGGTTGATAAAAAAGGCACATAACAGCGCCAAGGCAGCGCGGCAGCGGCGGCGTTGCCAAATCAACGATTGCAGCGGGCGGCAGCATTGCCAAGCCACACACACACATTCACACACACACTCGCACACACACACACACACACTGCAAAAACATACACTGAGGAAGCACAGAGATATTATTGTCAAAATGCTTCATTGCTAATTGTTTGCGAAACAATCATTTTTCATATATATAAATATATATATTTATATTTTCATCTAATTTGACTACATTTTGCAGCTGCAAATTTTTATGCAGAGCTGGTCTTACTTTTCACAATCGGATTGCAGCGATACTCAGCGGTAAAAAAGAATTGGCAAATTCTAATTATGGATGCCGCACTTTTGCAGTAAATATGGTCAGATTTTACCGAGACTACACCACATAAATACTTTTTGTTTACAATTGCGTTGACATTTTCATAAAAATTTTGTGTAAAAGATGAGAATAAAACGCGTTTGTTGTCAGCGAGAAAATTTTTAACAGCGCACTTTTTGTGCGAAATGGCACGCCATTACTCTGCTAACAACGTGGCCAGATATTAAGAAACACTGCGCTTGGGCAACGCCGCGCAAATTTTGAGTTGTATTTTAACAGCTCGCTCAAAGTTGCGTTTTATGTTATCATAACATACTTGAATCACCCTGTAACAAGAATTGTAAAATAGCGAAATACTTAGAAAAACAAATTTGTCTTTTAGTCTTATAAAATAGCAGTTATTATCAAATAAGCTTTAATTGTTGGCTTACTTTTCAAAATAAGCTTTCATTGTTGGTTTACTTTTTTTTTTACTGCTAAAGGTTACTTGGATTTAAAATGGATGAGCTGCGTTATACATTTCATTAATATGCACTTTTGTTGTAATAATATATTTTTGTGTGTTGTAGCTCAATAGTTTTCAAAATATTAAAAATATGGAAATACTCAAAATGTATTTGATAAGCAGTTGCTGTTAATTACATTTCCGCGAAATGTTAACATGCATTCGTTGGCATGTGTGCGTGCCTTGACAGCTGGTTGCATTATCGCTGTGTATGAAAATAGTTTGTATCTTATCTGTGCCAAATGTGAATGATAATGCTGCGTTTAAACTCATCGGCCGTTGAATAGTGCGATCGAACATGTAACGGTCGTATTTGCATTTAAATTTAAAACTGCCAACGCTGCCATCGCGTCCATGACAACCGGCGCGCATGGCTATCAACACCGCAAAAGGGAAATCAACAAAAAATACTCAAAACTGTGGTAAGTGTTCTGCCGGTTGCTCCAATTAGCGGTCGCAGCTCTTTAATTTAATTAGGCACAGTACGCCCGACGATGGTCGGCATAGGACAAATGTGCCAGTTTGTTACCAGCTGCAGCAGCAGCAGCATATTTACGGCATAACTTACGTAAATATTGCATATTTACAGTTATAAATATAGACATATTTGACATGATAGCTGGCAAGAAGAAGCTGCACAATCTGTGGAACTTAACATAATCAAGCAATGTAAATGAGCCGCATTAGTATGGCTTCTTTGCGTGTAGTTAATAGGTAAGACTAAAAGCTACTATTGAATAAAACTATTAAGTAATTGAATTGCACTCCTTGCAGATTAGTCTGTCGTGGCTTTATTGTGCTCACTCTGTTGCTCATGTTCTTCAACGAAGTACTTATTTACTATATAGCACAATCCAGCTGGCATTCAATTGATTGCCAAAATGGTAAGTTCCCTTAGACTGTTAGACAAACTTATTCACCGACTAAATGATTTCTTATCAGACAACTGCACTCGCCTGCTGCTTATTGCGGATCCACAAATTCTGGGCAACTCCTATGATCGGTCATCGCATAGTTCGTTGGCACGATACGATTCGGACAGGTATCTGCAGAAGTCCTTTGAGCGTGCCATCTCATTTACGCAACCACACATCATCGTTTTCTTGGGAGATTTACTGGATGAGGGTAACATAGCTACCGCTCAGGAATACAAGCAATATGTGAAGCGCTTTAAGCGCATTTTCAAAAATAAAAAAACAACAAACGTAAGTAGAGAATGTCAAATATGAAATGGCATCCAATAAAATACCCCAGCAGAGTGGATTTCCAAATACATTTTGTATAAGATAGTGTTAGCGAACCTCATGGTTCGGTTTTCAGAAAAATTTATATACAAATTGCTCCAACTTTTACTTTTGTGGAAAGCTGAAAGAATTCCCTTAACATAACTGTATTGTCTGCTGGGGTATAGTTTATTAACGATTTGTAACATACTCTACTCAAATAATTAACTGATAGTTTCGCATGATCTCTGCCTACTTTCAGCGCATTCATGTGCCAGGTGATAACGACATTGGTGGCGACAATGGCGATTACATTTCCAACTCGAATCAGCGACGCTTCGAAAACGAATTTATGAGCGAAGATCTGTTTGACTATGACAATCGTTTGCGATTCTTCAAGATCAATCGCATGCTGCTGGATTTCACGAATCCCGACAAAGATCACAATGCGGATCGCCTGCGCATTGGCGTCTCGCATGCTCCACTCCTCATTGGTGGTGGCCCGTTGTTGCGAGCCATTATCAGCGAATTGGATCCGCATATTATATTTTCGGGACATTGGCACGAATCGCGCATATTTATATATCCCTCCACAAAGGTCATCAATTTCTATGAGAATGCCGTGCGACACTTCGATCTGAAGGCATTAAAGGAGCAGGATCACAGTTACCTGGAGATTATGGTGCCCACCTGCTCGTATCGCATGGGCAAATCAAAGATTGGCATGGGTTACGCAGTGCTAGGTGAGCTAAGTGTGGCACACAATTAAATATAGTAATTAAACAATTTACTGTTTAGAGGAGCACAATCTGAGTTACACGGTGCTGTGGCAGCCGAATCGCTTTATACTCCTGTTCACTTACCTCTTCTGGGGCCTCTTTGTGCTGTGCGGCGGCATTGTCTATAAAATGATGACACGATGCCCCTTCCGAGTGGTCAAGAGGCAATCACATTATAGTCGCGTATCGAATGTACCTCAATTTTAGACTGCATAATCCTATCATTAAGCATGAGATTCCTTTTTTAAACAGTAATTAGCTTAGCATTTTAGAGAAGCCAAAACTTGTATTTATAACATATTTATTGAAATTTACTGCAGTTATTTTCTAGTTAATTGTAGCGTTAATTCTAAGTCCATACCATATCACAACACATTGGTTGTACTTTTGCCCTGAAAAATAAAAATATCTCCATACTATGTAGTCAAACGCAGAGTTGCATTTGCCGGTGTGGCGGATTGGCAGTAATTGCAAATACTGGTTAAATAGTGGGAACAGTGCAGGACGCATGCGCCGACCGGCTGGCTGAAAGCAGCTCGGCCTGCCAGCCTTAAATTAGCTCTTTGCGGCGTCAGTTCAATTTCGAATGCGAACGCGCGAGGTTGTCAGTTGTGGTAAACGCTCCCGGCTCTCCGCCCTTACTCAGTTACGGGCTATGCAGAAGGATAATTAAGCGTGACGCGTGTGCGTAACATAAAAATAAACATTAAGCGGCAGATGCCCGACGTCGCGTCGTCAGCGCTGTGTGAAGTGAAACGAACTGAGGCTGCGTTGCGGAAAATTAAATGGAATAAAAAGCCAAAGAAACCAAAAATTCCTGCCATTCAAAAACATAAAAATAAAAGAAGTGAAAATAAATAAAGAGCCAGACCCTCACACCGGTTTTGTGCGAACCGAATAAAGGCAAAAAAAAAACAACGAAATAAATAAATAAAACAAAAGGAGAACGCGAACGGGAATCGGGCGATCGTGAAATCAAACAAATTCTTTAAGTCGCGCCACGATGAAGTCACAGATAACCGTGTGGCGGCTCTTAAGCTGCGCTCTGATCCTCAGCTCTGTGCGCGGTAAGAACAGCTCTGAGTCAACATCTCTCGACGACTCATCGTTGTTCGTTCGCCACCATTTCAATGTGTATCTTTATCTGTATCTCTCACAGCATCGCCAATGCCGCCAGCGGAAGTCGCCGGCATACTGCAAGGTCCGCAGTCACAGCTAACCGTTAAGGAGCAGAGTGCGCTGCAGCTGCCGTGTGTCTATCAGTTGCCGGACGTGTTCCGCCAGAGCAACAGTGTGACGCTGCGCTGGCGCAAGGATGGCAAGACACTGCGCCAGGTGGAGCTGGGCCAGGCGAGCAGCACCACCAGCGAACCGCAGCTGGAGACATTGGTGCGCGAGGATGCTCGCCTGACGCTGCGCAAGGAGAATGGTTCGCTGCTCTTTGCCAGCGTGCTGGCCAGCGATGCGGGTCAGTATCAGTGCGAACTGCTGGTCGAGGGGCAGCCGGCGACCAGCTCCAGCACCGGCACCTTGGAGGTGATTGAGCAGCTGAAGTTTGTGCCGCAGCCAACGTCAAAGAATCTGGAGCTGGGCAGCGTCAGCAAAGTGCACTGCAAGGCACAAGGCACGCCGCCGCCTCAAGTCAAGTGGATGCGGGTAAGCTGGGGGCAAACCATTTGAAGCCAATTCCACAGCACATTGTCATCGTCTGATCTCTGCAGGAATCTCAACTGCCGCTGCCCGAGAACGTCACCGATCTCAATGGCACGCTGGTCTTTCGTGGCGTCAGCAATGAGCAGCGTGGTCAGTACACTTGCATGGCCAGCAACAGCCAGGGACAGATTAGCGCCACAGTGTCCATCAATGTGGTGGTGGCGCCCAAGTTTACGGTGCCGCCCGTGGGACCCGGTGAGGTCACCGAGGGCGGCATCGCTGTCATGCACTGCCAGGCGACGGGCGAGCCAAAGCCCACGATACAGTGGGACAAGGATCTGACGTATCTGAATGAGAACAACACGGATCCGGCGCGTTTCCATCTGCTCGAGAATGGCACACTGGAGATACTCAATGTGCAGACCGAGGACGAGGGTCGCTATGGCTGCACCATCGGCAGCAGTGCCGGATTGAAGCGCGAGGAAGTGCTGCTGGTGGTCAAGAGCAACAAGTCTGCCTCCAACTCAATTGTCACACGCATTATCATTGTGATCATTTGCCTGGCATTCCTCTACTTTGTGCTGGTACTGGGCCTGAAGCTCTGGTATCGCTATCGCCGCCACATGGGCAAGGTGCAGCTCGAGGATGCGACCCATGCGGCCGTCGATGGCGACGGCGATGGCCACGAGCATGCCGAGCACGAGCCCTGCCTCACCGAGGCCAATTCCAGCAAGAACCTCAAGAGCAAGCTGCGCGAGAGCACCATTCTGGAGCAGGAGTCGCAGGTGGCCGATGACATTGTCTAGGATTCGCAGTAGGAAATTTCGGCTCTCCAGTTGCCACTTTCAACGATGATCTCCCGGCCGGATCCCACTTGCCTCCGCCAGCCGCTCTCTTTATATATATGTTACTCGATTTTGTTGTTAAGCGTGAAATGCCCTTAAAAAATCTATTTGTATTTATATATGTACGTATATTTATCTATGTGTGTGAGTGCGAGTGTGTGTGTGTGAGTGTGTGAGTGAGTGTGCCTGTATATAAGTATATATCCATGTACAGTTATTTTATAGTAGAATAAATATTTTATAGCTCTCATAGAGCCCATTTTATAGTGCTATCGAAAATTCCTCTTCTTAATGGTTAATGGTGCGGGACGGAGTTACAGAACTCCGGAGTCCCGGAGACGGGGCAATTTCGATCATAAAATTTCTTCTATCGTTCGTACAATTTTACTACCGTACGGTACGCACATTGCCGTTCCCCCTTCTCACCCCCTACCTGTCCCGCTGCTGCTGGCCCCACATAAAGCTCGTGCAACTCGACGAATGCTCAGTTTTTTATGTTCCTCGCTTTTTATGAGCGCTGCAGCCGGCAACGCAATGAAATGTGCCAACTGACGAGTACCAAGACCTACACACAATACCCTCCCCTCCCCTCCCTTCCCTCCCCACCCTCCTTCGTAGCATTCCAAAAGCCCACAGAACCGAGCATATACATATATACAGATATGTTTGTGATGGATATTTAAGATACCAAATAAACTGGAATGCCGAGATTGCGGCAATTTGTGTAGCGCATTCTCTAGCAGACTCTTGGACGAACTGCCTCTTCGCTTTCATATTGAATATTGTTCTGCATTCGATAAAACTTTGTAAATATATATAATAGAATAGAAAAAACAATTTAGTTGACTGCTATGAAGTAAATATTTGTTTTTCCAACACTAAAATATGCTTTATTTAATATTGGGAAAAATTGAACGATCGGTCCAAATTTAATGTTTCTCAATATCTTTTCCAATTTTCATTATCATTTTATAAGTTGACATAAAACATAGAATTTGCATTAGTGTCTTAAATAAACAAAATACAACTAAAAGATAAATAATTACACAGTCAAAATTCAGTCCATATTGAATTCACAACTTGAACGAGATTTCCTCTCAGCTTTTTATGTTTCAATTTACTTTAAATGACAAATGCATAGAGTAATAAAAATTTCATGCACATTATTTTAATGGTCTTCAATTGATCAGAAAGTGTTAAACCATTCGACATCTGTGATTCCCTCTGCCATTTCCTTGTCTTTATGTTATCTCTAAAACGTCAATCCATTTCTCGTTTTTTTCTCTCCTTAATCAGCAGTTGACTACCCACTGAAACTCAACGATGACAATTACCAACGTCTGCACTTAATCGCTTCATTTTTACAACCATTTCCATATCCATTCCGATTTCCCTTGCAATTTTCAGTGTGAATTCCATTTCCATTTGATTTGTCTGATGCCTGCTGCTGTTCAACTTCAATCGCAATTGTCTTTTTGCCTAAGCGTTTTATGCATATTTTATGGTTTTTTATAGCGCACACATAAACAAATGCGCCCATAGTCCATAGCCCGAAGGCACATCAAAGGCAACTACACATGCGCAGGCTGACGGAGCTCATGCATACATATGTGGAGCCAACACATGGGCACAGATAAAAAGCGGCAAGTGCAATTAAACGACCCAAAACACCACCCGAAGTCACCTATCCCTATCCCTATCATCCTCCTCCTCCTCCCCCTGAGCGAAACCGATTTGCTCAGGTTTCCTCCTCCTCACTTCTGCTCCACAGAGCTGGCTGGTGTGCCTTTGATCTACAGCGGCGATGGCGACGACATCGACATCCACATCCACATCCACATCGACGTTGGCATTAAAACTCGTTGTTGAGGTCTCTGCCCTTCCGTGTGTTTCTTCTTGTGTTTTCTTTGGTGTTGTTTTTGCTGCTTTCGGGTACTTTTTCGCCTCATTTGTTTATGGCAAGTGCACAGAGATCCAAATGCATTGGAACACCTCGAAAACTTGTGTTTAAATGTTTATTTTGTTTAGTCTACCCCAAAAGGCCGCATTACTAAAATTTATTTGAATGCCTTTCGAAATGTTTGATGTTTGCAGCAGCACCCAACCCAATGATCGCTGATCACTGATCGCTTCCAGAGGCCAGAAGTAGTAAACTCTTTCGGTCCGGGATTGCTTGGAATTTGCTACAAAAAATTATACGAGGCGTTGAGTTAGTGTAAGCATGCATTATGTTTGCTTCACTTAAGATCAAAGTCTGAACAAATATTTATGCAATAGTACTTACAGCATTACTGTTCAAAGGTTCTAAACTAGTAAAACACTTTAATTTCTATAAATTTATGCTCATTTCTAAAACCCAAACGCATCCATACATATATTTTTCCCTTACCTACTCGTATTTTAGAAAATAATATCCCAAGTTATCGCATTTTATATTATTAACGCAACATTTGGCATGTTCTGGGTCGATCGTTCCCGCCCTAGAACGCGCTTAGACAAACAATAGAATCAGCATGTATATATATGTCATATGCTACATATACATATAAGCCCAATAGGCCCAGGCCGACATAAATCTCCAACTTTATGACATCAATAACTGTCGCCTGGTCATAGAATAGAAAAGCGCACGGACGGACAGCATTTTGGATGGTCTGTGATAACCACAGCCAGCAACCCAGGGCTGTGTCTGTTGTTAATCAGTAAGACCACCCCTCAACACATACATACATACATATATATATATATATATATATACATATTTAACTGTATCTGTGCGTATACGAATGGCAACGGCATTTTTATGACTCTTGGGTGTCAGTCGAAAGGATCTGTTGCAATTGTTTTGGGTTCGCGCTGCCTTTGGGGGTTGAAAGGCGTCGTAAAAAAGCCGGAAAACTATAAAATGAAAAACACACACAGACACACACACACACGCACACATTTAATCGGTCAGACCACGCACAGTAGTCAACAGTCGTTTAGTGTCTTAGACGGAAGCTTCTTGCAGTATTCCCGCCAGTGTGAGTCCGCTCGTAAAAACAGCAAGCTACCAATCTTGCAACCTCCAACTTCCCACCTCCCCTGTGCACCATCGCCCCTTCGACAAACCCATCACCCATCGTCACTCGCTACTCATTCACTTTGTAATCATCGTCAACTCGTGCTTGGTTATTAAGGCGCATTATTGTTTGCGTTTGTCAGCAGAAGGGGGAGGGAGGGATTGCTTGGAGAGGGTCGCGAAGTCCAAAAGCGCTGATTATTGACAGCTGATAACTTCATTTGGCATCTAAAGCGATTAGCCGTTCGCCTGGACATTCGTTTGCGATGAATTTTAAATCCGAGCATTAATTGCGAATTAATGCTCTTTAATTACAGTCAATGCTAAGTTTCAAATATCCAATTTACCGCAAAAATTTAGTGGCTTTTAATAATAACATAAATAGTTATATTAAGCAGTTAGTGGAAAATAATTATAGTTTTTGCAACTACTACAAATGGAAATGAACATTTTAATAAAAAAGCTTTATTTATTTTACTTGCTTATTAATTTTAAAAGTATATTCATTTTTTCATTGATAAATTTAAATTGTATAACTTTAATTAAATTTAAACATTAATTCATATTTGGAAGATACTTTTCATGACTTATGACTTGCCAATCTTAATTGGATTATTAATTTTTTTTAACATCGACTGTTAATGGTTTACTTTAAGATTAAATACAAACAATTTTCTTTCATCAAATGGCAAAGTTAATTTAATTTAATTTACAAATGCTTTTAATGAAAACTCTACACCTTAAAAACGTCAATTCAAACTGTGAAAATTGTGGCGCCAATTGTTCACCGGTATTTTGAAATCAGCGCACGGCAACACTGTTTGGATACAGGCAAATAATACTGGGAAAACAAAAGGCAGAAGCCGTGCACGAGAAAGACAAAGGGAGAAGGAGAGTGGCCCTGTGAGAACGGGAGTGCGAGAGAGCGAGTGAGAGGAGAGGATGGGAGAGACCATTCCCAGTATATTGCAGACGGGCAAAGCATAAAAAGCCGGTTCCACAAACAACTCCAACTGCCGACCGTCTTCAGTAATAAACAGACGTCGAACGCAGGCGGTTCTCCAAGCGTAATTTGTATCTGCTGCGTGTGCTGCGTGTGTTGTGTGTGCCTTGCGTATCTGCTGCTGTATCTGACGCCCCGCGACGGCGACCCCGGACTCCCCGCCCTCGTCCAAAACGTGAACCGAAAAACAGCAAACAATAAGAAATAAGCAATACGAAGAACATACGAAAAACACCCACCAAAAACAGAAACTCAAACTCAAACGCAAAATAAAAGCCGGTTCGGTTCGGTGCGGTTGGTTCGCCAAGGCATGCCAAGGATGCAGTGCATTGAACATTTTGTATCTTTAGGATACAAATTAAGTTGATTTGTTGCGCTCGCCTTGTGTGCGCCTCGCATACGTTTTGGAGTTGGAGTTGGCTTTGGTCTGGTCTGATCTGGCCTGGGTAATTGAACTGCACCCCGTCCACGCAGCACAATCAAAAGAGTATCTGGCCCCCGTCTTGTGCCTTGTGCCTTGCGTTTTGTGTATCTAGATACCTTTGTCGGTAACGGTGTCGGTGTCGGTCTCGGTCTCAGTGTCGCAGAGTCGCAGTCGCTGTCGGTGTCGATATCGCTGCCATTACAATTTGACGACAGCCAAAGCAGCAGCAGGCAGACTGAAACCTGGCTGCTTGTCGCTTGTCAATCTAGGCGCTGATAAAAAGCGCAACCACAAAACATAAACCAACATCAACAACAACAACAGCAACAAGAACTACAACTAGCAGCAAGTGCCGTGAATCGTCTTGGTATCTCTTTTTGCCTTTTGGTCGCCGTGTTCAGTGATAAATGCATTTCATGCGTTCCAACTATGTAAATACCAATTTAATTTGAGTGTCTATAGTAAATACAGTTCCCTCCAAGCCCGAACCGTTCAAAAGGGCAGTCAGCAGTCATCATCAGTTGGAATCGTTGTCGCAGTCGCAGTCGTTGTCGCTGTCGTTGTCGATGTCGCTGTCTGACTGGGCCGGGCATCCAAATATTGAATATTTACACATGCGTTGAGAGTGGAGTGCATTTTCGAGTGCCTGCACTTACGAGTATAGCCCACTGTGCTCTAAAGGGATATACTCGCACTCTCGAGTGCGATACGAATACGAATACGAATCTGAGTACCTATATCATCATCATCATCATCGTCATCGTCATCGTCATCACTTTGTCAGCCCATAAGTGACCGAGTATATATACATATATGTATGTGTGTGTGTGTGCTTCAGTGTGTTAACATAGTTTGCTAATTGGCCTATAAGCCAGATCTGAGATACTTCGAGACACTCGACAAGCATTCCCCGAGAATCTATTGTACACACTCAACACCACCACCAACAACAACAACACAACAATCAATGGATATGAATATGCTGTTGATGTTCAGCCTGGCGATGGCTGCATTGGGTAAGTGAATACTTTTTGAATGCCATTCAAATCAAGTGTTCTGTAAACTGGGATGAGGCTGGGCCATGCTTTAGATAAGTCAGTGAATCTGTGAATAATGATTACAAATTCACGACAACTGAGCAGAATTAAATCGAATCGAATACCGAAAATATATGTCTGCTTTTATTCTGATTTATTACTGGTTGTTGACCACTTATTATGGTTTATGAAATGGGACAATTCAATAGAACGCTTTAACGCAAAATGTTTCATTATTCAAGATTATCGCCATCATTATTATTTACTGTTGGGGGAAGTTAAGCATGGATTTTGTCTAATAGTTTCTCATATATTAAAGCGTTTGATGGTGGCCGAAAATTGACAGGATTATTTTAAAATATGCTTCAAATGATTATTCCATTGTTATTATACGACAGTAGGAGTCTATGTATGCCTTATAATGTATACCTATTATATATATAATGTTTGAATATAAGTTTCTAGTTAGACAAGACTCTGAGTTTTTAACATAACTAGTCGGATACTTAACTGACATCAAATGAAATTCCTTCTGTTCGATATTTTACATACATATTAGCATTTTCTTCAAAGGTTCACTTATCCTTGCAATTATCTTAATATTACTTATAGATAGTTTGCAATTCTTCATCTTGAAATAAGTAAAGTCGATTAATAATCTGTTAGCAATTAAACACACAATTTAAAATAGCAGTTGGTTAGAAGTTCAATGTCGTAATTGGATGCCGGAAATACGCATTGCTCCAAAGCATTCTTTGGCCAACTTTGTGCGTAATTGAGCCACAACTCCGACTCGTTTGACGTCCTGCTGAAACTACTCATACCCCTTTCATTTAAATCATAATTAGTTGACTGCTTTTGTCATTCTTTGGCCTAGGTAGGCGCTGCTCTCCTCTGTACAGAGTACAGCTGAAGACGTCTCAAAGAAAAGTGACCGCAGAGAGGGCGATCAGGTTACAAGCCAAGCGGCAAGTCGCATTGTCTGCAATTGAATTCGAAAGCAAACGGCGCGCAAAATGACTCAATTAAGAGGCAACTGGGTGGGCGACCAACAGCAGCAGGAGCAGCTGAAGCAGCAGGAGACGTCAAGAGAAGGATGCAGACCACAGAGCAAGCAAAACTAATGCCCGAAAAGCAGCGGGAGGGGAAGTTGAGGACGACAAGGACTGGCAGCCTATGAAAAATTATGAGGACTGTAAGGACATGCCGGCCAAGTTCAAAATAAAGTCGTTAGGCAAACAACAACGTCGGAAAAGAAAAGCAAACAATGCCAAGGAAGTACACACACACACACACACACACACACGGACACACTCTTAAGTAGGCTGTCGGAGCAGACAGGACATAAGGAGACAGGGATCAAATAGGGATCGCCATTGGCACTTGAAGTGAGAGAAGCGACGCCGAAAATTCAGCTAATCAAATGTAGTTTACGCAGCCGGAGCAGAGATGAGAGAGGCGAGAGCGAGGCAAACACAAAAGGACACACAATTATGTAAAACTACAGACACAGGAATGCATGAATATATCTGTGTGTGTTTGTCTGTGTGTGTGTGAGTGACAGGACACGCTGAAAACTGCTGACTGTTAAGTAGCACAAAGGCAAACAGCCGCAGACAAAAGGCAACCGGAGCCAGAGCCAGAGCTACAGTCAGAGGCAGAGTCAGAGTTGTTGCCTGTGGCAGTGGCAGTGGCAGAATGGGATGTTGGTGGCACGGAGCATATTTCAAATCTGTGCTACGTTCAACGTCCATTATTTGTATGGCAAATAATAAGGCAGTCTGTCTGTGTGTGAGTCTTTGTGTGGCAGTCATAATTTGTTATTCAAGCATGCAAAATGCTGCATGCAACATGCCATGCCGGGCATGCCACACACACACACACACAGAGACTGAGGAAGGGACTTCGACTCGCACTCAGTCAGCAGGCAGCAGGCAGCTGACATGAGGCAGCAAACTCACAGTATGAATATGCAACTCTCATAAAACTTGCCCCTTCAGAGCATGGCACAAACTTAAAGTTCATGTAGAGCACTCATAATTGTATGAATTAGACGTGTATTGCAAATCTCTAGAGCACCACACTCTCAGCTCTTAGCTCTTAGCTCTCTGCGTTGCCCCCCCCCGCCACCTCATCGCCTCGATTAGACGGGATGAAGTAAAACTCATTAAAAGTGGGCAAAAAATGTATGAAAAGAGTTGAGAACAATTAAAGATTCGTTTGGGCTCGCAATCAGCACTGATGATGCTGAAATCAAGCAATGCCTAGTCCGATATGATCTTTTACTTGTCATTAAATTAATCATGATAATTCAAATTAAACTGTTTTGATCTGCTTAATGAAATGCGGGTTATATTATGTTATCGATTGGAAATGATTATTAATTATGTGTAAGCACATAACTTATTTCTTTTGTTGCTAATTTAAAAGTATTTTCTCCCATTGCAATTGATTATTAAAATCGTAAGCTTTGATGGATCCGTAGAGGATATGTTAGGTCTAGGAAGAGAATACAGACATTTGTCATTTGATCCTGTTTACTTATTTATTATTATTTTAAGGGTCAACAGAATTTAAAAAAGGCGTAAACTGAGTCTAGTATGATTCTGCGTTAACTCTTTAGTGGCTATAATCAGTCTTCTCTTTTTAAGCTAAATGACTTTGATTTAAGACAGACAATTACATCATCCTGCAGGGGCGTTTTGTTGGCGTTCGTTCCCTCGTATTCCATGTTTTATTTTATGTACAAACCTAAAAATTAAACCACACATTCCTTCAGGTTTAACAATATAAGAACTGGTAGCACATTTGAAAAGGAAGATGCTTATCATTGCAGTGCAGAGAAATGCTGTAAAAAATACGCAATAATGAACATCCTTTCATTTTGTTGGGGTTTTTTTTTATATTCTTGCCTTGTTTTTCTGTTCCGTCTGTAGTTATTTTTTGCCTTGTTGTGAACCCTAGATCAAACTTTTGACGGGTAATTGTCATGCACATTCATTTCCAGCGTCCATTCTGACATTGCTCCGCTGTCTCTATCTCAGTTCCTCTTCTCCTTCTGTCTCTCTCTCGCTCAGAGTCTTACTGTTGTGCTGTTCAAATGCCTTTCCCATGTTGACTTGCAGTTTTTCCGAAGGTTTCACAGTGTTGACTCTGAAAATGCCAGAAATTCTTGAGTGACAGTTGAGATTTGTCTCTCCGCTCCGCTTCGCCTCTTCTCAGCATTTTAGCTTTTCTTGTATTTTTTTGATTGGCCTGGAAAAGCAAATGAAACGCCACCCAAGGGGGCGTCTATCAATGGGCAAGTTCAAGTGCTGACTGTGCCACATGTAGCAAGCACATGTTGGCCGCTGCTGGACTCCAGATTATTACACTGATATTTTCGCATTCATTGAGCTTAATCGACAAATGTTGGCCCAGCAGTTGGTCAACGATTCAGACACTCGCTGACTTCGGGATTTCGGAACTCGTACACTCGAAGGCAGCGCAAACAAACGAACTAATTATCACACACCGACAGCTACAGATACAGAGATACAGATACAGATACAATTGGCGGAGCAAGAGGAGACCTCAAGCTGGAGCTGGACTTCCCGCTGTTCCCGTTGCCGCATCATCTCTACAACACTCAGACTTGACTTATTTTTGCCCACGTCAGCGCAATCAAGGCGAAACAAACCGTATCGAACCTTACCGGGGGCGCATATTTCGTTAGTCGACGCCCAGTAAAACCGACTTCCCGACTGTCTGGAGACTTTCGACTGGGACTGGGACTGTCGACTAGTTGCTGCAGCAAATTAAATCGATTCTGGTTGGTTGACTTAAAAGGCAGGGCGCCGGGAGGCAGCGACGAACTGCCCCTGAGTCAGCCCTGCCCGACAGCCTGTGTGGTTGTGGTTGACTTTGTGGCTCCAAGCTTGTGTGTTGTGTATCATAACACGTCGCTGACTATGTGACTGGCATATGATTTGCAGGTTGCCCCACCAAGCCAAAAAAACAAGAGGAAAAACTGCCAACAACAACAAATGGGTTTAATGATGATATTGTTGCAGCTGTTGTTGCTGTTGTCGCTTCTATTGTACCTTGCTTTGGCCTGCTTATTGATTCCGTGCCCAGCCCCGCCCTGCTGAAGTTTGCCTTTTCGAGGTGTTTTCCCAAATTGCTTCAATTAGTGGCAAAATGTAATGGTGCCCGTTTTGTAGTTACTGCTTCCCAATCCTGCCATGTCTCTCTGCCTCTTCCCTCTCTGCCTGGGACGAGCACCTCGTACAATCAAATATAATCGTTTCTGAATTGCTTGCCAAGTTGGCTTTTAACTTAGCCTTGGTCTTCTCCTGGTTGTGGTTAAGCCACAATGTATTCGCCTGTATGTGTTCAGGTTTAGGTGGCGCCTAATAAAATTTGGCTTAATGGTAATCTTTATGTTCTATTACCACTAAAAAGAATCATTGCGAGATAACGTTAAGAGCTTTTGAATTAAAGTTTGGCATTCGGTATTCGTCATTTATTGGTTTCCTACCTTTTAATCAATTTGGTATTTGTTGAATTAAGAGCATTGTTATTAAAGTTCAAAGTATGTTAGAGCTACTTGAAGTCCACATATTGTAAAGCTTTGAAATTACACTACCTATTTGGTATTTGGGATTTCTTTTTTAAATCAGACTTATACTGTTTGAATAATAGATTCAATGATTAAAAATTATTACTTTCATAAATATATTTATGTTAGTAAACAGGATTTTTCATGATCTATAAGGTTCCAAATCCCAATCACGCAAGATTTCTCTTATCAAAAATAAAATAAATATGCCTTTGTACCTCTTTGATTTCATTACGTTTTTGCGATTTTTTTATTTGTTTTAAATCATTTTGTAAATTATATGACGGGTTGCAGCAGCACAGAGCCTTTTTTTATTTTCTTTGAAAGCTTTTCAATTTATCCATAAATTTATACTGCAGTCAATACGTTGACATAAGGAGCTAAAAAATATACAAAAAAAACAATGCTTCCAAGTTGGATTTAAAAAAATCGTAAGATCGGAAGAGTATTCGTTCTTCGACATCCGTCGTTAATTTAATATTGTAATTTTAATAAATTTTTTTGCATTTCTCTTTGATGTTTTTCGACACGCAAAAGCTCCTGTCTGCAATATGCTCTGTAATTTTGTTGTGATGCTTTTTTTGTTTTATGCCACTTGCCGCGTAACAAAATTGCATTTAGCTTAAACACTGTAATTTGAGCCGATTAAGCACATTTAATTTGCTTAAACCACTTTAATTAAAGGCAATTAAGGCAAATGTAATTTTTGGCAATTATGTTAAAGTGCCGTCAATTCCTAAAGGGAATCGCTTGCAGGTGCCTACAACAATGTTATTCCACTCAGAAAAAAAAACAACTTTACTCATGTGAAAATGGGAGAACACATTTTTCTAAACCATTCCCCAGTAAAAAGAAGCAAGAGCATTAGGGCGAAAACAACTTTTCTGAACAAGAATCTAAAACTAAATAGCTTAATTCATAAATGATATATGCCTTAACTACTAAATTATACAGATATGTAAAAAAAAGGAATAAAAGAATTAAACTATTTTAATAGCTACATATGAAGTTACAAGTAGTGAATAAAATAAATAAAAAATATTAAGCAATAGACACAGGGTTTTGTTTTTTATAAATATTTAATAGTAATTATTTATATGTATGATAAAGAATGAATAGTTTTAAAAAAATATATATTCATATGAAAGAAACACAAAAGGCTAAAAAAAGTATAAAATATTAGCATTGAATGCTTCAAAGAAAAGTTTAACCAAAATCAAGTTAGTGAATCAAGGCGAAAAGCGGAATATGAAAACATTGCTAGAATATATAAATTATTCATGAGTGTTGATGCAAGGGGAAAGGAAAAGCCAGTTAAGTAGTCTATAAATAATAATTATGTATCGTATGTCGGACATCATTCAGGCATTAATCCTCTGGCATTTCCAATTACAGCTCCCGGCCCAGCCAGCTCATCGCGTTACATTCAACCGGGCCAGAGCCAGGCCATCATCGAGAACGATGCCGTTGACTTTAGCTGCGAGGCAAGGGCAAGTGGCCCCTCCAGCGATTTGCATTACGAGTGGTTGCATAATGGTGAGTACACTATAGATATAGAGAGCGCGAGAGGGAAGGTATAACTCTACGGCATTGCATTGCAGGTCAGCAAATTGTGTATGACAAACGCGTGCAACGAATCGACGGCGATTTGCATATCGAGTCGGTGCAACGCGATGATGCCGGTGACTTTGTGTGCATCGCAACCAGTGTGGCCAGCGGCGCCAGGCAGGAGTCGCCTTCAGCTAAATTGAGCGTGATATGTAAGTACCACCCAGTCATACAATATTATACAAGAAAGTAGTCAAGAGCCGAGTGTTGCCTCTGATTGTGAGAGTATCTTTGCATCAGAGTTGACTTCCGTCCTTCAGCAGCTTGCCACAAGTCAGACAGGCAGGTGAAAAGGCATAAGAACTGCAACAACAATGCTGCAAGTAGCTACACTGATGAAAGATAAAAGCCAAAAACTTTTGATGTACACGCGTCACGCACAGCACCAGGCACAGGAAGTACAGTGCAATGCACAGCCAATGCATTTTCCAGGGCAACGTTGCGTGGCCAAAACGGCCGAGGGAGTGTGTGAGAGAGAGCGAGCAGGCAGATGCATGCAACACAGTGGCAAGTGCAGTTGCAGTTGTTCTTTCTCTGCTGCTGCTACTGATCATCAACGTGCTCATCGTCATCGTCGGCGTCATGTGATTGATGTTCATTTAGTTGCGTTGCCTTTAAGCAGAAAAATGCATAAATTTAACAAACAGTCGATGCCCCCCCAACTCCAACTTGCCGCACATGTAAACAAAGCGAGCTGAAGTTTTATGCACAATCTGTGCTGCATGTGTTGTTGCGTCGCTTGCGGAGTCCCTTGTTGTTGTTGCCTGCTGTCAGCACCGCCTGGCAGCTGATCAAAGTCGCTGCACATCATCAAAGACGCCTTGCCCCTTGCACCAGCAAGCTGCCACCAATCTATTTATAGCAACTTGCGCGCTCCACTCAAGTGTTTTACCTAATTAATTAACTAATTAATTTGTAGTTTTTGGGAGTTGTTTTTAATTGCTGCTGGCAGGGCGCATGCTGCTGAAAGGTCGCTAAGTGCATTTGCAGGCGGGTTGGGGGCATGGTCGGGATGTCGGGTTGTCGAGAAGTGATAAAACTGACTTCTCTGTGGCGCCATTGAATGGCTAGCGACTAAGCGGGTTAGCTGCTCCAATACTCCCACAACTCCCCGGTCTGCCGACAAAAACTATTCAAATATTCGACTCGATGTGGAACGGCGAATGGGGAGCGAGAGAACTCCGATTGCCATTCACAATCTTTCCGCTAGAAATAAATGTTCAATTAAGCGCAAGAAAAGTGACATTTTGTTTGCAACATTAAACAAATTAAACAAAGAAAGAACAAATTTACCAGCATCTCGATAAAGTCAAGCCGAATTCTGAATGCTCAGCATATTTATTATATTGAAAAATCTCATTAAATGTTAATATATAAAATATTTTAAATAGTCGCAAAGTATTTATATTGTATACTTTTACCTAAAGTTATGTAATTTTGTTTATCTAACACATTATATTAAAGTATATTTAAACCGCTTTGAAGCGCTCTCAAGTTATTCATTCGATACTATTTATTTCTGGCATTCTCCAATGAATTGCATTTATTTATATCGGCAGTAAATAATGCAATGATAGAGTTTCACATTGCAGTTCAGAAATATGTATGTACATATGTATGTATGTAGTGTTGTAAGCAGCAATCAGAGGGCAACACATGGTCGTTGCATAAATTCCAGTCTCAGATGCAGATCCAGTCGAGCTGCAGCTAACTGATGTCTACACAGATTCACGCAGACACTCAGACACACACAGAACAAATACGAAAAGGGGGAGAAGTAGAGGGAGGAATAGAAACTGAAACAGAGCCAGACCAGAGCCAGACAACTGTCAGTCCAGCCAGGCAGTCAGATAGTCAGAGAGACAATTGGGGAGACAGGCTCGAGCAGAGTGAAAACAGTGCAAAAGGGGTTGTTGGACTTGTGACTGCAAGGATAACCCAAGGATATGCACGGAGACCAACAGCTGAGCTGAGCCATGCGCCATAGAGACGATGTTGGATACCAAAAAAATAAAAACGAAGAAGAATGAAGCGGTGTGGAAGGTGGGCGGCATTGGGCGAAATGTACATGGAAATGAAATGCAACATTAACACGAAACATAAACATAAAATGAGAAATGGCAATGGCAACACAACCAAACAGCCAAAGGCAAAGTCATAAAAACCAAACAAAATGCAAAGACACGACACAAAAGGGGGCGTAAGGGCGTAGAGGACAAATCAACCCTCTGCGAGCAAGCACCCCCATCATACACACACACACTCACACACACACACTCACACTCACACACATGTGACTGACTCTTCTGTTGTTGTCGAGCATTCTGTGCGCCACACAAGTTCAAGTTGACTGCAGTTGGCAACTTGCGTTTTTCTATATATTCGAGCATTCGAGCAGAGCGAAGTATTTCGGGGGCAAGCGGATAATTTTCATTTTGGTGAATGCCGGAAAAACGCATAAAATTTTACGAGCCCAAGAACGGCAGGACATTAAAGGGACGCAGACAGAAACTGTAGTCTGCTTTTTTGGCCCGTCCTCTCACTCTCTGGTCTATTTACTTTACTTTTGGCATTGGCTTGTAGTTACATGAGTTGATCATTAGCAGCAAAGTTTCAGCAATTGAGTGGGTACAGAAGCTTTGCCCCGGACCAGACAATGTGCGATAATCGAATGTTTAACGATTTAATTTGAAAACTGTGTGACAGGGGGGCAAGTTCAGAAGGAACAACAAATATAGGGGGTGGGTCAACTTTAATTAAAGATCTGCGGGCCAAGATAGCAGCGAGGGCTTATTGCCATAAATTTATCGCCGAAATTGCAGGCCAAAACAAAAGCCAAATCTTATGGCTATTAAAGACAAGAATACACAAGTTTCATATGCATACATATTTCATGTTCTTTAATATTCTATCATGAATGGGGAAAAATGGTTGAAAATCATTATATACCTTAATTCAATACATGGTAATTTATTTTGAGGAACTATATTAAGTCCTTTTGTTTTACAAAAATAACTTCATCCTCTCCTCTATCTTTAAGTTTACTTATTGTAAATCTTTTATGCTTATATTAATTATTAATTCGAAATCAATTTGTCAAATTCATTAAGTACTTTAATTCACAACCATGTAAAATCCTTGTTTTACAACAATAACTTCCTTAATTCATCTATGATGTTAGTTACTTTAATTTTCGATTCCTCTTCGACTTTTCGCTTCGCCACCAAATTTTCACTCAATAAGTTATTATTTTTTTCGCACTTATCAATGATAAACTTGAAGCTCTTATCGTTGCTCAGTGTGATTGGGTTAGCGATCAGAATTATCAACGACTTGGCACGCGAGAGTAACACATTAACCCGCCGAGGATTTGCTACAAATTTTATGCTCTTAAAGGAACAGACCATCGATGCAATAATTATGGTCTTCTCTCGACCCTGATAACTCTCCACACTGCCAACTTCCACTTTCTTTTTGCCGTTTTGGCTAAGTAATCGTTTAATTCGCTCGCATTGCGCCAGATATGGCGTGATAATTCCAATATCATCCTCCTCCACTTTGATATCATTTCCGAGTCCATCAGAGAGCAATTTCAGCACGTACCAGCAGACAACGTGAGCTTCCCGCTGGTTAAAACTACTCGTCGAGTAAACATCGCGTGTCGTCTTTCCAATCACAGTTTGGAATAGGATTGGAAACTGACCATTGGGCAGCTCACTCCAATTGGCTGCCTGGTTAACCTGTGCGAGCGGAGCCACCGGGATTAGTTCTCCATTGTAGAACAGCTTGTTGTAGATGCCCACGATCTCCGGATGGGATCGATAATTGCGGCACAATCGCGTCTGCAATGTCACGTCATAACCTCCATTGGCATCCACTTTATACAATTCGTTGGACAGCAGGCCATCCATTAGGGATTGATCCAACCCTAGAGAGGCAGCTCGCATGGACTTGATGACCGGTCCCAACTGCTTGGTATCGCCGGAGAGTATGAAATGACAGGAGCTCCTGATTTTATACGTTATTGCCATTAGAGATTCAGCTTCCGTTGATGCCGCCACCTCGTCAATAAATACGTGGGTAAAATTTTTCGCAGTGCATTGAGACATGCGTCCAACGCTACATAGTGTGGCGACAATTATTTTATAGCGATTTAAAGTGTGAAGCTGCGTATTTCTAAGAGTCGTAGACTGGTTTATAAGTTTGGAATGTACTTCATGAGAAGTGGAATGGAACCGCATCAAATCAGTTGACAGGCCTTCATCCAGTAACTTAAGTCCTTCGCTCAACTTTATGGCAACCGTGTCACATGCTGAATTGGATCCAGCAGTAACCAGAATACGATTGTTCCCTTGTTTGTACAGTTGAAGAATGGCCTCCACAATGGTTGTGGTCTTCCCGGTGCCTGAATGTGATGCATTATCATTAGAAAGTGTTCACAATGATCAGAACTGGGAAACTCACCTGGTGGTCCAAAAACCACATATGGCGCTTGGGGATTAGGGCCAGCAACGATTTGCCTTACGGCTTGCAACTGCTCAGGATTGGTACTAATTGCACCATTAAGTAAAGTAAAAGTAGTCAAGTTTTCTGAAGCGGGCTTCTTATTGGGTGTTGAGTCCGGGACTGGGCATAGATATCGTCGAATAGGGAAATTGACATCGATTATATCCAAAGCATCATATATAAGACAAAATGGCATTCGGAAATGTTCAATTTTATAGAATTGTCGAACAAACTCCCGAAGTGTGTTCCTAAGAGGCAATTGCATTTTAGCAATGTTGGCTAACAATAGCTTTACAATATTTTGTCGTTCCCGCAAATATTCTTTAACTTTTAATCGATTGTTGCTCTCTGGAAGCTGGGCATAGGACACCGTTGTTGTAACGTCCTCAATACGGACCAGAATCCTGAGTACACTACATAAATTGTCAGAATTAAGTTTTCGCGATTGTATATATGATTCTATGGTGGGATCGAGGGCAATCAGACTTGCGTCACTTAAATCTGCCTCAATAGCATCCAAAATTTGCAGCATATTCACATATACAGCATTTTCCATCTTGCAAAATCAATTAGTAGCAACTAAGATTTTCTTATAAAAAAAAACCCGAATCGTGGGCTACTTGAAGTACGTATGTATGTATGTATGTTAACGGTTCAAGAAAATTACAGAATAGATCAGTTCAAGGGAATTCCCAAGTTCGAAGAAATCAAGTGAAATCGAAAATTGCTTATATAAGCAATAGCGATAATATCGATAACAGTATAAATAAATGCGAGGCAAGCAGTATACCAGAAAGCTTTTGTCCATTGTTAAGTGATTGATGATCTTTTATACGATTTGGCATACATTTTTTAAATTAGCCACCACAACTTAAGTGTGACCAAGACAATAATTACAGAAATGGTATATTTTGATTTCAAATAGTATATTTTCAAATTACAAATCCGGTCACACAGGTACAATCAAAGAACTTCGTGGTGACAATTTTAGTATAAATATATAATATATACAATATAATATAATATATATCATATATCATATATGTATATGCCTTCATACATATGTTTGTTAAATACAAATTTAAAAATACTAATTATGAATTAAATATACATCATAACTATAATTGCATTGTTGCTTTACTATAACTACTGAAAAATTATAAAACTTTTTTTTTGGGTACACACATACAAATATATACGTACATACATACATACATACATGAAATAAGCAAATCGATTTCGATAAAGCAAGCGAAGCGCTGATTCATTTTGCCAGCTAAAAAAATACTTTAATACAATGGGCGAAAACGACTTTAGGCATACTCTACATATTCACAGTGCAGGCCATGTTCGACTAATGAACCAATTGAAAATACAACATATAAATTAATAGTTACATTTAACAATTGTAATGTACGACCAAATTTATGCATACTTAATGCATTCGGTTTGTGTTGATTTGCGATATTTCTTTTTGAGCAGTTTTCAAACTGTCAAACTTGGCGTAGGGGATGCAGTGTGCTTATCTACACACGCTTTACGTCATTTATTTCTCGCTGCGAATGGTCGTGAATGCGAACTTTGTGAATCCCACTGAATTTCAGTTGCAATCTGATTGTCAGCGAAGATCGACTGTTTTATTGGGAGAGATTCGTGTTGAAAGTGAATTAAGTGTAAATTTTATTGAAAAACTATGGAGAAACTGTCAATGTACATACCCAATATAAATTGGCTGAAGGCTCTGGAGAGTAATTTCAATGATAAAAGCTTGCAAAATGCTGCACCGATATTTGACTCATATTTGCGTGATCCGCAATTTAGCTACGAGAATTTCTGTGCTGTGCTGAAGGCGCTGCTCTGCATTGATGATGTATCAACTTTGCAGATTTATGCTGAACTAACGCAGTTCAATGTCCTTGTTGGCAACAACAAGAAGGGTCAATTCATTAGGTTTAGTGACACAACAAAGAATAGTGCAAGTGAACTGTCATCCGGCTATGATCAAGTCGTACTGGTGTCCCGAGAAGGTCTGGAAAAGTCCCCGTTGCCGAAACCTCTTATCCTGGCTCTTTTAAACAGTCGTGGTTATGTTTCGCAAATTTCGAAGGTGACTCCCAAACGTTTTTTCATTCAACCCGTCAACAACTTGTTGGACCAGCGTTTTGATGTCGTCTTTCGCTCACCTCGCATCCCTCATCGTCTAATGTATTATGCACTGGAAGTACTCAAGAAGAGGCCTGATATTCGTCGCTATATATTTCCGATCCCGAACTCAGCACCCAATAAGAAGCTCAGTGCAGTTACCAACAAAAATCTGGCAACTTTTGGTCTGTTCAATAATTCCATTGGCACTAATCCTGAGCAGTTGCAAGCTGTGCGGCAGATCGTTGCTGGCCCTAATCCCCAAGCGCCATATGTGGTTTTTGGACCACCAGGTGAGTGTCCCAGCTCTGATCATTGTGAACACTTTCTAATGATAATGCATCACATTCAGGCACCGGGAAGACCACAACCATTGTGGAGGCCATTCTTCAACTATACAAACAAGGGAACAATCGTATTCTGGTTACTGCCGGATCCAACTCAGCATGTGACACGATTGCTGAGAAGCTATGCGAATACATTCTAAACCTTGGGAAAGAGGATGTTATGCTCCGCTTGTTGCCGTTCACCAGATTTATGAAATCTAGGAAGACAATGTCTCCAAAAGTATTGGCTTGTTCCAATTATCGCTCGAGGCGTCTCGAAGGCTTGAAACGCATTAACCTAAGTCAGTATGATATCATTGTGGCTACGCTGTGCACTGTGGGTGTACTGAATGTTTTGAATAACCCGAATTTTACGCACATCTTCATTGATGAGGCTGCTGCCTCCATTGAGCCGGAAACCCTGATGGGCATAGTGGGAACTAAAAAACGTCCATGTCACGTCATACTTTCTGGCGATCATAAGCAGCTGGGAGCGGTCATCAAATGCAATCGAGCTGCCTCTCTTGGCTTGGATAGATCCCTTATGGATCGCCTGTTGGCTAACGCATTGTATAAAGTGGATGCAAATGGAGGTTATGACATGACATTGCAGACACGATTGCGCCGCAATTATCGATCCCATCCGGAGATTGTGGGCATCTACAACAAGCTGTTCTACAATGGAGAACTAATCCCGGTGGCTCCGCTCGCACAGGTTAACCAGGCAGCCAATTGGAGTTTGCTGCCCAATCCCAAGTTCCCGATCATATTTCAAGCCGCGCACGGAGCAACTGAACGCGAAGAGCACTCCACAAGTAGCTTTAACAAGCGGGAGGCCGACGTGCTCTGCTGGTATTTAACGAGTCTGCTGAGAGATGGACTCGGCGGAGGTATTGAGGTGAAGCAGCGGGATATCGGGGTTGTGTCTCCATATCTGGCTCAATGCAAGCTGCTGACGAAGATGCTCAAGCAACGAAATCTAACCAACGTGAAAATTGGAAGCGTAGAGAGATTCCAAGGTGCTGAAAAGTTGATTATAATTGTGTCAATGGTCAGCTCCCATATGAGTACGCAATTCCTGTCGAATCCTCGACGGGTTAACGTGCTCCTCTCGCGTGCCAAGTCGTTGATGATACTCATTGGTAACCCCATCAATCTGAGCGATGACAAAAACTTCAAGTTCATTATCGATCAATGCAAGGCAAAGGGCAGCCTGTTGTTCAATGAGGTCAATTTAAAGGATGATTTCAGCAGGCGTGAGGAGCAAAAGGAAAACGACGGCAATAAAAGCGACAGCGACTCCTCTTCATGCTCGTCCGATCTGGAGCATCATATGAACCATCTATCTATCTAATTCAGAACTTCATTTTTTTTTTTAAACTATTTTCGCACTTGTATATCGCACACATGTTTAACTGAAGTTCATGATCGTAAAAAAAGTAACATCGAGATTTTATGTACATTTTTAAGGATATATTAATCAAATGAACTGAATTTTATTTCCAGATCAAAACCCTAATTTTGCTGTCACAGTGAGCTAAAGATCACCATTTGCGAGTCTTTTGTCCCTTAGATATACTATCTCAAAACTGCAGCATTACGTGTCTTTTTTCTTAGAAACAAAGTAAATAATCAAACACTTGAAATTGAACTTCGTCTGATAATGAACTTTTCGCTGACTGCACAAAACTGTGCAATGCATGTTTGTATTTAAAGCGGCATTTTTGAATCAATTTTCCGATGCGAGTTCTAAATTTCAAATCAAAACAAAAATAACGTTTAATGAAGTCTTATCGACTGTAATCCTAAGCTTTGGAAGTAAAATATGTAACGTATTGCATATTTTTGCTATTTTCCATTCGGTGTATGTGGTATAAAGAATGAAAAGTACTCCCAACATTTGCGGATAATAATAATTAAATTACATACTGAAACACCTCTCGTTCGGGTTGCTATTCTTCAAGTTTGACGCATGCAAATGTGTCAGGAAAGCTGCATAAGTGCTGAGCATGGTTAAGGAATCACTTGTATGGCTTCGTACACTAAACTATTTCTCTGTCGTGTTCCCGTTTGGAGTGCAAAGCACACAAAGTAGCTGTGGGGCGGCAAAGGGAATAATCAATTTTTGATTATCAATTAATTATATTTTCCCACAAAAGTCAACTGAGAATACAACACACTCGAAAAAGTGCAGGCTGTTATCTTATCGGGAATTGAGGAAGTCCAAACCTGCATTTGACGATATAAGACGCAGCCGGCACACTTTCGAGCGAGTTTTTACTCATTTCTTTTTGAGTGTTGGGGCAAGAACAATCCGAGCAGTAAGACAAACGGCTTAAGGCGTCATCGATAACAGGCCCACATACTCTGCCATTCTTTCCCCATCGCTTGCAGTCGGACTGGACTGACGACTGTCAATTTCTATATCTATAATTTAGCTGCCTGCCTTTCGACATTTACTTCCACTTTGTTTACTCAATGTGCGAGTTTACTGCTCGCTCGTCTCTTGTTTTTCTTCGTTTCGTTTCGTATCGCTTTTTTTATGGTTGCCAGTTCCAATTCCAGGCAATTGTTTACAGCGCTGTGGTTTATGCTCCGTCAGCTCCTAGTGCCCAGCTCCGCCAGCACAAAACTTTAACAAATTTATTTTGTTTTGGAGCCGCTGGTTGTTGTTTGGCTGTTGCTTTTATGTTTACCTCGGCATCGTCGCCTGCCCATTCTTCCCCAGTCAGCCTATGTTGCATGCAACGTGTGAATAATGGTCGCCTTCCTCTCCACTTCCTCGCCACCCCCCGTTGCAGTGTTCAGCGTTTTCAGGTGTAGGTGTTAAGAGATGTGCTCGTGTTTGCCGCTGACGTTGCATACATCAAACTAATGAGACGCTTCTTAATTAGCGACTAGGCAGCTATTCTTCAACTTAATTTTCAGTTACAGTTAGGCAACGGCATTCAGGTCATACCTCTGGGAGCATGGATTCTAAACTTTTCAAATGTATTCATCTAGACTGACAAAATGAATATATTCGAAAATGATTATTCATGTAATCATTAACTAAATCAACTAAAAGTTCTTGACTAATTGCATTTAATTTTCATTAAATGCATAAATATTTTAAGTTGGATTTTACATAGTTTTCATGCTATGATATTTGTATTTGTGGCCATCAGATAATAATTCATTTTATTTACATGGGCAATGTTTATTTGCTATTGTTTTAATATTGTATGCTATTTATTTATTTGCTCTGCCGAACGAGTTACATTTCAAATATAACTTTAAATTCAAATTGCTTTTTTGGTATTTTGTGTATTTGCATTCCCATTTCCTTTTGTTTTTATACTCCATCTCCAGGCTATGATTGTGTCATAATTTTTATAAAACGTATATATTTTTATTATCTATACAAACATTCTTTTGTGCCCAACAAAAAAAAAAAACACTCACTCCATCGATGCCCAGGAAAATGCTTGATGTACAAGTATGTTTTATGGATATTTTACTTTTCCTATCTGAATGTTTGCCAGTTCCAGTTCCAGCTCTTGGCCTGGGCCCTTGTCCGTGTCTGTGTCTGGGTCTGGGTCTCGGTCTTGGTCTTTCCGTGTTATGTTGTTGCCTGCGGTTTGCTGGGCGCGTTAGAAAATTTACATATGCACATAAATCTTGTTTGGGCTTTGACTTTGTTTGTCTCAGCGAACTCTCAACTGCAAAGCAGCCACCATCGCTGCAAATGCCTCCAAATATTTGTGGATACTTATTTGGTGGCGTACAAACGAAACAACAACAACAACAACAAGTCAAAGCGGCAGCAACAACTCAATAAACAGCACAGTGTCGTCTTCGTCTCCGTCTCTGTCGAGGAAGTGTCAAAAGTTTGAAATGTATTTGTATTTGTATTTGCTTTATGTATCCGTGTTAGCGGGTGTGCGTATGTGAGTGTGTGTTGGGGCACGTCCAGTGACGACGACGCACTGACAGATACTTTGACTTGCTTGTGGCATAAACTTTAGGTATATGTTACGGCCAAAATGACAGTAGAGTGAACTAATTGGCACTTAGACAGCACTGAGCCAGCGGTGGGCCCCAAATACAACAAAAAAGTATCTAATGGATAACCAAACAAATGTGAGCGATAATGCGCACAGCTGTGAGAAGCAGCTATTAGCTTATAAAGACGACTTATCACAACTACAAATTGAATTGCCATCTTCAGGCATATCAAGTAGTTTCAGTAAAAGTATTTTGTACATTTTTTGCATATGCAGAAATCTATCTCACAGATACAATAGATTGTTCTTTGTTTTAAGCATGCACAACAAATTTGTATCCATGTAGATAGATAATCATCTTCAAGTAATATTCAACAAAAGGATGAAGTTCACACATTAGACTATTCTCAGTCACTTGTAATTTCAACCTGGAGCATTCTTCTTTTTATTATGCTCTTGCCACAAACAGTTTTCTCATGCTGCAATTGTTGCCAAGTACCGTTGCACCCCATCCTCCTCCTCTGCAACAAGAGAGAACTGAACGCAAACAAAAGAAGGAGAAAAGAAGTCGCCTCTTTTTTCACATACGAGAGCTGTGAAGAAGCATTTACATAAATCCAAACTAAAGTGAGGGAACCAGAACCAGACCCTAGCAAACTGACTGACAGTTCAATTTATGCTTCCTCTGCGCCTTAAATGGGCTGGCAGGCAGCGATAAAGACAAAGATTGCAGCGTCGTGTTTTGCACCATCGAGCTGACTATGAAATGCACTTAATGCAGCGAGGCAGCGAGGCAGGCAACAGCAAAAGGGCGAATTCGCGCAACACTCGCAACAAGCAACACAACCAACAACCAAAAACGAGAGCTAAGAAATGCATTAAAGCCAAATGTATCTTGCGGATATTTTATGCATATTTATGGAATTCCTGCTAGCCGATCCAGTTACGAGGTTCTCTTTAGGGCTTCAGCAACTCCTGAGTGCCAAATATCATCAATTCATCAAAGTAATTGTTGCACGCTGCAATTATGCTATATATTAGCACCATATATGAATTCAAAAATCTTGCAAATATTTTTGTTCAAAATTGTATTCTTAAATACAATATGCAGAAATAATTTTGTTTGATATGGAAATGCTATTAATGATAATAAGAGCTCAAGAAGTTTTCGATAGAAGAGTGCCGTAAAAGATTTATTATTTAATTTTGTCATTAAAAAGGGAAAAAACTGTCTCCTGATTTAAACCTCACTTCTTATTAGCACCATTTAATAAATTGGATAACCAACTATCAATACAAAAATTCAAATAATTGTATTACATATTTTATACCGATAGATTTTGAATTGATATGGAAATGCTATTATAAAGTGTATATCTCGAATAAATAAACAAATCTTTCAATAAAATGAATTACATTATTCGTAATGATAATAAGTTTTCGGATATGAATTGTAAAATGAAATTGAACCGTTGCAATTTAATTTAAGCAATATTCACAATAATATTGCTATCAGCAGAGTAGATCGACTTTCCGGTTTCTGATAAATGTTAATATATGATGTTAAAAACTTATTGAGTTCCCCTTCGATTTAATGGAGGCGTTTGTTCACTGTACTCCGACTAATCGTATCACATCGTTTGGCTTCTTGCAGATCTGGACTCGGCAAGCGTGCAACTGCTAGGCAGCAATCGGAACGAGCTGCTGCTCAAGTGCCACGTGGAAGGTGCCTCTGGCGATGAGCCGTTGCGCATTGAATGGTATCGGGACAGCGCCAAGCTGAGCACCTGGCAGAATGTGGAGCTGCAGCAGCATCGGCTGCTGGTGCGCCAGCCAAGCAGCAGCGATGACGGCTTCTACCGCTGCATTGCCTCCAATGCGGCGGCGCGTGTCATGAGCAAACAGGGCTATGTGTACCAGCATCAGCAGGAGAATCATGTGAATGGCATGCCCAAGTGCCTGCCCAGGCTGAGGAAGAATCAAAAGCTGCCCGAGTCGTGGGGCAAGCAAGTGTTCTTGTGTCGCGGCAAACGCGGTGGTGCCGGCGGCATGGATCAATCACTGTCATTGCCACCATCACCCGAAGGACTGCGCATCGAGCAAGGCCCCAGCGTTAAGCTAATCATCAAGGAGGGCGACTCGGCTGCTCTCAGCTGTCTGTACGAGCTGCCCGCTGAGCTGCAGAATCAACGTATTCAGCTCCGCTGGCGGAAGGATGGCAAAGTGCTGCGACATGTGGAGCTGGGCGGTGCCCTCATACCTGGCCAGACTCTGGACTTTGGCAAGGATGCATTGCTGCGTGAAGACGGTCGCCTTGTGGTGCACAAGCAGAACGGCACCCTCAGCTTCAGCAGCATCATTGCCAGCGATGCCGGCCAATATATGTGCCAGTTGCAGCTGGAGGGGCATGCGGCTGTCAACTCTGCGCCGGGCATTCTGGATGTCATTGAGCAGCTCAAGTTCATGCCGCAGCCGACGTCCAAGAATCTGGAGCTCGGCATTCTCGGCAAGCTGCACTGCAAGGCACAGGGCACTCCAACGCCCCAGGTTCAATGGTTGAGGGTGAGTAAACATGGCTCTCCAATTTAGCTTGAGTTTAGATGACTAGTATAGTATATCTTATTAGTCGTATAAGAATTGATGATTTCGGTAGATTATCAATCAATACCTCAAATGTCGATAGTTTAGTATTTTTATTTAAGCTTGCGCTTGAAATATGAGATATTAGATATATTTAGGAGAATCTTTATATAATTTTCTTGTTAATCTATATAATAATGAAAATAATGAAATTTCTTTATTTTTGTATGCCAATATTCATTCGAATACTCGTAGTAGTTTATTTTTGATAAACACTTTTCTTTTAACAGCTAGCTCTTTTTTTCTATTTAAGTTCAATATCAGACATTCCAAGATATATACTGGTAAAAACTTTATTTAATGTTCTTGTTCAAGTATATTCGGAAAATAATTAAATTTCCAAATTGTATTCATTCAAATACTCGTGGTAATAAATGTTTGATAAACTACAATAACATTCGTTCACGAATGGACAGCTCTATATCCATTCATTGAGTGTTCTGTCAGAAGTCGTTAGGGTTTCATTCATTCAGTCTGCTTCACCTCCGAGCGAGTGTGAGATCGCATGTCCACCTGGAAAATTGAAAAATGCTACGTGGGGCTGTGTAAACTTTTCTTTTCGACAAGCGCATTTCATATGCAAAACTCTATTGAGTTCTATCTAGCTAACATGCCCACCAGGCACCACGCCCACTCCACCTCTAATATCCAGGCAAAGTCCTTTGTTTGCAGCTGTTTGCGAGCACCAACCAATTTTGACAACTGTTTGTCCATTTGCCGGAACAACTGTCCCGCACCACCACCACCATCACCACCACCAAAAAACAAAACAAAAAACAATACTAACAAAACCGCCCACGAAGTTTTTTCTCATTTGGAAAGCAAACGCATATGGGCTGCTCCCGGCCCACAGTTGTTAAGGCTTTTGCATTTTAGATGAAAACGCGTCGCAACTGGATTTTGAAATTGGTTTCTAATAGTGCCCCTTCTGTCTGTCTCTGTCCAAGCAGGATGCGGCGAATGAATCGCTGCCCGAGCACGTGGACGACATCAATGGCACTTTAACGTTCAAGAATGTGAGCGCCGAGCATCGAGGCAACTACACGTGCGTGGCCAGCAACAGCCAGGGACAGATTAACGCCACAGTCGCCATCAATGTGGTGGTCACACCCAAGTTCAGCGTCGCCCCCGTGGGACCCATTGAGACGAGCGAACAGGGCGTGGCTGTAATACACTGCCAGGCAATCGGAGATCCCAAGCCGACCATACAGTGGGACAAGGACTTGCAGTTTCTCAGCGAGAACAATACGGATCGTCAGCGTTTCAGTTTCTTGGAGAATGGCACACTCGAAATCCGCAACGTGCAGGCCGAGGACGAGGGCAAGTATGGCTGCACAATTGGCAACAGTGCGGGACTGAAGCGAGAGGAGGTGCGTCTGTTGGTGCGCACCAATGGCGACGGGTTCATCACTGAGGAATCGGCTGGAGATGGTTTTCTGGTGACACGTGCCGTGCTCATCACCATGACCGTCGCCCTGGCCTACATTGTGCTCGTTGTGGGCCTGATGCTCTGGTGCCGCTACCGACGCCAGGCACGCAAGGCACGTCTCAACGAGCTGAGCATCAAGGAGGCGGGCGGGGATCAGCCGGAATCGGGCAAGAACACTGAGCAGGAGCCATGTCTGGCGAAGCAGCCTCGCAACGGGCACGGCAAGTCACGGGGCGCCAACGGAGATGCCCAGAAATCCGATGACACCGCCTGCAGTCAACAGTCGAGGGCATCCAAGAAGTCCGCCCACATCTACGAGCAACTCGCTCTGCCACGCTCCGGTCTCAGCGAGCTCATTCAAATTGGCCGCGGCGAGTTTGGCGATGTATTCGTTGGCAAGCTGAAGGCGTCTCTGGTGTCGCCGTTGTCCCAAAGTGATAAGGACACCGACCCGGAGAAGCAGCACAGCAACAGCGAGAATGGCAGCGGTGCCAGCGGCAGTGGCAGCACCACGTTGAGCACACTGAACGAGAAGCGACGCTCCAAGACCTCAATGGATGACATCGAGGAGATCAAAGAGGAGGAACCGCCACAGCCAGAGCAGTCCGAGGCCACACCCGATCAACTGGTGCTGGTCAAGGCCCTCAACAAGATCAAGGACGAGCAGGCTTGCCAGGAGTTCCGCCGCCAACTCGACCTGCTGCGCGCCATCTCGCACAAGGGCGTCGTGCGTTTGTTTGGCCTGTGCCGCGAGAAGGATCCGCACTACATGGTGCTCGAATACACGGACTGGGGCGATCTCAAGCAGTTTCTACTGGCTACGGCTGGCAAGGTGAACACTGCCACAGCTGCATCCTCTCCTCCTCCACTCACAACCAGCCAAATGTTGGCTGTGGCCTATCAAATAGCCCGCGGCATGGATGCTATTTATCGCGCCCGATTTACTCACAGGTAAGATTTCCATACCAATTATTATTCCAACTAAAAGAAACAGAAATACACATGCGAATTAGAGTAATATCTTAGAAGGAAATTAAATATTCTCAAAATGACACCACTTAATGTTATTGATGTTAACGATTTTAAGTATTTCATTTTAATCGATTTCGTTTTTGTCAGCAAGCTTCACATAAATTTATCTCGCAGATATATAAATATATAAATACTGATGGATTTATCAGTCAATTTTAAGCTATGATAATGAAACTTCATAAAGATAAATACATATGTCGGTTGCAAAACGCAACTGACCAGTTGGGACTATAATATTATAAAGCTGTCAAGACACAATCCGTAGAAAATTTTTATGTTTTGTGTGATAAGTTCCCATAATACTTAACAAAATTTAGCTTTGTTCCCGTCCTGTCGTCTAAAAAATAATATTTTAGTTTAATTCTTTGACAGTTTCCGCCTCTAAGAGGAATTTCAATTTGTCTTTAAATGTTTGATAAATGATCCGTTTATGACAATAACTAAATTAGTCACGCGCTCTGGCTTAATTACAGTCATTAACCCAAGCTTCTCCATTTATCTCCCGCCCCAACAAAAACAGAGACTTGGCCACTCGCAACTGCGTTATCTCAAGTGAATTTATTGTGAAAGTCGCCTATCCGGCACTGTGCAAGGATAAATACAGTCGGGAATATCACAAGCATCGGAACACGCTGTTGCCAGTCCGCTGGCTAGCACCAGAGTGCATCCAGGAGGATGAGTACACCACCAAGAGCGACATCTTTGCCTTTGGCGTCGTGGTGTGGGAACTATTCAATCAGGCCACCAAGCTGCCCCACGAGGAGCTAACCAATGAGCAGGTGGTGCAACGTGCGATGGCCAACACACTGGAATGGTCCGTGGCCGAGAGCACGCCAGCCGGCCTCAAGGAGATATTGGTGAGTAAATGCGGAGGCCATCTGTATTGAGGAACGACAGCTAATTAATTGGTTATCCTTTCCACACTCTTCTCCTTCTTTCTCTTTTTGAAACACGACAACAACAACAGCTCACCTGCTGGCTGGTCAATCCCAAAGAACGTCCATCCTTCAGTCAGTTGGGTGCCGCACTCAGCAAGGCCATGCAAAGTGCTGAGAAATAATGAGCGACGGCGTTGCCAGATCGACGACTGAATTAGTGTTGGCAAACCTTACGACGTAACATTGACGTAACGTTTGCTAACTACGCCAAATATAATTTGTAGTATTTGTCATAGTAATTAGAGGAGTGCTCGCAAAATGCCCCCAAAGTTATCGCATCGTACTGAGTTCTATGTATTTAAATGCTAGGCGTATGTACAACATGCGCACTTAATACTAGACTAGGCTAAGAATATAATCACACAATAATGGATGTATTCAAATTGTAAAAAACGTAAGCATTGATATCTTCTCTAAAGTATTTGCGTGGTGCTGCATAAAATATGCAGCTAAAATGTAAATAAAAACTGCCACAAACAATTTGCATTTAAACCAGTTGAAGCATTTATAGCCGTAGTCTTTGGTAAATTTGAGATATTTCAAAAAATATTTCCAAGTCGCCCAAAACATGCGAATATATGATTAATTATAAGATCAATTTTATATTAAATATACGTATAAACAAACAATTCGAAGCATATGCATATTTATAATTAAATTAAATAAAATACCCAATAATTAATCACAACGAGTATTTTAATTTCCAAATTCAATTAACTACTTAAGCCAAATTTTTAAGCATTACATACAAACGTAAACACATACATATACATCACTTCTAAATACATAAAAGCATACATACATCGATCCAGGCATATCAAAATGCTTAGGAAAGAAAATAAATCGTAACAAATTTATAACTAGCCGTTTAAGCTTTGATGCATGTTTACAAAACATTTAAATGAAATAATAAACACGAAATAAATAAAGCAAAATAAAATGAAATAAGCAAAGGCCGAAATGGAAATCATTCTAAGTGCTTAGCCCAAAAAGCGACAGTCAGAGCAAAAGAGAAAAAAGCCTAAAAAATGAAAAGTCAAAGCAGAAATGCAAATAAAAAAACCCTTGGGGCCAAAATCCGGAGTCGGGTTCCGGCCTTGTTATGCTGTGTAACTACTTTTTATAGACATTTCATTTGGCGTGGCAAATTTGTTGACGGTCCTTCGCGAAGTCCCACCAACGATTTGCCATCCCGCTCATTCACACTCCACTTGATTTGAAAAATGAGCGCCTATTGAATTGGCGGATTGAACATTTGGTTTTCGGGTTGCCTCCCAGCCCGACTGCCTGGCAAAACAACATGGCAATAAACCGTAAAGTTGCTTAAGCTTATTGAGGCTTTAAGTTGCCCAGGAAGTTGACTAGTATCCCAACGATGAGAAGCCTAGGTTGCGAAAAGTTTTTCGTGCGAAAACTTTACCAGTCGACCGAGCGATATTTGCATTTGAATCAACAACAAACACCCAACACAATGAGCTGGCATTTTTTCTTGCTTCTTTTTCTAGACTTTCGCCTTAGTTTACTTTTTTTTTTGGCAATTGTGGGCAGCTGTGGCAGGTTTCAGCCAAGAGTATAGGCTGTTTAGCATTTCATGGCACGTACAAATTTTCTGTCATGAATTTCAAATGCCTAAGCGCAAAGGCTGATTGAACAGTTTCTACGAAATGTGCCAAAAGAATTATGTCCTGGCATGAAGCGAGTCGCTAATACCCTTTCAAACATACTTCATTTTCGGGAAGAGTCAAAATACACAATATTTAATTTTAGAAAATATAAAATATATATTAAACTAAATAAAGAATTAAAAGATTTACTGAAATTCATAAATTGTACATACCATTTTTAATGTAACAGAAAACTTAACTCCAAGCTAACATAAGAAAATGCATTTCATGTATTTGTCTTTATAATTTATTTAGTTCGTGTGTCGCATTTGTGATGTAAGCGTCTTCATAACTTTTGCGATTGTAGTGTATCGAATCTAAGTCCAAAGCCGTACGCTTGGATCAACAAGGATTTTAATTTGTGCATAGCCCGCATTCAGGTGCCTAGTCGACATTTATGAGCAATTAGTAGGAGATGGATCCAAATAGCTGAATAGTAAATCAAAGATTCGCCCGACCAGCTGCATAGAGAAAACATTTGCATTTAGTTTAATGGTATACAAAAAACTCTGTGTACATATGCCACGAAGTATCCTGTGAATGGACATGAATAAATCAATGTCGAATGCAGCTGAATTCAACGTCAACATGGTGTGTGCAATGGTTTGTTGTCATGTGTTTTGCATGGCTGATGGCTTGCCAAATGGAACTGTTGAAAAATACATGAAGCCAGCCACACACACACGGCGTATGCGCAATATTTGTATATACATGAATTTTGGTATGTTTTTGCGGCAGCTGCAGCAACAAAAGCCTAAGCTTACCATATTTTTTCTACATTTACATATCGCACACAAAAATGCCATTCAATTTATTAATATCCCAGCAAAGTGTGGGAAAATGGCTTTGCCAATTGAAGCGTAAAATGTGCATTACTCATACGCCGCATATGCCTCACAACCTCACACCCACACACTCACACACATGTATATGCCCCCAGCTGACCTACGCCACTTTATTATGCCTTTTACCTGCACACATACACATACATATATTACATTACACATTAAACATTACGTATTACGTATTGCGCATACGTCGCGAAGGCCTTCTGCGTAAATTTATGCACGACAAAAGTAAATGTTTGGCAAATAAATTACGCGCAAAATTAAGGCTTTTGTATGCGAGTTCTAAGTGAGTTGGCAATTGACTGCAAAACTCAACTCGTTGCCAAAAAACAAAGCGCCAGATTGATGGCAGCAAAACGGCCGCAAGGCAACTTCAACTTGCAACTCTTAGCATGAAGCGCACACAATACACAAGGCCGCTCTTGGCAACAGGAACAGCAGGGAGCATCGAAGGGGTTTCGGGGAACAACAGCCTCATTACGTAGTCGCCGAAAACATATTTTCGCATTCATCAGCAAGGCAAAACTTTTGCAGAGAGTCTGCCTCCGACTCTCGACTCTGCTGACTTCCTGGCACATAATTGAAGCACATCGCAGACTCATTTGTTACCGACTCCTCCACATAATCATATTGCTGTCAGTAGGGTAACTCTCAGCACAGGCCAACATCGTACTCTCGATTTATATGAGCATGCTGCACATTTGATAGCTTGGCCTCGTTTTTATGGCATTTTCATTTTAGAACTTGCAGCGCAATTAGTGTGCCAGAGTTTGACAAAGTTTTGAATTGTGTTTTTAGGCCAAACAAAATGAGCAGCTGCCATCATTAAAGGGTTACTTCAAGCACCGTGCAACTGCAACATATAATTCAAGTCAACAATTGGAAATTCTAAAAACCAACCCCCAAACGAATGCTAAAAAAAAAAACACTCAGTATGTCTTCCCTTAAAATGAAACTTTGAAAATCCCACACGTTCTGTGCAACTAATTTAATTATTTCATTCAGTTGATAAAATATTCAACTGAAGACTTTTAGTGAATCAGTGCAACAAGCCAGACAGCCAACCAGCCACGCCCACTCCGCTACTCCAACGTCAGCTGCCACGCGACTCGGCTGCAAAGCCTTTTGAGCGTATAAATTTAATTAAATTAGTTTCAACTTGCGTGAGTCGAGCCCCAACTGTAAAAATAAGCGAATATTTTCATATTTCTACGTCTTCTTTTTAAGGGGGTCCAAAACTCACCACCGACACAAACGGTAAGAAGACTCACAATTTAATCTAGCTAGCCACAGCGTTGACGCTGATGCCACTTTACGATTATTTGAAGATTATATTTGCCTAATTTCTAGCAATGCTGACAGTTTTTGCTGATCTCAGTGAAACACTGCACTGTGGAAAATGAAACTTTATTAACTTGTAAATCTAAATGCATGCTGCAAAGATGCAAGATTAATTTCTTTACTCGAGTCTAGAAATTACATCTGAAAAAACCTGATAAAACTGTGTAGTTGTTGAAGGGCTTATAATTTGTAATTTACAAATCAAAATATAAGAAAATTGGCGGGCATTACAACCATAATTATTTAAACAACGTTTAAGTAAATATGTAATATTTTATTTTATTAATTTGTTTATTAAATTGTGACTTAGAATTCAATTCTATAGTATAAAGTTTTAGTTAGAACAGAAATTAGAAAATATCTCGATATAAAATATGATCAATTTTGAGTGTGACGGCTCAATGTTGAGAAATGCCGCTAAACAAGGGAGAAAAGGTCAATGAAATTGTAAATAATAAAAAAATAAACCAGAAAAACTAATTAGCGTTAAATGAGGGTAAACTTCGAAATGTGCTTGACAGTTTCAGTTTCGAAATGATGCCGTGTGGCAGGCTAATGGCTGACAGTCGAAATTATGGCCATGTCAGAGCGAGATGGGACTGGGACAGGGACAGAGACACAGCACAGACTCAAGAGCAGTCTGTCAGACAGACAGACAGGTGAGCTGATTGTGCTGTGCTTAAAGCAAATGGTTTAAAGCTGGCAAAGATTTAACCGCCGGTTATTTAGACAAACAGCCAAGACTTGAGTGCAGACAAAGGCGACATTGAACCAACCCTGTGGACTGTTTGGCAAAAGGGATACGCTATAGAAAAGGGGGACGGGATGGTACAGGACATGCATTAACCAAACAGCTGAGCCTTTGTGTTGACTCATTAACGCACAGGCAACCAAGCGAGACAGGAAGAGAAAGCGAACGAGAGAGCGCGAATGAACAAGTGAAGAGCAGAAATGAAACATCAGCCAGAAGCCAGAAGCCAGCAAGCGTCGTTCATTCTACGTAACGTTTCAAGTGAAATAAATACCCCCAAAGTCATAAAAACCAAACACAAAACAACAACAACAACAAGAGCAAGAGCAGCAACAACATTGTGCTACCCTCAATGGGTGCCACGTCTGGCAGGCGACATCATCGTCGTCATCGTCGTTGTCGTCGCCACTCGAGTTGACTTGAATGGTTTTTGGTTCTGGTCGTGGTCGTGGTCCTGCTCCTGGTCCTGGTCCTGGCTCCTAGTGCTCGTGCTCGTCCCGGCGCTTGGTTCTGTAACCATTCTGAACTTCAGAGCGACGTGGAGTAACAATTTTCATTTTCAACAGAACGCAAAAGGACGGGCGCAAAGAACGCATAAAATTTTACGAGCCACGCCAGAGACTTGGAGGAACGACTCCCACGGCAAAAGTTTAGCTTTCGTGTTGGCCATAAAAAGCCTGACGGGTTTTATTTACCAGAGCGACAGAGCGACAGAGAGAGTGCGAGACAAACAGACAGACAAATAAAGGCAAATAGAAAGGGAAAGAGAGAGCGTGCCTGAGCGTATGCAGTTGATTTGAAGTTCGAAAAAGTGAACGCTTCAATGGAGTTAACGCCGAGGTTCATTGGGGGATTTGCGTCTAATGCAAAAAAGCAAGCAACAAAATAAAAGGTTTAGGGTTAAGTTCGGGGAATTCGGGCAGATTTTTGGCGCTCAGAAACTGTGTTCAGGTGATGTTTGCCATTCAGAGTTCTTCCTCTACGGTATGTCTGTCTGTGGGGCGTTTATTGACTTGCTGCTTAGCTCACTTACGTATGTATTTGTTGAGCCCGTTTAAGTTTCGCCAGCTCTTTTGGTGGCAATAACGGTAAGTGTGGCATTAGCCGGCTTGTTATGCTAAGAGATTGGAGCATCGTGAAATTAGCGCTAAATGAGGCTGCTTTGTGGCGCGAGACGTTGGGTTCAATAGGCAGAACCTCGGCACAAACAAAATTGCTTGCCAAACGTAGAAAGTGCCGAGAGGACGGAGAGGTGAACTGAAGGCTCCCGTCCCAAGGATGTTTGCAAAACTGTAAACTGTGGAATGAGCTGCGTGTGAAGAGGGTATGGGGGGGGCGCGGAGAGCGAGCTGCTTTGTTAACCAAATTGAGGTGTACTAAATGAAAATGAATAAGAAAAGTTTGTGTTTCAAGCATTGCTGGCGATAACATCAGTCTTGAGGCAATTTAGACAAGAATCTTGTCAGTTCGTTTATTGAGAATCTCAAGTAGGAGGCATTCACTGCACTTAATCCGAAGCTTCCTTCTTAATATACCCACATACTCGTATTATTAAATATTTGCACTAAATTCACCAAGTGCTTAAAGTATTCCTGGGTGTGCCATTTACATACCTAAGACACGGAATGGATTGTTGTTCCTCAATCTTTTGGGAGTTGTTTGAAACATTTATTTTTCATTCAATTTATTTATTTGGAGCACTGACGTTTGAATTGTGAAATATGTAGTAGTAGTAGACCGAAACCTATCAGATTTTACTGCGTATCTTAGAATTTGCAAATAAGTCTTTGAAAAGATTTTAACCATATAAAAGTTGTCATTACTTATTAAAACTTATTTAATTAATTTCGGCTTAATTAAATCAGCTTATATTCGAAAGTTGATTTGACAATCATTGAAAAAACGCAAATATTCATGAAAAGATATTTTTTATTAGTTAAGGCACACAATTATCTTATGCAATTTCCCACACGCTGAGAAACAAACAAATAATTACTTTCAACCACATCGATTGACATGACATTATCCTTTGTCAAATAGTATTGAAATTGCTGTTAAATTCCGGCTTTAATAATATGTCTTCCCCAAATCAATTGATACAAATGGTATACGAACAACTTCTTTGACATAAATTGCATCAACGTCTTAAGTAGAATACTTTAAATTATATACATACATACATATATTCTTATCTGTCTGAAGTGGATTTCAAGTCGCACACCGACCGGAGTTGTCCTATACGTTATTTATAATGTTGATTTTGCACAAAATTCTTTCTTCCAGTTTGACACCCATTGACACAATAGCGTGCCTTTTAACGGTTACCGAGTCCTTTGGCTCAAATAAATGTGCACAAAGCCCGTAAAACTTTAAGCACACACACGCATACACATTCCCACACACCCACTCCGGCAGTGTCAAGAGGGGAAGTAGGGGGGGAAAGTGAAGGGCAAACAAAAAGTAACTGAAAAATTTAGCGCTATGTCAACACATTCGCATTCACAATCCAACAGGCAGAGCAGGAGCAGCGCCAGGATAAAGGACCGCAGCCAACGACAACGAGTTGAGCCAACATCTTTGTGCTGTCGTTTTCAATGGCAATTGCCCAAAAAGACGAAAAAACGAGCTCAATGATAGGGAGAGAAATGTGATGTTGAAAGAAATGTGCAACGTTTGCTGTGTCCAGAATGGTATTGTGCCATGGAACTATCTACATACATAGTGGACAATCCATCACACACAAAAGTCACCGATGCGAAGGCGCTGCAGAATAAAGCCAGCCATCGAGTATGGTCAGCAGAGGGCAAGAGTTACAGTCACAGTCACAGTCACGTGTGCCGCCTTTAAAAAGACACTTTACACTAAAAAAAAAGTGTTGATTGGCAGCTGAATCATAGACAACAAATAATTTAAAAAAATGTATATTCAACTATTTTTAATTACTCTTAAATAAATATTATATTTAGTAATAATTTTGTTATTAATCATTATAGGTAAAATGTTGACAACTAAAAATTATAGAAAGATATAATCAACATTTTTTTTCTATCAAATGATGACTTTTTTTTTAGTTGAGGTTGAAAACACTATTTTATTAATTTTTTTTTTTGTTAACATCATATATTAAACAAATTTGTTGTTTTAATTTAAAGTGATCTTCAACAAATTTTATTGAAAGTAAGCGTGCGTCAAACCCATGACCAAAAATCACCTGATCGATAATTGGGCGAATTTTAATATTAATAAAACATATATGCTGTACATTATAATCAAGAAAATATGTTATATTAAATCAAAAGATTATTTTTTGTATTTGACTAAAGCACGTTTGAATTTATTTGCATTCAAATATGTTAAAGAAATAATGGTTATATATATAAGAATAAACAAAGGTTGCTAAGCCATTCAAATATTTTAATTATTGCAAATTTGTAATAAAAATCACTAACATTTTCTTTAACTGTAACAAAGAAGCGCTGATTGCCAACTGACCAAGAAAAGATCCCAGGTCCGTGACGCGCCAGTTACTGCCAAAGTGTAATTTGTGCCGTAACAAGTTAACACCCGCAGCAACCAGACTAAGCAAGAAGACAACAACGAACTAACTGTTTTATGTAAAAAGAAGAAAACTAGATACGGGAAAATAGAAAATTGTACAAACTTTTCATGTTAGTTTGCTGCAGCATACAAATTATTTTGGCCAAAAAGTTTCCCTCAGCGAGCTGGCAGAAACTCTAAACTATTTTAAAAACTTTCAACCAGCTTTGCCCCATCCTGAAGGATACAGACGAGCAGGAGCATCAGCATCAGCACCGGTTTCCACCGCAGTGCATCACCGCATGACGACCATTAATAGCAGAGATTGTCTTGCTCAGTGAGCTTGGCAAAATGTTGATAAATTAAGACGCAACCCACAGGCCACAAATCATTGAATTGAACCGCAATGCGACGAGTTTTTAGCCCCAAGACAGCGCCTCCTTCAGCACTCCGCCATTACCTACAGACTATACAATCTTCATTTGCCTGCAGAGTCTCAACTGCCTCAACTGCTTGGTCTGACTCAATTCAATCTCGAATCGATTTTACTGTAGGCGACGGTGTCACATGTGTTTTTGTCTCCTACTGCGAAAGAAAAAACTCCCCTTCTCGAATGCTATCTTTTTGCAGACTCCTACCAAATATTTCCAGTAATACAATTTCTTGGTATTTTCTTTTTACGTCGACTGGCGGCGCAGTTGTCGTTCTGAATTTTAATAAAGTTGCGTCCGCAAGTTGGGTTAGTCGCTGTAGGGGAAAAGGGTTCCTTCGGCCACGCCCAGCTCGAACATTGTCAAAAAGTTGTCGCTAACAATTTTATCAATAAAATTTATGACGCCTGTCCCGCTCGACAGCACGACGGCGCCCCAAAGCATGCTACAATTACTTGAAATATGACAAAGTATCTTATAGATACTCTTTAGAGCTCTCAATACACTTTTGATAGCAAGGAAACGAAAAATTCAAATCAATTTTAAAGGCAATTGAAGGGAACTTTAATAAAAAATACAGAAATAAATGTATTTTTTCGAATTTCTTATTCAAATACATAAGTTCACATTTTTTTATTAATATACATTTTATTTTCAATAATGTGTTGGTAAGGTACAAATTAATCATTAATCCAGCAAAATAATTTAAAATAGTAATATGTAGAATTCAATATTACTATTTTAAATTATTTTGCTGGATTTTTCAAAATTAGTAAACATAAAATCTATTATAATGATTTTAATAGAATTATTCACTATCTATTTTTAACAACCAAGTAAAAACCTTTTTGCTAGATAACTCCGTCAATAATCATATACCAAGTTTTAGGGTATATGATTATTGCCATAACTCCCAGCTTACTTGATTAGTTAGCTAGAGCGTGGGTCGAAGTGTGTTTTTCTAATTGTTTTGTATTTGCATAGCAATTACTTCAAGACGGCAAGTTTTAGTTTAATTGAAAGCCAAGTGCAGCTGCCAAAATCATTTTAGTTATTTATGCATCGCCAGCAGCAGCAATCCGCCAAGATGGAGACGAAGTAGGAGACGCAGGAGCACGAATCCTCTTGTGAACAAGTGGCGCGTCTAACCGCAGGGAACGGGGTTGTGCCCCAAGTTTCATGCCATTTGCATGGCCAACAGAAAACTGCAACTGAGTTGGCAACTGAGGAGGCAGTATGAATGTCCATGTATGTTTGTGCTGGCTGTGAGTGTGTGTCTGTCTCGACTTACCAAGTTGCATAATACATAATTTTGTTTTCTTTTCAGTGTGTGCTCGTTTATTATTTCTCTTATTTTTCTCCTATTTTTTGTTTTTTTGTTGCTTCTCGTTCGCTATGTGGCACAACAGCTTCGCGTCTTCAGCATTCCCCATCTCAGTGAACATTCTTGGCTGCATTCATATTTTCACACCCTTTAGGATTATTTCGTGCATGGCATGGCCATGTGTGCGGCTCAAGAGCGCTGCAGGAGCTGCTCCTGTTACCATTTCAGTTGTATGCATTTTAGCTATACCCTGTAGGAGAGCAATAAAGTGTATGCTAGCTAGAGAGTTCTAAAAAACAAATTAATTTAAAGCTACAGTTAACTAGTTATTGAAAATGTTACGAAGGCTTTTGAAACTTTTCGTTTACAGTCTGTATTCCGATCGGTTGTCCATAACAGAAAATGTTCATGTTATAAGCGGAACAGAAAGACATTCTGTAAATGCAATAACAGCACTTAATTTGCTCACGCACAATAACATAATATGTTAATGTTAACAACAGAACAGAAACACATTCTGTAAATGCAATAACAGCACCTAGTTTGCTCACTGTTCATTAACAGATTATACAAATGTTATTAACTTGTAACTTTTTAATGACTTCCGCTTAAGGTAAGGGATATCTTCTAATCGTGCAACTTAACAGTTAACTTTCAGCCGGTCTTCACATCTTTTTTAAAGCAATTTAAATTAACAGCAATGGCATCACCCGTGTGGTTATATAAGTGTGTATGCGAATGCAGTGGTGTGTGTGTGTTTGTTTATGCCTCATGGCTTCATGGCTGCTCCACCTCTGACTCTGACTCTGAGTCTGACTGCAACGTTAGGACAGGAGGATGTCAGGACTACGACGGCACGGCGACTGCTCGACGTGCAATTGGAATGCAATTTGTTATGGAAGTTAAGTCTCCACTTGTCAGTTAAGTTTACGCTTGGCTGTTTGACTGTTGTCGCATGTTGCCATGTGGCCCATGTTGCCCATCCATATGCATGTTTGTACGTCCATGTCCATGTCCTCCATGCTACTGCATGGCTGCCGTGTTGACTGTCCTGGCTGCTGGCTGGCTGGCTGACTTGAGCGCTGTGTAGTTAAAAATAATTAAAGTCTTTAAATATTTAAATTAATTTGCAGCGCTGCACAAAATGAATATTGTGCTGTTAATTGGCCCCAGAAGCCAAACAGTCGTATGCGTAATATTTTCTCTTTTTATGGAATATATTACGAACGTCATCAGAGAACAACAAATTAACAATTTAAACAAAAGAAAATGTATTTTTACATTTATTTATTATTTATTATTTATTAATTTAAAAGAATTGAATGGATTTCATCAAATGAATGGAATTGCAGAAGTCCTTTTTTTGTAATTTTTAATTTGTTTACAGCATTAATAATGTGTTAATAATAAAATAAAAAACAAACAATCAACCATTTTGTAAAGTTTTTCAAATGCATATAAGACATTCAATCAATTTATTTGACTCAATGGGTAATGGAGAAAGTCCAATCTGATCAGTAGTAATTTTGTAGTTAATTAAGTATCAAAAGTTGATTAACTATTTATGTGATATATAGTTTGTAGTGTGTCACATTTTGTACTGGTCGCTCACATTTGTTTCCAAATTTGTTTCTGACAAATCCTTTCTTAAACCAACTGTCCAAAAAACAGCAGCATTAAGAAAACTTCTCAAGAGCGCATACGAGGAGCAAGTTTGGACTTGGAAATCGATGGCGCCAATGCCAGCTGTAGAGCTGTTAGTGCTCGCCCAGTACGACTTAAATCTGGGGGTTGGGGATGTACGAGCATTATAGCCGTTATTTTGACATATAGCGACGGCTTAGGCAACTGCGAACTAATGGAGCTGAAGACCAAAAACATAGTTAGAAGTTACAACAACAACGACTAAAATAACAACACAAAGCAAAGCAGCTAAACACACAGAGAAACAGAGAGAGAGAGAGCCTAAAATTATACTACATTCTATATATACATATATATGTACATAGTCATAAGCAGCCGATTTACATGCAGCAAAAATGTTGATTAGAAAATTAATTAAGGTTTTTACGATGCCGCCAGTTTTACGAGTCGAGCCACTGAGCCACAGCCAAAACTGAGCCCAACTTGAGTCCACGACGCCGTCGTTGTCGTCGTTGTCGGCGTCGTCATCATCGTCAGGCTTTCATGCTTGGAGAAACTTTCGCTCGGCGAATTTACGACATTTTTATGGCGGGCTGCCATGCGAGGGCGGCTCGTAAAAAGTGCGTAAAAACTTTTGTGCCCGGGCAATTGATAAGCCAGCCAGTGCGTTCCCTTGAATCCTTGCTTCATCATCCTCCACTCCTGCCGAGCAACAACAATGATTTTAGCTCTGGCTGGCTGGCATTGGGCGCATATGCAGATGAGTTTGCCATAAAAAGCCAAGTGAATTTTGCTCAATAAATAAATTGTACGCGCAATGTGCGAAGCCTTTCTTTGCAGTGGGCGTGTATACGCCCACAATTCCGATAGCGGCTGCCTGCCACTCGTTTATACATTTGTGACGGGCGTATCAGCTTTATGATGAGAATTGAATTTGCTGCTCTCAGTACATGAGTAATCATCATAAAAGGCAACCCAAGCAAATTTGAATTTAATACCAAACGCAAGGGTGGGAGAGAAAGGGTATAAAAGCGTCGTATAACTTGCAGTCGTAGTGATTGTACATACATATATATTTTATGGGTAGCTGACAAACGACGAAGCCACCCCCCCGTGACGCGAACTGCATGCAGCACAACAAAGTCGCGTCGCCGGATCGCAAAAAGGGGGCAAGCCGAGGCTTACTCCTGATGCCACATTGCACAATGGCGCAACTTGACGAAATCATTATTTCGCTCCGACATTTATTGATGCCATAAACTTGAAGATTTATGCGTATGCCGCTGACGCACAACACAGCACACAACAGCACAGCTCAACACCCCTCTAGCGTGTTGCACATTGCACGGCCAGGGCACACCGCAGTGCCGCTGTGGCAAATCCTAAGCCCTCTTGTAACCGCACAACGCAAAACCCACCCGGCCAGACTTTGTACATTGATACCCACAATTGGGCGATGCTAACTCCAATTCACATTGCTACGTGGCCATATCAAATTTTTGGCATATTGCAGCACAGTGGGGCACGCCATAAGCTAGCATAGTGCTTCATTCCCGCCCGATGAGTCGCATTACTCAGGCTCCTACCCTTTCACATCCAGTACGAGTCTGTACGATATATATGTATGTGCGTTGAATACATACATACAACAGCGTGTTAATTTATTTAAATTGACTACGTGCAAAGTTTACTTGCGTCTTCTGCCACGCCTCCCATTTGCTGCTATTGCCCATCCCCATCGGCCATCAATGCGCTGAGGGGGTTTGGGGCTGTCTCAATGTTTGCACAAATTTCACATTTTACTGCGCGTCGTCGACTCCGTTGTCGTTTTTGTCTTCAAATGCAAACCAATTTGCAAACGTCGCCGGAATGTGTAGCTGAGATTTGCAGCGGATTGGCCGACTCGCTGTAGACGCTTCCAACTACACTTAAGATATGCTTAGATATAACACTAATTATCCAAACATAAGAAAACTTCATAAATTTTTTTAAATTTTGTATTGAAAACTTAAATATATTACAACAATTCTACAGCGAGAATAAATTTTTATTTTTATTATTAATTTTGTAACTTTGTTAAATTTTTAACTAAATTCTATTTTATGTTTTACACATTTATAATCTTTTGCAAAAATTATATTATGAGTGCAGGAACCAACTATTTTTTTTTAACTCAAACTATATTTTATAGTTTATTTCCATTTTCGAATTCACACTAAATTTTGATTTGTAAATTATTATTATTGAAAATCTCGTTCTTACACGATTGTAAAGTATTTAACTATGCTACATTTTAACTATACTTTAGGAATTTTACGATATTCGTACAGTATCTTAAATAGCTTCAATTATATCCGTTACATATGAGAGCAACTCTATGGACCCTTGGGCTTTCGAAGTAGCGCATCTGGCAAACGCGCGCGCATAAAAACTCATTTGAAAGAGTGCCTCGACTGTGACTCCAACTCCAACACCAACTTGAACGCTGCGACTGTGGCTGTGGCTGTACGAAGACGATGAGGACGACGTGCAGCAGAGACAACAGTTTGGTAGCCAGTGCTGGATGGAACACTCCCGGACTGTCAATTTGGTTTGGGTGAGATTTGTGGATTGGGCGCTGGAGCGTTGCGTTCAAGTGCACATTGCCTGTGGGTCGCTATGCATGAGCACAGCTGTTACAGCTGCTGCCACTGCTGCTGCAGCCACTTTTCCCCAGGCTGTCTTGGCAACAATTCGCGTGTCAACAATAAGCGCAATAACTTAAGTTGCATTCAATGGTTGGGTCCGTGGAGTTGCCGTGACGCCAATGACAGGCGTTGAATGCATCCAACAGCAGATGCAGGTGCAGTTGCAGTTGGAGGTCCAGGTGCCTGACTCTCCTGCCAGCTAATTAACTGGCAAATGAATTTCAACAACAGCCAACAACAGGGCAGGCAGCAGGCTGCACGTTCCGTGTTCCGTGTAAACAGTGTCCACTTCTGCTGCATGTACTTGAGCTTCTTCGGTTACAGCTCCTCCAATGAAGTGGCGTGCGCCTCGTCACGCAATCGAGCCAGCAATCCTTCCCACTGGCTGTTTGTCAATTTAAGTTATTCATGGCGTTGGCGAACGCCATTCACAAACCAAGAGCTAGAGATAGAAGGAAGTAATAATAAACTTAACATTTTCTCATTTACAATTTTTAATTCCTTTGGTTGTAGTGTATTCATTTTAACAGTAACATAGATTGTTTTGGAAGCTGGCCCTACTATTCCTTATAGATATATCCACAGCTTTAACAATTGTCTTTTCGTTAAAAAACATCATTTGAATAAATAATTTTATAATTTTATAGATTACAACTAAATTGAGCAAATGATAAACTTGCAACAAATTTTATACGCTCTGAGAAAATGACATAACTGTATGCATACCTAAAACTATAGTTAGTTATGTATATAGCTTGTATATACTAATCACAAAACCTTCTTTTTGTTTCTTTTATGTTCTAAAAGTTACGAAGAAATGATAAGAATAAACTGGGCAATTAAGAAATTACATGCTAAAACTAAACAATTAATTTTGAATGCGCAATTAAACCTACATACATATTTTTTGTGACTAGATTTCATATTGTCGGGCGCTAAATGCATCTGTCAGCGCCTAAAAGCATGCTAACAACACATCTGATCATCTAAGTCAAGCGATTGTTCTTGAAAAAACTGGCCAACAACAACATCGCAAAGGATGTGGTGAGGAATACACTGCCCGGAATTGAGCGGCGTATGGGTAAATTGGGATCACGCTCGCGTTGGGCAAACAGCTCCACATCCGCTTCATAAGTCTCATAATTGTTCCAATGCAAACACTTTTTCACCGCATAGTCCCAACGGCGATACAGCAGCTCACGACCTGCATGTTGAACAGATATTACAAATAATAAGATGATGTAAATGATATTTTTATGACATACGATTTTGCGTAGTTGTCGGAGAGAATACATCCGTTGGCGGGGCGTACATCCGTGTCGCATAAGGTAATGACACCACTCGCATTGTGACACCAGCGGCTATCATCGCTCCCAGACCAGCTGGCGATGTAGTCTGTGGACGTTCCAGCATCCAACCAATAATATCAGCAATAAACTGCACCAGATGACTGTCTTCTGAGTACTCGCCGCCGAATGTTAGAACCGGTTGCATACAAGCAGGATCCCAGTTTGGCGTATCCTTTTTAAAGGCTTGCAGTACTTCGTAGATTTGAAAACCAGTTGCTTCATACGCGGCCTGTGTAATGTTCTCGGCTGTCGTCTGGCTGGTTAATCCCAGTATGATACCGCGCGCATCATAACGCCAGTAGGGAGCATAAAGGCCATGGAATGCGGGCACAAATGTGATTTCCGAGCGTTTGGCCGCAAGTCCGCACTCGGCATTTAGCATGCTCGACGAACAGGACGAAGAGATCATGGAGTTCTCTCCAATAAATGTGTTCAATGACTCCACTACATTATCATTGGAGCTGATTTCCGTACTAATCTTAAGCCCCTGGCGCAGCCAGTTCACCGTGGACCCGGCGTTCGAAATGGCTCCCTCGAGCGTGAAGTGCGTATCTGCTGTGGGACCCAATTTGTGTGCAATGCCCGTGATCAGTCCATTATCTGATTCAATCATCTGTTGGGCAGTATTAAGCAGCACAAAGCAGCTGTCATCGAGGGTACACACATTCTGACCAGCCTTGACACACAATTGGCCCAACAACGCAGCCGGCTGTTCACCCATTATGCCAGCAATGGGCACGCCCATCAAAGGACCCTCCACAACATAGCCGAAGATTTCCGAATTGGAACGTATACGCGGCAGTATTTCCATTGGCAACTTAAAGATTTTACACAGCTTGGTGTCCCACTGCTGTCCAGCAACATTCATTAGCGAGGTGTAGTGCGCATTGGTCACGTCCGTTGAATGCACTCCCACATCCACGCCGCCAGTTAGGTTCTATTTAAAAACGGTATTTGTAGTTAATTTAAAAAGGAATCTCCTACCTTACTTACCCATAACAGCCAGGAATCCAGTGTGCCAAACAAGCACTGCTCATCCTCAACGGCCTTGGCCACCGATGGCACATTTTCTAGCAGCCACTTGATCTTCAGGGCACTGAAACAACTGCTCAGAGGTAATCCGCTGCGATGGCGCACATAGTTCACATTGCGCTTCACATTGTTCAACAGGGACTTGAGCAGGGGAGTGCTGCGACAGTCGGACCAACCAATGGCATTGTGCAACGCCTGACCCGTCTGCTTGTTCCAGAGCACAGTGGTGCCGCGTTGATTTGAAATGCCCACCGCAATGATGTCATGCGGACTGATTTCCAGTATCACTAGATTTTTGTAGGCAGTCTAAACAAACACACATACATTCAGAGTATTACGATGGGGGTTAAACGAAGATGATATAATCGAAATTTTGCGTTACGCACCTCGATGCACTCCTGCATGTGTTTCCATATCTCGGCGGGATCATATTCCAGCCAGCCAGCATTATGCACAATTTGCCGCAACTTGAGTTCGTGATAGGCCAGCACTTCGGCATTTTTCGTTGAATAAATCTATGGAAATAGAAATTGAGTCAGCTTCTGTGTGTGTGTGCGTGTGTTTGTGTTGGTCAAAATGTGTGTTGCAGTGTGCGAATTGGGGACACTTACCAGAAAACGGCAGTGGGTACTGCTCACGTAGGCAACGCCAATGAGTGCTCCAAATCTTCCATAGCGCCCGTCGTTCATATTTCGTTGTAATTTATTGGAATCAAGCACGTGCCGTGTGTTCTGTGCGAGACGCGCGCCAAATGCGACGCTCGCTCCGTTGATTTGATGTTTGTGGCGTTGCCGTCAACACGTCCACGCCTTCGGCTTGCTGACTCCGACGACCAGGCGCCCAAAATGAATTCCTCTTTGTGCACAATTAAATATGATGCATAATTTGCCAAAATTGAGCAGGATTTTTAAACAACTCATTGATTGTTATTTAAGCAGCGGTCCATAAGTGTGACCGCACGCAAAGTGTGATGAAATACCGAAATCTTCTGTTAATTCCACAAAATACCAAAACATTGAGATACTAAATAACGTAAATTTGTAATCAGCTGAGATTTAAATTATCATTTGTCTAAAAAAACGATTATTATAAAATATATCCTAATTTCATTTCAATTGATTTCAAAAGTTGCTGTAATAAATAAAGCAAAATCAACAACAAGACAATTGTGATGAAATCATTCACATGACATACCGCCTGTTGAAAATATTTGACTTACGGCTATTGTTATTGATCACCATGTGTTTAAATTAATTTTGTATTCATTTACATGATGCTGATGCTTGATGACCTTCGTTATTAAGCGGTTTGGGAGTAAGGTGTTTGGAGTGTTGAGACAATATGTTTTAGTTTTTTTTTAATATTTTTAAATATGTAGAGCTTTCGGAATAAAAGAACGCTGAATTCGGCCGAGGGGATGAATATCTTGGAGTAGAGCACTCTCGAATAAAGCGTTATTTTTTTTATTCTTTAACAAATTAAGTATTAAGCCGTTAAAATGTGTATCTAAATTTAAGCAAAATCGGGGACAGATATAGCTTTGTTTTTTGAATGCGTAAACAAATTTAATATTTATCTTCATAAAGTATAATACAAAATATTTTTCCAAATTTAAACAAATCGCTCATTCTTTTGCATCACCAAAATATCTGTACTTTAATACATTATTTAATGTTATTGAATGTTTCACTCATAAACAAGCATTTCAAATATCCTTTAATTAGGACTTGAAAATCGCCGTAAATTGGGAAGAGCTTCGAGCCCGTCCAAGAGGGTTTTAAATAAAATTTTCTTCGTAAAAGTTAAACAAAAAAATAGTGTCCACATCCACTCAAGAGGGTGTGTCCGCTGCAAAGAGGCGAAATTTCGTTTGAAAATTATACCAAAAACGAACGTCATGTATAAAGTCCGCCAAGAGGAGTTTCCGCCTAACGGTCGTGTAGGTGAGGGAGTTTTTACTGTACGATGTAAAACAACTATGTATTTGTAACTTTCGTTCCCATCTCTGATGCAACTAATTAAGATGCTAAGAAAGCAATATATGTAAGTTCCTAAATTGATGATGATAACTGTTTACAATGTGAATACAACAAAAAGATTTACACAAAAACACCTAAAGATGTTTCTTTTGCAACAAGCTTATTATTTTTATCAATAGTTTTGTAAATTTGAATTAAACTTACGCATGAGACTTAGTTGGTTGCATCATGATCATGACGAGATGCTTTTAGATCTGTTAGTCGACACGTAAATACCCAGTAAACAGGTTTGCATTTGCGTTGATTTAATGACCTTTGCCCTTATAATTTTTTGAACTATATTGTAATGAGGGCATCTTTCATATGCGTTGCATCCAATATTTATACATATATTGCCATGAGTGCTAACTCATTCTTATTATTCAATTCATTTTTATTCTTGCATATAAGCGTGAGTAGCATATTATTACCTTTATAGATACAGGGTATAAAACTGCTTTGTAATGCTCAATTTGCAGATTTGTACTGTATAAGACTTGATTAATAATTTTATAAGAGCGCAAAATGCGGCTCGCTCACTTAAAAACGCTCACAGCAGTCAACATTACAATCAACCGAATAGTATAATTAGTGTTGACATGATCTAAAAAATAGCTCTGAGTAAACATGAAGCACAAGAACAATTAACTAAATTGTGTGAAAATAAATTAGTTAATGCAATAAAAGATTCAAATATATAAAATCCTTATTCATTTTAATCAAGTTTTATTGATTTTATACAGATTTGTAAACAATTGATTCCATTTCCAAAGATTTAGCTACAAACAGCTAGAGTACAAACAACAACTTTGTTTATTGGCTGCATGCGCATCACTTGTTTGTTTTGGGTGATAAGCTCAGCCGGTATTCCAATAAAACAAACACTACGAGTGTGGGCAACAGTTAGTCGCTCTCTGGCATCGGACGAGTTCAGTTCTTCATAGTACAAAATGATTGTCACCTGTTGTCTTATTATAACCGCAAGTGTGCTGCTGCACTGGCTCTATAGGGTCAATAAAGACTATCACATTCTATCTTTCTTTGCGCGGCGAGTGCATACCAAGGATGGCCGCCCCTTAGAAGACATTGCTCCCATACCCAAGGGCTCCACGATCTTTGCCAATTGCTTTGATCTCTACGGGCTAGACGATGGTGAGTCCATTAGGTCACCGTGCTTTGGATTTATAAACAAAGTGACTTTATTTATGATATAGCTGGAGTATTCAAACATTCAAGAAAGTTGGCCAGGGAAATGGGCCGCAGTTATTTGGTATATAGCTTGAGCACCCCAGTGTATAACGTCATCGATCCTGAGACAATTGAATTTGTGTTAAATAACACCAGTCTCATCACAAAAGGAATGGTTTACAAATTCATGAGGCCAGCACTACGAACTGGTTTATTAACCGCCACAGGTAATCAATTGAGAAATCCAAACTTGTAATTTACTAAGCGCATTCAATTACTTGCAGGCCATAAATGGCATTTGCGTCGTAAGATGATAACGCCCACGTTCCATTTCAATATTCTAGGCCAATTTGAGGAAGTGTTCAAGTAAGTTAGCCACAACAAACAACCATTAATATCTAAACAATAAGTTGTATTTTGTATGTAGAGCGGAAAGTCTCAAGTTTATTGAGCAGTTCCACGGCCAAACAGAAACTGAAATATCTGTCAGCGATCTGGTACCCAAGTTTACACTCAACAGCATTTGTGGTGGGTACAAATCATATTAATTAGTATCAATTAATTCAATGTAAAAATTAAATGCTTTATAGAAACGGCAATGGGCATTAAACTGGACGATATGACTGAGAAGGGCGATCGTTATCGCGAAAGCATTAAAATGGTTGAAAAATTATTTATTATGCGTTTGAGCAATCCCCTACATTATAATAACACCATGTACAATTGGCTGGCCGCCAGCAGAGATGCTCCATTCCTGAAGGTGATGCATGATTTCTCCAGCGAAATTATTGCCAAACGTCGCCTTCTCTTAGAAGACGAGCTGTTCCAAAGGCGTCAAGACCAAATGCCCGATGATGACATGTGAGTGTGACGACATTTCAATCTTTAGCTCTTAAAGTACATTATATCTATTTTATCATCAATTGATTCTATGGGATTGTAAATAATATATTATTCTATGTAAATTTAGCTACATCAATAAGAAGCGACGATTCGCCATGCTGGACACCCTGATATGTGCTGAGAAAGATGGTCTTATTGATCATGAGGGCATCTGCGAGGAAGTCGACACCTTAATGTTTGGGGGTTTTGATACCACATCGATGTGCCTAATTTTCACCCTAATGAACCTATCGTTGCATCCGGAACAGCAGGAGCTATGTTATAAGGAAATAATGGAAAATATAGATGGTAAGTAGGAAACAGTATTTCCATCCACTTTGCATTTATATGATGATAATGATTAACCTTTTGCTTTAGATGACCTAAGCACTTTGGACATTAACCAGCTGACGAAAGTAAAATACTTGGAGTGCGTTATTAAGGAAACGATTCGCATGTATCCATCGGTACCTGTTATGGCTCGACAGACATCGAACGTAACCGAATTGCCCAATGGCCTTATCTTGCCTGTAGGCACACAAATTGTGATGCACATATTCGATCTTCACCGTAATCCCAAGTTTTGGGATAATCCAGAGAAGTTTGATCCTGATCGTTTCTTGCCAGAGAACACCAAAGATCGCCACACTTATGCCTATGTTCCATTTAGTGCTGGACAGCGAAACTGCATAGGTAAGTGATCATTTGAATCTCACTTATTTCATCACTAACGAACTTTGTTCCCATATGTAGGTCAAAAGTACGCGATGCTTGAAACCAAAACCCTGTTGATCTATATTATTAAGGAATTTAAGATTTTGCCCCTTGTTGATCCCAAAGATCTTATCTTGCACAGCGGAATTACCCTTGGCGTTAAGAATAACATTAAAGTTAAGCTTATGAGAAGAAATAAATAAGCACTTATTATTAGTTAAATGAATGTGAATTATGTACCTTGAAGTAAACTTTAAAAATTTTCAATTATACCCGCCAAATCACTTCTAAATATACTGAAAATTAATATACTAAAATGAGTTTTATAATTTGCGAAACGGTCTTCAAGTGGGCAGTCTGACAGAAATACAATACAGTTGGCAGCACCACGCAGAGTGAGCGTGCGCAGAGCGCGTAAAACAAAACTGAAAAAACAGAGAGACACAGAAGACGTCGCGCACGCAACGGTGTTTTAGTAATTGCTAAATAAAAATAAAACCCGTCATTGATATTGATGCGCAATTGAGAGTTCTATCTATCAATGAAAAGAAAGCATACAAATTCGGGCAACTTAATTCACCAGAACCCAAACAGTTGCACCGAAAGGCATAAAGAAATCCAAACTGAAGCGCAAAAATCTTCAAGGAGCAAAATAGTGGTAACAGGAATCAAAGTCAAAATGCAGCGATATTATGCTGAACGTGAGACAACGGGGCCGGAGTTTGGTAAGTACGTCCTTTTCGTAAGCACAATACACAATTGAAAAGTGCAGAATCAACCCCCACAGTCCCAGCCGTGGCGCACAACAGTCTTCCCTTAATAGAGAGAAGACGCTCTAAGGGTTGCTCTTGCTGTTATTGTTCTTGCTGTTGTTGTTGTTATTATTGTCCTATGCTTCAGCTGTGAAGAACGTAGAAAGCCAGATAAACTGTGAAGCAGATTTTAACGATTTTTCACAAAAAACCCACAGACGATCGCCTAATAAAACTGGTGCGCGCTAATCCTGCCATCTATGACGTGAGCCATCCGCACTATCGACGGAATCCTGTGCGAGTCGACATATGGGATCGCATTGCCAATGAGCTGGGAGCTTCGTGTAAGTAGAAATTATTTTAGATATGAAATCTAATATTGTAGGGATGGCTGAGAAGAATCCCTTTGTAAATTCCTCTGCGTATCGAATTTGAAATGCAATTTATTTTGTATATTTTAAATATTTAAAAATAACGAATCTTCATTTTTGCAGCTCGTTTTCTTCAAACGAAATGGAAAAACATACGCTACAATTATCTGCAGGAGATTAAGGCACTGGAAACGGGCCAGGTAAATCCGAATGTGCGCAAGCGACGCTTCACCGAGGATTTATCCTTCTTACAAAACACCGCACAAACGTACAATGTGAAAAAGGCACAAGCATATATTGCCCAGACCAGTACACCCAACAATGGTGGTGGCAGTAGCGACAATGACAGCAACAGTTTTCTCTACCCCGATCCGGAACATTTGCGCATCGATCCATCGGACAGCTATGATATTATCGAGCTGGATGACAACAGCGAGGATGGCTCCGCGCATGTGGAGGATGGTCACAGCGATAACGAAATTGTACCCGAGCTGATGGTGATGGAGCCTAAACCCGATGTCACCATACAGCACCATACGTCCGCTGTCAATGGCAACGACAACGAGAACGGCAACGGCAATGGAAGCAATAGCCACAACAATACACAAGTTAGCTCACCGGCCTCCTCACCTCTGCTTACGCCCATGGTGGTCATGGGCAACGGCGACGAACCGTCGCTGACACCTCGGTATATGAAATCGGAATACCAACAAAGCAATAACACATCGCTCTCCAATGGTGAAGTAACAATTGAGCCCATCTTTAAGTCAGCTGTGACACGACGCTCAGCTCCCGTAGATGATATCATGGCGAATGCAGCGAAGCGAAAGGCAATGGCAGCTCCGTTGCCCACATTAACGCCAATTAATGATCCTATTGAACTCTACTGTCTATCACTGGTGGACACACTGCGCAGCATGCCCAGGTCGGAGCGTGAACGTGTCAAATTTGAATTTGCCAGCATTCTGAAAGATGCCAAGTACAAAGATGAAGCTTAATTAATTGGATCATCTCGAATGTCCAGGCAAAATCTACGGTTCATTATGCATACGTACAATTTTAAGTAATATTATTTTATGTTTATTTATTTGTATGATTATTATTATTATATGCAAATAAACTAGATTTTTCTAAGACGCTATTTAGGCTAAGCTTAATCTTTATACCTATACATATGTAAATTTAATTTTTTTATTACAATGATGTAGTATGTGTCCATATCTATTCAGTTGTATCAACCAAATAAAATGAATTACAAACGTAACTCGATATTACAAAAAAGAAATTAAAATTGTTTCATCCTTGTCCACATGTTTATACTTTACCCTTTGCTTAGCCCTGAAACGATTTTAGCACAAAACCACAGTCCACGTAAGTAAACACTTTCGTTTTATTGTTTGCAGCTCAAACAAACGATTTTATTTAGCATAATAATTAGACGTATTTAAGGTATTTCGTAGTCGAAACATATTAGATAATAATATATATAATTTCTATTATCGCTGTTCGATGTAACATTTAGTTTCATAGATTATGAATGTGAATTCCAATCAACCTACAATTATTCTTGCTCAATATAAAAACTACAAAAAACTTTGTTTTGAAAGTCTTTACGGATAGTCATAAAGAAAATCTTCAATTTTGACAGATTAGTGTTATAATTTTCTATATATTTCATATATAGTGCGTAAGGCATACGTACAGTACAATAATAGAATTAATAAATAATCATGCGTTAGATTTTTACAAGCAATTAAAAACTATTAGTAAAGTCCCATTAAGTTGATGGGTGGTAAAAGAATTAAAAATATTCTATAATCAGAATCTTAACTATAAACTAAAACCATACACAATCTTATGGGTAAGTAAATAAAAAACAGAAAACAAAATTGTTCGTCAGTTTCATGTCTGAGCTGCTATATTGTAACTACTATTTATAATCTAGGATTCTCTACGATTCGCGTTGCGGCGTATTTAGCACAGAGCTTTGAGTTTGTAATTGACGCCCATTTGCTGCAGCATCCTGGCCTGTTTTATTGTTATCATCAGTGTCCAAAATGTCAGAGAGATCATACATATTAGGCTGATAGGCCATCAGCTGGGAGCCAGAGCTTGCTGTAAATTGTACAAATTATATTATTCTAATTAGAATTGCGAACATTGTAGGGATCACTTTTCGCACTCACCTTTCTTATCACCGCCCATGTTATCGGTTAAAAAGGACAGACCATAGTTATCCAGCACATCAGAATCATTAAATAACTGCAATTAGCAAAAAGAAAATATTTCGTGTAAAATTGGGTTTTCATTGTGATAGATAAGTTGTAAGGAAAAAGCTCGCGGGCTAGCTGTTGTTCGCTAACCTTTAGTAACAGCTCCTCGTCGGTTAGCTGCAACAGAGGCATCCTGCCGACAACGCCCTTGGGCGCAGCCTGGACATGCACATAGAATAAAATATACATAGATGAGTTATGAACTGATTCGCTTAAGCGGACACACAGACAGCTATTCGGTAAAGGGAACTTTCACTAAACTAACTGCCAATCAGTTCTTTGATACTTACACCCAGGAGCATGTTCTGATCAATAGAGACTCCCTCGCCGCGCAGCAAATCTTTCAACGTGTCCAGCTCATCTTGCATGTTATCCAAATGACCGGTAACCTCATCACTGCAACAGCAACAGGTAATTGCATTATGATTATTATTATCTTCTAATTCAATGCTAAACGCTGTAGGTTCAACCAACCGAGTTTCGTGAACATTTTCTCCGGTATACTTGGCAACTGTCATAGGCTGCTGCTGCTGCAGCTGCTGCTGTTGTTGTTGTTGTTGTTGATCATCTTTGACAGCGGCGGCTGCTTTTGAAGTGGATGCCAAGTTGGCATCGGTCACCAACGGATTGTCATTACCATTACCACCCAATTCAAAAGTAATCGGCATATTGGCAAACTTTCCGTTGTTCACCGTGGAGAGTCCAAATTGCTGCTGCTGATCCAACTTGTTGGCTTGCTCATCGATGCCAGTGCCAGACATTAGTGAATCATCCTATAAATTACAAAAAATTTTACTATAAATCAGAAAATTGACTAAACTTATTGCTTACCTCAAATATGTTAGTGGGCATATCGTTGCTAAGAAAGTTCACATTGTACAAATCTGTGTTGCTTGTGGTCTCTGGCTGATCTAGCAAGGACGGCATGTCGTCCGCTGCACTAGCCAGCTCTGGTTCTGTCTTCACCAGCAGAGGCTGTGGCATAACCTGCAACTGCTCCTTGGCTGGTGAACGAGTGCGCGGCGACTTCGATGATACGTCCACATCCAAGGGCGCCTGCCCAGCGATGTCAGCCAAGCGACGACGCTGCTTGTTCTTCTCTTTGAGTAGCTGACGATTACGCGCCTCTTGCTCACGCACCATTGGCGTGGTCAGCACATTCATCTGCTGCTCATCACCGCTGAACGGGCTGCTGCCACCAGGCTGCACATTTTGTTCAGGTGCATGGGAATCGGGTGCTTCGGTGACAGTATAGAGAACCTGTTGGCCAGTTGGCGAACGTGCTGCATTTGTAGCCGCCGTCGCCGCCGCCTCGTTGCCAGCCAACAGTTGGCCAGAAATGAAGTCCTCTGCGCTCTGATTCGAATAATCATAGTTCTGAGAGCTTGTGATGCTGATGTTCGAACGTGGTCGCTCCATGGCCAAGGGGGAGACGCTTTCGGCATCATAGTGCTTGGCATAGGGGCTGTGCGGGTTCATGACCTCGTCGAGCAGCTCCTCGCTAAGCTCATGTATAACTGGGCCGCTCTCGCTCTCTGATTCACTGGCGTTGCGTTGGCGAGCGTTATCCGGTGTGTCGTTAATCATTAGCTGCATGTGACGCTTGACGCCGGACATATTGCGAGACGGTTGCACAATCGAGATGAGAAACTGTATCAGCTTGTTGACAATTTGCTGCTGCTTGGCATGCTTCTGACGCAGCGATGCAATCTCGCGCCAGAGCGCCTCGTTCTCCTGCTTCATAACCGAAAAGCGCGAATCCAAATTATCTTGGCGACCGCGCATTGCTTTCACATCGCTCAACACCTTGGACACGGTCTCCTGCTTCAGGACGCTCTTCTCGTCCACGCTCTTGGTGTTGGATATCTTACGCTTGATGTGATCCAACAGATACGGATAGTTGCGTTTGAAGCACGGATGCGAAAATTCAATCTCATCGCGATCGAAACGCAGTCCGCCATTCTCAATTGAGGTGATCTTATGAAAACCATCTGAAAGGCAAAACAATTATCTGATTAGATTGAAATAATACTTAATTAATGCTGGTAACTTACACATATTTAATTGCCGTATAAAACTGGCCATGTTGTTGTGCTTGTAATTGAGTGGCAATAATTCGCGAGCGAATTGCGCCTGATTTTGTATAATAAAACTGCGGCCATCCTGCAAAGAATTTGTAAACATTTAGTAAATACAGTCAACACTTGAATTTTATTGCTTGGTCATTCCGTGAACGTTATTTATTATCAATTTAATGATGACAAACAACTAGCCACATCAAACAATTATTATTATTTAGATAATATATTCTCAATAGTCATTTGCTAATCCTCTTATCTCATTTTCAACTATAAGATAAAAACCAGAATTCAACAAAAAAAATAAAACCTCAAAATGGCTTTTACGGGAAACTGATAAGAGTGCACGAAGCACGTCGATATGGGGCATAAAATAATTATCTCATTATAAAGCCGCAAAAGAGCGTGTGAAATATGGAAGTTGTAATCATCAAAAATAAAAATAAAAGTCACTTGACGAAATCCAAGCAGCCAAAACAGAATCATGAACAACAAAGCTCCAGTTTGGTTTGATCTAGCTTTATACTCTCTGAGATCTAGGTGTTTTTATAAACAGACAGAGAGACGGACATGGCTATTGACACTGATCAAGAATATATATGATTTATGAGGTCGGAGATGGATCCTTCAGCCTGTTACATACATTTTTTGTTGGCACTTAGTTACAATACCCTTCTACCCGGGTATAAAAACAAACTCAATTGAATAGTTACAAAACAAGCGAACGGGACAAATGGAAAATTTTACAGAGATGCATTTCACGGACGGACGGAAGAGGGAGTGAGAGAGGAAGAGACGGAGGGCACGCACGTACGCACTCACGTTCGGTGGCCTATATAAAGTGAAGAGAGTAAAGAGAAGAGAGAAACGAGAGCGCAGCCCCCACAAATGCATACGTGCCATTCAGCACAGAAATAACAACAACAACAGTAACGAGAGATGTGCAGACAACGATGACGTAGTGAAAGTCACCTGCGTTTTGTTGTTGTTGTTGCCATGCCAAATGAAAATAAATAGATGTAAATAAACAATATGGCGACCTACCTTGCTCCAGCAAATCAAATTATTTGTATCCGGATCGTCCACCAGACGCCAGAGCTTGGCCAAAAAGGCTGGCACTCCGCTGCCGGCACCCGTTTCACCCACATTATGCATGGTTCGACGTGATCTTTGCTTCTGCTGCTGCTCTTGATCTTCGTCGTCCTCCTCCTCTTCGCTTGATTCGTGCTTTAGTTGCACGGCCTTTAGGGTTGCTCGCTTCTTGGACATATAAAGCGACGTTAACAACTACATGGCCAGGGAAAAAGATAACTTCGATCAATGAATATGAGTTTTTCAATATCAATTTTCATGATGGGCACAGTCCAGATAAAGTAATACTTGTGTGTATGTGTAAGATTTGTATGAATGTGTGTGCTACCTACCGCAACACTTTACAGCTGTTTCCTTGTTTTTTAAACGTTTAAAGTCACTTTCACAATGTTTTTCAATAAATTTACACTTTGCTTTGCTCAAATCTTGTATTCACTTTGCACAATTCACCAGTTTTTCTGAGTTAATAACAATTTAATGCACAGCGTAATTGTTGAGTTTCACGAATGAAATATTTTCTCTTCTTCGTCCGCAATGTCTATCGCTATCGATGTCGAGTCGCAAAAACCTATCGAAGTCAACGCTGCTGCTATTTATATAGTGGCAAAAGTATCGAGTACTCGCTGGTACATTCTGGCGCGAGACAACGATACCTGCATTTGAATTGTTTACTAATTTCGCTCATAATCTAGTATTTACTTGAGATTTAAGTAAAAAAAAAAAAAAAAACAAATCAATTATATAAATTGTTTGGAATTCGTCTTAGTAGTTAAATGCAGAAAGGGTCGCCGATGTTGAGTAACGATGTTCAACACTGCTCGATTAACATTGACCATTCGTTAACACTGTGCATATGCTGAAAAATGGCTGACACTTTTAATTGCCGAATCAAGTGATTGTTTTAGTGCATTTTTGCTAGAAATAATGCGGAAATATGCCGAAAACTACTTGCAACTAGTAAACGAATGTATTTTAATGTTATACTAATTTAATACATGTGTTGAAACACACTAAAAGGTATGTAAACTCACGTTTCAAAGAAGTAGAATACAAAAGGGCCGCAAACCGTTTTCGCTGCTCTCTTTTTTCTTCTATACATAGATACATATGTATGTGTAAAGTGTGTTTGTGTATGTGTGAGCAGCAACAAATTGCTTGAAAAAGGCGCCAGTTTGTTGTTGTTAAGCTGATGTGTAGAAAATTAACTGTTTCATGTGTTTCTTCAATTCATAGAAAAGACTGCGCACAAAACAAGAAGTAATCAAAATGATGAATAACCATTTTCACTTGCAACCACATGAGCACAATACGTCACAAAGAGTGGCGCCGCAATTTGCAAGCAGCGTCGGTGCCCCAACCACCACATACAGTTATCTAACGCAGCCAGCAACAGCTGCAGGCGCCCCCAATGGCCAGCAATGGCTGACCTACCAAATACTGCCGCCTGCCCCGCCGGCACTTGCAACAAACTCGGCATTGGCGGGCGCCAAGCGGCATTATTACGCCAACGCAACTACAACAACAGCGGCGGCAGCAGCGCATTCCGGCAGCATACAAATAACCAACAACTATGCCGCGCAACAACAACAGCAGCAACAAGCGACGCAGTCGAGTCCGTTTAAGGCGAGCAACATCAACAACATTCGCATCATCAGCACAGCGCCCAATGTTTATAGTTTAAACAAAACGAACGAGCAACTCAATCAGTTGTATGCCGCACCCACATCCACCACGGCCTCTGCCACAGCTGCCGAACTGTTTGCCCCAGTCGGGGCATACTACGCCGCCTCGGCCAATCTGCAGCCCAAGTTGCAGCAGCAGCCGCCGCCCTTGGTGCCCGTGAGCAGCAACAGCAGCAGCGTTGCATTGGCCACGTTGCCGAACAATACGGCGCCGTCGTCGACAGTGGTGTTGGATCGCATCAACATCTGCATAAACAATCACTATGCGGAACCCAATCTCTGCCAGCCCTCGCCGATAATACCCGCAATACAGCACAAGGCGCTGATGCCGCTCATCGATAGCAGCACAGCTGACAGCAGCTGCAGCAGCAGCAGTGGCAGCAGCAGCTGCATCTCGAATGCTCGCAGCAGCTCAGCAAGTGTCGCCACTGCCGTCATTGTGATTGATGAGCCGGACTCCACAACAACCACGCCCCACACTCCCCCCACAACACCAGAGACGCTCAGCTCGCCGTTAAAGTCGCCAGAGAGCAGCAGTGGCGTCGCATCGCCAACGAGCCCACTGAAGCAGAGCTTCACAAGCGTCCGGTCGCCGAACATTGGCATTGGTATTGAGGAATCATCGACAGCTGTAGTTAAGGCTGCAGCACCTCCAACACCGCCCTCACCACCGCCAGCTGTAACAAGTCCTGTTCCTGCCCCCGTTCCTGCTCCTCCTCCAATCAATTATGCACTGCAAGAAGATGTGTTTATCAAGTGCAACGATGGACGCTTCTATCTGGGCACGATAATCGCTCAGTCCGAACAACAGTATCTGGTGCGCTTCGACGACAAGTCGGAGCAATGGTGCGAGCGGGAGAAACTGCGCAAGCTGGGCAACGAGCCGAGCGGCGATGGCGGCGGCGGCAGTGCAGCGAGCAACACCACGGGACCCATGTGCGTGGCCTGCAAGCGAGCACAGCACGATGATGTGGTCGAGATTTGCGAGCGTTGCGGTCGTGGCTATCATCGGGGTTGCACCACAGAAATCGCCAGCGGCATTTGGTGTTGCAAGCGTTGCGCCAAGCCAATGAAAATGCAGCCAGCGATTGTGCAACATGAGGCAAACAAACCGCCAGGCATTTGTCGTCAGCTGCCGTATCATGTAAGTACAAGTCAATCCCGGTTATACTCGGTAGCCTCTTGGTTGAAAGGTATTTAAAATTAGCAAGATATTTCTTAAGTTCAGAAGAAGGCGTCTACAGAATATATATAAAGAATACACGCATTCTTAGAATATACTATTAATGAAAATACGTAGCATAATCGAAAATTTATCGATTTTGTTGTTGCACAATCAAATGCTAAATTGCTTAAAAAAGTGTAAGAGTACGAGATATCAGACAGACAAATATCAAATAGGCTCCGATATATGTATTCAAGTATGTCACTTAAAATAATAGTGGCCAAATTCTAAATGATCGCTATAAATGAGGATTTTACAAGTTATTCGAGAAATATGTCGCAATTTAGTCACAATGCTTTTCATTTTAGCAGCTGTGTTTTTAACACTGACGATCACTAATTTAAAAACTTGGAATATTTAAATAAATTATAGACATATGTTGGCTTTTGTCCCACTAAATTGATTCCCTAAAAATGGATAGCGAGTATTTTACAGTCGACCACACAAAACTATCGTTTTCATACTTTTGTATTCAAACATTTTTCTGCTTTTAAACAGGTCGACAAGCTGAGCTGGGATGAAAAACATCGCGTGAATGAAGAGCAAATTTATTGCTATTGCGGCAAGCCGGGTAAATTCGATTACAACATGCTGCAATGTTGCAAGTGTCGCAACTGGTTTCACACCCAATGCATGCAGAACTTTAAAGGCAAACTGTTGCGTGGCGACATGTAAGTTACTTAACCAAACTCATTCTTGAACTCCAACTAATATGATTTATCTTACAGCTTCTTTGTATTTTGCTGCACGGTGTGCAACGATGGCGTCGAGTTTGTCCGGCGCCTGCAAATCGATTGGGTCGATATGCTACATATAACGCTGTACAATCTGCGCAAGCATCAGCATCAGAAATATCATCATCTGCTCAAGGACATTTGGCCGTTTATACTGGAACAACGACATCAGCTGCCCATCTGCGACGAGTGGCGCCAGTTGCCGGAAACAACGCTAATGGAACGCATTAAGCACACCTTAAAGGAATATTCCGATCGATTTGTGTGTGGTCGCGAATTCAAACGTGCCCCAGCCTATTATGCGCTGAGACACAGTGGTCCACCGTTGACACCGCGTGTGTTTCTGCAGCCTCACGAGACGCTCAGTGATGAGCTGTTGGTGGACAAGTTTCGATTGCTGCTGATGCCCGAGGAGGTTCAGGTGAACACGAAGGTGCAGGCGAAGGTAACCAAGAACGTTTCCGCCAAGGATGTGTACGAGTTCCATACGGATGAGGACGAGGAGGAGGCAGTCGAAGCCGAGGCTGAGGCTGAAGCCGAAGCAGACACCAGCGAAGATGAAATTCCTATTAAGCAAATCATGGATATGGCCAAAAAGCAAAGCAACCAGCAATCCACTGTTTCCACAGGCGATCAACTGGTAAGACGAACTAGCCAGCATTATTAATTCGAAATAAATATTAACTGCAATCGTAACTTTAGCAGGTAGCTACCACGCAGGAATGCACACCCGATCTAGCGGATGACAATGCCAATGATGGGGAACCTGCGAAACAACTGTTGGCACCCGCACCGCCTCAGCTCGATGCTGTCGCCAATGGGAATGGCAATAGCCGTAAACGCAAGGCATTCCGTTTGTCGAAGCGTTACGACAGCAGCCGCAACTGTGATCTCTCGTCTGATGAGAACTCGAGCAGCAGCCGTGGCACCAGCTCATTGGATCTCATCATACCGCCGCCAGCCAATTTCCTGGGTCGCAACAACCCCTTTCTTATGGCTACGCCCAAGAAATCAACTCAACAGCGTAATGTCGGCTCCGCTGTTGGCGTTGCTGGCATCATCAACAGCATTTTTAAGCTGAAGAACAGTGCCAAGCACTTGAGCAACAGTGACCTGGTGAAGGCGGGAACGGCAGCGCAACAGCCGCGCATGGTGCGCACCATTAAGCGAAGACTGAGTGCCAAAGATATTACCATTGGGCCTAATCAGGAGGTGCGCAGACGTCGCACCAGACGCCTGACCACGGCCATTGAGGTGAGTAGGAAATTCGACGATTATTCAATATTAACTTGAAATAATTGTATTTCTCTTTTGATTTGGTTTTGCAGGTGATCAACACCACAACAATTAATCCCATACCTAGCCACTACTTTCCCATCTATGCCAAAGATTTGCAGCCGCCGCCGCCAGTGCCGTTGCTGCCACCCGAAAAACCAACGCACGGTCGCCTTCTGCGGCAACGACCACAAAAGTCACGTGGCGGTTCGCCGGGCAACAGTCGCCGCAATTCCACCAGTTCCACGGCTACAAATGTCAGCAGCAGCGCAAGCAGTGGTGGCGCACCTGTCAATGGACACTCGATGCTCGACTTGAAGCAATCGGTGAACAAGTACTTTGGCGGCGCCATGAATCGCATCGATGCTGGCGAATCCTTTGCTATACGCGCCAAGCGGCGAATGGGAAATGGGCAAGTTCAGTATCTGGTGGAATGGGGAGGCGATGCAGCTGCCACCGTCACCACTACATCCACGTTGGCAACAAATGGAAACTGAACAAAGCATAAGATTTATTCAGATTCATAATTTTCTTATTATTTTCTTTACGTTTTTTTATTCATTTATTGTTTAAGCAGTATACTGCCAGTTTATTTAGGCCCAATTTTAGTTTTGTTAATCTTTGAAAATCGACTGCCAAAATAGTAAAATATTCAACAAATGTTTGGCATTGAAAAAATATGCAACAAAAGAAAAAAATGCAACTGATACAGGTTTTAATTGTGCAATGGCAGTTAATGGTTGAATTAAGTAACAAGAAAAAACAAAAAAAAATGAAAACATTGCTATTTACATCAATTTGGCTCTTAAAAGTATTACAACATTAACTGAAGCTATTGTTTAATTGTTTAAATTTACTGCTGAAAATATGAAACGTATTAAAGTAAACCCATATATATACATATATATATATGCACACATTTATTCGAAAGAATTGATAGTTAAGTTTTAATTCAGTTCCAACTATTTTATAACTATTACTATATACACACATACAAACAACAATATATATTTTCGAAAAATATATATTTAATGTACTTGAAGATACACAAATCATGTTATGCATACAAAAACTATTTGGGGTGTACTAAACACAACACAAATTAAATAAAACAAATCAATTAGGGATAAATAAATTTACCCATAGATTAACTATAATTCAAAATGATGATTAATTATTACAATTTAATTTTAGTATTATAAAAATCTACACGAAATCAAAATCGAGTTGAACGCTAAGAAAATCTCATGCATTTGCATTATAACAAATAAAACAAGCATTAATCTATGTGTGTAAAAAAGTTGAAATAAATGTTTATACCTAAGTTCCAAAAAGTAAAGCATTCATTTATCAGCTGTCAACCTGACATCAAGCAGCATCTCGATAATGTCAAAAGAAAACCGATTCAGGGATGTTTTTATACCCGCTACTCATAGGGTAGAAGGGTATTATAACTTAGTGCCAACAGAAAATGTATGTAACAGGCAGAAGGAAGCATCTCCGACCCCATACAGTATATACATTCTTGATCAGTGTCACCATCCGAGACGCCATGTCCGTCTGTCTGTCTGTATGAACACCTAGATCTCAGAGACATAGGCTCCTGCATTCATTACGCAGATCAAGTTTATTTCAAAAGTTGGATGACACTTTTTCCAATATATAAAAAAAAACAAATTTCAGTATATTTCTTTGGTATATTTTTTTGTTCAAATATTTACATTTTTTGTTTTCTCTCGAAATGGGTTGCGGGTATCTTACGGTCGAGCACTCTCGATAGTAGCTTTCTTATTTGTTTTGATATAAAATTGCAAATTGCAGTTATCAAAAGTCTATTGAATCACAGTAGGCGAGAGAGACGATAAAAAATGTTGACACTTCAGTTTTGGGTATTTGTCAGTCTGCCTGCAACCTCATTAGGAGACACACTTTGAAATTAAAAATTGGTTTATTGGCCGAAAAAAAACTTCAAAAAAAATAATTAATAACTTGTTCCATGCAGTCTTTAGATTGCATTTCATGAGTGTTCTTTATTTCGTAAAAAATACAAAAACCAAAAATAGAAAAGACATCCATTCATTCAAGTGCATTTTTACAAGTGAATTTATTCTGTTAACACTTTCGTTGTTCGTCGCGTTCGTGTCATAAAATCGAATTTGCTGCAACAGCGAAATCGGTAAGTTCAATTGGGGGAATTCCAAATTCGATATGCATACTTCTGGAAAGATCCATGCAATATACGACTTGAAAAGTCACGATTTTAAGATGGGATATTAAATGTATGAACCCACGTTTAGTAGTCCTTCCCTAAGGTATTTTGCTGTTTTAGCCAATAAAATAAACTTGGACATGTGCACATTTTTTAATATAATTTTCATTACGAAGTAAAGAAGACTTGTCAACGCTGTCAACTAGCAACAATGTTGCTAGTAAATTGTCTATTTCAACAAGATTTGAACTAAGGCCTCTGAAGTATAAATGTTGCATAATATTAGCAAAATTTGAAATTGAATTCTCCAAAAATATTTGATTTGTGATTTTATATTGCTAACGAATACTAACACGTTACCCAACACTTGCATACAGTGTTGGCTTATCGAGCCAAGTGTCAAACGAACAATTTGAGCGAGTAGAATTTCTCTTCACATGCAATCGAGTAATCTCCCTCCCTGGAAAAAGGCGAGAGCGAAATTCGGTGAGTCGAGTAGAGTCCGTTTAAGTGAGCGGTCGTGGTTTCGCTTAGCACACGACTTATCACATATTTTTTGTGAAGAAAAAAATCTTAAAAAAATAAAAAAAAAATTAAAAATATAAAAAGTAACCAAAAAAAAAAATTGTAAAAAGTAGCAAAAAATTCGAGCAAGTGCTGAAAACGTAAGTACAAACGATCTGAACAGCAAAGCAAAGCAACAAAGCAAAATCGGAATTTTCTTGTGAAATGTGATTCGTGTGCCACGCAAGATGGCGACGTAAGCTGCTGTCGTCCAAAAAGAGCGCAGTAACTTGCTAAAGAAATCGAACAAAGACCCAGACCCAGCCCCACTCTGTATGATTTGCAAGTTGTGGATTGTTGAGAGTATTGTATTTATTGTAAAATTTAAGTAGTTTATTTTATGAAACTTGTGCATGTATATTATTGGTGTGCGCATGTGGAAATTTTCCAACATGAGTTCTGCATGTTGGTGAATGTGTGCGTGTGTGCATGTGTGTGAAAGAAGGAAGGAAGAAGACGTCGACAGCAACAGCAACAACAAAGCACATGCCTATGCCGCGCGCAGTGTTGCCATGTCGACCAACTGTCACATGCGTCAGTGTTGCCACACAGACACGCACACGTACACATACATGCACGTAGCAGAGAGCTAAAAACGAAAACCACGCCGCTTTTTTGGTTCCGATTTCATGCTGGCGACTTTTGATCTATTGGGGTTTACTTGAGAGATGATCGACCACCAGTTGTAAATGTGTAATTTTGTCGTTTGCAGGAGGACCTAATCACCAAAAATGGCTTCATTATACGTGGGTGATTTACACCAGGATATCACCGAAGCGTCACTATTCGACAAGTTCTCCACTGCTGGCCCAGTTCTATCCATTCGTGTGTGCCGCGACGTGATCACCCGTCGCTCATTGGGCTATGCCTACGTCAATTTCCAGCAGCCAGCCGATGGTGAGTAACGATCGCTAAACATTACATTACTCCTCCCTTAAGGGGGGAGGCCCCACAATGACACAAGCAGAGAAAACACGTGTACAATTTTTTTGCAATCGCACTCACACATACACACAAACAGCAGAGCGTAACGTTCGCGTCTGAGTGTGTGTGTGAGAGTTAAAATTCCAGTTTTTGTGTGGTTGAAAGTGAAAGAGAGAGCAAAAGGGGGAGGAAGAAGAGTGAGAAGAAATAAACAGCTGGCCAGTCATTAGTCCAGTCATCATCATTGCCATCAACACAAACTGGAACGTTCCATACACCACAAATTGCAATTCTGATGCTTTAATATTTCGCTTCACAACAGCTTATCGCACACACCACGCCCCGTTTTTGCCATCGCCCCGTCCCGTCCCGCAATGGCGTCAGTTTTGTTTTGCCTGCATCATTATTGTATCCAAGTGGCCTCTCTCTCACACCCTCACACACACTCGCGGAGTTGTGTATAGATGTGTATGTGTGTTGGTGTGCGTCGTAAACATGTGTTTATTGTTTATGCCCAGTGCGCGCCTTTATAGCATTTGAGAAACTCGCTTTATCTATTTATAGGTTAGATTTGATTTTGCGAATATCTTAACGCTTTAACATTTCACGTGCCGCCGTGGCAAAATTTTGTACCATAAATACTTTTCACTTTTTGTGTGGTAACTTTCACTTTTTAAAGCCAAAATGCAAGTCCATCGGCAGATGCGCGCCTTGGATTCATTCATATGCTGCTGCTGCTGCTGCTGCTGCTCATTCATTCATTAACACGTGTAAATTCTTGGCATGCCAAAGTCCAAAAGACCAACACTTCAAGCCATGTTTTTCTCTTTGTTTTGCCTTGAAAAACGAAAACACAACTTCAACTTTCACCACAAAACTATAAACTACGCGTCTCACAGCTTTTGTTGTTGTTGCTGCTGTTGTTTTTGATTACGAAAAGGTCGTTTACATTTCGGTTTATTTTTTTTTTATTGAATTAACGCACGGATCCGTCTGTGTGAAAGCGTAGTCATCACATTGTTGCATTCCGCAAAGTTTACTGAACTTCGCCTTCTGCTCTCGTGTTTATTTATTTTTTTTAAATTATTTTTGAGGTTAGAAAGAGTCGTGCAACTTCTACCCATTGGTTGGTCAAATTATAGTAACCATTTTGAGCCGACTAAGATTCAAAGTTGCTAAATTAAGCTACGTAACTTACCATGTGAATGAGTCTTCAATTGTCATTTGCAGAAGTAGAAGCGTTACAGCATTAAATCTATGTATTTTATCAGTGAGAAGGCAACTTCTACCCATTGGTTGGTCAAAAAACCTTATTTTGAGCTGACTAAGATTCATTGTTGCTAGATTGAAGCACGTAACTTACCATGTAAATGAGTCTTCAATTGTCATTTGCAGAAGTAGAAGCGTTACAAAAACCCTGTTCCTAAAAATGGCACCTTATACCCTTGGTCAATATGTATTTACCCTGAAATGACTGAGATTTGAAGGCGCCAGAGTAAAGCACGCAACTTACCCAAGTTAATGAGCACAATAATTGTTATTTACTTGAGTGTAGAAGCTTTACACCTGAATAGAGTTCAATTTAGAGTAGTCTTCGGCAACTTCTACCCATTGGTTGGTCAAAAAACCTTATTTTGAGCTGACTAAGATTCATTGTTGCTAGATTGAAGCACGTAACTTACCATGTAAATGAGTCTATAATTGTCATTTTCAGAAGTAGAAGCGTTACAGCATTAAATCTATGTATTTTACCAGTGAAAAGGCTTCGGCAACTTCTACCCATTGGTTGGTCAAAAAAACTTATTTTGAGCTGACTAAGATTCATTGTTGCTAGATTGAAGCACGTAACTTACCATGTAAATGAGTCTAAAATTGTCATTTGCAGAAGTAGAAGCGTTACATTTTAAAAATTATCAGATAATAGCATTGAGCAACTTCCACCCATTGGTTTATGGTTATTTATTTATTTTTGGTTTATTTTGACCCGGCTATGATTCAAAGTTGCTAGCGAAATGTTGTCGCAGACTTGACTTACCATGTGCCGAGGTTGCCATTGCTCATTGCAGAAGTATGAAAATATGGTGTAATTTATGAGCCATAACCTTAACCACCAAACTCGTTTCAGAAAACAACCGAAATTAGCAGAAAAATAAAGGATATATTTATTAAACATCAGTTATATTATTATACACTTGATGAATTATTAATAAATCATTTTATCCCACCTTATCTTCTTTCTATTTGATTAGCTGAGCGCGCTTTGGATACAATGAATTTCGACTTAGTTCGTAATAAGCCCATACGCATTATGTGGTCCCAACGCGATCCTTCATTGCGTCGCTCTGGCGTTGGCAATGTGTTCATAAAGAACCTGGACAAGGCCATCGATAATAAGGCCATTTACGACACTTTCTCAGCCTTTGGCAACATTTTGAGCTGCAAAGTGGCCACCGATGAGAAGAGCAATTCCAAAGGCTATGGCTTTGTGCATTTTGAAACAGAGGAGGCTGCCAATACGTCCATCGACAAGGTCAATGGCATGCTGCTCAATGGCAAGAAGGTCTACGTTGGCAAATTCATCCCACGCAAGGAGCGCGAGAAGGAGCTGGGCGAGAAAGCCAAACTCTTCACAAATGTCTATGTAAAGAACTTTACCGAGGAATTTGATGATGAGAAGCTTAAGGAGTTCTTTGAGCCATACGGCACCATCACCAGCTACAAAGTAAGTTTATTAGCACCATAACATTTAAGAGATTGATTGTTAACATACGAGTTTGATCATAGGTCATGTCCAAGGAGGATGGCAAAAGCAAGGGCTTCGGTTTTGTGGCCTATGAGACCACTGAGGCTGCTGAGGCCGCCGTCCAAGCACTGAACGGCAAGGAAATGGCCGAAGGCAAGTCACTGTATGTGGCACGTGCCCAAAAGAAGGCCGAACGTCAACAGGAGCTGAAACGCAAATTCGAGGAGCTTAAGAAGAAGCGTCACGAATCCGTATTTGGCGTCAACTTGTACGTGAAGAATCTGGACGATACCATTGATGATGATCGTCTCCGCAAAACATTCTCGCTGTACGGCACCATCACATCGGCCAAGGTCATGACCGACGAGGAGGGCCGCTCCAAGGGTTTCGGTTTCGTCTGCTTCATTTCGCCAAATGAAGCTACTTGCGCCGTCACCGAGCTAAACGGACGTGTGCTCGGCAGTAAGCCACTGTATGTGGCTCTGGCCCAGCGTAAGGAGGAGCGCAAGGCACACCTCGCTACACAGTATATGCGCCACATGACTGGCATGCGTATGCAGCAACTTGGACAGATATTCCAGCCGAACACCGCCAGCGGTTTCTTTGTGCCGACAATTCCGCCTAGCCAGCGTTTCTTCGGTCCACAGATCACACAGGTGCGCAATACACCGCGCTGGGCTCCACAGGTGCGTGCCCCAGCTGCTGTGCCGAGCGTGCAGCCAGGCGCTGCCTCCGCCGCTGGTGGTGGATTCCAAGGTGCTGCCGGTGCGGTGCCCACACAGTTCCGCCAGTCGGCAGCCGGTGCCCGTGGCGCACAGCCTCAGCCAGTGCAGGGCACGCATGCCGCTGCCGCCGCCGCTGCGGCCAATAATATGCGCAGCTCTGGGGCCCGCGCTATCACTGGCCAACAGGCGGTTGCTGCAGCCAACATGCAGATCCCTGGCGCTCAGATTCCCGGCGGTGCTCAGCAGCGCACTGCTAGCTACAAATACACAGCCAACATGCGCAATCCGCCAGTTCAACAGATGCAGCAGGCTCAGCCAATGCAACAGCAGTTGCAGGGCAACAGTAAGTCGAATGTCAAAAGTAAATCGTCTGAAGTTTGTGGTTTGCTAATCTTATTTATGTTACAGAGCAAGAAAAACTTGTCGCCTCTTTGTTGGCCAATGCTACGCCACAGGAGCAGAAGCAGATCCTGGGTGAGCGTCTTTACCCGATGATTGAGCGCATGCACGCCACACTTGCTGGCAAAATCACTGGCATGTTGCTCGAGATTGAGAATTCCGAGCTTATGCTTATGCTGGAGGATAAGGAGGCGCTCAAGGCTAAGGTGGAAGAAGCTGTGGCTGTGCTGCAGGTTCATCACGTCACCGATGCCATTAAATAAGCTCGAACAACAAAAAAGCGGATTAAACATTTTTACAAATCACTCGACACCTAAAAATGTAAGTTACCGCTGTTAAATTTTTTATGTACACTTTCTGCAAATACTTATGATACTTTTTTTTTTTTCAGTTTTTTCCCTCATTCACTTTCAATTTTATAAAAACAGAAATAGTTCGCATATTGATGCTCCATTCAAAGAAAACAGCGCATCGAATGACGAAAGAAACGAGAAACAACACTAACAAAAGAAAAAAAAGAGGGGATAGGAAACTGCAGAAGAGCCGGTTATTTTTCTATCGCGACGAACCATAAACAATTTCAATCATTTAATTTCGAACGCATTTACGCAAACACTTGAACCCTGATCTGAAGAAGTTAAAGACCAGCTTTCAACAAAATACACTACGCAACAGGCACAGAATTTTATATATATATTTATATAATATATACGCAGATATATAGTTTTCATATTTTCGCGTCTCAACTGAAATGAAAAAAATAAGAACAACCGAACACAATGAAGAGTATGTAAACACAGATACACTTGATATACATATTTATATATAGATTTATGTGTATATTTATAAATATATATATAAATGTATACACTATTTTTTTTTTTGCTAAACTGAATATACGTTTATTTTGTATGCGTAAACACAAAGTGCAGTATAAATGATAACAAATGCAAAAAAAAAAAAAGAAAAATAAACGGTCGTGAAATTAGGCAAATAATTGAAATTGTTGTGACATTCGTCGCTCTTAGTTTCTTGTAGCATCCATAAGCAAACACTTTAAAAGAATTTTCGTACACTATTTTTATGTTTTTTAATCTTTCAAACAACATCAACAAATGCGAAAGTAAAATGTAATATTTTTTCTGTAATTTCAACAAGGAAAAAGTCACTTTTAAAAAATATGAAAAAAATAATACAAAAAAATTGCAAAAATGTTAAAATAAATAAAAACGAAAAAATGTAAAAGAAAAAACGAGAGTTATAGAGCAGAGAAAAACAAACCAACAACAAAACCAACAACCGCAAGAATATGAGAGTCAAGTTTTTGCTACTTTGAAAACCAACAAAAAATCAATATGTTGAGAAAAATACAATTTTAAAAACAAACATAAACGCAAAAGAAAAAAAATGAAAAACCCATGCAAAAAAATTGAAAAATCTATGTAAAAACTAAAAAAAAAATATATACATACATATATAAATATATTAAAAACATATATGAAAAATACAAGAAAACATGAAGAGCGCTAAAGCGCGAAAAATCGCGTTAAAAGAATTTCGAGAGGGGAAATGCGATAATGCAAGATTTTTATGTTTATTATCAACAAAATAAAACAGTAAAGTAAATTTCATTACAATTTGCATATATATATATATGTGTATATATATATATATATAATATATTGAAAAATTGAAGAAAAACGTGTAAAGCGAGCGAACGCCAAGTTATTTTTTATTATTTGCGTTCAGCCTTTTGTTAGATAAGTCGTTTTTACACCATGCATACGATTATTAAACAAAATAAAACAAAGGGATAAAAAGATAAAGTGCGCATATAGCATGCAGTGAAAATAAAATTCATATTTTTTTATTAAACAAAATGAAAAAGCAAGCAAAAAAATATTTGAAAAAATTGCAAAATACAAAAAACATTTATATACGCAAAACAGCCGCAAGAAGATATTTCAAATATATGTAACAACAAAACCAACAAACACACATAACCAAAACCCGATTTGGAATATTAAAGATTTTTTGAGTATTTTGCTGAATAGATCAGATCAAGCGAATTAAACACCTTTACTTTTTTATTCAAATTAAAGACATAAATGCAACACATACACACTCAAACACATTTTATATATATATATAGATATATATATAGCAGATATATATTTAAAGCGATATATAAGCAAACAATAATTTGTATTATTCAAAATCGTGACAAATATATAAACGCCGCTTTTGAGCCAATTTAAGAAAAGAAATAATCGAATGAGTTTTTGAAGTAGGCGCACACCAAGCAGTCAAAAAAAAAGTCAAAACTTTGTACACCCCTGAAAATTTAATTAAATAAAATTCCACTTCGGCAAAAACACCAACAAGAAATGTTTCATTTAACTTTCAGCAATGGGAAATCGGTGAGTTTTGAATACAATCAAGTGGAACTCAAGCCCACAAAACATTGTCCAACCCGCATAATTCATTAGTATGTCATATATGTATATTCGCAAGTTGCTATTTTTATATTATGTACAATCAATGTACGAATGTTTCGATTTGCCGCAGTCCATTATATAAGACGCCGTACATGTGTTCTATAACATTTCATTTATTTCTATAACGCTCAAGTATTTTTTCAAGACAAAATAGTTTAATAAATAATTGTAGATTTTTAATAAACAATTTGTGTGCTTAATGTCTCTTAAAAGTTAAATAAATAAAGTTAGCAATGCAGAGCATATTGAATTATATGAATAAAGTTATTTGGCTATGATGGTTTCGCTAAAAGGAGTACTCTATACTGTCATCCCATCTATTGTGTGACTAGAGCAGGCATCGTATATCGGCTTCGGTGAATATTCAGTCCTCGTCATCGTCGTCATCGGATGGCACGAACAGATCGTTTTCTTCCAAAAAGTTCGCTACGTTCTTACTAATGGTGGCGCCCACAAAGAGTCCAGGAATCACAGCACAGATGATGGCGAACCAACCAAAGGGCATCTCTAGTGGCTTTGGTTTCAAGGCTCCACTGCGGAAGTAGGCACCCGAGTTTAGGCGTAGCCCAATGTTATTGTTGTAAGCACCTTTTCGACGCAGTTGATGAATGGCTACGTTAAGTTGGTTTGCCAAACGTGAGATAACCATTTTGGTGATGTTTTTAGTTGTTGGCTGTCCAATGTAAGTTTTTATTAATATAAATATAGACGCAGAGGCTGAGAAACATCGATGAAACTATCGATATATCAATGTTTTTCAAAAATCGATTTCTTATGCCAAACATGAACTAAATGAATTGCATACCTTTATTGCAGAAAAAATAAATCTTTTTGATGAATTCAGTCTTTATTATTCCTAATAAAAAGCTGTCCTGACCACCAAGAAAAATGTTTAAAATATACTAGATATCCCCGATGGGATATACCAAAACGAAAACCCCGATAATTGGATGGATTAATTTTTAAAACAGGCGCGACATTTAAAAAAGATTATTATTTACAAATCTTTAATCCTAGTTATACTTGTGCCAGTTAAACCAGCCCCATAGCTTTTTAAACAATAAAATTAATACTCACTTACGTCGTCATTCTCTTGTCCACCATGTGTCCCTTTGCCCCAAATTCGCGGTAGTGTTGGGGAAAACAAAGAAACTGCAAACAAAACAATACACAACATTTCAGGCACAAATCATTACATCTATATACATGCATACCCATATAATATAAATTGTGTCTAAAACAATTGAATATTTATTCATTTAATAGTTAATTTTTTTTTTTTTAATACTAATATTAGCTCATATAATTTATTGGCGTTTTAAATTAACTCACTTTTTTTTCTATCGCGCCATACCACATGATCGCCGGGTCGCGCCGTTAATATTAGAAATCCCCATAACGCCAAAAAATAGATTTCAGGCGTCGTACTCCTTTCTCGCCAAATGTTTAGGTTGGATAGACTTCTTTCTCTGTATTTGTGTTTGTTCATTTTTTACAATATTAGCGGTGAAAATTTTGACACATTTTCTCATTGAAAATGTGACTAATTTGAGTACATCCAAATTCAAAAAATAATATAAATATACTTCATAACTAACAGTATATACTGTGCCGTGCGTATTTCCGATAGACAATCGGCAATCCATACTAGCTGGCGACCGATAAGTTAAACAATCAAATAATTAGTTTCTTAAAACTAAATTTTATATTAATATATTTTTGGATTTTCAGTAAAACTAAGGAGGCAATGTTTAATTGTTAAAAGGTGCAAGGCTCTAAAATCAAAATCAATAATGGATATCGATTGGCTTACGTTTATGTTAAATAAGTGTTGGACAACGCAAAGTGCGCGCACAATTTAAGTAAGAAAAGCAAATGTATTTAGATAAAACTGTTTTATTCTTGTTGCTCTCGTGTTACAGTTTACAGGTTTGTTTGTGTATGTGTGTTTACATTGTAGAGCGCTTATAAATGCTCACGGGTTACATTTATATATTATGTATTGTATCAACTAGAAAAAGTTACCTATATTAGCATTGATTGTGTTTTTAAATATACTTTTCTCATTTGAATTTCCTGTGTGATAATATTGGATTTCTTTTATTTATGTTGACATTGGGATGCTATTTCCCTAGTGGTATTGGTATTTGTGCTTTCCACACAATAAACAAAAAGATTGTGTTCAAAAATATAACAAATAAGCATAAATATTGTGGGCTATCAATGCGAATTAAGTGGTAAAATTTGTAGCACTAGCCACATGTTAATAAACAAAATTGTATATACAATACACGCATACAAAATTAAATAAATAAATGCCTGAATGAAATTGGAACTATCTGTGTTCATAAAGTTGTTTATTTTGTGAAACTGGCTAACTTTTTATGACCTTGAAAATACTTTTGTTGGTTATGAAAATTATTTAGGAAACGATTTACGGACGTTTGCTTAGCTTAATACATAAATAACTTAGATAGTAGACATTTGTTATTTTAACTATTACTAGGTAAACATCATGTTATACTCTTTTTTTGACAAATGATATTGTATTTGATAAATCTGATGGAAATAAAAAAGAGCATTCAAGTGGCATGTTTTTGTGTGTTTGTAAATACATATTTACGATGTTATTGCTTAGCTTAAAACAAAATTTAAAATTGCACTAAATATTACAAAAAATGAACAGGCACTAATACAACACGACAAAATAATAATTTACAATTGCGTAGACAACTTGGTTGAATATCGCGCTAGAAATGATAATAAATCAACAACTGATAATTAAATCGACTACATTTTGATATTGTTTGTGATTAACTGATGAGAAAGTTGATTATTGGTTAACGATATTTGAAAATGAAAATGTGTTTTGCTGGCACCACTTGACAGTGGTGTTTCAATATCACTGCTGCCAAAACTGAATCATTGGCCCAGATAATGAAAGAGCGGACGGGAGCAAAAGCACGAGTCATGATTATACAATTTTTTCATCTATGACAAATCGGTGCAGAATGTTTTTAAGTTAAGTCAAATCACATAAACATAAACTCATCAGCCTAGAGCAACAATAAATACAATAAAGTGTTAATGAATTAAATATGTACGAAAACAACAGTCATCTATCGTCGACTGTTTGATACCCGGTACCTATAGCTGCGAGGGCAAGATTCAAATTAATATAGGAGTTCTTAACAAGCAAGTGTAATCAAAGATGGAACTCGGCGCTTTGGTTTCAAATATGAAATGAATTATTTTTCCCATGGAGGAAACAGGAAGTTGTGAAAATTATAGGAAGACAGACAGACGGCGTGGGTCATATCGACTCTGAAGTCAACGCAGAAATATAATTTGTTAGCTGATTCACATTTCAATGATTCCACTACATAGCGAACATAATCAATATACTTTGCATAGATGAACACAAAGTCGCTTTATCTTTGCACTCTTTGGGTATCGGGTATAAAAACTTATGCGATCATGACACTTGTTAGGGATTGATTTGCGTTCCAATACAGGGAATACAATTAGTTAAATCGACACACACGTGTCCAGAACAAATTAAATTTGTTGTTCTCTTTGCTTAGTACAAAATTGCAATTTTCGGAGCGTTACATTTTAATGAACGAAATACAAATGAAGGGGGACACACTTTGTATAATTTACCTGAAATTGTAAATTTTTTGTTGAAAATTGCAATTTTCTTACTGACATAATGTGGAGGGTAAGGGGAGGGGGTACATGGTGCGTGGCGAGGTGGCATAAGCGTTTCTGGGGGAAGGGAATTAAAAGGAGGGCGTCTGGCATCCTTAATCAAAGTCCCCAATGGGCGTTCGATTGTTGCCGCTGCCGCTGGCACTTTTGCCCTTGGTGCTGCTGCTGCCGCTGCTGCTACTGTTGCGATTCAAATCCATCGGCTTGGCGGAGCTGGGCGTGTTGGCAGCTGATGAGGATGACGATGATTCATCGCTAGGTCATAAGTCATGGAAACGCCGCACATCCTCCCAATAGTGCGATGGTATCTCGAACAGTTTCGCGGGTATATTGTCGCGAAACTCGAACTTCTGAAACGTCACCTTCGCGGTGACCGTGTGCAGCACAGGTATCTCGATCTTAACCGGAAAACCCGTCGGCAGTTTGAATGTAACAAATTCGCGCAGCTTATTGATATGCTTGAGCGGTGCCACCACCTCAAGCACATCGAGCAGCATCTCCACGCTGAGCGGAAAATCGGCGCTCATCGCAACCGTGGCTCGCAGCGTTTTGTTCGATTGCTTGTGGACTGGTGTCCGGCCCAATTGCGGGCACTTTCCAACGGGCGCACTTATGTACTCCGACCAGGTGACGCTTGTGACCGGTGGCGGTTGCAACGAACTGCGACGCGGCAGCTCCGGCAATGTGAGACTGCTGCCTGTTGGCGTCGTTGCCGCATTCGAATCTAACTGGCCGCCGACGCCGCCTCCGCCACTGCCACCTTTAGTGATTGTCTCGACAATGGCGCGATTCTTTTGCAAATCCTCATGGGACAGATGCTCGCGTCGCTTGCGCTGCTTCAGCACCAGGCCCTGTATGGTATAGATCTCGCATTGATATTGCCCACCAATCAATTCCTTGCGATTCGCTCGAAACAGCCAGCCACGTTGGGCGCGCGCAAATTGTATTGTCTTCGTGGACATTTGGGTGGCCAAGATGTCCGTGGACATGAGGACATCCACCTCATCCTCCATGTCGGACTCCTCGTAGCGCAAGCGCTGATAGCACTGCTGCTCATTGTCCAGCAGCACCAACGACTCATTGGGCGGCGCCTCGCCGCGAAACAGAAACGAGATGTCGCCGCGATCCCAGCGCATATCATTGAAGTCAACCAGCGTGGTGTCCAGGCGCAACGAGGCACCGCATTTGTACAGCCGGCAAATGTCCGAGGGCAGGATCCTGGAGACGAGCGGCAGCCACGACTGAAAGTCCCACTTGAACTCCATATAGAAGTCCTGCATTTGCTGCAGCGCCTGCACGAGACGCTCACGACGACTCTCCATGTGCTCGCGCGACTGCAGCTTGAGCATGCGCAGCACCTGGGTGATGGTCTGTCGGTGGCCGTAGCTGATGGCCTCGGCCAGCGGTGACCAGCCCTCATTGTTCTTCACCTTGACGGGCGCATTTTGGGCCAGCAAGAGGCGCACACAGCAGTTCCTGCCCAGCATGACGGCCAGGTGTAGCGGTGTATTGCCGTGCCTGTCTCTGGTGGCCAACTCACTGCTGGCTGTGCTCAGCAGCAGGCGACGCTGCAGTGTTCGAATGTCATTCTCGAAAACGCTGCGATGCATTGGATACTCGACGCAGTCATCGGGCAGCGGGGCAGGTTCGGGGGCAGTTGTTGATGGTTGTTCTTTTGCTGTTGTAGCTGTTGTTGTTGTTGTTGCTGCTGTTGTTGCTGCTGTTGTAGTTGCTGTTGTGGCTGTCACTGTTGTTGTATCGTCATCATCGTCGTCACCCTCGCCCGCCGATTGATACTCATCTGATTCGGACTCATCGTCGTCACTGCTCGTCTTCTGTTTGGGCTGCTCCACCTTCTGACTCTTCTCGCACTCGCCCACTTTTTCGTTGGACATGTTTCACTCACCGACGCTGTATCGAACACACTTGGCGCACAATTTATGCACTTTTTATAAAAGAAATTTACTATTTCGCTTGTCCAAAAACTGCTCTGTTTATTGATTATTATTAGCGATGGACTAAGCGCAGCGCTGTGTTCCACATATCGATAATGTATCGATTAGGCGCGAGTTCACTTTACCATGCATTTGAATAGTTCTACTCGCTATGGCAACGCGGCAACTCTAATTTCACACAATATTTAACGAAACATTAGTAAATATAAAATATTCAATTTGACAGAAATCCAGGCATAGCATTGAAACAGCAATTCCACAATGCAACCTATAAACATGATGGTTGCGCAAATTAATGCAAATCAGCCGTCTCCAATGGGGCTTTTACACGGTCCATTTCCATTTGGGTTTGGGGAGTGCGAAGCAAATTGTTGTTTTTTTAACATCTGTGTAGCAGAGTGACCACCACCAAAATATCTAAATTTTACTAAACACCGTTCAAATATACCAAAATACTGAACAGCTCTGATAATTGCCACCTGGAGATACCGATATATTTTAATAATGTGTGGAAAAGGTGTGCCATTTTAAAAAGCTTGTTAATTGTGTTTAAAAAAAAAAGGACAATAATATAAATTCCCTGCGCAGAGAATTAAAACCAACATATCTCCGGATTATTTTTAAATTAGATAATAATATTTATATTATAGTAGTAAAGGTTTATGTCCTTGCTGAACGAATTTTGTTATGAGAAACTGAACTCTAGATGGCGCTAGTATCACAGGGTGCCTCAACTTGGGTTATTTGATGGAAGAACTTTTCGGGAACATATTTTGAAAATAAAACGCTGCTTGTTAATTTCAATACTAGTTCAACTTTGTGAGTTACAATGGCTCATCAACAAATGAAGGCAAAAGTTTTAATCAAAAGGTGGAAAAAGTTCTGCCGACCAACGCAAATCTAAACAAAGTACACAACAAGTTTAGTTTTAAAATTATTTGGAATTAATGTTTTTTGTTGTTCGCATAAAATATGTGAACCTTTTCCTTACTTTTTTGTTGTTGAGTTGTCTGAGCTTTTAATTATGTGAAACTTTGTAGATGTTGCCTCTAACGGACTTGCGAGCATTGAAAGTTGCGTTTGCTGCAACAGCCCAGAATAGAAAGTTGCCACATGCCGAATATAAATATTCGTTTGTTTGCATACGTATTCGTATTCGTATTCGTATTCGTATTCGCTTATTGGCAAAGCGTTGACAAAATTTATGTAAGAGCGATTTTTAATTTCAGATAAAGTTCGCTTGGCTGTTGATTACCTGTCTTGGTGCGGCATTTTGTGGCAAGTATAAAATGATAAATGCATTTCCATTGCATAACGACGAGCGTTTTGGAATTTATGCGGCCGAACAAAATGTCACAGCAATTAGCTAGGCGCTCAGTGTGTGCGTGTGCGTGTAAGTGTGGGTGTGTGTTGCAAGTGTTGCAAAGAGTTCATTTAAATATAAATGCTGTTAAGCTGCGCTGACCAAAAGACGTCACGCTGTAGGAGGACGAGGGACGCCAACGACACCTGGCGATTAATTAAAATAACTGTTTATCAACACGAATTAATCATATTTAAACATGCTGCAAGCTCGTGAGACCGCATTCAAAAGTGGCATGCAACCGCCGCGCCGTTTGGGTCATGTTAGCAGCGAACCCTTGACGGATGCCAAGCGGGGGCAAACAAACATGAAGCACACGCATGTGTTCCAGAAACTAATAACTGAAGCTTAAGAGGGCAAAGTTTGCACAAAGAATTACAGACTCAACAAGGGTGACGAGGGGTTTGTTGAAGCTTTTGCAAAGCTTGAAAAAAACACAAGAATAAACAATGGTAATTTCTTAAATAGGTACAATTGTTCTATAATAATAATTTCGAAATTACATCTGACAACATCGGCACCGCTCTCAAGAATAAAATTCTAATTATTATTGAACATAAAGAATTTGAGAAACAATATTTCAATCTTCAAACAAAAATGCTTTCTACTTAAAATAAAGCTAACAATGAAATCTAACACCTCATTATCATTCAACATTGCCACCGCATAATTTTAAGATGAAAATTGAGAATAAAATTCTTGAACTTAACAAATCAAAGATTTATTTCAATCTAGAAATAAGAGCGCTTTAAATTCTAGTTTCAAGATTTTTTTTGTTTAGATCGAAAAATTCTCTATCGATGAATCTTTCTGTTCAATTTGTCAACTCATTATTCTTGACTGGCTGCAAGTAAATATAAGTAGATTTGCTTGGCGGTTACGTTTTGTGGAACACGCGTATTTATGGCATGCTTAACTAACCTCAAACAGTGGCCTGCGGCATTACTTTTATCAGCAAACTTTAATGCGCGTGTGTGCAATTAAGAGTATTTCGTGTATATAATATACGTATTATCGGCATATGTTCAAATGTGTTGCACGTGCGATTCAATTTGGATAAACTTTAAAAATGACAGGCTGTGATTGGGTCCATTGCCAGTGGCGACCATCAACCGACACCGTCGAGAGTCGAGAGTCGAGTGACTCGTTTTCTAAGCATTCTGTCACGCGGCTGCCATTAGCCTCGAGCTCAATGGAGCCTTGCAAGCTGCATGCAAAATGCGTTGTAATTGTCAGCTGAATGGACATGTGGACACGGATGTGGATGTGGATGTGGCTATGGAGAGTGTTGGGTTACCCAAAGCAACAGCAAGAGGATGTAGCAAGGAGAGACATCGCAGTGAACACAATTTGAGCCAGTGGCGCGTGTCGAAAGACGCAATGAACTCGTACGTCAGGACACGACGACAAAGGAATTCGTTGAATAACTCCAGGACAATTTCATTTAAACGTATTACAGTGCTTAGCTCTTAAGGTTGATGGAAATCCAATACAGTATTTGAATATATAAAGGGTTTTTCTGAATTTGTATCAACCATCTTATATTGCATATACTTGACTGTCTGAAAGTCTATAACTTTCTTACTTCAGTAAGTAAATTCCCCTCAAAAGAGCCAATTATCCTTGCTAATTGCTTGGCTATAGCTAAATCTGATGTTGATTTGTGTTTCTTTGATTTATGTGTCTGTTGGCTGTCTAAGCCCATTAATAAATTGAGCTGCTGGTCGAGTTGAGTCCAAAGGTGTTCGCAAGACGACATCAATCGAGCATTGGCAAGATAGGAATCGTGTCACCAATTGGCTGCATGTCCTACCTGTTAATGTGTGTGTGTGTGTGTAGCTGGTTATATCCTGCATCCTGCCGGACAATTAACGACGCTTGAGCTGTTTCTTGTTGACTGCCTGCCTAACTGGCTGAGCGTGACAATTGGGCGGCCGGCGATTTATGGATGACGAGAGTTTGATAAGTTGTTGTTCTCGACGTCGAGATGTTGTTTCAACTCGAAAGCAGCCTTTAAATAAACTCCTTAGATGGCAAACCGGCCATTGCACGCAACAATGTTACAAAATAAATTGAGCGCTGCGATTGCCGGCAATCGTCCTTTAACTCGTTTGCACAAAATTCAATTACTTCCGTTGGCTATTACAGGCTCCCATCCGCCGCCTGGCAATATAACTCTACCTCTACCGATACATATATAAATATATAAAAGTATATATTGCTATATATGTATATACATGTATATATTGAAAGCTAGTCCAAGTGCTTTGGATGCGGATGAAATTGCATTTAGGCAGCCGGTGCAACAACTGTGCACGCATTTTATGCAGCTGCTGGAATTGCCAACGGCAAAACGGTGGCAAGGGCGGCACGGAGTTGGGGCAGATACATGGATGCAAACAAGGTGTGTACAAATGTACCCGTTATTGAGGTGTAGAGCAAGGCAAAGAGTATGCGATTGCCAAGTACACACTAAAGTTGTCCATTAGGAGCAGTTGGAGACACCTTAAAGTCAGCTTAATGTTGTCTGCATCACTGATTGTTTTATAATTTCGAAAATAATAGATACAAATATCATCAATATTAAATGTTACAAATTAAGAGTAAATAATTAAGGGTTATTTAATAAAATATATATATTTATTTATTTCAAACCCTAATACTTGTCAACGGTCATCCAAATTTATTTAAATATAATTTAAGAAAAAAAGGAAATTAAAACTAGTGGGAAAACTAGTGATGCTGAGTTTGGAAACGGAAAATTTATCGCGATAGAGTATAATTAGTATTAAAATATTATATTCTATTCGAACACCATTAAAATATACTATACAAAATAAATATAATATTGAACCAAAGAATATAATTCTGTGTAATACATAATGAACAACATTGTTATTTATAAAATTCGAACAAGTCCAGTTGCACCTGACTTTTAAACTATAGTTTTTCAGATTAATAAATAAATTGTATAATCGCAAACAATTGGGGATAATTTAGGTAATGGATATTATTTTTTACTATATGTCAAAATTATACATTATAACTCTAATATTTGATGGGGGGTCAGCTGCTCTGACATCTAGGATATGCCTTTAAAAATTGTATTACATCCAGAAAGTATTGAAAAAAGATTCATTTTTATTATCAACAACAATAATTGATAATACTTTTAAAAAGTAATGTATAAAGAGAGATTATTATTATCAACAATAATCATTGAAACAAAGCTGTGATTAATATTGCAGTAAACAACTGCTCATTTAATTTTTTGTTCATCTTTGTTTTCCACATTTTTCCCAGTGGTTTTCGAGTAGTCTGCATCCAATAGCACTTTGCTTACTTTATCCACTGCCATCTAAATCCCTGCCATGAAGATGGACACATGAAGTGTGCACAGCATGGAGCACAGGTGGGCAGGTGAGAGCAACGACTGCAGTCGAGGCATGAAGTTCAGCTTGAGCTTAAGACGTTGGGAAGTGCACAACAAAGACAATCGAGTGATGCTGCATGCCCCATTTGGGGGCGCCACTTGTCACAGCTGTGTGTGCATAATTGAAATCCCGAATTCTGGCTAAGCGACCAAATCAAATGTGATGTTGTTGGCAACAAAGTTGTTTTTACCGCTTGCCCCATTGAAAAACTAATGTTTTTCAAATAGCATCCGCAAAGGGCGCACACGGCGCCTGCGCAGATATTCATGTGGAACGCATTCGTTTTGTCCATTCTTAAGCAATGCTTTCAGTGGGCGACGCTTCAGTACGACGTCGGCTGGCAAATCAGACGCATCGTCGCAGCATCGCAGCGCAGCCCGTGTCACGAGTTCGTTTAACGGAATTTTAAATAATTGAGAAGCGCGTGAAAAACACTTTTTGAGAAAACTAAAACTAAACGAGCGTCGAATTGCATTTGAAGTACGCCGCAAAGGCTCCAAAGTCCAAAAAGAAAAAAGCAGAAAAATAAATAAAAAAGGGAAAGAGAATAAAAGAAATTGTTGCATGCTTTTAGGCAGCGCAATTGTTAATTGATATTTTCTATGTGTATGTGTGAGTGCGAATGCGAATGCGAATGCTTTTTTGATTAAAGTGCGCGCGTGAATAGTTTGGTGAATACTTTTTGTGTGCAATCAGCGAATGGACGGCCAACTCTTTTGGCACACACAAGCGTCTGCAACTAATTGCCCAGAGCTGGTAAGCGAATTGAGTCCCAGTGATAAGCCAAAAACCAAAGCCCATGCGAGTGTCGGGCAAATAAATGTTGCTATTTAATTGCTCACATCAATCACAACAGCAACAGCAACACACAAAAAGAATTAAGAACACGAGTTTTTTATGCGATTTGTTGCCAATGGCAGTTGACTTTTAAGTGGGGCTGTAGACACATGTTTACTTCCTTTGGCCCAACTTGGCCACGCACATCTGAAATCACTTAGCAATTTGTAGCCAGAGCACTCGATTCAGCATCGCAGTCCTTTCTAGTACTGACAATGTGCCTTTGACATCCTTTCCACAGCTCTTGTCGCTGTCGCTGTCGCTGTCATTGTGCCGTCTGTTTAATTTCACAATTCATTTCATGTCAAACGGCTTGTCAATGGTTCTGCTTTTGGTTTTTGCTAGAATTCAATGGCGCTTTTATGTCTCCTGCTGCCCCAACTTCAGCTTCAAAGCGCACAAAAACCCAAAAAGACATGGCTGTCAAGACGTTTGAAGTTGATGTATTAACTGTTTGCCTTTGCTACTTACTTGAATTGTGCTGCTGCTTAGCATACGAAATATGTCGCCGCGCAAATTGTGAATAGGACGAGTGCTTTTGTTGGACACGAATGTGGCACCTCCAGACGCAGACGCATAAATTCGAGTACTTGCCACAGCAATGTCAGGTTAAGCACTGATCGAACTGATAGACGCTGTTTTTATGGGACGTGCTGAAAATGTGACTTCATTTTGCGAGGCGAAGAGATTGTTGTTACACAGATTGTCCCGATTACGTATTCAAAAATAAGAGCTTCACTGAGAGCATTTAACATTATTTCAAGATTGTAAGCACTGTTAATGCAGGCAGCTGGCCAGTTTCATTCCATGTCCATTAATTAACAATAATCTCAGCCACACACTCGAACACACTCAGAGACAGTCGATAAGTGGCAGGCAAACATCTAGCAAATGGCAGGCATATTAATTTATGATATTACCTGTACGAGTTGCCGGAAATGCCACTTACGAGTAGTTAAGTTGACGTAAGTAATATGCAAATCTCTGTGGTCCTTCAACACGCTCAATATCCAATTAGCCCCTGTCCTGTTCAATAGTCCTGCTCTTCAGCATGGGCTTTGGTTAATTGAGCTCACATCTAATGGGGCACGGCTCTATAAACATATATCTAAACATAAGCCAAATGCGAAGTACTAACAATACTTCAAACAATTTGCTTACCTACCCAAAAAAAAAATAGAAGAAAATATAAGTCTGGCATTTCTCGCAAGTTCGCGGAGCAACGCCTTCGGTTTGGTCTTTTGGGCGGATTTTTCTGGCTTTACTTTTGCTGACTGCTACTTTATGGTAGCCATTAAAGGAAATTGAATATAATTTTGTTTGCTAAGCTCTTCCATAAACTTCCCAAGTGCCCTGGTTGCTGCTATATGATTTCTTCCTGTTTTTCTGTTTTTTTTTTTTTTGTACGCTCTGCCTCTGTTTTGTAAGGTTTTTCATATTTTATTAAGTTCACGCCATAAAAAGGTCGACGGGGCAAGTCAGCCTAAGCGGCCTTAGTTTTAATGGAGTCGGCAGGACTCTCATGCCCCTCTCCACACTTCCACTGAGAGAGAGAGAGTGCATAAATATGATTGAGAAATTTACAAGCTACGTTAGATTTGCAGCTTAACAGTTTACCCTTTGGTCAGTCGAAATGACTGATGAATGTCCAAGACACAGACTCAGATGGATTTGCTTGGCTTGTGGCACATCGTAGACAATAATGCCAAACCTATTTCATCTGCATACTTGTGCATATCCTATCTGAGACTACTTTGTACAACTGTGTAACTGGAGACCACAAAAGCCCTTCATTTTTGGCATCCAAGATGCTTGGACGTGGTGTTTGGCCCACTTGCTTACCGATTTCATTATTTATTTAAGTTCGTAAAAGCAAACTTGCATATTGGAATCAACTGGGAGATGAGAAATGAGAACCGAGAACTGAGAACTGAGAACTGGGAGATGGCAAAATAATAAATTGTTTGCTGCGGTTGTTTGCCTTTGTCTAAGTTGTTGGGCTTGTTTTGGCTGTCACCACATCCTTCTGTTATTTGTCTGTGTTTGGGTTAGATTTGTCGAGTTATCCTTATTGTGTTTCCAATCAAATACAAAAACATTGTTTTCATTTCATTTAAATTTTGATATATTGCCTAGCCCATCGATCGCCCACGCCCTTCTTTTTCATCAATTTAATTTTAGCATCCATCGTCATTGCAATGACCGTTGATGCAGCGATACATTTATTTAATTTTTCATTTTACGGATTTAGTTTTTTATTTTTAGCACGCTTCTATGATCCTTTAAGTTGTCAGCTGAATCCCAAATGCCTTAGCCAACAAAGCTGTAGGGGAGCCATGTTGACGTACCTGGGCCAAGGAAAACAGCTCTCATTGGCTCTGACGTGGCTGTAACAGCTAAAGCAAATCATTTTGTTGATTTTGCTTGGCAAATGTCTTCGACTTCATCTTGCTCCCACGCAGACGGTTTTCATTTTCATTTGTATACGTCCTGAGAGACCACGAACGAAACGAAACGAAACCAAACCGAACGAAACGATACGATACGATACGAAGCCATCAATCAATTCCTTAGATAATGTACTAAGACATTGCTATAATTTGGTGGTAAAAGGTGTGTGCTTGTCGGTTGCTGTGGTTGTGGTTGTGCTTGTGACTGACAGCACTCCAGGGTCAAAGGTTGTTCTTAAATGTATAAATAAAACAGCACGAAAATCAGATTTGCTCCCACTTCTGATCTGGGCTCAAAGCAATTTGGAAAAATGTGTAATTTAAAGTATTTTCACGTTAATTACGGATGTGGAATAAAATGCAAATCGATTAGCAACAAAATTGTCACATTACGTATACGACACGATGGCCGCATTGAGGTTAAATCTAATAAGCATTTCCGGTCGCATGCACGCATGTTATGTTTGGTGATTCTCAGCACTCGAGAGTGGCAGTTTTGAAGACTCAACGCCTCACTGCCCCGTCAGTCCCTGATGCTGCTGCTGGTGTGTTATGTAGTAGAAATTATGCCAGAAAAACCCCAAAGACTCAACCAACTGTCAGAACATAAACACACACAAAGGCTGACAAATCTAGTGTGCGTCGTAGCTTGTTGCTTGTTTATAACTAGGCACAGTTAAGGGTTGTTGTTGCTGCTGTCTGCCTATTTGGCTTTTATAGTTAGCGGCAGCAGCAGCAACAATTTTGGCAAAAGTTTATGTGCGCTGGCAGCCAGAAAGATGCTCTGACGATAAATGTAACTCAACTTGACTTCAAGTTTAGCCATTTAGATTGAAAGATCTCAAACTCGAAACTAGCAAAAATATTTGACGTACTCGCAGCAGTTGAAAAGGGTAATAAGCCGTTGGCTATCTGCTCGGGTTGCAGCCATAAAATCAGGCCACAGGCTAACCACTTGATAGTAGAGCATGTAATTTGATTTCGTTTCTAATTAGCCAGTTACATTTAAAGTTTTCCCTCCAATGCCCCTCCATCCCTCCATCCCATTCAGAGATTTTCACGCAGAACTACACGTGTTAAACAAGTTCATGAACCTCAACTTATAAGTGAGTTATGCAGCGACAAGCTGCCAGTTGCGCATTTCATGCAATTGCAAAAAACCACCCGGAGACATTTCCTCAAGCAACACTAGTATATATATATTTTTATGCACTCTCTGTCTGTTGCACAGTATGTCAGCAATCACTTCATGTCTCGGCTTATAAAATTTAAATAGTTGCAGACATGATTTTGGTTAAATGCGAGTTAATGTTCATTATTACCGTCGATTTATTGAAGCGATTAAGCTGCTTAAATTGCTCTACTCTTGTCTGTCCCTATTTGAATTTGTAGACATTCTTGAGTATCAATAAATAGAAATCAATAAAAGGTTGAAGTTTATATATACAAAAACACGAATCAAAAATTTGTTATTCGATTTGCAATAATATTTGAAGTGCCTCAATGAAACCTTATTATAAATAGAACTCAAATAAATTAAATCCATTCCAATTCAAAATGTATTGAAATTAGTTCCAAGAAAAACACAATTTGTATTGTTGTGTTTTCCACCATCTCGAACTACTGTGCACCTGAGTGACAGTAAAGCATTGTGTTGTCAGCTTTCGCAGTGTTTGCCTTTCGTCCTTTCCTTCTTCCTGTGCCGTTTCCCTCAACTCAACGGTTGCCTAATGTCTGTTTGGTTTCGTGGCATGGCAAGCCTTGTGAAAAACTTATCATAAAAGTTTTTGCAAAAGTTGTCAAGGTTTTTGTCGTTCGTCCTATTCGTCATTTGCAGCGCCAGGCTAAAATAATTATTTATAACTTAAAAGCAAAATATGCGGCAAACAAACTAAATAAAAAGGACACCAGCCGTTCAAGTATAAAACCAATAGACAAATCCTCATTGGCACACGAATAATATATAATATAATTTTTGATGCTTTAATTGGCACTATAAGCAAGCTATAAAAATACTTCTATAGATAGAACCGGGGGAAAGAGAGCAATCGATAGCTCAAGAGCAACGTTCGGCCCACTTGAGGCAACAATAATAATCGCTCGAGTGTGGCAATCTACAGACACTGTCTCCCTGGTTCGTCTCTGTCTGTTTGTCGGTTTGTCAGTTTGTTTGTCTGCCATTGACAGACAGTCATAAATATGGAAAGACATAAAAAAAGCCAGCAAAAACTATGTACTACATATGCCAATGACGACAACTCCACCCAACGTCCCCGTTTCCCTCGCTTCACATCCGCCATCGTCCATCGCCCATCGCCCATCGCCCATCGACATAACAAACAGCAGGATCTGTTTTTCTGATTGTCCTTTGCCAGGGCAACGTTTGATGGAATGTCTGAAATGTCTACAATTTCGGTCTGACTTCGTCCTCAGCCTTAACTTTGCAGCTCCGCTCAGGCGTGTAAAATGAGCTCGGGCTTCTCGACATCTTAAATTTGCTTAATTAATTTAAATTGTGATTTCACTTAAACTTTGTTTTAATTCATAAATTATATCTTACATTTAAAAATTAAAAAGCATTTGTTTTAAAGTTTATCGACAAATCTAACTACATTTTTGGTTTTGATGAAATTTATTTTTAAAGAATACGGTTTCGCAAGTCATAAATATTTTTTTTGTTTATCAACAATGTCTTTTGCTTGTTGTTAGCACGCATTGTTCATAATATTTTCAATTCTATGCATTATTTTTTATTCATCCTAGCAATTGTGTTTCTGTTTTATAAGTTTAATGTAAATTTTGTACTTTTGCTATTAGCATTAAATTGTAAAGTGTCTTTAGAAGTCATTTATGGCACTTTTGTGGCAATTGTTCGGGATAATCTAAAGCAGAAAATGTGCTTTTATATGGTTATTGTCAATGGGTAGACAGTTGTGGCCTATAAACTTGGCCAGTAAATTTTTACAACAATGCGTTTTGGTCTACCTTTCGGGCTGCATCCCGGGGTGGCAATTTTTTCTCTCCGAAATAAAAAAGAAAATTCAGCTAAATGCCATTCAAATTAAATCACCGGCAATCTGTACGGACATCGTGAAAAAAATGCGTGCTAATTTATTTAAATAATTAAAAAAATTTCTCAAAACCCCTCAAAGAAAGAAAACAAATAGCAGCTGCGTCTAGTCAGGTTGTTGCCTTAAGATAACAATTGAGCAGCAGCAGCTGAAGGAGGCCTTCAAACAAAGCGTTTTGCTGAACAAAAGGCCAAAAGTTAATGTGTGCCTAAGTAGCAGTCAGGTCGACCCCATGCACGCATACACTCGCATACACACTAACACACACACACGCAGGCACACGCACACTCACACACTCATTCTATTTGGCCATTAAAGATGCCCCTCATTTTGTTTGGCCAACTGCTTTTTGGGCGCCTTCCGTTGGCACATCCGCCAACTGCCAACTGCCAACTGTCGACTGCCGTCTGTCGTCCGTCGTCTGTCGTCCTCCGTCTGTCGTTTGTCGCCGGCGTCCTGGCCAGGCTTCCTTTTGTTTGCGGCGAGTGCGTTGATTACTTTGGGGAAATGTGCGTGAAAGGTAACGGCGCGTACCTGTCCTGTCGTTCTCTGAGTTGCCTGTTTTGCTGGCTGGCTTCTAGCCTCCTCTGCTATTCAGCCTTGCCAATGAAAATGACTGGCGACTGATTTATATGCTCGTCTTTTGAGGGTTCTTCCCCAAGGCATGCGGTACTTCCTGTCGTCTGGGTTTGCACTGATTTGCTATGCAATAAACCGCTGGATACGATTTTACTATTACTAGTATTTGGCTATACATCATTTATTCGATAATGTGTTCGATTTCCGTAAATCATAATCAAGCAAATGTTTGTCTAAGCCGTCAATTGACAGCAGCTTAAAACAATCTAAAGCAGATAAGAGCTGTTTTTGCTTGCCATCAAAAAGTGATAGCCAATAAGTATTACAACGAATTCGTTAACTTAGAACAAATGTTAAACTTTATTTGATAATTATACAGAACAGTGAAAGATTTAAGTTCACTATATAATTGGGTATTAATTGAACACTTCTACAATTAAATATATGCGATTTTCGATAGATAATAAATTTGTTTTCTCTCTGCTTGGCGATAATAATGCGACCAATTAAATGTATGTTACCAATTGAAATAAATAAAAATGAAAGCAGATCAATTACACACATTGGTTGTGTGATGCGGACAGAATTGTTTAAATCCCAAAATGTCTTGGACTGCGTAGCTTTTTGTTATCTGAAAAATCAGATTCACTGTCAGCAGAGTTTTTAATGTCAAAATAAAATCTATCAGTTCTGTGTCACTAGTAAATGGTAATTGATTGATAATTTATATATAACCAAACTCGGTATTATTGGCAAATTTATAGACAATACTAGTACTTATGGCCACTAAACCGCTTGATATATTATTCAGATGAGTGTTGATTGTATTCGCTTTGATTCAATAATGGTTTTTGAAAGTGCGTCTGAGCGTTCTGTGCGGGCGATTCGCCCATTGGTTATTTAATATATATTTTAATTAAGTATACGCAACGCTGGCGTGGTCATAATATCGCATTATGTTTGATTTACAATGAAATTAAGCGCAAACAGAGTGAAGAGCCAACAAAAATTGGGCGGCATGAAGCTAAAAGGGAAACACTCTGGCGGCCACTTGAATGAAATGCACAAAGAGTTGTGTTTTCAACATTTGCCCATTAAAAACTCATTAACAAGGCACAATGGCTTGACAAATAACTCGAAATGCATTCACTTCCGCACTTCCGCACACACACACACACAGGCAGAAGGAAGATGGAAGAGTCGTTGGTGACCGTGACAGCACGTGTGAGTGCAGTTTTATTCACTTTTAAATGCATTTTATCAGTGTAATTAAGAATACAAGCTGCTGACAAATGCACTCAACCTGGCCGTCGCCCATTAATTTGACAGCCAAAAAGCTGAAAGCCAAAGCAATGCAGCAGGACTCAACTAGAAAATATCCTGTTAAAATGCAATCGATTTATTTGAATGCTTTCGAATTGCAGTGAGAATAATTTATGCTTCAATTCAGATTTTAAGAAGTAAACATTTATTTTGTGAGTCGATCGATTTATTTAAGATTAAAATGGCAGCGTGAATAATTTATATTTCAATTCAGGCTTTAAGAAGTGAGAATTTATTTTCTTACCCGTTGGCTGACTAATCATTGCGACAACAGTTTGCTGTTCAGCTGCTGTTTCACCTCGTCACTTGTCAACCTGCCGATTTGTGGACTAATGAGCGCAGATTTCCTGTCTTTCTCGCCCAAAAACCGCGTGATTTATTAGTGTTCTATTTGTATTCGGTGCTGTACGCTTTTTTCCCTGGCTACATGTGGAGCATTTTATATTGCATGCTTATGGGCGGCTCGTTTGTCATTTCGCTGCCAGCGAACAACAAACAAACAATGGCAAGGCGCCATTTGCGCTTATCTGCACAGCAGGCAAAAGCAGGCTTCGGGCTTCGGGCAGGCTTGCTTTCTACTTACAAATTACTTGAATACTTTGCGCCTGCTGTTACACGGAAACGGAAGTGGAAGTGTTTTACAACACCCACACACACACACACACACATGTATTTACACACAGATTTCTGCTTGCAACTTTTTGCTTCAATCATAAAATCAGAACTTTTTACCCTTTACGGCATAATCAGTGCATGTGTGTGTGTGTGCGGGGGTGTGTGTGTGGGGGTGTGTGAGTGAGTACAACATAAAGTGCCGCTGGCTGCAATTGTCTTGTCTTTTATAGTTGTGCCAGTTGCTTTGGTTTTGCATGGTCAGAGCTGAGCGCGTGAGCACGTGAGTCGTGACTAGTAACGGGAAAAAATGTTTATTAATCGATGAATGAATTAAATGATTATTTAAGTCCATGCGATTATTAATTGCAATTAATCGCTAAAAGCAAAAATAATCATATGATGATATTTTAATTATTATTTTATTTTTTAGTATTACCGACAATAATAAACACGAAAATTACATACATTGTTTATTTATTTAGAATGGAGTTTAAAAATAGTAATTTGTTTAGGCGTGATGTTGTCAGCATATTGCGCTTCTGAGTGCCAGTATCACCCGCCTTGGTAAAAAGGTGTTCCGCCGGCACTGAAGTGCTAATTAGGAAGCACAATTGGTTGTGTACAACCTTTTGAGTATCTATCCTCCCAGGCATTGACCAAATTTGTTTTTAGCTCAAAAAATATAGTGATGGAAATTGCGTCATGCGCCGAATAATAGATTAGTGATTTAATTATTCGGAACCTATAAATCGATACAATTAAATCGTTCATCGCGACACGACTTTTAATTTATTATATTACAGTCACTAACATTACTTAATTATCTATTTAACTTGCAGTTTACATATATGTATTTGTAGTATAGCTTCCCAGCATAGTTCTCTTCGATCTCAGATCACGCGCACATCTCCAATGGACTGCATTGGCATTATGGTCGCTGCGACTACATTCGCCACTTAAGCCTGGATTTTTTCGTGTTTTTATTATAAAAGGGTTGCGCTGTATTCAGTTTAGTGCTGGTGGGAACGGTTCATAAAACGAGCATTAAATGCCACAGATTTTTATTGCTAACCGAAGATATTGTCATAGATTTTGTGCCAGATACCGCTGCGCTGGAACATGGCGCTCGCCTTGGCCTGTTCCATGTGCAGCTGGTAGCGTTTGAGGGTGCGCGGATCAGCGGGTCCCCAGCTGGGCAGCGGCTCAAAGGCTTTCCGTATGCGCAGCCAGAGGCTTAGCTCGGCGGGTTGACTTCTCACTGCGGGTATCGCCCAGAAGAAGACTTGCCCCACACCAAAGACGCTGAGGCACCAGCCAAAAACTGCGGGAATATTGAATTAGTAAGCGACACAATTGGCTCGATTTGCAGTCGGAACTCACCATAAACCCCTGGCAGATAGGTGTAGTCCTTGTACTTTAGGGGCTCGTAGAGGGCGAGCATGTAGACCAGAATGGCAATCATGAGCAGCGGGGTAATGAAGCCCCAGCAGAGGCGATAGTACTTGGAGGTCTTTATGCCCAGCATAAACTCAACATCGCGACAAACTCGCTTCACGCCGTACACCCAGCCGATGGCAATCAGCTCAAAGATGGCCAGCACGAGGGCCACGAAGGTGGCGCCAAAGAAGTCCAACAGGTTGAGCACGAACTGCCCGCCAGGCGTAATGTAGAGCAGACCCAGCAGATAGCCAATGATGGCGATGAAGACCACAATGCGCCACTGCTTGACTTTCACGAACTGATCCTTGAGCACCGTGGTCAGGCAGGAGACCATGCCCACGTTGCTGCCGATGCCCAGCACGAACAGCATGAGGAAGAACAGCACCGAGAAGACCTGAGGCAGCACCTTGAACTTGGCTATGGCATCGGGATAAGATATGAATGCCAGGCCAGGTCCGCCATTGACCACGCTCGATATGTCCGTGGTGTTATTCTCATACGCCAAGTTGCCCAATATGCCAAAGATTATGATGCCCGACAGCAGGGATGTGAACGTGTCCAGGGTGGTGACAATGTTGGCGTCTCTGGAGCAACAATGTGTTAATCAATTGAGCTCAGATTGGAGAAGGTGTTCTCGTAACTCACCTGTAGATGTTCTGGCCGAAGCGATTGTAGGAGGCGTACATCACGATGTTGCCGAAACAAATGGCCAGCGAGAAGAAGACCTGAGTGACGGCCGCATACCAGACCTGGGGCTCCAGCAGCTTGTGCCATTGGGGCTTCAAGAAGTAGAGCACGCCGTCAACGGCGCCAGGCAGCGTGAGAGCCCGGACGAGCAGGATGAGCATGACGACGTAGGGGAAGAGGGCGAGGAAATAGGATGCCTTGCCGGAGCTCTTGACACCCCGGAACATAATCCCCGCAATAATGAGCCAAGCTACCGCCAATGCCACAGCCAGACTCCAGCTGGGATAGCCGATGCCATCATCAATACTCGCCTTCTCCCGCAGTATGATGTTGCTGTTGGAGACAGCGAATGAATTGATAACTCTTCGGGGCTTGGTTTGGCATTGGGAATTCACTTACGTGAAGTAGAACTCTGCCGAGGTGGTTCGAACCTCGGATCCGTTGCCGGGAGCATCGCTCATTGGCAGCGTCTGTGGCGCCGAGTCCAAGCAGCTGGGTCCCCACTCGGCTCGGCAGTAGCTCCATGGCAGCGTGGGGTAGAATGATTCCACAAAGTAGCGCAGCGTGATGGCCATTAATGTGGCATAATAGGTTGTCACAATGCCCGTGGCCAGCACCTGACCGTAGCCAATGCCTGTGGCAAAATGGATACGTCATTAAGTATACCCCGCACAATTAGAGTGAGAATCACATACCGCGCATGATGGGCACAAAGTCGTAGACTTTGACGCTGCCACGACTCGAAAACTGGCCCAGCAGCATTTCCAGGTAGTAGACGGGCTTCCCCACCAGTATCAGCACTATCAGGTAGGGTATCAGGAATGCGCCGCCGCCGTTCTCGAGTGCAATAAAGGGAAAGCGCCAAACATTGCCGAGGCCCACGCTCAACGCAATGCAGGACATTAGAAACTCAATATCATTGTTCCAGCCATCGCGTTTGATGCCCTGCTCCACATCTGCCTCCGTCGCCTCCGGCTCCCCCTTCGCCAGTTCTTTGGTTGTGGTTGTGGTCGATGATGGCGACGGTTCTGCATTGGTTTTGTACTCCCCTGGTATGGAGATCGTGGAGGCGTTTAGCGAGCCCACATACGCTGGATTGAGGTATCCATTGTTATTGCTCTGCTCCATTGGAGTGAATGTTTTTGTTGCACGTGGTTGTGTAGCTGTAAATCAATCAAGGTTACCATTGGTTAGTGGTCAATAGCTAATAATTAGTAGCAATTATTTCACTACGCCACAAACTGGTCTCGCTGTATAAAAACAAAAACAAAACTATCAACACAAAAAAACAAGTCAGTGACCCACTGACAGCAGCGCCGATTATATAACAACTGTTGTGGCATTCATTCACTAAACTGCATCGACCCGAAGGGGCGGGGGGCGGTTACCAACTACGGGTTTAGGGCTCAGCTTGGCAAACTCAAAACAAGTTTCTCGGCAATGTCTCGAATTGTCTAGCACGAAAGGCATTTGCATTTTACAGCTCTTTGTTTACGTTTCTCTCCCTGCGTTCCGGCATCGATGGTTTGCCTTTCGTCTTGTAATGGAGAAGAAAGTGCTTCGCACTCGCTTCAAGTGTGGAAAGTGAAGGATACAATTTCAAGAGATCGCATACAATATTTCCTTAAACATAATATTAATATTGCAGTCGGACCAACATTAAAGTCAAGACGATGCGGTTGGTTGGCATTCAACTGCGTGTATTGGGAAATATAAATTTAAATATCGTGAAAACATCTAATTTTATAGTAGTGGCCAACAATATTCAATCATCGTAATATATGCATAACATATATTATTTTTCTACATGATAAGTGAATAACTTTAGAGCAATCCTGCATCAAAATCTTAATTGCCGATACGAGTATTTAATTTAATTAATTCGTCGACATATTTTCTTGCCATTTATGGTAAGAGCATTCACACTTCGCTATGTCTTTGGCAGTTTTCAGTTGTTTACTTTTGCTTTTGTGATCGTTCGCTTGTTGTTGTTGCCTCAGTTGTTTGCTGTTGCCACATTTGCAGTTGCATTTGCGCATGCGCTATGCACAGCACGTTGATTGTTCTCGCAATTAATGGAAAGTGAAGGTGCTCAAAGCTGTTGCCCTCGCTGTGAAAATGTCAGCGGAAGGAGGAACGTATAATTATAAATTGCAATCCAGCTAGAATTGGCAGTACGTTTGGGAAGTGCGATATGAGCGTCGCATTGAATAGTTATGAATCAATTATTATTTTATTGGAAACATATAAATATGGATGCTAGCCACGATGCTATCATCTCCTTACCAAGCAGTGTTTGGACACGTTTGAGTCATAATTAATATTATATTCAAGTGGTCTGCGATAGACACATCAGACATCAGACATCAGATAAAGTCACCACAAGATAACGATCTTGTGAACAAATAAACCCATAAACACCGCAATAAACTCAACCCCTCGGGTTAGCACAACAATATCAATTAAACGATATGCCGCCAGTTATCAGTTATGAGATGTCTAGCCGTTGCTGTTTCCAGCGAATACTATCACTGCCGACATCTGGTTGGTACCTTGACCTATTAAACACTTCTTCATAGCCATGGCAATAGACTTGAGTTGGTGACTATAAATAGTTGTGACACTGATCTCCACCATCCGAGTGTATGATGTTTACATGGCTTAAACGAACTGGGTATTATTAAGACCGACAACTGAATTTTTATAGTTTTATAATATTTGAAGCGGCTTTGTTTTAACAGTTGGTTTAAGCCCAGCTGGATGGCACAAGAAATCTGTTAACATTTTATCAATTATAACTTGCACGCGACCACAATTGTTTATAATTGTGGTTTCGCTTATTAGTTTATTGTGATAAGATCTATAAAACTATTGGTAGTTCCAACTGTTGACAGTGCCGCTCAACAGTAAACTCACATGTATAATATTCGACTGTTCCGCGAATTCGTTTTCTTCCACGTCACGTCACGTCACCTCACTTGTTAGTTGTCAAAATTGGCTTAAGCGTATGCAAAATAATTAATCATTTTTTCAAACTACGTTTTAAGCTCGAGTTTGGCAACGTATTTAATTCACGGGTTCCGTGTATTTTTGTTTTCTTATTTCAACGGCGCAAATAATTATGTATATTTTTGTCATTTACTTGTTCTCTTTTCAGCAGCCTTAAGGTATTCAAAAAAGGCTTACTTCACTTCAACCGAACTGTTCGCGACGAGTGCCAAACACTAACTGAGCGGATCGGCGCAGATCGGTGCAAATTGTTGTTCAGCAGCGTCGTAACGTCTCGGCGGGAGAGCGTAACGGTAAAAGGCGCTCACACTCTGACCTAGAGTAAGACAGGTATTTACCAATATATTGAGATTGTAAATGGGTCACAGCATTACCATAAAGTATTGAATAATATTTTAGAGGACGTTTCCTGGTCAATACTAACACACTAACTTCGATTCACTCTTTCTATGCAAAGTGTCGACTATTGAAATTATAATAATTGACGGCTATTATTATTATACTAATAACAAAGTAATTTCCGTTTCATGGGAAAAGTCGGGTAATTTAAATCACCTTGACTACACGCTGTTCTCAGAATAGATCCAACTTCTCTAATGTTTCTATCATTCAAATTATTTCAACGATTATGAGTAACCCTTATTACGAGTTAACAAATTATTTACTTGAACGTCTATCTGTGGGTTATTCAACTCTGTTTACAAACAGGTATTTAGCCATCTGGAATTTGGATCTTTATACCCGCTACCCATAGGGTAGAAGGGTATTATGACTTAGTGCCAACAGAAAATGTATGTAACAGGCAGAAGGAGGCATCTCCGACCCCATAAAGTATATATATTCTTGATCAGCGTCAACAGCCGAGACGATATAGCCATGTCCGTCTGTCCGTCTGTCCGTCTGTCCGTCTGTCCGTCTGTATGAACACCTGGATCTCAGAGACTATAAGACATAGAGACACCAAATTTGGCAAAAAGGTCCCTTCATACCCTACGCAGGTCAAGTTTATTTCAAAAGTTGGATGCCACGCCCCCTTCGCCCACAATAAGCATTTATCTAGAGAAAGTCAAGTTTTTTTTTATGTAAATCGCGAAAACCTCCAAAAGTTCTTTGTGTAATGATGTGTAATTTGGTAACCCATCTGCGCTTGACACTCTTAATATACCCTGTAATTTTGGTACAAATCGGATAAGTAGAACAAAAGTTATTCGTGAAATTATTTATCAAAATTTTTGTGCCCAGTGCATATGGACGTTTTAAGTGTGTGAATGACCTAGAGATATCAAATTTGGTGACAGTATTCATGTAGCTCTTACGCAGATCAAGTTTGTTTTAGATTTTTGCCACGCCCCTTTCCGCCCCCAAAAACTGTAAAAGCCGTAATAATAGACCTAGAGCATTGAATTTTGGTATGCATAATAACAATGATAGTCTGAATGACTCCTGTAAATTTGGTTGAGATCGAATAAAAAACGAGGAAGTTATTAAAGAATCCATTTTGTATGCAAAATTCACTTGCAGCTGCTCACGCATTGTTTGTTTAGTTGACAGTGTGACCATGTCGGTGTTGTGGATTTTTTCCCGCTATTTTCAAATATATACACACAAAACACAAGTTTCAGTATATTTTTGGTATATTTGTTGTTAAAATATCATTAAAATTTTTTTTTTTCTCTCGAAATGGGTTGCGGGTATCATACGGTCGAGCACTCTCGACTGTAGCTTTCTTACTTGTTTTGTTCTGACGGCAACTCTTGCATGATTAATATGATGTTTATAATTGTGCTTTATTGCCGAATAGGAACAGGTTTTACGATCGCAATTGTAACGATAAGTGAGAGAGAGATGTTCAAAATGAGTTTGGCTTTACAATAATTAGATTGCGTATGGCCTGATAAGCCTCTTATAAATGTCAATCGCAAGACACACAATTAAAGCGATATACTCGATACAAATATTGCAATGTTGCAACTGCATCATTTCAATTTGCGTGCAAAATGTGGCTAAACACATGGCAGAGTCACCTCAATGGTAAAAGTGGTTGATGTGTGTATCTGTGGCATAGAGCAACATTTTAATTGGATGCAAATTGGGAAAGAGCTAAGGAAGAGTACACAGTTATGGGCTGTGGTTAAACTGAAGCAAAAACTCATGTTTTTATCTCGCAATTCGGTTTTTGGGGCATTAACACGAAAATTGACCGCAATAAAATTATTTAATTTGAGCAACGGTGCGTTACGCGTTGATTAAAACAATTCAATTAAAATTATCAACGGTGCTTTAAGAGCACACAAAACACATTTATCGAACCTGCATAAATAAATTATTGAAAATGACAATTAATGTATTTTTGTTGTTATAATTAAACACGGTGATAGAATAAACACAAGTACTCATGTTACCTTTTTTTTCAAAACCCTTTACAACATTTAATGTGTAATTAATTTGTAATAATTCGCTTGAAGTGGTTAATCTCTTTATATATTTGCTGGCTTTAAATACCCTGTTAATGGCGGATGGCGGAAGTAGTAAACAACTACGTTTTATTTCAAAGAGTTCAGTTTATATATTTTCTGTCTACAGAATAGCTGCGTGTCGCTTATTTATTTATTCGGGAATTTGTGACTTTAAAACATTCATAATATGCACTGGCAATGAGCCAAAGGATTTATTATTATCTGACACACAATACATATGTAGTTCAGTAAATTGATAAGTTAATTAGTGTTGGCTAACGGGAAACGTAAATAAATGAGTTTCTCTATAAGCCAACGCATGACTTTTAAAACCAATAAAGATGACTTTGGCACCAAATAAATAATAAAACAAAAATAAAATTAGTTAATTAACGAATGTCCTTGATTACTTCTATTTAAGTGTAGCCAAGTTATTTTTCCTGTTTAATTACTGCTGTAATTGTTGTTCTTTTTTTTGAATGGAAATTACACAAATATCAACAATTAACTCTACCACTCTAGATTGGGCATTTAGCCAACTGCGAATTTATGGCCCACAAAAGCCACTCGCAAATTTTCTCAGTCATTTATCAAGTGCCAGCAGCACATAAATCTATTGGCTAAGCAAATCGCAGTGACAACTGTTTAACTGGCACTGAATTCCTGCCTGTCGCTGGAGCTAAAAGCTAGAGCTAGAGCCAAGGCAGAAGCCAACAAAATCTAAGGGCAAGCTCGCAGGCTGCCGCCACAATCGTTGTCCTTCGTCACGCAATTCTTGGGTTGCTTGCTTTGTGTTTTTTTTTTTTTCGTTTGCCAAGGCATTAAATTTTATAGCATTTACCTGTTCGACATTAAAAACAAAAGACACAAATGTCACACAATCCAAACAGATGGTGGGCTACAGCAAAAGGTTGTTGGTCAACGCGAAAATGGCACGGGGAAAAGTGGAAAGTGGAAAGCCAGGATGGCAGGATGGCAGCTTGTTTGTCGCTCTTGATTTATGCTGTTAAACAACATTAAGAATTGATGATTTAAATTTAGAGCTTCGCTGATTTTGTTTAGTTTTATTTGTGGCACATCGCATAATTAATGTGCCTTTGGGGTGTTGTTAAAAGAGGACAGGAAAGTGTGTTCAAAATGCTGTGGCAGGCTTAGTGAAGATCATTTAAAAGATAAAATCGAGTAATAAGAATTCAGTGAATATTTTAACACACAACATGTGGTATTTGAAGTGAGAGATAAAGAAAAAAAGCGTGCTGATATCAAATGAAAATTAATTTAATTAAAAAAATGTAATTATTAAACACTCTCTATGCAAAATATAACCTGAAAAGCCTTTTATCGAATCAAGAACAAGTTTTTGTATAAAAATAAATAAATAAAAAATAAATAATAATTAAAATCTAAATATTTTTCAATTTAAAAAATTAGAATTTAATTTTTCTCTGTGTAGAAGCGGATATTCAGATGCTAATTATTTATCAACTAAATTCAGATGCTAATTATTTATGCACAGCATAAATGTATCAAATTGAAAGCATGAATGACTGAAAAGTTTGGCAGCATAATTGAAATATATTTGTTTCTTGGTCTTTGCAATTTGTTTTGCGTAACTCGACTTTTCTATTTCGTGTGTAACGAAATCGGACAGTCTATTTGTTGCATACTTTTTGGCAAACTTAAAAATATAGAGCTGGACAGCTGAAAAAGCAGTTTCGTTTTGCTTGTCATGAATATTACGCATACGTCACCGTTTCACAATCGCATTAAATTAAGTCATTGTGTGACGCCTGTTAAAGTCAGATTCTATTACGTTTGGTTTTTGTCTTTGTATTGCTTTATTCTAACTGTATGTATAGCATAAACATAAGTGCCGTTGGTGCTGTAAAAATGACTAGAGTACACGCAACAACAACAGCAAAAACCTCATCAACAACAACAACTCCAAACTCAACTTGAATCGAGTCGAGTCGAGTCGAGTCGCATGGCAAGCGCAGCGCATTTCGTGCGTATAAAAATCTGCAATTCATGCAATTTTCATGGAAAATTTGCCACGCAAAAAGAAAGCACAAAACAAGAGGCGCACATGTGTTGTGTGTTGTGTGTTGATTGTTGGAAAAGCAATAAATATGTATGTGTGTGTGTGTGTGTGTGCTTACTCACTTTCTTCTGTGCCTTGAATGTCAAAATATTTGCGTTTGGCATTTTAAGCGTTAAATTTTTGCTGTCAACAATTCGTCTAGTGCCAGACAATGTCATTCACTTCTCACTGTGTTTTGCCTGTGGTTAGATTTTGCTCAGTATCCACATTAATTTCCTTGGCACATAAAACTTTAACAGAGTCATGTTTACACTTTAAGAGATTAGAGATTAAAACACACGTGCTATTTGTTCTTAAGTTTAGCCCCAAGCTACAATTGACTTAAATTATTGAGGTGTTAACACTTTATTCAATTTCAATGCTCTTTAATTCAGTATATTTATTTAAAAGCGAGAAGGTTTTGTAATGACAAAATACAATATTTATATGTATACCTAAGATGATGAAATATGAAAAAGGTTTATAGAGAACCAAATATTGATTTCTTAAATCCATTTTTATTGTCAAGTGTTGTATGACTCCTGCGCGAAAATAAAACAAAATAATAGATAGATTTATAAATAACCGAATATTTTGCCCACCTATTTATATTAGCCCTGCCAACAGTAAGGAATAATTTGCATTCACTTCATGCACTGCCATAATCAAGCTTTAAATAATGAATCAACCGTTCAGCTAAGACGACGTTCATGACAGAGAAAAAGACGTAGTTATGTCTTGCTAGCCATTTATATTTTACAATAACTGAGAAGATCAATAAAGATGGTGACATACTGACAGTCGAGAAACTCTTTCATTATCTCTAAATTGTAAATTGAATAGATTCTCGAGCTATCTTCTGCTGTTTATCCATATCCATTTCCTGTGACTGCGACTGGGACTCGGACTGAGCCTGCGCAGAAGTCGATGGATATTGATCGAGTACTTTAGACTCTTCGAGTGGTATTATTTTGTCGTTACTCAAATCCTTGGACTCCTGCTCATCACCAACGTCGATCTTTACTGTCTTGCCAGCTGGTGTTATAATTAAGATATGCATTTTTATTTCTTTCTTGAATTGATAAAGATTAAAAGTTAGACAAGCCGAAAGTGTAATTTGATCATAAAGGGCTAAAATGATTCTTTTGTAACTATTGGCAATTTTGAATATTTGAATTAAAAAATAAAATAACAAAAATGACGTTGAGGTCTAACAAAATGAGAATATGATTTGTCGGACTAAACATTCCAAATATGAGTACTTGATGAAATCCATAATTTTGACTGATCGAATCAAGTCCGGAATTATTCAAAAACGTTTCGTGTGTTAATATTACAGTCCAAGAATTAAATTTAAAGCGTTACCAGTCAAATATTTATATGATAATTATTAGAAATAATATAATATTGTAGTTTGTTGTTGGTTTATTGTTGTGTTAAAATGTCCTCTGTGTTTTTAAAAGCTAATTTGGATTTGGGTACTCGATAAGCTTCTCAACACTATTAATTTCATTGAGAGCACAAAAGAACACTAAACTCATAATGAAAATACTTAAACTAATTAACCATGTGAATTTATCCAGTTGCAGATAGTAAACTGAAAACAGTGATCAAAAACGCTTAAGACAACAACGATACAGATTAGGCATTATAATGACCACTCACATATGCAACGACTGTTTAAATTTCATTAGTGGACAATAAATTTGTTAATTTATAGATGGAATTATAAAATACATATGTATGTATGTATATATTTGAAAGCAGGTTACTCCAACCATCAATATAAAGAGTCAATATATCTAGTTAGATTGCTGCTATCATATTAAAAGTCTGATCAGTCTGTTTGGATAAATATTGGACATTAAGTTTAATAATTATTCAACATGCTAACATATGTATCTAAACAGTGACCAGATGCAATATTATCTATGTAAGTGTTCCGTACTGAAGTTTATTAAATTTGTTTTTCGTTGTGGCATTGGTTTCCAAGTTAAAGCCAAATCGTTAATTATGAGCATTTGCTCTTGTGTCTGCTTTAAGATACATTCCGCTTTTACTCCGTTCCGTTCCGTTCAGTTCATTTATGTTGCGCAGAAAAGTAGGCAATGAAAATCATGAGCAGTGGAAACTTTGCCAAATGCCGACAGGACGAGCCAAGCGCTGCTCTCTTTATCCTTCCGTTTTGCGGTACATTTGTGGTCTTCTCTATGCGCGTGTGTGTGTGTGTGTCTTTGTTGGATTTTGCTTTAGTATGCTGGAAACAAAAAAAAAGGATATGTCTCATTTGGTTCATCCACATGTTCAGTGTTGTGCGCCTTGTTCTCGGCTCGGCTTCGCTCGACTGTTTGTTTTTGGCATGTGGAAAGTAGAACATAATTAATTCAAATTAATTACAATTTGTATGGAATTAGCGCTTGCGGCGAGCCGCCCACAAACAATGATGATGATCATAATGACATTGTTGTTGTCTATGCCAACGTTTGCGGCAAAAACACATATTTCAAGAGATTTTTATGGGCACATGTTTAGGTATGTTCATTAGCTTCGTGCCTCCCTCGTTTATCCCCTTTAAGTTGTATGTGTTTTAGCAAAATGCAAATTTCGTGTGACAGCCTAAGTACTTGAATTATGTGCTGGCACTGCAACTGCAGCAGCCTTCAAATAATTTGGCGCATTTTAACGTGTTCCCCTCGCTCTCGTCCTCGTCCCCGTCGTTTCGTTCCCATTGTTTGCCTGACCCAATTAGCACAAAATTGCAACAACGTCATAAACTCAAGTGCACAGCTCAATTGGGCAGTCGAGAGTGGAGGGGGAGGACAGGGACATTTATAAATCAATTATCCAACGATTGCACGCTCATTAGTGTCAAACTCAATTAACGCTGTGACAGTTTTGCTTGCGATGCAGCCGCTAACCAACTTCCCCTCAGCCCCTCAGCTCCTCACGCCACCTCTTTCTCAAAGTGTCAGCCAAATTCGTGGAATCATTTAAAGCCTTGCCGTTTAATTCAACTGGAATTAAGACATCGTATTGTATAACAATTTTGCAGATTCGTTTGATTTAATTACCACAATATGCTGTTTATCGTGGTGTCGATGATAGTCTGGATTCCAGCTGTGTTTCTGTATACTATATGCGACCTTGGTGATTAGCTCTTGACACATTAACTCAAAAATTCATGAGTGCTGCTGGCCATTCAATCCAGCCTCATACTTTATATTCGTTCATGTAGAATCTTGTGTTATCTGCGCACATTTTATTCAGCTGAGCTCTGTGCCTTTTTTTCCGCTTTATCGAGCCCAACAAGTATTTTATATCATAATTGCAATCTTGCATAAATGCGTATGCCAGATTTTTCAGGCACAATTACCGCTTGTGGGGATGTGTGGTATCAGTGTGTGTGTGTATTTAGTGTGTTTGTTTGTCCTTCGAATCGCCATTTTAGTATGCGCCTTTTTTATAGCAACAGCACAGCAGAGCACAGCTCAGCATCAAGTCAGCATCAACTGGCAACCCTCAGTTGTCGTTGTGTTACTACACGTGTATCTGTGTTGTTCACACAACACACAACACACATGCAAACCGAGCATGTCCATGACACACTTGCCAATACATGATTCAATGTGTGTGTGTGAGTGTGTTTGTGTGTGCTTTTCGGTGCATATCTCAATGTTTGCATCTGCTACCGGGCTTTGCCCCAATCTGCAAACACGTTGGTCGCGCTCAACAGCAGCAAGCAACGCATTGAAACGCATTTTGTTTGCACTGACTGGACACCCTGACTATGACAAGCTGCCAAGTCGCCCGCCCCTTGCTCTTTATCGTACTCTTCAGATACCAATGAGGTCAGCTGTTATATTATTACACATGTGTGTAGACACGTTTTCTTCATTTCGCTTTGATTCCTTGCGGGCCACGTTCGCTCCATTAACACTCAATCATTAGCTGCTATTACAGGCACTCGTGCATCAAATTAAAAGCCAACGGAAATATCATCAATAACCAAACGCGACAAATACCATTCGATGGATAGCTGTTTGGCTAGCCAGCCAGCTACCCGACACGTCTTGGGTCAACGTGACCAATTAATATGGCGGTATGCTGGCTGCGAAACAATTAGAACAGACTAAACAAACCAATTACGTCCACAGATGAGTTGTTTACATCAGCGAACTCCATAACCGACAAAATAGTAAAGAAAACATCTTTAAATACGAGTAGACTTGCAGAGTTTTCATTTTCAATAAAATATACTTATTTACTGTGTAATAAATTAGTTTATTAATACTTTGTTATACATATTGTATATTACGTATACGCAACGTATCTAAGCTTTGCAATCACAGTGTTTAAGATCCAGCGGATTGTCGCTTATACGCATATAGCTATGCAAATCGCTGAAGTATATATATCAAAGGATTAGCCTGGGGAGAAATCTGCATGTTTTGAACGACATCGGGCTGAGGCAAAGCGGGCATAAAGTGCATTTAAAATGGCATTACCAGCGATTCACATACTACACATCGAGTTAAGGGGCTTTTATGCAAATGTTTTACCTGCTAGTTGTGCATTTTATGCGACATTTAGATGGTTCGAGGGTTCAATTGGCTAACAATTCGATTTTATTGATTACGTTTTTCTTAGCGCTTTAATGTGTTGAGAACTCTGCCCTGGTGTCTGGTGAAGTCAATGGGTTTGTTATGGGCAACTGCAAGGGCTTAGAGTTTGGCTTAATTAACATTAAATTTGTAAGTTGTCTGGTCTTTAAAAAAACGTGTTAAGACAAAAGCAAATTGCAACTAAATTGGCACTTAAGGAATTTTGCTGAGCTGGCAAACAGAATGTCCTCTTTCTACTGTCTTGTCCTTTTTCCTGTCGGTCTGCCTGTCCGTTGTTAGCTCAAAACTGGCTACACCGGTAGTCAATTAAAGTCTAACTGATGTTTAACAATTTAATTACGAAAGTTAACAAGTTTAAGTTGAACTTCCAACTACCAACTGGCAACTGAAGGTGACCGGCAGCGAGCTGCTGGCGGCTGTGTCCCGACAATTCAATTGGCCAAAACGGAAGGTGTTTACCAAAATATGCCAAAGGCCGTATAAATTTATAATATTTCGACAGAAATTGTTGACCTCATTTGCTTGTGTTAAGCTAAAAATGTCGAGTGAATTTTAATGCTTAATTGAACTCCAATGTTGCTCAAATTTATTAAATTAAAACGAAGCATTTCGAAATTAAATCTGATATTTAAAAGTTGTACATACTATACTTATTTTCTTTACCACATTATTTACTATTCATATTAGTTAATCAGCTTCAATTTGTGGGAAAATTCAACAACATTATTATTTACATATTAATTAGAAAAACCTAATCCGGTCTTAATTAACATATTCATTTATCAATTGTGTCAGTTAATTCAAACAGCGAATATTACCTTTCTTTTTGTTTATATTATATTTTTCTAATTATATTATCACAACATCTTTTAACTAAATACTAATTTTGCAATTTTTTCATCTAATTAAAATATCAAATATTTATGTTTTTAATTTTTTCTTAATAGTTTTCTTTACTTACAAAATATTATAGCATAGCTAATTTGTGCTCGCTTTGTGATTAATTTGCCCTTTGGTTGGTTGGCTATTTATATGGCGTAAAGGCTGCCTTCATAAGCGTCTTATAAAATTTGCATCTAATTATTGTGCATTTTCCATTTAGTTAGCGTTGCCCGGCACTTTTTCTTCTTGTTATTTCGCTCATATTTTTGTGGCAGCTGCATTTGTGCCATTTTTAATGAGTTTTTGTTGCAAGAAAATGTTGTTGTTTTGCCAAAGTTTACACGCTCGACCAGCGGCTACTTGTCGACGGTCTGAAAGCTGGTTGACTGACTCTCTGGATGGCTGGCAACTTGACTGCTTGACTCGCACTTGAGGCACTCCAAAAACTAATCAGCGTCGGTAAAAGTGCGCCGAGTGCCTCGCAAGTTCCACGCTGATTGTGTTGTCTCAACTTATTGCCAGGGTATCCGAAGGGTATGTTGAGGCGCTGATGAAATTTGAAACCCAAAAACAATACCAAATGAAACACATCTATAGATAATAGTCTATACTGTTTGTGTCCAAAATTTTCCAATTATTTGTTAGACATATCCTTCATCCATTGTGGTAAAGGGTATTACGGCTTTTGTTAGCTGACCCAAGACTTTAGAACATAATTAAGACTGTTGCAGCTTAGCCAAGTTGAGCGTATTTAATGAGCACGCCAGCCTCTAACCAGGCCCGGCCTGAACATCGTTTGTGTTTGGCAAAACTTTTTTGGGGGTAACTGCAACATTTTCGGTCAGTTTTGGACTTGACACGGGTCTCGTTACTTATCTTGCTCATTTCCTTTCAGTGCACTTTTGTATTGCATTAACATCGTCATTATCCTGTGTTATCCTTTTGCTTTTGCCTGCTAATGTTCAAGGCACTCGGCGAGTCTTCGAGCTGTTTTTATTTTAAATTATGTGCAGGATCTGGCCCTCGCAAGTGTTTTCCTTCCGCCGCGCTCAATAGCATAGTTATTAGCTATTGTTATTGCCGTTGTAGTTGCTGTTGTTGTTGTTGTTGCTGCTGCTTGTTGCTGTTGTATCTGTTGTATGGTTTTGCCATTCTCACACCTCTGCACTGTTATTCACTGGGCAAATGTGTTAAAAGTTCCGTGCACGCTTCGTTGCCTTCCTGCCCGCAAGTGTATATCCTGGAAAATCCTGTTGCGTGTCTGTCCCCACCGCTTGACGCATTTAATTTTCATTATAGACACTTGACTGCACAAAATGTTACCATCAGTTGAATGCAAGAGATGGCGATATATAAATGAATTCAACGTATTCGTATTTCCATTGCTTTGATGATGTTCAAATAACCTCAACAACTTCTGCACTCACGTGCCACCTGAAACTATTCTAAAATTAATTTGACATTTCATTTAACTTTAAATGCTTGACAAATTTAGTTTTGCAAGTATTATCAACTTTTTGCAATTTCTCTTTTATTAACTCTCAGATAGTTTTTTTTTACACATTTCCGATTTCTCGTCATGGCTGACTGATTGACTGATATACTAATTGACTCAACACAAATATCTTCTTCTTTCTTCAATGTTAAAATTTGAACTCCAACTGCATCAAATTTGTGATTAAAGATTTTGAGAATTTGGGATCCCTTCCCTGTGAAATATTAAATGTTTTTTTATTCAACTAATCCCAAGTAGGTTGCAAAGACTTGGAACATTCTAAATAAACTATTTTTAACATCAACTAATTAAAATCTTTAACATCAATAAACAGATTTATTTCAATTGAATTAAACATAGTTTTTGCACAAATCTTTTCTAAATCATAATTACATTATAACTTATATTATTATTTAAAATATGAGTAGATTTAATTGTTAATATATTCTTTACAAAAGTTTTCCACAATTTTTGTAAGCAATTATGATAAGTCAAAAGTCGCAAAGCACCTCAATTGTCAGTGCAGAACGAAGTAATCCAGAATGAAATAGAATGGGGTTTAATCCTTTCGCTTGAATGGGAGTTGGGCAGAACTTTGACATTACTAAAATTGGGGAATGTAATAAAACTAGCGGGAAACATTGGAACAGGAAATATCACTTGCCATGGGTCAAGTCAAATTTTGGTGAATTAGTTAAACTCAGCAGAAGAAAACGAAGACCAAACCAGAACAATATTTAAGCTTTGGCTTTTTTGTTCTTTTCCGTTTATTTAGCCGTTACGCCTTGTCTTGTATGTTTTATATGCTGGTGCTAAATGTCAGCGAAGCAATTAAATTGGGAATAGGCGACAACGATGACAACGACAACGATAACGACAACGACAGAAGCAGAAGCAAAACGTCGACGATTGGTAGAAAAGCAAAGCGAAGCGAAAAGAACGACGATGCATCCGAAGTCGGAGTCGGAGTTGGAGTTGGAGAGGATGAATGTTGACTTGGTGTCCGGAGGATAGCCCTTGGCTCTTGGCGTGTTATAAAATTATGAAGCAAAAATTGGATTTACAAAAGCTGGGAACTGGGAGCTGGGAGCTGGAGAAATGGGATAGCCATTAGCGACGCTTGGATGTCGTTTACAGTGTGGTGTGGCTGCTGCATTTGATGAGTTTAAAAATTGTAATTAAACTGCGTTTGTTGTCACTGCATTTATAAATAATAATAATAAATACTGCATAATAAGGCAGACCCCAGACGGTTGGCGCCAAAGAAAAGCGCTCAAAAGGAAATGAATGGAAATGAATGGTCCGATGGGCAGGGGTTAGATGGGGACAGGACAGGCAAGACAGGAGCTTGAGCTTTAGCTGCAGTTGTTGGCGATGGCGAGAAAAGTTGTTTCGTTTAACTATTAAAACTTTTGCAGCAACTTCATAAAATGACGTGCGAAAAACAACGCGCAATGAAATGAAAGAAAAATGCCATTGAAATCAACTAACAGAAGAAGAACTCGCTTCCTGCCGAGTGTATAAAAAAGAGCTCTTTGCCGCGTGTTAAAAGGTTTTTGGCTTGGGCCAAACACTTTAATTAAAGTGAAATGCAAACATTTCAATTAAGTCCCGGACTAAGCTGATTTCAATCTGACTAAAAGGGATAACTTCCGGCAGACATTTTGCCTTTTGCTGTCGCCTTCAAGGGTTGCAACTACTTTTGCTCCTTGCCGCTTGCTGCTTGCCTCAACTTTTGCTTTGGCTCGTTGTCCGGGTCGTGCGTGCTTCGTTGCCTGCCAGCCAAGCTCAAATGTTATCCAAGCACAATTAAAAGGGCATTGGCCATTGCTCACGACGTCGATGCTGACACGCTGAACGAAGCGATTGACATTAATTTTGCATTAGCCAACCCTAAGTCAAGTTGCTCATACGCCACGTTAGCCACAAATTTAATTATGCGCGCTTGGCAATAAAAAAAGGGAAGGGAATCGAGACCAACAAATACAATCCCCTTTTGTTAAACAGCCAAGTAGTTGACCCACCAGTCGCCAGTCTTTTTTTTTTCTCTCTCTCTCTGTTTGTTGTACTTTCCAATTAAGTAAATTGCTTAAGCCAGCTGGGCTGCTCTTTTATTACATAAATCTCGTCGGGTCGGGCTAACCAAATGTTTTTGTTGGCCATTGACGAGGACGCCGAGTCAAATCAATATCAAGCAAACAAGTCCCTCAAGCCCTAATCGCTGCTTTGTGCATGTGGCTTCTATCAAAGTATTTAATTGGGAGACACCTCCATCGCACTTGTTCAATACTTGCGTCTGGCTTAATTGATACCGGGCGAACAGTCTAAGCGCATTATTAGACAAGCCTCAGCGTCAGCTTCTCTGCTCCATGTAATGATTAGTTCTTTGATGTGTGAGCCAGACACAATTGCCATTACAATTGCCGTTGCCGTTGTCGTTGCCGTTGCTATTTCTTTCGGTCTGCCGACATTCAATTTGTATTACATGACCTGCCATTGTTATCGTTTTAATGCCTTGCGAGTATGACGCCCTTTAACGGCCTTAATCGATAATGGGCCCCATTGTAAACGCCTGGTAATCTTAACGACCCCCGTTAAATGAGCTAAATGAGATATGTCAACGCTTTATATGGTAATACAATTGGGAGACTATTGAAATATATGCTCAACGATAGCACTTAAATGTGAGAGTGAAACAAAACATTATTATGCTTATAATTATTTTTGCGGAACTACTTGGAGATGTCTTTAGTGTTAATGCTTGATACTTAAGTCGAATTGAACATTCGTAACTTCTGATACTTCTGACTGATAAGTATTCTGGGAAATATGTGAAATCTTATCAAGTGGTCTTGGGCCATAATTGATTACAGTTTTAATAACAATAGATTTATTTTTAGATTTTACTACATGCGTATTAATTGCAAGTTTTGTTTTGTTTGTTTATTAAAATATTACATATGTATGTATGTGTTGTTGCTAACTCAACAAAAATTTAAAACTATGGCAAAGAGTCATAGCAAATTTGAGCATTATGATAATATTGAAAACAATGATCAAAATAATTAAAAATGATCTATATTGATTGTGTCCGTCTAATCAGTTAAAAGTTTCTTGTTGATCTTAATTCAAGCGATCTCGTTATTGTTTTGAATAAAACTACTGATTTTTGATTTGGGAAATTAGTCGCTTCTTTTGTCTTTCACTAATAAAGTCTTGTCTATTCCAGTTCAATGTTTAATAATGCGTCATATTAATAGAGCTTTATCGCAATGAGACCGGGTTCAATAAACTAATTAAACTGACTTTTATATGGCTATAGAATTAAGTGTTTCATCGCCGACGTTTCTTTAATTTTGCAGAACACTATCACTTGAAATCCAGTGTTGTGAATTTAATATTATTAATAATTCAAATATTAAAAAAAACATAGGAAATTGCCTTTTATATGTAAAGCAGAAAAGTTCTTATGGCCATTTTAATTAGGTAAATAAGCCAAGCCTCAGAAGTGTTTTCAATTACAATCATATGTTTAAAGTTGAACGAGTGGCTTGGCTAAAATAACCATAATTTATTCTGCAAGCACAAAGTCACAGATGTGCACGTGTGGTAAGAAATACTATATGTTGGCTGGCCCACAATATTGTGAGTATTTAAGAGTTGCTAATTAGATTAAGTGAAGTGTCAAATTTTAGTGTGTTTTCACTTTAGCAGCAAGTTGTGTGCGCTTAACCTGCCCTCAAGTGCACTTAGGCACAAGCAACGTAACCAACAATTGCAGCACCAGCAACAGCAACAGCAACAGCAACAACAACTATAACAATACTGCATTTGTTTTCTATTGCAGGAGTCAGACGGTGGGGCATGCAAAAGGGGAATAAACTGGCACAACAACTTTAAAAGTACAAACCAAGTGCAGAATTGAAGAGCACAGACCGAGTAACAATGCGAAATGCGATGTCAGCAACAGAAAAAGCAACGACGACAACGACAGTAAAAGCGAGTCAACAACAGCTTAAAACATAATATGCTCAGGGCGAAGTAGGAGGCGATATCAAGAAGAACTGAGAGACGAGGGGAAGAAAAGGCTGTGAAGTTGGAACAAAGCGTCAGCAGAATGATGAGAAATCTTTGCTGTAATTAGTAAGCGGATGGCTGACAAACTGCACTGAGTATGAATCAAATGTTAAGCCGGGCTAAAGCAGGAGCGGAAGAGGAAGTGAAAGCGGAAGCGTTTGTGCAGGTCCAATAAAACAGACTAAATGTTTCGTCGACCGCGGCAGAAGCGATTGCAGCATCAGCAACAAATGCCAAACAGTTTGCGATCATGTGCGACGTTGAGAAGGCGATTAGGAGCAATCAGAGCGACGACAATCACGATGATCAGGACGATCGAGAACAGCATCAGCAACAGCAACAGCAACAGCATCAACAACATCATCTACAACATCAAACGGACGACGACGACGAGGAGCAGCTGCATCTCAACGATGTCAGAGACGTGAAGCCATCTGCTTTGGCGACATCCTCCCCAAATAATGGCACCAAGCGATGCTTGGGACAGCTTCTGAAGTTATTGCTCTCGTCGCCAGGACTTGTAATTCTAGTCGCTGGATACTCAGTGCTTGGAGCCCTGATCTTTCCCCTGCTCGAAGCACCCGAGGATCTGACCAAATCGGCAGTCATCGCCAAAAGCCGTGAGGATTGCCTGCGTGAACTCTGGATTATAACGGGTAAGCGAATTCAGTCCGATATATCTTAGAAATAACCAACAATCAGTTTTGTGAATTAATGTTTTAATTTATATTTATTTATTTAGCTCCATTAATTAGCACTAATTTATTATTTTTTGCTTTAATTTGTCAGTGTATCTAACACAAATTGATGAAAATGACACAGATGTTGATAAACATATCGAATTATTACGGTTGTCATTGAGCTGCAGAGGTTGCCCAAGTAGTAATGTAGCTAAAAGTCAAAATGAATTAAATAAAAATTATAAAATCAAAATGTCACTAAAGCAGTTCTAAATAGACATAACATAAAATTGATAAATTAAACATGCCATGCAGCTTTGAATATGTTGACAGTTGAGCTCAAAATCAGTCTGTGATTCCACGTTTAAATTAATAATATAGCAAACTATACTCTATACTAACTATTATAGCTTTACAAGTATTTGGGTATTTTTGAAAGAATGTTTGCAATCATATTTTTTTAAATAATTTTTAATTAAATTCAAGAATAAACATTCTACAAACATACATTTTAGGGAGCAACTCAGTTACACATTGTTACTTTATGGATATCGGGTATAACAATTATGCGCCAAAAATTACCCGCAGTGAACATAAATTTCAGCATTTTACGCATGATTTGCTAATAGGCAACCCACATTAAGTTCCATTATGGGAAATTAATGCTAAGCAAATATCAATATTTTAATTGAAACAAACTCACACCTTAAAGCACACAACCAAAACATGCTCAGGCAGAAACAGAGACAGTAACACAGTCAATGGAATGCAATTTCCAATACACACATAAATTGAATAATAATACAATATTTGCATAGCCAAATATTTAGGTAACCAGACGAAAACAAATTTCATGAATTTCCGCGAGTCTTGCACATTACTTATCGCTCTGCTAATAGCACTGTATTGTGATCTATTTTATATTAATTACTTTGGCACTTCCATTACAGCTGCCGCTGGCACTTAATACAAAAGCAAATTAATTCATTGTGTGTATGTGTGTCTGCGTGCAAGAGCTTATGTTGATTTAATGAAAATTTCACATCATAAATAAGCTAATTAATTTACACGGTGTTTGTACTTGAAATTGACGCACCTGGCGTATGATTAATATCACAGACTATTAATTTAATGATGTTGCCCCCAGACAGCACAAGCCTTAGATATAAATTGAAATTAGCTAGTTAATTTATTCAGTTGACAAATTCGTGACTTTCAGCTCGCATGCACTCTCAACTTTTCCAGATAAAAATGTGTTATAGAAAAATGTAATTAAGATAATTCCTACGATTACATATGGCAACAGTCAGGACGTGATATGCACAAAAATACGGACTACGAGTATAAGAGCATGAAGACTGAACAAGGCATTTAAAGGAATATGTTTGAATTTAACGTATCAAATTAATTAGCAAAGTATCAATCTCTAAACCAAGCTTAAAAATATATCTTATCCTTTATTTATTTGTTGTGCAATACTGCGAAATGATTGATGAAGTCTGTATAATTTACAAGTTTTGCAATTGCGATCTGTTTTTTTAACAAAACAACTGTCATCTACATATATTTAAGTCATTAAATTAAACTATAATTTTTAAAAATTAATACTGACTGAAATGTAACTTAAATTTTGTATAATTTATTTATGAAATGGTTCTTTACTACAAATATAAATACTTTTTATTTAATGAGAAAGTCACAGAATCATTTTGATTTAAAAATTGTAAATATCATAATTCTCTATATATAAAAATAAATATTTTTAATTAGATTATTTTATTATTATTATTATTATTTTTAAATATTTATTTAATTTTTGTTAGCTTACATTTTATGGCCATAGAATTCGCTAGTTTGGTTATTAGTTGTAAACTAAAGCGATTAAGAGTTTTACCGAAACACTTAGCAGAAAGCACTTTCCCACTAATTTGCTATTTAAATGACTACAGAGTGAATTCGGTATGTGATAGTGCTCGTAAAAGCGTTTGCAAGTACATCGACTTGAGCAGCAAGCAGCACATGTACTTTGGTATTTACTTACAGCTGCCAAGCATCTTCGCAGCACCAATATCGAGTGTTTGAACTCATGTTAAATGGATGCGGAAAAGGGGTGGGTGGCAAATTCTGCCCAGGGGGCTGAAGCAGGCAGACTGTGGCCCAGAAAGGCCAAATGGCGTCAAGTGGGCGTTGGCATTGGGAAGCAACGATTCTTGGTTCTCCTCTTGCTCTTGGTTGTTGCTGATGTTGTTAACAAGATGTGGCAGCTACCTCTACAATTTGATGGAGAGGTAAGGCCAAATCAAATGCGAGCATCGCCCCAAGACATTTTGCAAGCCAAGAAATTCAATCAATGGATGGGGGAGCGGGGGCGGGTAGGGGGCGTGGTTTTGGCAAGAGATTGCCAAGAGTGCGCCACTTGGCCAAAGGTCGTGAGCCGAGTCTGTGTCAGACAGACGACAAAGGTTGTCATTGCATTTAACACAAAATTGCATAATTATTACGATTATTTCCTCTCTCTGCGTTTTCCGATTTTCGCTTTTTGTTTTCTGGCTTTTGGTTTTTGGTTTTGTTATTGCATTGTCTGGCAATTGGCCAGAACACTTAACCCTATCCAATTATGTTGACCTAATTGTGCCATTATTTGCAGAGAAACTAAACGTTCTGTATGAGCGCAATTGGACGATGCTGGTGCACGAGCAGCTGCGACGCTTCGAGGGCATCATTGTGGCAGCGACGCGACCAGGTGGCGGGGGTGCTGCAACATCAGCCCAACTTGCCACCGGCAGTGGCAGCGTTCTGGGCCATTTTGGCTACGATGGCACCTTCACCGGCGACACACATAGCTGGACATTCAGCGAGGCGCTTCTCTATTCGGTGACTGTGATAACGACAATTGGTGAGTTTCCGATCCAGCCCGAAACTTTTCATTTTGAGCCGCTTTCGTTGTTTGCGGCTTATCATTTGCATTTTACTGTGTATCATGGCCAACTGCTTATTATGTTTTCGGGGCATTAAAATTTACGGCGTGGGCCTGTAATAACTGTAAATATTGACAGTCGCCTCCGGTTCCTCCAATGCCAAAGACAAGCATCAGGCTCAGACAAAATATTTGCATATGGTTAAAGTCTTTACTCCATATAAGTGTTGTGGAATGCTTTTCATCTGGTCGGTCGGTCGGAGCTGCAATTGAAGTGCAGATTAAAGTCTATTGGTTTATCCCAGACAATGAACTCGATTTATATCTTATCTTACGCATATTTGCAGGCCACGGCAGCCTAACGCCTCGCACAGCCGCTGGCAAACTGGCAACCATATTCTACGCACTCTTCGGCGTTCCCTTGATGCTCATGTGCCTGTCTAGCCTCGGAGCGCTGCTGGCCGAGGCGTTGCAATGCACGTACGTTCGGCTTTGCTGTCAGTTGCAGCGAGCGGCGGGCGAGGGTGAGAAGAAGGCGACGACTGGAGCGATGACAAAGCGACGTCATTCGGCTGGCAATGGGGTAAGTCAACAGTGCGTATGATTGATGCAACAGCTGCGCAATGTAAATGAGTATTTGAGCCATAAGCAGCTCAACTTCCAGCAACTTTATCGTGTTGACTTTTTATGGATTTTAATTCGATTGCTTGCCTAGAAAACTGCCTGGGAAACTTGTTCACCGGCCAGCATTGTTCGCCGTCAAACAGCTCACTCAGCTCGAATAACAGTTAACTGTTCTTGAAATCTTGGCCAAACTATTTACAGTGCCCCAAGCCTCAGGACAAAGTTACAGCACTCTGTCGTATCCTCCTCCTGGTTACAGTTTCAGTCACTGGCAGCAAAATGGATGGAGTGAGGACCACGCTGGTCATAGTTCTGGTCAAAAAAACTTTCATTTTTGCGCTCAAACTTTTCGTTCTTGCCGAAGCAACGTGTTATTTTTCCTGTCAGTAGTTTTCATTGCTCCTTTTTTCGCAGTCAGTTCTTAAAAGGGGAGTGTTACTTTTCTGATACACCAAGCTCAACAATTTAAGTCCTTCAATTTTCTTTATATAAGAGCAAAAGGGCAAAACTTTAATGTAAATTAAATTTCCATTATTAGAATTATCTCAAAATCTACGAGTTCTGATTGTAATGTTATTGCTGTGCAATACTAAGCCTACTTTTCTAGCCAATTTCCAATAATGTTGCTGAATGTTGTCATCGGTTACGACACTAATTACTCCTATGAACCGACGGATTGTCATGGCCGAAATTTGCCCTGTGTTTGAGACTCTCCATTTGCCATCGTTGATTTGGCCAGCTCATTTCAGACGCATTTGGCTTTGGTCTTTGCTGTTTGCTTTGTTGGCCTTGACTGTGGCTGTGGCTGAGAGCAACCTTAAAAATATGCACTAACATTCCAAATTGATTTTGTATTTCGATAGGGCAAAACGAGTTTTAATTAAGACAACAGAAACCTTTTAAGTTTACAAACCCATTTTGAGAACTGCTGGGAGCTTGATGAGTGATTGTTTGGTATTTGAGCGGCAACTGAAAGTTTGTAATTGATTTGAGCAAAAAACGGCAGGAACTTTTTTATGTTTTTATTTGGGATCGTGCTACAGATTGCGGGTTGTCCAGAATGCTCCTTTTTTTACATTTCGCTTTTCCAAATCAAGTAACGTTTTTACGTTTTTTATTTGCTGAGATAACAGAAAGTTGCCTGTCGCACGCCATATACATATATAATTTGTAGTCCCAACAAAATCCGGGGGCCAAGCCCTTTGCTTGTTTGCATGTTTTGTGCATTCGTGCATAAGTTTTGTAACTCATTTGTTTACCATCCACGAGTACTACTGACATTTTTATTAAAGCTTGAGCTATGAATTCCGGTGATTTGACAGCGGCATTTTAATTCATTCTCGAATAAAGTACGCCAACGAGAGTGGCAATATTTTATTCATTATCTCTGCACTTTCCAAACATTTGTTTATTTATCAGCGTTTAAATCGAATTTAAAGCATTGTTTTTTTAAATGATTAATATTCAGAGAAGGTAAACATTTTTCATTTGTTAAATTTTGCAGTAACTAAAAGTAAAAATAATACACAAAAATAATTTCTGTATTATTTTAAAGTCGATTATAAAAAGTCGATATTAAAAGAGTTATAAAATATAAACTTTAAAGTACGGGCATACATTTGAAATCAAAGACCAACATGAATTAAATTGGAGTTATTAACTAAAAACGTATTCATTTAACTTATTTCACTAATTGTATTTTATATTTATTTTGTCATTATTGGCATTAAGTCCATTTATATTATTAAGGGGTATTAAGGAATTCATTAGTTCACTCATATTGATAGGGTATTCACATTGAAAAATATTTGCTTATGGATGGTCACCGCAGTTGAGGTCCATTTTTTTGTGTCACTCGTCATTCACATTATTGTTTGCTTTGGTTTTTAAAATTTCTGTTTAATTGGCAATTTTTCAATAAACTTTTTTTAAATATGTATCTGACCACTTGTGAATGCAAACAAGTGTGCTGTGATTGGGATTGCTGGGAGTGGTGAATGCACCTCGCAATGAAGGACTTTGTTCGACGAAGGCATACAAAAAATCGCTGTTTAATTTCGTTTTGTTGCAATTCATTAACATTTATTTTACTTCATTTTGAAAGCAAATTTGCTTAATGGACCCGAGCTGCACTTTGCACTGGACCTCAACGTCGTCGACGGGACGCTGATTTTAATGAAGAAAAACTTTGGCTGTCAACGCGAAAAGTTTAGTCACAGAGCGCCAACCTTAAAGGTTGACACTTTAAGCGTGGCCCAAAAACTTTGTGTAGCCAGTTGCAGGTCGAAATTAGTTCAGCAACTCACCAGTCGAGAGTGCGCCAATTTAAATGAATTAAACGAGTGTTCCACTTTAAAAATTATGTGCTCGGACTCGACAGCAAAATGCTTGCGAAATGGCTAGAGCTAAAAGCATGCCATAACTTTTCATTTCCTCCTGCTTAGTGGCATACTGAGAAATGTAATTGATTTTTTTACGAGCCATGATGGAAAATTGCGGAAACTTTGTATGTAAAAAGTAGGAAATTGCAGGGGTAATGTAATTTTCCTTTTTTTTTTTATTGATTATGCGATTAATAAGAAACAGTTGATTAACTACAATCAATATTATTATTTATATACAAATATTTTTTTTATTTATTTACTTATATTTAATTTATTTATTTTCCCAATAATATGCCATTTGTTGTTAACTTAATTAAGACACGGTCTAGCTTGAGAGCATTTCGATTACTATTTCTTGCTTGTCAGGTGTGAAGCATGCTTCTCAAGATCAATTTGTTATAAAAACTTTATTTTTTAAACCATCTTCGAATCATATTTAATGCATTTAGCAAGTGACAACAGTCACAAAATAATCACTACGTCGGTTTTAAGTTAGCTTTTTAGATCATTCACTTTAAAAAGGTTAAAAAAATGTCAATTGAGTTTTTCGAAATTTTAATGTGCGTAACAGGCAGAAGGTGATATCTCCGACTCTATAAAGTCTATACATATATTCTGAATCATCACCTAGTTGGTTACAATCAAATTTTTTGAAGACTTTACTTTTAATTTTCGACGGAAAAAACAACAAAATAATTAAAGTTTATCAAACGGAAATGAATTCGAACGGCGAAGATTTCAAGTAGACCAATAAAAAGTGAAGAGTCTATGATTGACTGAACTATAGTTTTTTGTTGACTTGTTTAGGTTTGTTTGAGGCGGTGCCTAACGAGTTTTTGAAGTCATTATTAATTTTCTGGAGAAAATCGAAGTCGTTTGATGCATTTAACGAATCATTGGGGCTTAACTCGATCCGACCAAATCACAGTTTGCTGCATGTCACAATCGAGCATTTTTGGTCTTACCCTCGTCCTTTTTGACCAACCGCATTTTGCTCGAATGTCCCCAGGACACTGGCAATTGATAAGCCCTGCGGTTGACGCTGGGGACATGCGTTCATTGCTTGAATTATTATCAGCATGTTGTCCGTTGACGTTTCGCCTTTTGCCATTGTCATCGTTGTCGTTGTCGTTGCCGTTGTCGTTGCCGTTGCCGTTTGCAATTATCATGACACGCACTGTGAATGGTTTTTGGGCAACCACAAAGTCACAGTGGCATATCATTTGTGTGAGTTAAGAGTGTGGATGTGTTAGTGTCTGTGTGTGTGTGATTGCCTCGGCATCTCATCATGATGCCACAGAACCGCAACTAACATGATGGCAACATGACAACGTTTCGCATCGTAGCGCAGCAGCCACACACACATTGTTGGCCATAAACCACGACAAGGGCAAGACAAGACCGAGGACGTCAACTTAGACGTGTCATTCGAATTGCCATCATTTAAATGATGAAACATTCGCATTGACATTTTAAGACAATTCTCGAATCCTTGAAGCTGGAAGGTTGGCTATGACCCTTTCAATACTCCGTCATAATTAGGCAGCAAACAATTTTATTACAAAGGCAGTTGAAAGTTAATTAAGGAAATCGAATTAATTTAAAGTCAATATTTCCTAATTAAAGATGTCCATTAAAAGCTCAAATTGTGCATCTTAAACAAAAGGGAATGATTTATTTACAGGCGAATTGTAAAGGCTGCAAATACGATGTGGCCAACAGCGAAACGAGCCTGACTGAGTGCTACGAATATGGCCAAAAGACCACAACGTCAACGGCTATGAAACGCAAGTTGTCCCTGGAGCACAGCGAAGGTGGGTGACAAAAGAAAATATTTGTATTTTTTAAAAGCGCAAGAGAATGGCTATAAATTGAATAGTCAGCATTACAATTGGCAAGTCGTTAATCAACTTTGGTCTTCTTTCCAATGTCCTGCGGTCAGCAGATGGCTGTCAATTGTTGCACAGCGCAATGCCAAGTAAGTTGAATCACCAACAGCAGCAGCAGCAGCAACACCAAAAGCAGCAGCAGCAGCATCAGTTTTATCAGCAGCAGCAGCATCAGCAACCGGATGTCATGCTAATGACAACAACAACGACTGGCAATACGTTGCTGAAATATGCACCGTTGCCACAACAACATCAACATAATCAACAGCAGCAACAACAGCATCAGCAGCAGTCCTTGCATTACATAAACGCAGCATCGCAGCACCAACAGCAGCAATTATCGACAGCAACATTGCCGCGACAGCAGCAACAGCAACAGCAACAGCAGCATCAGCAGCAGCCACAGAATTTTGTCGCCGTGCCGAGCAGCATGCTGCGTTTCAGCGGCCCGTCTGCCTTGCCACTGACAACAGCAGCTGGACCACCGAATTGCTATGCACCAGCAACAGCCACGATTTACTTTCCATTCGCGCCAGCCACGTCCAGTCCAGTGCATGCTGGTGCCACCAACTGCCACCAGCCGTTGGTAAAGTATCACACGATACACTTGCAACCAGCTGCCAAGCATCAGCAACATCAGCATCAGCATCAGCAACATCAGCGACTGCTCACTGCAATCGATGCAACTGCACAGAGTAACTGCGACGACCTGGTGGCAACGACTTCCACGCTCGAGTCCATCACGTTGCCACCGCCGCCAGCGTATCAGACCGCCAATACGCATGGTAAGTAAAACAGTCGTTAGTCGAAGGTGTCGAATTTATCATTTCAGTTAATGAGTACTTATATGATAAAGCCACGTGACAGTTGTCAGTGGCGATTCCAGCAGCAACACTATCAGCCATGAGTATTGATGTTATCTTTTGAGCTCAATTTGATTATTGATAATTGCAGCTAAGTGTTGAGTTCCAAAGTTAATTAATTAAACTTTTTTTTAATTAATTTATTTAACAGAAACTCAACAAAGAACAGTCGCCTGATAAAATTACAATACATAATTAATTAAATTGATTTGTTATTAACTGTAATTGTAATTGAGTTGTAATTCTGCAATACTCTAAATTATTTTATGATTTTGCTAATTCGACCGATTATTATTATTTGATACAGACGAAGGTGTACAAAAAAATTTATAATTTCTGTTAATGAATAATGAAATTATAAAGCCACGGGACAGTGATTAGTGCAAGAATGACTCAGCAACAAAAATTTAAGACGGTTGATTAGACAAGTTAGGATTAAGCTCAATTACGTTCAAGAAAAGATTCTGTATCATATTTATTAATTGTAATTCAGCGAAGTAGATTTGTGTGAATATTATTTCGATACGAATTATATAAATTGAATTGTAATCAAAAAATTAAGTTCAATATTTAGCTAGTTTTTTATAAAATATTCTCTATTTTATTTATGTATTTAATTAAAAGTCAACTAAGAACATTCTTCTAGTACATATTGGATTACGTTGTGATAAGTATTAAAAAATAAATTTGTTAAATTTAATGGTTATTTAGGTAAATAGAAAAAATAAATATGCAATCGCTGCAATTCTAATATTTCTGATGCAATTGTAGGAAGATTTGATAGTTTAACAATGCTAGTTTAACACAAATTTGCAATATTTATTACCCACATATATCGGTAAATTGAATAATCGAAAATTCATCAACGCTAATTCAAGACAAATTTAGTATAGAGCGCGATTTATCATCTTTGTCGCTAAATTGAATAATGTGATTTTTAAAAAGTTTTCAAATTAAATTAGGCAAATAGGCGAAATTATTTATTTTCTCAACAGCTCCAACTGAAAGGCCCACAAAATATGTGAGCTCCATCAACCGAAAATGTGATCGATAATAATCAATCATTCGCACCTTTGCTCTTTGGCCGTCTGACAACTTGTTTGTGCATATAATTATATAACAATTTGTAGTGAATGACATAGTCATCATTATTAGCGTAATAATCATTATTATCAAGCGGCATAAATAGGCACCGCGTGTTAAAATGTCAGAGTTAAGCAGACATACTTAGCAACTTTGGCCTGTTCTTTATGGCTTGTTGGAGGAGAGAGACATTAAAAGCAGTCAACGACGAGGCGTCGTCGTGGCAAGGACATGACAAGGACAACATGCACTTGATGCGAGTCGAGACATGTGCGACAGTTTTATTGACGATAATGATGACTTGGCAGTTCACACTCAAGACTCAACACTTGCCATTTGCCAGTTGCCAGTTGCCAGTTTCCTCAGAAGACGTCAGCAGGATGTCCACAAGCTGGTGGCTGGTGGAGCTTCTTCCACTTTGTCGTGTCAGCTGCATGCAAAACTCATTAAACTTTGTTCTTCTCGTTGTTGTTGCGTCACAAAAAGCACGTGACAGATCTACACAAGTACCAAGCACCAAAAGTCCAGGATGCGGCAGCTCGTGTTGTTTCCTTGCTGATTTCGGTCCCTTTGTCTGACGCATGAAAAGTGCGGCAAATTGCAGTCAATAAAGTTGCATCGATTCCAATTTCAATATGCACGTTAATTATTTCAGCTGCGACACAAAAAACGACACAAGCCATTATCTCGCTTGGCAGACACACTCTCAGTCTTTGTCCCTGTTTCAGTCTCTGTGCAACTCGCTGTGGTAGACCACGCCATTAGCGTGCTACAAAAAGTTGTAGCCACGACATAACACAACGCAACCAGCTACAAAATGCATTCAATATTGTCTAATGAATGTGTGTGTGTGTGTGAATGTCTGTGTGTGTGTGTGTGTACACTGTCCAAGTTTAAGTAAATATTTTCAAATTGGCCATGTCCTGGAGTCGCCACAGCACCACGCACAGCACTCCTCGCGCTTTGTCGCCAGCTGCAACTTTAAGTGAAAGATGCCATTACAGTCACTTCCTTCCGAGGTTTTCCTTTTCCTTCCGCTCTTTCGGTTGGTCAGTTAGCTGATGTGCCAAACGGGCTTTTCAACTTTCTGCTAAATTCACCAGCAAGTCGAGGTCTTTATCTTTTTAAGCTACGATAACAGGAGTACTAAAAAGCAGAATTTAATGTTAGATTTCAATCTATTTAGTTATTTCTTTATTTTATAATGGATTTTAAAGACAATAACAAAAATATTAAAGTCAACGATGCAGGCAACTGGAAACATAATACTAACGAACTATAAACTAATTGAGATTTGAGTATTAGGTTTAAATCAAATTAAAATATATATTAACCTACTACAAACTAAGCTCAATGAGAATTAAAATCAATTAGCTCAATGCATGTAATCTCAAATGCGGCATTTAAGATTTTAACCAATTTAGTATATTTTTTTTTTATTTTTATTTTTATTTTAAGCTTATTATGGATTACCTAAATATAATAATCAATATATTGATGATGTATAAAGTTTTAATTCTAAACATAATACTAACTATCTACAAAACTAAGCTCAATGCGTGTTGTAATGGAGCTTTTAAAATTTCAATCAATTTAGTTCATTATTTTATATAATAATAAAATATTTAAAAATCGATAAGGTAGAGAAAATTAATCTTATACGTAATACAAGTTTTATGTGTAGATGTGGTTTGCTTATCAGACAGCCCGACGACATCCTGTGAGTGGGATTTTTGGTTAAAACAAAAGCTAAAAAATCATGCCCACTGTGCTGGCAGTTGTTGGATTTGCCCTCTGACAGCAGTCGCTAAACTTTTGCTGGCAAATTCGCAGCAAACCTTTCGCAGCAATAGCAACAGCAACAGCAACAGCAACATTGGGGACATTGTTGCAGTACGGCGAGGCAAAACTTTGCGCAAACAAATACAGTTAGTGGCTATATGCATGTACACATTGTACCTTGCAACACCCTCTTGCAACGACGTGCGGCAGTTGCCGGAAGTTGCTTTGCCAAATTGTGCAACTGAACAAAGTTGTGGATTGTTTTACTTAGTTTATGCTGAATACAGAAACGAAACTTAATTTAAATTTATTTCAATAGTATTATTTAATCAACATGTTGCAAACCAATTTTTATTTTTCGTTTCCTTTTTCCAGTCGTGAGGCGAGCCAAATTCGTGACGCAGCCATTGGCCCACGAGGTCAATACGCTACTGAATGTGGGCGGGGCAACGGCAACGGCAGGATCGAGTGATTTATCCTGCAGGCATGATTTATTGCCGCATGCATTATCAACAACAGCATCGGCGCCAGCATCAGCAGCAGCAGCAACAACAGCAGCAGCAGCAGCAGCAGCATCAGCAACAGGCACAACTGCAACAACAGCTACAACTAGCATCATGCAACTGTCAGCAGGCATTAAAACAACAGCAACAATGCCCGATAACAGTTTTATAGCCGCAGGTGTCTGTGACGTTGGCTTTGGTGTCGGCGTCGGTGTTGGTGTCGGTGCCGCAGCAACAGCAGCAACGGCAAAAACAGCAGCAGCAACAACAGCAGCTACATTGTCGGCTCTTCTCAGCTCGAGTGGCAATGTGGACATCATGGAGGACGAGGACGAACAGGAGCGTGAACGCTCAAGGTATGTACTCCATTCACATACATCTGTATGTATCTATTTGTGTGTGTGTGTGTGTGTGTGTGAGAGTTTTGTTTAAGGACGCGTTTCACAGCCAAGGGAGAAGAGGCTGAACTGGTCTCGTTACACGAGCACTAAGTCAGCAGTTTTTATTGCGGTCGACCGGATCCCACAGTTGGATACGAAGTTGGTTATCCAACTATGCGCACAACAAACAACATTCTGAATTCCACAATTAAAAAGTCGAATATTCAAATATGAATTGGAATTTGTTTGAGTATAGATTAACAATCTGCAACAAAACTTTCAAATTACGTTATAGTTATGTATTTTTTCAATTTGAATACTTGACATTTATGTGAGATCGTTTAGTCGTGTATTTGAGTTTTCCTAAATAGCATATTCAAACTTGTTGAAATAATTAACTTTTTTTAAAATGTTGCACAAATTGATTTAAATATTTATATTTCCAATGTTTTCATTGATGGTTCCTTCATTCAACAAATAATAAAATCACGTGTATTTAAAAGTATAAGCGTTAGGTAAAATTAACTTATAAATATAAAATAACTAAGCATTTTATTTTAATTTTTGTAATAGTCTCTTTTAGTTTGATGTTACCTTCAGACTATGAATTAATAATATCCTTTTGCATTTGTATTTTAACCCTTACATATTCAACGTATTTTTTATTCCGATTTTTAAAATTGTATTTTAAATAAAAGTTGTTTGCAAATTCTTGTTGTTGTGAATCAACGTGCGAGTAATTTCCATTTAATCCAGTCAAGTAGGGCAAGCAAACCATTCTCGCCGAGTTGCATTTACAAAAACCAAATTGTTAATTTGATTTCATAAACAAACTTTCTGCCCGTCGACCGTATTTAAAATCAACACTTCAGAATTTGCTTGCATATTGCAACTGACGTTTGCTCCCTCTCCCTCTCTATCTCTCTCTCGCTCTCTTCTCTTTTTGCCTCTCTTCCACTTCTCTCACACTCAAGCCAAACATTTGCGGCCGCCTCTGTGGCAAGTGGCATTTTCAGCTCGAGGCTTCGTTTCTGATTTTTCGGTTTTTTCCGTGACGGTGTGTGTGTGTGTGTGTGTGTGTGTGTGTGTGTGTGCGTGGTGTTTTCATACATTTTGCGCATTTTATTTAATAAAATCCAGCAGCTGGTAATTAATTTTGACAGTGAACCTGTGCACGCGCTTGTGGCGCCCTCTGGCGTTTGGCTGGCACAACAGGGAAGCTTCTTCAATTTCAGCGACTCGCTACAAAACACACACACATACACACACACATCGAGAAATACACCCACAGCATGTAATTAATTGTAAGCCGAGCTGCGAACTGAATCAGGTCAATTAATTTCATACGAATTGTGTTTTACTCGTCCTTCGTCCTCCGTCCTCCATATCTCTTTTCCCACTCTCGCCTCTAGTTTAGCGTCTTCTTTAAGTTTCGCTAAATATGAGCGTCTTTAAGGCAATTCCTTTTGCCTCTTGCTTCTTGTGTCTTGCCTCTTGCAATGTTGCCAACGTTCGCTCCAAATCAAAACTGTTGACTGCCCCAAGGCCTCTAGAGGGGCTCTCAAGTATGCTGTTCCTTGTAGTTTGCTGAGCTGCCGGCCAATCGCACATTAAGTGCAAGTCGAAGTGGCTGCCATTCTGTCGACGGCCGGCCAGAGCATGGAGCATGGAGAGCCACATAGTCGAAGCATGGCAGAGCAGGTCGAGCCGACTACAGAGTACAGACAGCTCGTTGCTGCCTGCAGGTCATCAGCCAGGCAAGTTCAATAAACGTACCGCAAATTGATTTGACCGAGTGCTCTTGAGAGCCACTGTCGAGCGCAACCCAAGTGGCTTTTCCACTGACCGGCAGCAGCGTGCATTAGCATTGGCCGCAAAGTCTTTTCGAATGCTTCGGATAAGTGTAACTATATGTGCATTTAGATATTTTTACAACCAGTTCACTTCAACTTGTTCGGGAGATAAATAATATTTAGTTTATCCTTCTTGGACATCCTTAGTAAAAATGAGTATAATTTTATTTTATGTTTTTTTATAAATGCTGATTTTAATTGAATGACCCAATTAAATTATTATTGAAAATAACATTATAATGATTGCATTTTTGGTTTGTATAGTTTCATTATTTTAAATCCATTTCTTTTATATCTTTACTAAAAGAATAAGTGTACAATTTTAGTTTAAGTAATTCTGTTTGATTTATAAATGCTTATTTTATTCAAATTACCCAATCAAATTATTATTGAAAATTACATTCTATTAATTATTATAAATTCCTTATTTGTATGTAATTCTGTTTCATTTATAAATGCTGATTTTATTCAAACAATCCAATCAAATTGTTAGTGAAATTAACTTTGTAATGATTCCATTTTTTGTTTGTAAAATTTCATTATCATAAATCCTCTTTTTTTTTATCAAGATTAAATTATATATTTAGTGAAAATACCATCGTTAAGAACTGTTCGTAGTCTATTGTGATGATGCCTTTCCTATCGGTATCATAATACTTGAACGCAGCGGTCAATGTCTGTAGCACAATACAGCATTGGATGAAGTCATCGAATAGAATATGACCTTGGCCAAAGCGATCGAATTTTTGGAGTAATATTTGAATTAGCGGATCTGATAGGCGATAACCAAACGCAGAAAGTGCTAATTTCAGTTCATTCTTGTCAATGTTGCCCGAATTGTTTTTATCGAAGGTGCAAAAACAATTTCGCCAGTCGGTTACGTATTTCCAAAGGGCTCCAAAGTCCTGAAACGAAACAGTTCCTCGATTCTGGCGATCAAACATGCCGATTATCAATCGAATGGTCTCCGAATTAAAAGGCGACCAAGTGCCATTGGAGAGCGCTTTCTGCAGCTCATCAGCGGAAATATAACCACTTTTGTCCTTGTCAACACTCTGAAAGACGTCCCATAGGAATTTCTCATTCGGCATGCCATTTGCCATAATTTAGTTCGAAACACAATTTAAAACTACACCGATATGATACTGATGTCAAAGTCAACTTTCTTATGAAAATTAAAGCATTAGCTTCGCTTAAGTTCTCAGTCTCGCTGGAATGACAGACATCATTCTTACTCGCGTTTGGCACGCAAGTTGCTGTCTAGTGGAAACAAACGGCAGACAACCAACGTATACGCAATAACATAACGCATACGTCATGCTTGACGAGCACATACCATTTTTGATGTCTTATTGATTGGCCAGTGCCGCAGGCACACGTGCCTGGGTATTGCTCCTTTTTTTTATGGCTTGTGGATGTTTGCTTTGAGGTTTGGGGATTGGGGTTTGGGGACTGCCTCCTCATGGCATATATATGTATATATTTAATTGATTCCGTTTTATGGCCAGCCACTGTGTAAATGTTTATTAAACGATTCCTCAACTCTTCCCTTTAACAGCAACTGCCCACACGGCACGCCCTCGCGTGTCCCATTGATAGCCAGCTCGGGCTGCAGCCCACTGAGTCTGCCCCACGAGTTGCCGCTGGCCGAGAAGTCGAGCTCGGGATCGGGGGTCGGTAATCCGGCACGCGGGCTGCTCAATGCGACGGCTGCCTCATTTCATCGCCACACGCTCCAGCCGCTGAACCGCAAGACGATGCTGCTGACGCGTCGCTGCCAGAAGCACGCCACCGAGCTGTACGATGCCACGGCCAACACGGAGACCTCGGACGACGAGGAGTACATGCAGCACGGCAGCGAGCAGTTTGTGCTCAAGAAGCTGAAGCACGGCAGACACAGCAGAAGCAGAAGCAGCGTAGCTGGCTCTCTGGAGTGTCTGGACCATGAGCTGGACGACGAGGACGATGAGTATGAGTTGCGGCGACAGGTGCCCATCAGCGTGGTCCTGCTCATCCTCATGTGCTACATCTGTGTGGGCACAGTTGTATTTGCCCTCTGGGAGAACTGGTCGCTTGTGGATGGCGCCTACTTTTGCTTTGTCACACTCTCAACCATTGGCTACGGGGACTTTGTGCCCTCTCGGAGCTTCAATGGGCCCGAGATGCAGCTGTATGCTTGCTGTGCCTATCTGTTGCTCGGCCTCGTCCTTGTTGCGATGTCCTTCAGCATACTCGAGACGCAGCTCATGTGGAAATGCAAACGGATTGCGGTGCGACTGAAGTTGGCCAGCGATTGATTCGATTTGTACATGCTTGTGTGACAAGGACACACTCCTATTAGAGTCTAGTTTAGAGCCGTAAACCTAATAAAACGACAAATGTAATACGTGTAGTTGGCGCATGCTTAATCGAGTGTATGATAAACCTAATATTAACTAAACACTAAATATTAAACAGACAACACACACACACATAATGTAAATTCATCTGCTAATCCTGTTGTCTCTACTCCTAAATGGCAAATGGAAAATGTAAATAAATCGAATTTTTACAAATTTCTTCGCTTTTCGATGCCAACAGCCCACAGCGCTAACATCATTATTATATTGGGGAAATTTGATAGATGCTTCAACGACGTGCTTGGCATACCAGACATCTCACTCTCTCACTCTCACTCCCTCTCACTCACTCTATTTCTCAGTGTCTGGCAATAAGTGTCATGCTGTGTTGCTGCCGCATGTGGCAACTGTTGAGGGCACTGCGTTGCCAAGCCGACAGGGCTGCTAATAGTTTATGACACTTGCTGTACTATACAAGTATTTATGGACCTTCTGTCTGTCTGTCTGTCCGTCCGTCTGTCGTGGCCAGCCAACTCGCATTGAGATTTCATGACAGCCAAAATAGCCCCAAAAATTACTGAGAGCGTCCACTTTAATCTGTGGCTCAGTTTAAAGCTCATTACGAAAGTCTTTCAGTTATCTATCAAATCATATTAACATACTTATTATGCGCTGGGTTCATTTTCGTCTCAATTTATACTGAGAATATACCTTTTTTTTTGTTGTGTGTCTGCCTGTTTTTGTGGTGCGTGCCCAAAATACCTTTGCTTATCCTCTTATGGCAGTCCGAATCAGCTAAAAGCCTCAAATTTCAAACATACTCGTAGAGCGAGTACACACACGTAGCACAGCTTCATGGAGCTGTTCATCATGTTTTTGGTGGCATTGGGCGCATACAAAGTGTGTTTAGAGTAGCGCATAAATTTCAAAAGTGCCACGCGTCATCAAAATCAAATGCCAGGCGCAGAAAGTCCCAAGGAACCCAAATCCAGTCGAAGCCAAGACATCAGCAACTTGTCAGCGACAACAGCGACAACAGCGACGACACACACAAGATGTATCACAAAATCAATTGATATGATATCAAATTGAATTTGTAATTTTCTTTTTACTCCGACTTTATTCGCCAATAGCCCGAGGACATGGCTGGCTGCCTCCCGTTAAGAGCAGCGTTTAGCTAACAAACGTCAATGGCGACTTGTATATGTTGTTTGTGTCTTTATTGCTTTTAATGCTTCCAGCTTAAGAATTTACGCACGTTTGCCTCTCCAGCTGGCAGACGCATAAAACCAACCAGCCGGAAGGGTCACCATGCTCGACATGCGTTTCCGTGTCGTCTGCCGCTCTCCCCCCGACTCAGTCCTCGCCTTCATACAGCGGCTCTATGTAAATGGCTATATTGCTGGGCCTATTAGCCAAGTGCTCCCGCTAATCAGAGCATATTAACTGATATATTCAACATACCGCATTACGTTAACTATTTTTGTGCATCTTACAATAGCTCAAATAACGTTTAAATTCATTTCAGGTAAGGGACAATGTCATTAGTTGCAATGTTTAATATTAAGTTAAATTAACTAAAAAAAAAAAAGGTTTTGACAAATAAATATTTTTTAATAGAAATTAAAATAAAAATAAATACATTTTCTGGTGGATTGTCGTTAGTCACATACTATAATAAAAGATGATAATAACTTGAAATTCAAAAGTTATTTCCTAATTTTTACTATTTTGCCCAAAAATAATGATTGTAGGTCAAGTTACAAAACTAAATATTATTTTTCATAAATAAATAATTATGTAATTTTAATTTTAAACCCTTCAACAATTACAGACCCTAATTCAAAGTAAGTTAGAGATTTTTAATTTGTACTTAAAGTGGCTTGGAATATTTTATTGTTCAGTATTTAGGAATCGTTTTCTACCGACGTTTTTGTTTTGTTATCTGAAATCAATGTGTATGTGAACATCATGAAAAGAAAACAATTTTTTATACTGAAATATGTATGATTAAATCAATCAATATTTTGCACAAACTACACCAGCTTTTAAAGGAACGTCTGCAATACTCATTCTTGTGAGAGTATTTGACTTTAACTTTGCCAAATTGAAAAGTCAATTATCCATTCAATTTTGAAGTATTCATTTTGTGTGAGGGAATTACGTGTGAATAAATAATAACAGTATTAAATGCATAAAAGCAAAGAAACAATTTTGAGTTCAATTTCTTGATGTATAATTTCATTTTATTTCCATATAATGCGTATACAGCATGGAGGACACGGAGGAGTAGGAGTATATAATTATATTAAGGCAAAGCCTGTTAGGGCTTATCACAAGAGTCCACGCCAGAAGCGCATTTAATGATTTGGCCGCTTGGGACTCATGCTGAGAATGGAGCTAACATCTGATATGTTATCCCTATCCAAGGGCTGGCCACTTTGGTTTCTCTCGTCCAGATCTACGACATGTATATCGAAGGCATTCGAATTGCCCGTCGGCACGCCATGCGAAGCGTTAACGGCGCCCTGGCGTCTGGCCAACGCCAGTTCTACGGAAAACGGTGTCGTCGTTGGCTTCTTGTTGTTGGCATAACCATAGGCCATGACTGGCGGTGGTTGGGGCGCAACCGGCGCCGTCTTTCTGGTGGAAGTTGCAGTCGCCGTGACCAGTTTACTGGGGCAGAGTGGAAGCTCGCGTGTGCGACTGTTTGCAGGTCTTGGCGCTGCTGCCTTCACCGGCGTCAGCTTCCTGACCAGCTGCAGCTCGGGGGCAGTGTTGGATCGCGACCATTCGTTATTGGCCGCCATGGCTCGGGCGGGCACCGACTTCAGTGGCGGTCGCCAATGCGGCTTGATGCGTGGCTTCTCACAGACGTTGATCTCCTCGCTGATCTGATTGAGCAGATCCAGCAGGGTGCTGGTCTTCTCGTCCTCGAACTCAATCCGAATGGGCGACTCACGTCCCGAGGCGCAACCCGGATTCAGTAATATCAGCCTGAAAGTAGAAAGAAGAAATTTTGAAGTGAACAAAGTTACGTTACGTTACAAGAGGGAAATTCTTTGATTTGAAAATATTTCGATCTTAAACCAAAATTCTTGAAACAAGAAAAATCCGTTTTAAGCTAATTTAGAGTGCTGTCGCTATTAGTTCAGTAAGTAGAACTGTCGTGAATAATACGTTTACCTATGCTCAAATTCTTTTCGTTTCGGATATAAAATTCTTACTTTTGAAATAGTAATTAATATTAAAGAAAGAGCAACTAAATTTAAAAATAGTTTTCAATAAATAATTAGTAAAAATAATAAAATGCCTATTGTTTTTAGGATTTCTTTCTTAGTAAATTTAAGATGGATTTTAATGAATATCCAATCCGGAATTGTTTTAGAATTTTGGTCATGATTAAAGAATTTGTAGTCATGGTGCAATTTTAATATCATTTGCTTGACTTAAGAATTCTTTCTTGATTTCAGCACGATTTATTTTTCAGTATACTTACTTCTTGGCCTCTTCGATTGCTTTGCCCAGGTTCTGGAGACTCTTGCGTTGGTACTTGGTGCTGCGTCCGATCTGTGAGTTGGGCAGCGCGCCCTGCAGCACCATGTTCCACTTGTGGGTGCTCGACTGCAGCAGCACCGTTCGTGCCACACGCTGGAAGCGCTCGCGGGCGGTTTCCTTGGCCGGCTTGGATGGAACCGATTCCACCTTGACTTCCCGCATTTCCCCCTCGCCATTCACATGGCTAAGGAGATCCGTTTCGCTGCTCGCTTGCACCGGAGCCACCTGGAAGCCCTTCATTAAACGTCGTTCCCAAACCTTCATGCGTCGTGGTCGAGGATCTGCCAGAGAAATGTTTACATGAAATGCGAATTTCAGACTCACAGTTTGCAGCTTACGTTTCTCCTTCTTGTTGGCCGAGGAGACGTCCAAGCCGCTGTTTTCAAATATTTCTAGCATTTCGTAGCGCATGGTGCTGATCTCGCTCTTCACCTCGTTGATGTCGTCCTCGGTGACGGGATTGTTCTCGAACTTACGGTGCATGGCAGCCACATAGCGCCAGACCAGGGAGCGCATTATGTTGTCGTACTTGTTGTACTGCTCCTGCTCCTGACGTTTCTATTTGCCGGAACAGGATAATTAGCAGAAGGGCGACCGATGACTCAACTTACCTTGGAGCGCTGGCGATCAATGGATTTGCTGGACTTGCGGAACACTCGAATCACCCACTTGACCGAGGGCAGCACATTGAAAGGCGGCGGCAGCGTGGAGCTGTCCTCAAAGTAGCTCATCCAGAGTTTGGTTCTGGCAAATTTCCACTCGGTGTCCGAGTGCTCCTGTTGAAAAGCAAACACCAAAATCATTTAGGTGTGTGGGCCACAGATTAGTGAATGACTTACATCAATCATCGCATACGAATTGGACATCATAGCTATCAGAAGATTGAGCAAAACAATCACATTGATGACGCTGTACGAGCCGAACATGAGTAAGCCCCAAAATCGAGTATACGACTTGATGCCCGTCAGCTCAAAGTCTTCCAGGTCAATCATGCCGAAGCTGGCCCAGAACAGCGACTGTGACGACTCAAATAAACTACAAGAATACAGACTGCAGACTGACATCGATAATTAGTTGGATGACTGGACTTACTTGCCAAAGCGGCGCCATTTCATGCAGGAATCACCGTGGGACGCCCAGTCCGCCTCGCCGCCGGGCAGCACATAGCATTTGCTCTTCTCTAGGGCGGCAAAGTACCAGAGGAGCTGGTTGAGGCCGCAGGCAAAGGCGAAGAGCACCAGCGTGTAGATGAAGAAGAATTTGACAATGTCAATGACCATGCGGCCCAGCGAGATTTGCAATGGACCCAGATGCGGATTAATGCTGAACAAATGCACCAGCTTGAGGGCAGAAAACACATTCGCCGCCGCAAACAGGCCCTCGGCAATGAGCTGTGGGTCAAAGTCGTCCCACTTCTCGCGCGGTATGTAGGCCATCTGTGGATCCTTGGCTATTTCCGTTGCCTGCTGAATGTAGGCAAATGCACTGCAGTCGAGAAAGAGAGGACAGAAAGTGAGAATTGCGCTGTTGCAGCTGAACCTGAACTTACCGCAAGCACATCACACTCACGTAGAGGCTGTTGCGTAAAAAATCGATAAAGTTCCACATGTTACGCAAATAACTTCGCAAGCCAACGGCAAATATCTCCTGCACCTCCTCCCACATGAACCCAATCACATAGAGCACGACGAGCATCTCCAGCTTGCTGGGCGTCTGGCCACGCTGACGCTGCTCCTGCTCCACCAGGTCCGCCTTCATGCTGGCTGTGCCCAACAGGCGAACAAAATCATCATCCGCCCGCTGTGAGACCAATATGAGGATAACTGCAACGCAAACGCAAAGGATATGAACTAAACCAGACACAGACATAGACATAGACAGAGGACACAGCATCTTTGGCAGTTTGTTATTCTAACTTAAACTGTTTAATATTAGTCCACAGTCTCCTCTTTTCTCTCCGTTTGCTGTACTTACACAAAAAGAACACATAGGACGAGGCATGTATGAGGAATTTCATAAACGGTTTTCGCATCAATTGGCCCGTCCGACAATTTGGCGCAAACATGTAGATGAAACAGTAGAGGGGGAACAACAGTGCCACCTGGGCTATGCAAATGAATCTGTCCACGATGCCCTTCCGCCGGAATCCTGGCAGTCCTTCATACCAAATCGACGACAGCAATTGTTGAATGTTCGAATGGGCCACGAACTGAAACACAGCGTGTGGAAGCGGAGTCAGAACACAAATGAAATGAGGATTCGTTGTTTTGCATTGTTCAGCGATTTCGCAAAATTTTAAGAAATTTTACCGGAATTTATTTATTAATTACAAAATATTTGTCAATGTTCTTGAAATAAGCTCAACCTAGTTTCACGGCTGCTTCGCTAGAAGTCCTTTTCACACTTTTGTTTTTATTTGACTGTCTATTTTTTATTGAAAGTTAGAGTGATACTGCATTAGTCCAGAAAGAAAGGCTTTTCATACCAATTTTAAGTGCTAAAAACTAATGAAAATATTCCAAAAGTAACAAAGTCGAGTTTCATTGGAAATTGCGATCTTCTAAACCTCAATAGTACGTATGAAGCAAATATAATAGCTTTATTTACATTTGATAACGAACAAATTAAAAGACTGATGCTGGAAAGGTCTGGTCATAAATAAATACTGACTACACTGAGAAAAAAATTACGTTTTAAAAATTAGAATGAAATTCTTCAATTTAAGAATGTTTCGATTTAAAATTGCATTTTTAGTTTTTTTTAATAACTATTCCAAATTCAAGAATATGGTTCTTAAATCAAAAATGTTGTTCTTGATTCAAGAATTTGTTTTCTGGGTTTAATTTTGTCTTTTTTTATTGATGATTCAGGAATTTATTCTATTTATTTATTTATTATTTATTTTAGCTCATTTTATCTGTGCGTCTAAGTGAACAAATTAGGAATCTTCTGCTTTTAACTTACCGTCTTCTGCTTATACGAGATGGCCTGGACGAGACGTGTCAAACTCATGCGATCACCTGGCTCATAGGTGGATATAGAGGGATCGTAATTCAGGATGATGGCCAGCTCATTGGAAGAGCGTGTTTGATCCAACAGGGAACATGCAAACTTCTGGCAGTGTCGCCTCAACTCCATGTACTCCGACTTGCACTCTTGCTCGGTGAGCGCCAGATTGCGCAGATCCCAGGACAACTGGAAGGCCGTGAGTATGGGATCGTTGGAGGTGAGGCAAATGAGCGACGGACTGCAAAGAGCACGGTAGATATTAACGCGCGAAAGAGAATGTCGCAGTGAATCCTCCGCCATCAGACGAACGCACTCCTCGCAGCCACAGCTAAACAGGATAATAAAAGGCAACAGCTTATAGAATTACTGGATAAATAAGAGGATATATACTGACCGTATATCGTGAGGCACAGGGACTGCGGCGCCCCGGTCCAAAAGAATGCGCAGTATCTCAAAGTTGTTCTTGTGGGCGGCCAGCATTAAAGGCGTTACGTCCGGAGCAAACATGGCAGTGTTTATGTCCACAGTCTGCCAACTCTGTGAGAAGGATCAAGTCGGGGTTAGGTCATGTGTATCGCATAGTGAATCAGCTACTCTACTTGGCTCTATTCGAACTTAAGTCTAGATGCTATTTTCTCGGGCGTTAAGCGTTTTATTGCATATGCGTTACAATTGTAATTTTCACGCTTCAATTGAGTCCAATGGCTGCCTAATGAAGCGTGCTCGTGTGCATAAATATGAGACAACAACCGGAGGTGCCATCGCAACCAGCTCATACAACTTTATTTGCCCCAAGAACATACTGACAAAGGGCAAAGTGTTGAACCTGGGATACCCTAGAGAGCTACAGTTTGGCCTAAACAGAATAAAACTTTATTATTATTAATTTCTTTATGTTAATTCAATAAGTGAAATAAACTTTGATGAACTTTGTTTGAAGTAATTAAGTTCGAATACTCTGAAATATTGTAGGAAAAGATTATGATGGCCAATCAATAAATAACTTAAATAGTATTATTATGGATTTCTATATATTGGTGAAATAAATTATCAATACCACTGTAATGAAGTTCGAATGCTCTAAAATGTTGTATTAAATAACTTAGGGTGTTAACTCAATAAATAACATATTTATTATAATTTTCTGTAGTTTGATAGATTTAACTTTTAAAAGAGTATTTGAATTTTAAGCCCCCCGTAATGTAAAACTCTGCAGGGTATCGGAAAAATTGGAGAGACGGAAGCGTTGTCCGCTTATCGCACACTCCCAATCACTCGAGCGTCTGTCATGTACGTGCCTAACGAGGCCACACAAAACTGATTAAAATCATGTTAGCTCCAGTTGCGGATGGAGCTGGAGATGTACTTAAAGCCCAACCACTCGATGTGTGCCACAAATTAGCTGAGTGCAACATAAGTACAAATAGTTGGGGATGGCGGTGCTGGAATTACTTACGTAGGGCTCGCCCTCCTTGAAGATGAGCTCCTCGTGCTCGAGCAGCAGCTCAACGGCCTCCACGAACTCTGCATTAATGGCATGCAGTAGGGCATCCTTTGTCTCGACGCCCATGATAACCAGCAGCTCGACCATCTCCAGATTCTCGTTGTCAATGGCCAGAGTGAGAGCACGTCGACCCAATGGATCCATGCAATTGATATTGATGTGCTGCTGTCGCAACGCCTTTTGCAGTATTCTGAAAGACAGCCAGCCACACACACACACATACATACAAGGCAATATAATTAAAGGAAAATTCGGCAAATTATTGAACTTTTGCTTTTCTTTCATTCGTTTTCAATGAAAACTTTTTAATTAGATGCGTTTTCGGAGCGGCTCCCAAACAAAAAAAGTTTCCCAATCAATCGAATACAAAACGAAAATTACGTGAATACTTTAATAAAACGAAAATAATTTTTAACAGAAATTGAAGATTTAAAATGGCCAGTGTTGGACAGCTGGGGTTCGGGTGCATTTTGCAACACTTCCTCCATGACACAGGGTGACATCAAGTCACCTTTGACGGACGCTGTCATAAAATTACTTTACTTGGCTGGCAGCAAATGGTGAATACATCATTTTACAATTGTTCGTCAGCATAAATTGTTGTAAAAAATTCTAATAAAACAACAAGTATTTATTGAAGATACGCCGAACAAAACTACCCATTTGGCAATTAAATTATTTGTGTAACCTTTTCCAAAACTTTGAAATATGGACGCTATCAAGGATCAAGGCTTGGTCATCAAAATGGCACAAAAGAACAAGGGTAAGAGGCCATTCAATCAGATTCCAGTTTGCTTTAATCTCCCTTAAAGAAACTCAAACAGTCAAGCTGGGTAGTGGCAACTGGTTTGCATCACCGCCACATGGTGCAGGCCCGGGATACAATCGGATGCCGGCATTCAGCCGCATCTCCTGGCAATTCTACAAGGATCGCGAGGAAGAGCTCTATCGACGCGCCTGCCACTTAAAGGGCATACGAGTGCAACGCGAGGAGGATGAGGACTCAATTGGGTCGGAGGAGGAGCCAATGAAGGCGCATTATCGCTACACACTGGATGAAATGAAAAGCTATAATCCCTATCGTTTCATCAATTTAAAAATGTGAAGAAATCCCAACTACTAATTAGGCAACAGCAAAACAGCAAAAACCACGAACATACTTACAGATGCACAGAGTTGAAGCCCCTGTCAAGAGTCTGCTGTGTTTCCCCCCTCAACGGCTCGATGATTTTTACACTTTTTACTGCTTTCACGTTTTCCAAGAGTGTCAACAGAGAATTTCAGATACAACTATACTATATACTCTACTCATATGCAGACAATTAAATACAATACAATTGAATGCTAAAAAACAACTGACAATTGCTCATTTTTGATTATTGATTATTATTTACGGAGTTGAGATTAATGTAGAAATGTTTATGAATCAACCATACATGGTACATACTATGCATATGCAAAATTAAAATCTGTCGGGTCTAAATGTATTTTAATTATATACAAATTATTTCTCAATTTTAAGCCAGTCTACTGCTCCCAAAAAAAACTATTAATGTAGATTGCTATTTTTATTTACGTTATAAAAATGACAGAATACACTTCCTTATTATTCGTATTGAACTTCCAAATGTAATCAAAATGCGTGTTAAATTAATTGAAAATTTATTAAAATGTGCTTGAAATGGCGTTAAAATTGTGAAAGGAACTCGTTGCCGCATATTGCTTATTAAGCGGCATATAAAATGCTTCCCTGCCATCCGTCTCCAACCCAACTCGTCCCCAAGGCATCCACACGGCCGGCTATGCAAATAATTGAAGCCACCCAAAGCAAACACTCACCGCCGAGCCCCGTAAGCGTGTTGATGGGATTTATGCGTTTCCTGAGCGGGCCACACATATCGCAGAAGAGGGATACGAATATGCATATACGGATACGGATACGGTTACGGTTACGGGCCATCGACACCTGCGTGTCCCTTGACGCACCATTTAAAATATAAAAAAGGCGCAAATTTGGCAGGCCAAAAAAGAGGAAAAAATACAACGTCATGGCATGGCACTCACCTGCGTACATTTGGAATATCGCCACGCTCCACAGCCAGCAGGAATTTCTTCTCCTCGAGCAGCAGAGGCTGAGGTAATCCCAGCGGCACACAGCAGCCGCCCACAGTTTTAGGGGCGCCACCAGCGGCATTGGCGCCGCCAGGCGGCAACTGTGCCACGCACACGTTCATTGAGGAAAAAAACAGTGTCAGTTTGGGCAAATACACGCAGGTGGTTTGCAAATAAATAAAAAACACAAGAAGTGAAACAACAACAAAATACGAAAATAAACATAAACATATAGGAAAATTAAGTGCAAAGTGTTGGATGCTTGGCTGGCTGGGCTGAGCGGTTGTTTTATCTGCACCACTTAAATGGCATGGAAATGAAATGTGCCTTTTGGAGTGTTTAAGCCAATTGTCGGCAGCAGCAGCAGCAGCAGCTAATTCAACGCAGCGTATGCGTTATTTTCAATGCGGTGCAAATTCAAAAACGGGCAGATACTTGTATCTTGTATCTTATGGCGTGTAGCGTGTAGCTTGCAGCTTGTATCTACTCTAAGTGTAGTTTATCAACTTGTGTTCAGTACTTACGCCCATTGGCTGCCTCTTCTTGCGACCCATGTTTATTATTTTCACAGTGTAGTTGTTTGTTTATGTGGGTGTGATGGGGGTGTGTGTGTGTGTGTGTGCAATTCACTTAACAAAAAGCTACTTGTAATTTCATGTGTGTCTGTGTGTTGTTGTCGGCAAAGTTTTAAAGCTCGCTTAACACTACAGTTCATTTATTGCAACTTCTTTTTGCAGCTGCTTGTCAACGCGCAAGCTTAGGCCACACACACACACACACACACACTCACGCACACACACTCATGGAAAAGCATTCACACACATTTAAGCACGTTCGCCCAGATATGAGTATCCCGAGACTCGAAAGCTAAACCAAAAACTCGAAACACTAAGCCCCTGTGAATGCTACTTTGAAGTTATTCGCCTTTTTTGTTGGACACTATTATGCTTTGTTGATGCTCTTCATGGCACTGTTGTTGTAACTGCTCTGTGTTGTTGTTGTTGCTGCTGCTTCTGGCACAACATTCGGATGTGCTCAGTTTGGTTTTTGTCTTGGTTTATGGTTTTTGGGGTTTTGTGGTTAGCGTTTGCTCGAAGTTGTCGCTTAAGCTGTTTATAATTTTAATTTATTTTTATTTCATCCACTCCTTTTGCACTTTGGATTAGTTGAGCTCTTTTCATGGCAAAACATTATATGTTTTAATTTGCAGCAGCTTTAAGCTATGAGTAAATTCAATTTATTACTTTATGAATATTTTGACGAGCTGATGCGTTTTCACGGAAGCATTTAAATAGTTTAAATTTACACATTCGAATACATTCGAGTTCTTCTTTCACACTTCTAATTTCCAAATCAACTCAATTCACAACAAAAATTATATTATGATAAACAAACTCTTTTAAATTCAATTATATCCAGTATTATTCGTTCTTAACATATTTAGTATTGCATTTATTATTGTGTCAATTCACAACCACCGAACTAAGATTACGAAGCAAATTTTCAACTTTTTGGAACACATTTCTTTTGATTATTATTTTTTTAATTTTTACAGTTTACACTTTCATTTATTCACAAATCATCCCTTTTAGTTTTATGTTTTTTACTTGTATTTTATTTGAATTTTTTTCAGTGTGATTATTTTATTATTAGTTTGCCGTATTTCACATGGACTAGCATTATCTTGGAATTAATAAATTATATTATTCGAGGCTTTAAAACACCCACATTGGGAACAATTATATACAAATAAAACTACTTGTTGATTTTTCCAATTGCCAGCCAATCAATGTATACTCGTAAGTATGCGAAAAAATGAATTTTTTATAAATATTCCGGACCTGGAATTTGCTTTTACATTTTTCACTCTTTGCAGACCCATAAAAAAATGCATATGCATATTTTGCAAACTTATAAAAAACTGAACTTCCGGTTGAACCAGCGTGACCACGCTTTGCATTGTGTGCGACAGACAAAAGCCAACAAGTGCATTGTTTAATCAAGTTAATAGAATTACATAGTAAGTGCGACTTTTACGCGTTTTTCATTTAACATATGAATACCCCGTAGCCATAAAAATGGAGAAGGATCCTTATATTCTTAAATGTTTTGAGCAATTTAATTAGAAGCGATAAAACAGATGATAACTTTGAATTTCCTTAAGAATGATCTAATATGAATATAATCGGAAATTTACTTTAAGAGGTTGGTAACTACAGGGTATCTGCGAGTGTTGACTGCCTCGCACTTACCTTTCAAGTGTTTATTTTTCTGGAGAGCACATAAAGTGCCACCATAAATTTGGATTTATCTGGAAACGCAGCCGATAAAAGCTGATATGTATATATGACTTTATGGTTGGTCGTTGAAGGTGGAAGGTTAAGGGTTCAATTTTATTGCAAGTTTACCAAGCTACCTTGTTAATTAATTTGTCTTCAGAAATGATAGTATGGCATTAATACTATGGCAATAATTACTGCTAAGGATATGATGAGTTTTATATAATCATAAATATATAGAGCCAGTTACTCGGGTTGAAAGCTTTCAATAATTAAAATAGTTCCGATATTCCAAATACCTTTGTCAGCGATCTCAGAAACATTTTATCCCCAACGATTTTATTAAGTTCTATTGTAAGTCAACTTCAGACACCTTTGGCACAGGTTTAGTAGTTAGTTTGTGGATATACTCGACACACAAGATGTGGATACACATGCACTCTCATACAGATACAGATACAGATACATTCAATGCTTGAGCACAATGACCGGCAGAGGCTTTGTTGGCAACTCTTTTAATTCCTTAGCTCTCTCTCTCTATTTTGGTTGTTCTCTATGGAGCTACATATTTCACTGCGTTGCATGGACTTTTAAGCCACTTACTTCTTGCATTCTGGCACATAAAAACGTGTGCAATTGTTCAGCTTGGCCACACAATGGACGTCGAAATTTCATGTGGCTCAGAGTTAAAAATTATTGTGGCTAACTTTTGTATTGCATACGTTAAGGCGCAGCCGAGTTTTGTTCAGAATTTATAAATGCACACTTCATATTCCATATTGTTTTATTTCATTATTTACACTATTATTTATTTGTCAAGTGTGTAAATAGACAGCGAGCCGATTCGTTTGCCGCACTTTTATACAATGTCCGTTCCGAGCACGCTACTTGTGAATTTTGCACGCTTTGCGGTTGCGGCGTGGCAGCAACGCAGAAATTTATACCATTTCCCGAGGGCAGAACGACCGTTCTGGCTAATTTAATTAGACTAAAACGTCAAATATTTGTTTGTTTGTCAGCGTGGCAATACGAGCAATACGAGTGCGATGTGATAGAAAAGAACCGCCCCAGACCAGACAAGCCTCGTCCATGTGCCTTGAACTCATCGCTGTCGATGTCCATGTTCATGTCCATGTCCATGTCGATGTCGATGTCAATGTGTTGATCACCTGTCGCGTCGCGTCGAGTCGTTCTCGGGTCACAACTTATCAACAAATTCTGGCCATGCTCTTGGTGCTGTAAGGCGATTAGAGCAAACGCATGCAAAGTAGGCAACAATTCAATTACAACTAATTTTCTGTGATTTCATTTCGCTGCTTCTGTTGCTTTAGTCGTTGTTACTATTGTTTTTCCTTTTGCACTGGCTTCTTGTTTTTTCACACCTCTTTGCATATTTGTTGCTGTTGTCAAATGAAGCGTGTTAAATTTTGTTTTGTTTTTAAAATTTCGCGTTCGCGTGACTATCGAGAACCTATCACAGGCATTCAAAGAGGCTTTCATTGAATTCAATTCACAAAATGGATTTGATTTATGTAGTTTGGATATAGATGTGTATATTGATAAATTAATATATTTGGCATATAACGATTAAATTTAAATTTGGCCTTTCACTATAAAATTATTACCAACAATGAATTTAGTATACAAATAATTAATTATCTTTTAAGTCTAAGCTCATTTGAAATTATATGAAAGTCGAGTCAAGTGCTCTATTAAATTGCTTTGATTCAAAATAATATTGTGGGCTGCAATAGTTAATGAACTAATATGCATAAGCTACAAAGTCAAGGGTAAGTTACACATAACTAACCATATTCTTGGCTTATACTCACTAGTTGATTCTAAACCCACATGTGCGCATATAAGAGTGATTCATTCAAGAAGAATCTTTTGACTGTCACATCTAAATTCAACCGGCAACTTGAGCTAAGACAGTTGTTGGAGCAACTGCCTTCGGAGCACTTGGTACGTGGATCAGGAAATCGACAAGCTACACAAAATTAAATCAAAAATCTTAAACTGGATTTTGATGAAAGAGCAAGCATCACAACAGACTAACCCAAGTAGACAACAATCGAGGCAGTCCTTCCCGCATCTCCTTCCAAAATCCAACATTGCCGGATCCAAACAAACAAATAGCACAAGAACCAGGACGAGGGGGAGTTGTTGAAGACGCACACACATAACCGCACGTAAACTCATTTAAACGCACACATGAGCACATGCCAAACGAATGGCAACGTCGAGTGGATGATATGATTGGACGCAGGAGCAGGAGGCAGGAGACAGGGTAATATCGGGCAGGTGGGTTACCATGACGGCGTATGTGTCTTTTTCTCAGGCAGCGACTTGCAGCGGACGATGAATTGACAACAACAATAACCAGAGAAGGGGCATGAGCAGCGCCAGAAGCTAAAAGCCGCAGCCACCGAAGCAACAACTCTCCAATGACAATGTGCAACAAGGAGCTGCGCCCGATGCTATGCCTCATTGTGCGCAGCAGGAAATAAGATTTCTGGTGCACAGCAAAATATGCGCTGCGCTGTGTGTAGACGGTGTGTGTTTGCGTGTGTGACAGCCAACTTATAAGCAGTATCTCTCTTATGCAAACAGAAACAGACACTAAGTAGCATAGTTACACGCACACTCAGACATTCGCACACACGGACACACGCATAACAACCAGACAGCACACACAATATGATATATTTCTATAACCTCAGTTGTCCTCCAGTTTGTGTTGCTTCAGAAAGCATAAAACGTTTTGTGTTTGCAGCTGCAGTTGCAGCGTGTGTGTGGTAAATAAAATTGCATTCAATATTTTCCTTGGTTTTGTGTTTTTGATGAGATTTTTTACAACCTGACTGCAGCTTCTTGCCACATGCCCGGGCCTTTTGTTTGTCTTGCATTCAATTTATTGCTGCTGCGTTGCGTTTGCCATAAATTGCATTTTTTAGTCGTTCTCCTGCATAATGTGGTAAGCACACGTGCATAATTAAGGACATTGATTTACCTGTGGTGCAGAGCAGAGGGCGGAGGGCGTCAGGATAAATCTAGGGGTGTGTCACAATATATGGAGCAGTTTGTATGATCAACTCAAAATATGCGAAAAATTCAATTTGCATTATCATGAAGCGAGATCCAAATAACAAAAAGGGTCCACACTTTTAAACTTTAAAGATAAAGTTAACTAGAAATACAAAAAAAGAGTAATAATAATAAAAACAAAAATAATAATATTAATAACAATAAAAATAATAATGTAATTATTTTTATTAATGGGAAAACATTATATAATTAATCTTATAGAATAAAGTTATTTTCAAAAAGTTTTTTGCCTTATAATTTTTAAATCTACATAAATGATGAGAGTACATAATAATTAAATAAATAAATAAAATCATTTGGGGCTTCGTATTCAGTATTTCGTAATATGTATTAATTTTTATTTACTGAAATTTATTCAGATTGCAAATTATTTGTCACACTGCATTTTCGTTTTTCGATGGGCACCTAAAAGTATGCATTGCTTTTATCTCGAGTTCGCTTGTAAACTCCTTTGCAAATAAGCTTGCATACTTTTGAGAGCTGCCTAAAATTAATATTCCGTCGACCTTTCTGTCTTTTCAGATTCTCCGAATCGACTTGCTCTCGCTACGTATTTGTTGCTATGCGTTGCTATGTGGGTGTAGAAGTAACGTCATCAACTGGAACTGGCCATTTGCGATGGCATGTGCGCAATTCATAAATATTTATTTTTAGCAGTTGTATACGAATTTCAAGAGTCTGTATAGTGCAATGGCATGTCAATCCATCCTTTGCGTCGACCTTAAAGAATGTGAAAATGTATCAATGAATTTCTGGCAGACTTTAATTTTAATCTAAATAAATAAACAAAACTTGTTTGTTTCGCATAAATCCGTGTTGGGCAAAGTCCCCTACCACCACCAAAACAACAGTCCTTGCGGTAAAATAAATTTTCTGCAATTCATGACAGCAGAGCCAACAGCTGAGTTAAGGAGTGGGCGTATTTAGAAGTACGTGCCGAGACACGAAACTTCGGTAAAAAGGATTAGAGAGCCCAACAACCCCCAAAGACACCCCCAAACAAGTAAGAAAGCTACAGTCGAGAGTGCTCGACCGTATGATACCCGCAACCCATTTCGAGAGAAAACAAAAAACATAAATGATATTTTAACAAAAAATATACCAAATATACTAAAACTTAATTTTTGTATATATTTGAAAATAGAGGGTAAAATACACAACACCGCTATGGTCACACTGTCAACTTAACAAACAAAGCGCGGGCAGCTGCAAGTGAATTTTGCATATAAAATTGATTCATTAATAACTTCCTTGTTTTTCATTCGATTTCAACCAAATTCACAGGAGTCATTCAGACTATCATTGTTATTATGCATACCAAAATTCAATGCTCTAGGTTCATTATTACGGCTTTTACAGTTTTTGGGGGCGGAAAGGGGCGTGGCAAAAATCTAAAATAAACTTGATCTGCGTAAGACCTACACGAATACTGTCACCAAATTTGATATCTCTAGGTCAATCAGACACTTAAAACGTCCATATGCATTGGGAACAACAATTTTGATAAATAATTACGCGAATAACTTTTGTTCTACTAATCCGATTTTTACCAAAATTACAGGGTATATTAAGAGTGTCAAGCGCAGATGGGTTACCAGATTACACATCATTACACAAAGAACTTTTGGAGTTATACGCAATTTACATAAAAAAAAACTTGACTTTTTCTAGATTAATGCTTATTGTGGGCGAAGGGGGCGTGGCATCCAACTTTTGAAATAAACTTGATCTGCGTAGGGTATGAAGGAACATTTTTGCCAAATTTGGTGTCTCTATGTCTTATAGTCTCTGAGATCCAGGTGTTCATACAGACAGACAGACGGACAGACGGACAGACGGACAGACGGACATGGCTATATCGTCTCGGCTGTTGACGCTGATTAAGAATATATATACTTTATGGGGTCGGAGATGCCTCCTTCTGCCTGTTACATACATTTCCTGTTGGCACTAAGTCATAATACCCTTCTACCCTATGGGTAGCGGGTATAAAAATGCTCAAAGGATTTAAAAGGCAATCAAATTAAATTGTTGTTGCGGTTAGCCACAAAAGTTGAACATACATTTCAAATATGATAGCATGGCAATAATTTGTATTTTTTGCACTTAATATTCATATGATGAATGTTTGATCAGCTGGTTGTGAAAAGTGTCAATTAAATTTATTTACATGCAACGCAAAATGAAGCGAAATTCTTCGGCTATTGACGCAGCTACAGTGCGATTCAACCAAATACCTCAGAGCTCCTATAAATACTCACCTGTATGTAGATTTGTTTACGTGGCCAACCAATTAGACGTAAACAAGAGCCGCCGGAAGTAGGCCACATAAACAACAACCACATCCACCGCATCAGTAGAAGCGGCAGCATCATCACCAGTAAATCAAATCAAACAGACTACAAGATGTGGAGCATGGGAGAGACACAAATATGCTTCAAACAGTTCTATCATCTTAATTAATTAAATTTGAGTATATGCATACTATTAATTTAAAGCATTTCACTTTGTAATTATTTAGTTGCAGTTGTTAACTTTTTTACTATAAATGCTAGATTTTTCCAATAATTCATTTTAATTAATTTATGTATATTGTCACATTGTTTTGGCTGTATAAATTTAACAATTAGAAATAAAACAATTCAATTCAAGTTCAATTAAATTTAATCCACAAAATTTGTAATATACCTTACAAATATTAACACACTACAGAGTATAAGTTATACAACAAAATGTTGGTCAATTTGCCATATGCGAGTGCCATGGACAGTCTGCTCTAGACACATTGCGTCTAGTTTGTGTTTTTTGTCATTGTACCACTTTGACACAAGTTCAAGCGACAAGGTCCACGAGGCACATAAATTTAAAGCGCTTCGGTCCACGTTAACATTGATTTCTGACTGTCAACGCGCTGCAAAAGGCCAAATGCCACTAAATTTAATAATACAGCGAGCAACAGTAAGATTGAGGTGGCAGAGAAATTTCTATATATACATAAATACTTACAGAGCAGCAGCCACTTATGTATCTGAAATGTCATAAAATGCGGCGCCATGAATATAAAGAATTCGACCGCAGCTGCAGTCAACGACTCGGCGACGACCTTAAAGAAATGCCACCGAATGAAATATTTTCCATCTAGCATAAAATTAAGGCGAAATATGTTTGTGGAAATTAAATAATTTATATTGCCATTTGTCTACATACTTTGCATATTTCCCATTAATGACCCAGAAATATAATTGCGGCTAAGAAACTAAAGAAACTCACACACTCGCACACACCCTCATGCTGAGATGAAAGACGCACAAATTGACTTGGATAGATGACTAAACAGAAGACGCCATGCGGAGCACACAACAAAAAATGCGAGTGTGAGTGAATGTGAATGTGCATTTGAGTGTGTGTTTTTGGATGTGGATGTGGATTTGGATGCGGAGATCAGCGCAAGGTCGCCATGTGCGTTTAATGCGAAATGGCATAAAGACAAAACATTTAATAACAGATATGTTAACTTGGAATTACGCTACCACATATGCAGTATGCATTCTGCAAGTATTTTATTAGCCAGCTATCCCAACAAAAGACAAATTAATTAATTGTTCCATATAGTATTTATAGAATGTTAACATATTTAGCGCTTTTGACACGCGCATACCAACAAGCCCGGCTAGCTCAGTCGGTAGAGCATGAGACTCTTAATCTCAGGGTCGTGGGTTCGAGCCCCACGTTGGGCGCAGCGTAAACTTTTTGCGGGTTTGCTTTTTAAAAATACAATTTGACTTTTAAACAAAATGTTAAATGATTTTACTCAGTGTAAGCCTTGGAAACTCGACAATATTGACGTTTTGTTATCCCAACTTGGTTCATAAATTATACTAATAAAAAAAATTTACTTTTTTCGATCCTGCCAGGAGTCGAACCTGGAATCTTCTGATCCGTAGTCAGACGCGTTATCCATTGCGCCACAGGACCGATGTTTTCTCACGCATTCAAAATTATGATAGAATAGTACATAATTGAATATTCAGTTATTCAAAAATCTTTAACAAACACTACAAACAAAAAAAACTTTGAAGCCGTTTTAAATTGTTCTTCCTGATTTTATCCACGTATACAGACAGCATTTGTATCGCCGATGCCGATGCCGACGCCCACACAGAATTGGGGCAAATGGACCATTGCTATGTTGGCTGCAACCGACAAATCGTCGAGAGTCTCGGGTTTTATTATTAGCTCCAAGAAGTTTAGCGATATAAACACATTTGCTTTATACTGCGCCGAAAACATGCAGCCCGAACATTACAAACAAGTGGGTATTGAGGAAGAGGATGATTGACCAAATGATACCTTGTCCATTACATAGACTATATTTAAACAGGTATATGAAAGTCAAACGAACATAGAAGCCAATATGCCTCTTTGAATGCGAGTTGTAGGGCATTGAGATACAGAAGAGAAAATTGTTTCGAAAATTGTACACGAACAATACGAAAATAGCGCCACGAGGCGTGTTGGCAGGCCGAAAATCTTTTCGAAACTTGATTGAAATTAAACATTTCGGCGCGAGTTTGCCCCAAACAGTTGAATGTGCAATGAGCAAGCGTGTGGAGCACAGCACGCCGTGCAACGAAATCCGTGAATGAAATGCAAGAAAATTGTCAAAAATATGTGCAAAAACTACACACATTGATATGTAAACATTTTCAAAATAAAAGTGCAAAAAATACCATACAAAAAACAATTGAATATGCAGACATAGCCGGTCGCTAAATGATTTCGTGCACACTAAATAACAAACAGAAGTTTTTTCGGGCCGAGTCTGGGGCAAAAAGCATTTTAGGCAACAGCAAGGTGCTCAGCCGGATGCAAAATCAACACAACAATAACAAAACAGGCAGCCAGAGCGAGTGAGAGAGTGAGAACGAAAAATGTGAAAACAGAAACGTGCCGTTTGCACGAGTTCGATTTTCAAGGGAACAACAAAAAAGCCGAGTACCCGCTGCGTTTAGCGCATTTAAGGGATTTGCATTATTTAAAACAAAGTCGGACTAAACCCACCGTGGCCGTAGCCATAGTCACTTTACGTGCACAGTGCATCAAAAGCCGAGTGCATTTGGCCCTCCTCCCCCACCTTTTGGCAAGAGGAAAAACACAATAAAGCTTGGCCTAAAACTTTAAAGGAACTGTCTATAGAGTCTGGCGCTGCACTCTGCAGGAGCTGATCTCCAGCGAGAGGGCAAAAGGTAGAGACGCCGAACCAAAGCAAACCGCAGCGTGTCTGAACACGTTCGTATCAAGTGGACAGGCAACGTTTTGTTTATTTGCCTTGCTGGCCAATGGCAGCTGCAGCTGTCCACTGCTGCGTATACGTAATTTTATTGCCAAGGCTTCATGCTGGCGCCTGTGTTTTGCCTTTTCGGCTTAGCCCCCACGTTTCTGTTTACTTTTGTGCTGCATTTTAAAGCAATTTAAGTTGGCTCCCACCGAACGCGACCAATTAGACAGACAGTCAGAACACAGTTGGCACACTTGCTCACGTTCTTCACTCTCTCTCTCTCATTCGCCACTTTACCTTCACTCTCTCGCTCTCTCTCGCAGTCTCTTTGTCACTCTTTCGTGTTTCTATCATGACGCATTTATTGCACTGCGTTTGTTTCCCTTGTCTGTCCGGCAACTAGGCATACGTTCGACCGATAAGATAACGTCAGATGGGAGGGCTGGGCTAATCGGGGGGGTGTGACTGCTATCGAGTGTGACTGTGATGTTAACCCATATAAAAATAGAAAAGCGTAATTTAATAATGTACCTGAGATAAAGCCAAATTATTCGCGTACATATTTCTATGCGATTTAAGCACTCCAAATATTTGCAGTTCGCGCCAGACTTATTTGAGTGTTCTTACTACGACATAAACATGTGAAGAAGATATTTAAAACGCTCTCTATTTGATCAGCTTTATGTGGTCCACAAAACGATTTCAAGTGTTTATCTTAGCATTCGCATAAAATACTGCCAGAACTTGTGAATTTTATAAGTATTATAAATGAGAAATAATTCAATTCAATAATTCTCATAAGTTATATTTTCCACGACACTTTAATTACACCTGGAAGTGTAATTTGCTTCTTAGTACTATCAATACAAATAGATTTAGATTCTCTAGGAAATGTAGTTAGTACAACGACTAAACAATTATTTATTAATTTTTGATAATAATGTTGATAAGGCAAATCTGAGCGAAGGTCAATGATGTTGTTGAGCAACAGAGAGATTCAGCTTTTAGCCAAAACGTGACACATTGTTCAGGCGGACAAAGACAACAAGTTGCACGAACCAAATACAAAGCAGCAGGTGCTTGCGGGGAATATGTGGCAATAGGAAGCCATGCAAATATAGTACATCGTACTGAAAATATATATATATATTTTTGTACTCGTATTTGAGAAGATGGGGGAATTTTGCCAAAAAATCACACTACAAAAATGTGCTAGGCGACAACAGCGAAAATGATTTTCATTTGCCGCAAAAATGAGCTAACATGGAAGAGAACAAACGAGTGGGAGAGAGAGAGAGAGAGAGAGAAAGCGCAACATACAAATTGTTTTGCAATTTATTTTTATAACTAACAACAACAGAAACAGGCACAGAGACACATTCACATTCACAGTCACAGTCACACTCACATAGACATAGACATAGACAGAGACACATTCAAAGCTATAGATACAGCATGTGTTTGTATCTTTTTATTTATTTTTAGATAGAATAGAAGCGCTCGTGAGCACTGCGCTTCACTGTGCTTCACTTTACTGGTGCTGGTGATGGTGCTGGCACTGGGCTAGCCTGAGAGCAGATCGGCGACAAGTCATGCCTTGCCGGTTGCTCGCCAACCCGCCCCTGGTCTTCCTCCCTCTCCGCAATAACTGCCAGCCTGGCTGACTGCCTGCTATCAGCCAAAACACATTTATAATTGAGCGCCAAGAGCGCAAAGCACAAAGAAAAATATTGGCAACGCAAGTCGAAAGCGGCCCAAATCAAATAATGTGGCGCAGGCCAAAAACAGTTTGATGCAAAACGCTCGCTCGCGACGACGATGGCACAATAGCACGCAATCAAATAAATAGAACAAAAAAGGAATATAATTCAGCTTCAGCTCAAAAAAAAAAAAGACGACCCAATCAAACGCAGTAACGACAAATTTAACTAATATTACGCATACGCAACGTGCAATAAGCCAAGGCTATAAATAAAATTCATCAACAACGTCTACGCAATACGCCGAATAATTCCTTTTCATTTTTTAAGTGCGCAGCATAAGAGGAAGCAAAAATATAAAACGAAATATCACTGTGAAGAAAAGTTCAGTTCATTTAAAAAAAAAAAGTATATTCATATATATACATACCAATTTTTGCCACAACGCAGAAAAAAATGTTTTGTGTTAAAAAAAGAATGTTGTGCTAACATAAATAACCAAATATCCATTTTGAAATTTAAAAAAGAAATAACAACAAAAAGAGAATCGGTTCTTATATACTCTTTGTGAAGTTTAACAGCCAAAACGGGCACTCGTCTACGTCAACCCGCGCTAAGCGACGCAGCCAGAGAAAAATGATCTACATAGATGATTCAGAGCCGGAAGGTGGTAAGTTCAGTTAACTAAATGGTAATCGCTATTACTGATTGCCGACTATATGAATGCAATGAAAAACTCGAAGCGAAAATGATACGAAAACGAATTTTATACACCTTTATCAGCGTCGAGTGATAAAAGATAAGAGAACAATGTTCGCTGTTTCATTATGTCAATATCTACTTGTGAGTTGTTGTAAATTACCTGATAAATGCCGTAAAATAATGAGATATTGATATAGGCTGTGAATTGAGAATTAAAACGTCGTAACATCAGTTTTTACTTATTAATTATAGTTACTAAGTTACCGCGTTTAGTTAATGTAGTTTGTGATTCATCCATTTCACATAGAGAGTTGAAATTCGACATTCATTCATAAGATATATATGAATATAATTTATGATAAATATGTTTTAAATTATTTATTTAACTCAATGAGTTATTCAAGGATATCCACCAGCCGACTATTCGAAATTGTTATCTTCGGAAGCCCCAAAAGTCGTTTAGTATTCGAAATGAAGCTGGAAAATAACAACTGCAAACAGACAAATCAAATCAAGACAAATCTATAGATTAGCAGCTGTTTCATTTAGGCCTTTAGCAATTTAGTTATCGCTTTAAACTACGCTTTAATAAAGGGCCAATAGAGAGAACACATAAACATTTTGGGGGCCATGATGCAAAGCATTAACTTTTATGCACAGATAAACGCCGATCCAAACCAACGAAACGCCAACGAAATATCTCTAAAAATCAAGCGAAAAAATACAAATGCTTAAACGATTTAGAGCCAATGCTACGCAGCTAGCAAATGGCCGAGGCTTTTAAAAATACATGATTTTCAATAAAATACGACAACGGAAAAAGGCCAACAAAAAATAGGGGGAAAACAAAAGGGTCTATAGATAAGACAGGCTGTGATCAGGAAACGTTTGCGACGCTATTTTCATTGTCAGAAACAATAAATTTTAAGCATAAAACACTAAGAGCAAGTGTTTTTCTCTTTTTCCCCTATATTAAAGTTTTTTGGGACCAGGAAAGGCGTTGAAAGATAAACGTCACACAAGATGAACGTAAATTTGTATAAAATTCCGTAGTGAGGGGAAAAAGGGAATGACGAGGCGTATGCGTAACTGTAACTGTAACTACAGTTACTTTGAAAATTTGCACTAGCTGGAAAATCTAAGACAATGTCAGGTCAACTCAAACGGAAACGGAAGTGTCAAGTAGTCGGGCGAACGGCATGTGGAAGAACGGAATAAAAAGGAAGAAGAGCAAAATAAAATGTAGAAAGCATGTAGCATGAAAAATGGCAGTCGCGAAGTAATTTGAAAAATGAAAGGGGTAAAACGGCAGGAAAAAAATCGCAAAGGCAAATGTTACACAATGAATAAATACACCAAGTTATAAGCCACAAAATACCCTATAAAAATTGATTAAAGTTTTCAATAAGTTGATTGCTTGCACTCATTCAAATCAGTCTCTTAAAATTTAATTAATCTGATCAAAATATCAAAAATGTATATTTTTGTATTATTTATTTTATTATATCTGTCTGAGGTAGGAGTAAAGCAATTTAATTTACAGGGTGCTTGACACGCGTTTATTTCGCCGGATATTCAGTGTGTTTGGCCGCACACACGCGTCGTGATTTAGCGCCGGCAACCTCACATCGTAGACATCACGCCCACAAGCCAGAGAAATAAAAAAAAAGGGTTTCGTGTGGTGGCTCGATTTCCCAGGCTGTTTTCTCAAATTGGCAAATAACAACAAACGGAAATACTTGTCTACAGGTGTGGGACCCTTGGCCCTTTTCTATCTCTCTCTTTCTGTGGGTTTATGGGAGACCATGCATTTTTGACACCTTTTGTTTGCCAGTGAATTACCTGCTAATGGTGCGAAAGCTGATTTCTCAATTTCCGATTTGGGTCCTGGCCGAGTGGCAAATAATCTAAGTGCAGACACTGAGCTATTTGAGCCTGCCTTAAATTCCAGTAGCAATGTTTGCTGCACAAACTTTAATGGTCAGCGGAAATGAAAAATTTCAACAGCAACTGCACGGAAATTGCGAAACCACAGAGAAATTAAAAACATTCGTTAATAAAATTTCAAAATACATTTTTTCGTGTTCTGTCTATAAAAAAAAACACATTTAACACTTGGAATTTGTGTATATTTTCAAACCCATGCATATAGAAACATGTTCTCAATGAATTCAATTACTTTATCAGCAACAGACGCAGCAGCAACGGCTAAATCAAATATTTATGTATATCATTTTATACATTTTTTGTTTAAATTTTGGAATATATTTCTGAAGACGCTGATCAGCAATGAAATGCATAAAAATGTTAACCATTGCCTCAGGCTGGCGTCATTAAATGCGCAAATATTTTGTATATTTCGCTAAGAAAACATTTAGCAAATATAACATTTAGGGTTTTCATCATTTTCATCTTCAACTCTTGTATTCTAAGATTAAAATATTTCTGGACTATAAGAATTTAATGAAATTTTCACTGTGTTCTTGAATTAATCCAGTTTTTGTTTAGTTAGAAAAGAGTATTCACTGTATTAAGGCAGATATTTCATTCTTTTTTACGCGCTTGCCGCACAAATATAAAAATAATTTTTATTTTGCTTTTAATTTTTGTGCGATGCCAAGGTGAATGTGAAGCAAACACACACAACAATTTTTCACATCTTGTCTCAGAGTTCCGCCCCCAACCCCGAGCAACAGCGGGCAGCGCAAATGAGCGAATATGAAAAGCAAAGTATACAGCTAACAACACACACACACACATTTGTTTATATATATATATATATATAGATATGTACATACGAGTATGTGTTGATATATGTATATAATTGAGATAAATTTTATTTTACGTCGCATTTCATGTTGAAGGCCGTTCGTTGATATTCACTTCATTTGACGTTGCAAATTCCTTGCGACTGTCTCATGCAGCGTTTCGTTTGGGGAATTTTTTGTATAGTTGCTGCTATTGTTGCGGGTAGTTGCACTAACGATCGACAAATTTATTTACACATTGTGCTTGCTATATAATATACACTAAATGCACAACATGATTAGAGGAGACAATAAGTTAGCATTATCAATTAATTTCGTACATATTTAAAGCAATTGTCCTTCCCGTTTCGTATTCACTTCCCCCAGCGATTCGAATGTATTTTGGGCGGTTTCTTTTGTTTTGCTAGCTGCCAAATAGAATGTACATTTAAATTCTGAATGGCTGTGATTGTGTCTATGTGTGAATGTTTTTCAATATTGGCAAGAAACCAAAATTTAATGAATAACCATGTTGTTGAACGTTCGACAACCGAGACGCAATCTCGTATTTGATATTATTCCTAGACGTATAGCATCACAAATACTATGCATATGAATGAAATGTAAATAAACCTAATCAAAGCAGCTCTTGCAATTGATATTATGCATATCAATCTAATGAAAAAGAATTAAGACTATGGCAAAAGCGATAATCAAATAATGAATAAATATGAACGGCTGCAGCTCAGTATTGACTTTAAGAGACCATGTACTAGTACTTTTACTTGAAAGTAAACATCGAATTGAAATACGAATAAATAAATAAAATAAAATTAATTATAATTACAAATGTTTTCATCATTTGATACTGTAAATAGAACACTTCCTTTTTTTTATGTACAGGGTCTATTGTTAGGTCATAACACACAAAAATATATGCTTACCCAGAGCAACCGCAAAAATCTCACTTCAAGCACATTGAAATGCTTATTGTTTTAAGCAACAAAAATGTTGTTTGAAATAACAAGAGAAAGAGCCGAACTGAGAATGGGAGAGGGGTTGAGCACGTACTGCGGAATCCAATACCCATTTCTATATATATAACTGGAATATATGGCATATCCAATGCCATTTTCATTCCCATTGCCTTTCCCGTTTTCATCCTGTTTCCTCTGCAATTTTATTTAAATTTTTAATGTGCCAGTATCTGGCGGTTGTCTGAGTCGCAGCTGCAGGTGGAAATTCAGCAGCAGCAACACCAATAACAACAGCAACATCAGCATCAGCATCAAAATTGCAGACAAAGCGTGAGTGCATGCATATATGTAAATATGTATACATGTATGTTTGTCTGTAAGGCTATAACGCATACGCCATGTGGTCGACAGGAAACTAACAAATGAGCGAAACAATGCAGGAGAGTGGAAGAGAGAGGGAAGCGCAGCGCAAGCTAAACAAATTAAAATTGCAATTTAATGTATTGCAGACAGCAGTCGGAGTCTTGTTAAGATTGCGTTTGCCAAATGTAAACTCAACAAACCAGCAACTCAATTTTCATGTGGACCTTTCGCGCCAAAATGTACAAACTGTAATTTCCATATTGCAACATTATCGTTCGCTCTTGTTGTGGCCTGCTTAGAGACGCTGCCTTCGCGTCAGTTGCAAAAATAATCGAAATTATGTAAATGCCATCAGATGGTGCTCGTCATTTGTTTTATTTATTAGCCGTAGCAGCGTCAACAGCCGCACATGGGTCATCATCAGCCAATTTCATTTGCATCGCCAACAACAAAGTCCCATTTCCCATTTTCCATTTACAGTCACATTTCCCATTGCCATTCTGTTCGCGTGTAATTTATGAGCCCCAGGTAACATTCGGTACATCAAAATTGCTCTTTTCATCAATTGTTCTTCGCTCCTAATCAGCTTACAGCTCTTTACATTGCGTTTGATGCCTGGAGTGCTGTCTGCTTTCAATTTCTCCTTTGGTTCAGTTAATTATGGCCGAAATATAGCATGATGTGTGTGCGGTATTTAATTGCTGTTGCGCAATTGCAATTTAAATGTAATACATAAGACGATAAGTGTTGTTTGTTCTTCTTACTGTTATTGTTGCAGTTAATTTCACATATTAAACGCTTTTTATGTAACCAACAAACTGGCCATTAATTTCGAGTGCCTGTTCAAATTAAATGCGATGCCAGCCAGCCAGCTGACCATTAAGTGAGTAACGCAGCTCCCTCGAATAAACCGATGCTACACTGAATTATGTTATGACTCTTCACGGAACATTCTCCTGGAGGTTTAATGTACATTTTAGTAGTTAAGAATTGGGGTTGTCTAGGAATGCATAATGAGTATTGCATAAATATAAGAAATGGAAAATTATTAACCGAAAATACAATTATTATATTACATCACATGAATAAAGTGCAATATCACATATCAAACAAATTATTAATATTTTGATTTGATTGGTTTATCTGTGGAAATAATTAATTTAATTTAAAGAATCAATTAATTGCTGGAACTCACAGTTATTTTGGACGTTGTCACAAGTCAAAAAAGTTGTTTCTATTTTGATCATAATTACCATTAGAAATGATTGGATTATCCCTGGAAATTGTTTTTACTATATGAATATTTAGGAAATATTCATTTAAATTAAAGAATTGATTAATCGCTGGAACTCACAGCCATTTTGTGTGTTATAACATATCAAACAAATTATTAATATTTTGAATTTACTATTAAAAATGATTTGTTTAACTGTGGAAATAGTTTTTAATATTCCCTAAATATTAATTTAATTTAAAAAATTGAATAAGTACTGGAACTCGTTGCCATTTTGGGTGTTATCCCAATTTAAACAAATTGTTAATATTTTGATTATACTATTGAAAATTATATGTTTATCTGTGGAAATTGTTCTACTAAATATCTTAAATATAAATTTAAATTAAAGATTAATTGATATTGCTGGAACTCACAGCCATTTTGGCTGTTATCACATATCAAACAAACTATTATTATTTTGATCATACTATTAAAAATGATTTGTTTAACTGTGGAAATAGTTCCTACTACATTTCTTAAAAATTAATTTAAATGAAAGAATCGATTAATTGCTGGAACTCACAGCCATTTTGGGTGTTATCCCATATATATAATGCCAGTTGCCGGTTGTGCTCGCTTAAAGATGTGCTTCCACAGAACTCGTTGCTGGCCATGTCAATTGCTGCAATGTCCTGAATATTTAACGAATTCAGCGAGCGTATTGTATAAATAACCTCAACACCATTAAATTGTCAAGCTACCCTGTGTGCTATGTGCGTGTGTCTGTGTCGTGTACTGGTTTATCTATGTGTGTGTTTGAACACGTAGCTAGACTGCAAACTTTATTTAGAGATGTCAAACTGTCGTTCATCGTGGACACGTTACACTGTCCAGGACATTCGAGGGGTGTGTGGTGAGCTGAGAGAGAGCTGTGGAATGTCCCTTCTGGTCTGCTGTTCTCACAGTGCTGCAGCCATTCAACGAGTCAACAGTAAATAAAGCGTTAAATTTTAACAAATTGTTGTCAGCTGCGCGTGTGAACATGTAGCAGCTAGCAGATGGTGCTGGATCTGTGAATGACGATGGCCACATACTCAATGGACGGGCATTGGAATCGATGGCTATTCAATTACCTCATTTCCGACTGCGCATGTAACTAAAAACCTGCATCTTGATTAATTGTTTTGTTTGTGCACGTTAATTGATTTATTTTTGCTGATCCGCGAAACAAAATTCCAATGAATAGCCATCCAAAGAGCCCTAATTATTTATGCCAAAACACATTTGCCGCCCACACTCGACGCAGACCCGACGTCACCCGCTAATCAAACCATTCCCACCAACGTTAACATGCATTTCCGCTCCGAAATATTCCAATAGTTCGCAGCTCGCAGCTGGCAGTTTGCAATTCACATTTCGCAGTTGTTATTAGATTATGGCTAAAATTCAATTCAATTTGAGTGCAAATATGTGTTCGCTAATGTTGCCCGCCACTCTTAAAGCAACCGCTACACACAAATCCCCCCCACTCACAGCCACAGAGACTGGCGTCTGTGGTGGTGTTGCCTCGCCTTTGGTTTGTGCCCCATCGTTGCCATCGCCATCCTTGCTTCCTTCCGTCGGTCTGTTGCGGCTCATGTTCTTATTCAGCCGGTAGGCCGATGGCTTCTTGCTTGTATGCTAGTTAGCGCTTGGTGGTATTGTGGTGCTGTGGTGCTGGCTTCTGGTCGCATTTGCTTTCTTTTTAAAGTGGTTTTCCGTTTCGTGGCCGGACCCGTGAATGAATGCGTTGCCATGGCACGCGTCTAATTAGAAGCCGAAACCAAATCAAATACTCGCACAACTTGGCAGGATACCCAGCGCTCAGACATCAACTTTCGGCAGACGCACAAGTTTTCGAAAACTTCTCGCTTTTCAACTCATATCGAGTAATCTATTGAATATCTATAGCGCATGCAAAAACTTTTATGTCTCAAAAATTGCAACTAGCACAATATGGATTTAGTCGATATTGTGACCTGACTGCCTTCTGACCTGTCGCCCCTCCATTATGCTGGCAAACAATGACAAGGTTCCCACAGGTAGCAGGTAATCTGTGAAATATGTCGGATCATTAAGCGGTCGCCGAAGCTGCTGTTGACAGGATCATAACCGTTAGGGAGCAACGCGGCGTATGCGTGTTATAAATTAATACATTTTACGCTGGTCACCACAAGAATCAATAATTAACTAAGCCCCAAGCTGGTGATTGCCCGGTTCGATGACAAAATACGGCCGGATATTGCTGCAGCGTCTGTAATCGGTTTGCAGTTTTATGCTAACGAGCTGCAGCAAGTCAAAGTCATTAGCACGCGCAGCCAGACATTGACTGGGTTGTTGCAACTGCCACACATTACAGTATAGTACATACATACATTCAGCTTCAGCCGGTGTTGCAAGGCAGCTCATTAAATTAATTAAACGTCGACGAATTGCGGCCTGTTTATTATTTAGCTATTGCGCATTTTTATTTGCAACGTTAAGCATTTGCAGCAGTCGCAGTTGCAGACATTTGTTGCAACTTAGCTAAAAACTTTTAATGAGTTCACTGCGGCCCATCTTTGGCAACGTGTTAGTGGCAACGTATATCGCACTATATGTCGCACATCGTTAGACAGCCTTAAAAATCGTTGTGCATTTTGAATGCGACTGCCACGTTTAGCTAAGGACTTTACTGTTGCTGTTGCTGTTGCTGACAAGGCAAAAAAACGAAGAGCAGAAGAAATGCAGTGATTGCATCAGGATTGCTGGAGACCCGGCCAGAGATGGGAATAAGCATGCTGGAGGCTGTGAGCGAGGGGGGCGGTGACGAGTGAGCGAAGTCTCTTGTGTTTATCTTTTGCAGCTGTCAGCTGGCCCTTTGCATTCATCTTGTGTGGCCTGTCTGGGTCTGTCGCCAGCCATCCTGTGCCATTGTTGAGCCATTGTTGAACTTTGAAATTGCCTTGAAATTGCTGTGCTCACATCAATCAATTAGCGTTGCCCATGCTCAGGCCGTTGCTAGTGCTCTTGCCCTGTTTGTTGTCATGTAGACAGCACTTTGCAGCTGATTTAAATTTTATGGCATTTGACTTAAAGCGCTTGAAAGCTTAGCCAAAAAAAAAAAAACAAGCAGCATCCGAAAAGAGAAAAAAAACCCATAAATTTGAAAGCAAGTAAAGGCAAGACCCAAACCAAAAGCAGCACAGGAAACGCATAGAGACACAGCTCGAATAGCAGCGCTGATTATGTATAAGCGCGAAATGTTCGCTCTCACAAACATAGTCTGAGCACACCCACAAAAGCCAGCGTAATGAATGTGTAAAGGGTTAGCCAAGGCGAGCGAGTGTGAGTATGAGTGTGAATGTGAGTGTGAGTGCATGGAACAAACGGGAGGCGGATGCCCGAGCAGGGACGACCACAAAGTGGTTGGTAAAAAACAATTTAAGAAATGTACGCGCCAGAAATGCTTTTAGAGCAACAACGCCGACACATATATTTTTGTATTTTGTTGTCATCAAACCACATGGCGTATGCGTGTTTTATGCGCCTCCCATCTAAATTAAACGGCTTAATGAACTGTACGTCTCAAACATTCCAAAAAATAAAATAATTGAAATGCATAGAAATAACTTACTTAGTCGACAGCGTGCGATCTGAATGAATTTTCGCACTTCATGAAAACGACAGCAATGCAAATGGAAAATAAAGAAATAAAAGTAAAATGAAAATGAAAATGAAAATGTTAACAGGCAGCATTCAATTTGTTCGCTCACTCACCACACATGCATACAAATTACTAATGCTAATTTTATTTTCCGCTGCCAACGAAAAAAATACACAAACCCTGACAAAGCAGACACTCGAATACACTTCTAAAAAATGCACAATATATTTTCGCAGTGGTGATATTTTTATAAATTCCCATTCAAAAGTTGGACATACAGTCATGGAAAATATAATTGAAAGACATTTTCTTGAACTAACTACATATTTTAAATTCAGAATCGAATTTTAAGATCAACTAATTAAGTTTTTTTAAACATAAATATAACTGTCTTCAATAATTAACAACAAAAAGATCGCGTTCAATATTTGATGCCAACTGAAAGATATAGTTGTACCATAAACTTCATATGCAAGTCATTTGATACCCTCAATTTCTCCCTCTACTCGCTGGATATAATCAAGTTGTGCAGGCATTAAATTGGCAAGCGGCATTAGAATCATAAAATCTTATGGGCCCGGTCGCCCCCGGTTAGGTGGCACTTTTTTCGCTGCTCGCTCACGGCTTGTACTCGGCATAAATTTAAATGTCAATGGGCAATTAAAGTGGCCCACAAAAGTATGCAACATAAACTTGAAAGTGCGCGTGTGGGTCACAGCAACACTTTGGAACAGTTGGTAGTTGGAACACTTGACAGTGCATTAGAACAGCTTAACACACCCACACACACCCCCACACACACACAGTATCATTTGTGTGTGCTGCTTCCCGTTGCGGGGTTGTTGGTTGGTTGAGAGCATTTCTCTAGCAGCCAAGGTTCCTCCTTTCTGATTATTACTTTTCATTTTGTCATAACGATTTTCATTTTTTTCGTTTTTTTTTGCCTCTGCCGTCGTTTGAGCCTTGCTCAAATATTCATGGGCGTAGCAACGGATTTACGCATGGCATGCAAAAATGATGAAGATGAATTACCGCCGCTGTCATGTCGCTGCAGATACATCTGTATCTATCTACATGCACACCCGGTAGATACATATGCATATGTATTTATCTATTTTAGGTGACATTGTTGATATTGATTTGTTGCCTGTTCGCTGAACTGAAAGCATTTGTTTAAAACAAATATCGAGAGCAAAAGGAAAATGAAAATAAAATCATATCTTGGCCTTAGTAATTTGTGCTTTGTCATTTATCATTTGTTCAATTGATTTTCGTCAACATTGGCGGAAAACGCAAATGCATTCGCTTGTAAGAAATAAATTGATGTCGGCATTTGATTATTAATTGTGTTCAGGTAAGCTCGCGCAATTCCTACTTAATATTCTGTGAATTTGCATTTACTTGAGCAACTTGCAAATGCCGTGAATGCTTTAAGTTACAAATAAATTAAATTGGACATGTTGAAAACGAGAACAAAATGTGCCTATAATTTTCTACAAATGAGTATTTAATAAAAATCTTTAAAAATGCATTAATTCAAAACTAAATATTTATTTTGAATATTTAAATGCTTTCAAGACAAAAGCAAAATTTAAACGCAAAATAAATTCAATTAATTGAATTATTAAACTACATTAGAACAATATCAATAATCAAAAAATTTGCCTTTATTTACATTTAGATGTCTTCAACACAAAAATATTTATGTTTTGCATAATTGAAATGATCATTTCAATTAACCGAATTATTCAACTATTTAAAAGCGAGAAAATGAATGCGCTTAAAGCGTTAGCAACGTTTAATAATGCATTAATTCGGTATTAAAATATTTATGTTCATTTAAACACAATATTAATTTAATCATAATCATAATAACTGAAAAATCCACAAGCCCGCAGTTTGTTCACTCATTTCAAATTTTCGCATTATTATTTTAATATGTTAGGTGAAAGTTTTTCACTCAGCGTGTTGGCAGATATAATAGTTGAAATCAACATGTGCATTAAATATGAATTATTAACTGATTATGTGAGTTGCAATAACAAAATGGTTAGCGTCCAAAATCCGGCTCTAAAAACTAATGCAACTCGCATTCTGACAACATGGACAGGCAAACAAAAGGTGCGGAAACTGCAGCATATGCTAGTTCAGTAGTAAAAGTGAATGCATATGTGTGTGTGAGCGTGTGTGTGTGTGTGTGTGTGTGGCAAGTTTGTGTGTAATAACCAATTTGAAATGGCACCACAGTTACACAGTTATGCAGGCAGCAGCCAACGGAGCAGCAAACGAGCAAAGTTTTACCATTTTTAATTTCGCCAGTTCGCCGGGGTAGTTATTTTTTTCCTTTGCCAGCACTTAGGCTGATTAAAGTGCACAGACCAGACAACGAAAACAATAACAAGAACAACTCTGGCAACAAGAACAACTCTGTAGCAGTCTGTCATATGCGATTCGCCATTAGTTAGCTACACTGTCAGCTATATATTCTTGAACAAGAAACTTGAAAATTACCAAAATATTCTTGACGTAAAGCTTTAAAGTCCTATCAGAAATGACAGAATAAAGACCATATTGGAAAGTCATAATTTATTTTTACTATTGTTATGTTGTTCTGATTTCTTATTGCATTTTTCTGATTACCAAAACTTTTGTTCCAAAAGTGTTCTGGATAATGAATTCGATATCAAAAGTGCCTCCCTAAAGCAAATGAAATTCCAATGAAAATATGTTGTGGGTCTGCTAAACTTACGCAGTTATGTTCTTGCGATATTAACTTTGATATAAGCAGAGGAGCAAAACTTGCTTAATCTTGGTGCAAACATGTTGTTGATTTATATGCTTGTCGTTAAATGCTTGACATACTTTGGCTCACAGGGAGCAAGTTGGTCATTTGTTATACCGCTGCCAGACATATAAAAAGTGTTATTAAAAACCTATAAACCCAATAAAGACCACCCAGCATTCGTTCCTTGCTTTCCCTTTTTCGCTGTATTCGAGCACAATTCATATAAAAATGCCAAAGCGTCTGTTTAAAAAAAGAATGTGCTTGGGGCACATGCGGCGTATGCATAATGCGACACGTTAATAATGTTTTTATTTGTGAGTTTGTGTGTATGTGTGTGTGTGTGTGTGCTGTATGTGCGTGTTATTGCCGTTATCATTTTGATGTGCAACAGTTTACAATTGTTGAGCAATTTGCCGTGCAATTTTAAAGCTCTTAAATGGCAGGCATTAAAAATTTCATTAAATTAACAACAAATCAGCGACATCAAAAAAGCTGAGAGTGCTAGACTGGAAAATACTCTGTGCTTACAGCAGCTTCGCGATTTCTGCGGAAAACCGTGGGATGCATAACATATAAGAAAGTGGAGAAAGTTTTTTTTGAATATTTAAAATTACTCATTGTGTCCTTGTCGTTTTTGTTCAGAACGCAAACAGCGATAAAGTCAAGGAGCTGCTTCTTGGCCGATCTGTCAACAGTCGCCAAAATGCACAAATCGAGTAAGAGGAAATTGTGTTTGTGAGCGAGAAGGGAGATGGAGAAAACTGCGAATGCTCTCGGCAAATCAAAGGAAAACTGCTGATTTTCATATCAGAAAAATTGCCAGCGTTGGCACAAAAAATCGTTTTACTATCCACAGACAGCACTCAATTGAATGAGAGTGCATGCAAATACTTATACTTATATACTCAGCATTTAGATACTATGTGCATACTACTATATATATATCTCCGATTAATGTACCTCGCTTGCACTGCTGCCAACTGCCTCGGAGCTGCTCTTTTGATATTGTGCATAGATTAACTTTGCAAAGTTTTTGCAGATTGAAATTGCATCAAATGGTATTTTATCAATGCCCACCAAAGGAGCGTGCTTTTGCCTGCTGCTGAGGTGTGGAAGATTATATGAATTGATTATAGCAACACTTGTCAAGTACTGTCTGCGATGTTCTCCTTGAACTCGAGTTCAATCAAATTAGTTAGCAATTACACAGCTCTTAATGTGGCGTTAACCAAACTTTCAATGGGATATTCATTCGTTTTATGGCAGCAAATTAAGGGTTTGATTAATATTGTGTAAATACCCTTACAATCAAATTCTTTCGTTATCTTAATATAAAAATTGTGATTATTTATATTACATGAATTTCATTTTATTTTAATTCATTTTATTTATTTATGTTTTTGATTATTAACGCCAACTACAAACAGTTGAGAAAAAACATTATATTTATATAAGCTGAAAAACAACTATGAAACTGAGTAAAAAATTTGGAAATACAAAAGTAAGATGGGAGATACTATGTTGAAATATTTAAAAATTATATTGTCAAATAAATATGAATTTATCTGATGAAAGCATTCTATGACTTTAAAGTACATGAAACTGAGTAAAAAATTGAAAAATACAAAAGTAAGATGGGAGACAGCATCTTAAACTTTAATTAAAAATGAATTTATCTGCTGAGAGTATTCAGTTGCTTTTCGTTTATCACATGCGTAAACATACACATATTCTAAAACACAGGGACAACTACAACTTTGGAACTCTACAAACACATAACTCGTCTAGAAGTTTTCCTTTGACCCGCCAGCTGTGAGCTAGGTCTAGTCCAAGTAAATCAGCACTGCAGGAGTTTCAAGCATCGCTCAGATCAATTCCATGTCGCACACACACTTAATGTGCCTCAGCATGACTCAATTTGGCTGCGTTTATAAGCACATTTGCGAGCTGGAGATAGCCCGTCTGTCGGTTCAGTACAAATCCGCAGTCGGGCACCCAATACCCAATCCAATTGAATGCTGCACGTGAGGCTTTGAGACAAACAAGTTGCAGCTAAGTCAGATGCACCCACACAACTACAACCACAAGGGCATATGCTGCCATCTGCCACAAACGCAAACACACATACGTAAGTGGAAAATAGCGAGGGGATAAGCGCAGGAAAGTATGCAATGCAGTTCAACTGGCAAACAGAGTCGATATAAATTCATTTATTCATGAGCTGAAAACCGGAAATAAATGTGCTACCTGTGCAACGACGATTTCGCTTCACATGTGCGTCTCTGTGTGTGCTTAAGACTGGGGATTCTGTGTATAAAATATGAGTGTCTGTCTGCGCTATGAACGACATGCGTGAAAATATTTGATTTGCCTTTGTCTGGCCATAAATTATGACTGCGAAAAGTTTGTTGCACCTGCCTGGGCAACTTTTGCCATAGTTCAATTGAATATCGCGCTGATCTAACCCCACACGAATCACGACTAATTCGAAAGGGCGTGTTTGCTCAAATTTAAATTGTGCGCATTATTGGCAGAGTGCACTCAGAGGTCCATGCTCAAAGATTGCACCAGACATGCATAAATTTTACGCCAAAAGCCGTTTTGGGAGACAGCGACAGAGAAAGCAATCGCTGCACACACGCACAAGTTCTTGACTGCACACAAATAGCAAAGTGAAGCACACACACATAGACACACATGCTGCCTCTATTCAACTTTCACTTTGAATTTGCCAAGTTTTTCACACAAGAACCCCCCTACACTCTCTCATGCTTCGATTCACACAGTTTCAGAGATTGGGCTCGCCTTTGATTTTAAAGATTTATCGTGCATTTCGGAGCATACTTATATGCGCCATTTGCATATTAATAGAGCAGACGCTTTCCAGTCTTCCAGCCGATGGCGTTTATGAGTGCATTCCAATTGCTTAAAACAAGCTGCATACTCGCATCCTCGAGAATGCCGTGTGCACACGCTACCAGTTTATCAATAATTCAAATTGCAAATTCAAACCGACTCCTTTTTGACTTCTGCAAATCTCTGTGGATCTCTCTGTTGCTTTTGCTTAATAGAAAAATATTGGGAAAAATATCCGAGTATATGGAAATTTCAGATGGAAGCAATCGAACAAACAGACACTTTCAAACCAATTTTTAATATTTAATAAATGTGCACCAAAGAGTTTTAAACCCTTAAAGAGTGCTTGGCATTCAGAGAACTTTTGATTGACCATTGTTATTTTTGCAGGGTATTGAGGGCACATAGTTTCTGACCGCAAAGAACTCACCTATACACATGTACATATGCTTGGATGTGCGTAAGGAATTTTCTGTTAGTCATCGTTGTCGTCAACTTATCCTTGTTGTTGCCACTGTGTCCCTCAGCTGCAGAACCCAATTCAATGAAGTCATTTTTATTTGTTTGGCAACTCGTAGATATATCGACAACAACAACAACAACACGAGCTTCGTGTACATATTTCGAAAGGGTTTCCCTTTGAATGGCGAACATAATAATAATAACAACAAAACAAGGAATAACAACAAATTGTGTGCAATATGCTTGAGTAATATGTGCCATGTAGGCACGAGAGCGGAATGCAATCGAGGGAATATATGGCCATAATAACCGATATTAAATGCATTTGCGATGCTCGGATAATAAAAATGATTAAATGCAATATTTCAAGAGCCGTCCCTAGTACTCGATTTGCTGAACGTCGATTCGGAAAGATGTTGGCAAGTTGTTCATGTTTTGATTTGCTCTCGGCTCCTTGGGCAGCTACTATTCTCTGGCCGCATGTAATAGACCAAAAAAACCAAAAGAAAGGTCAACAAGAAAAGAAACATGTGTACTTGTTGAATTTCAAGTAGATTTTGCTGAAAGAAATTGATGTATAAAGAAGAAAAGTACTAGTGCAGAGTGCTGGGCTTGAGTAAATATGAAGTAACCTCAAGTAGAATGATGAGTATTTTGGGGTCGAAAAAACATTACTGGCTGAAGCCTGAGTATTAAAACGTTTAACTGAATTTTGTTTAAAATTAATCAAAATGTTTGTTTGTATATAATTTAAAACATAACAGTGTGAGAAGTTCTCACTGAGAACAGATTAAAATAAGTGTATATAGTAGAAGGATATTTTATACATATGTATAGATATTCTTTATCAGCGTCAATAATCAAGACGAATTAGCAGTCTGTTTGTATGTCTGTTTGATAGACCTACATACTGAGGTGACCAATTTATGTGAACAACACTTTCTATATTTTTTGACTTAAATAAAATTTGGTGACATCCACTTCTGACCAGAGTATTATATTCTAGTACAAAAAGATAATATAAATATTCTCCAAAATTTGATTTACATCTGATAACTATCAAGCATATGTATATTCAGGAAAAAATTTAGCATAAATCATTTGCTATCCTGCAGACAAAACAAACAAGTAAGAAAGCTACAGTCGAGAGTGCTCGACCGTATGATACCCGCAACCCATTTCGAGAGAAAACAAAAAACTTAAATGATATTTTAACAAAAAATATACCAAATATACTAAAACTTGTTTTTTTGTATATATTTGAAAATAGCGGGTAAAAATCCACAACACCGTTATGGTCACACTGTTGACTAAACAAACAAAGCGCGGGCAGCTGCAAGTGAATTTTGCATATAAAATTGATTCTTTAATAACTTCCTTGTTTTTCATTCGATCTCAATCAAATTCACAGGAATCATTGAGAATATAATTATTATTATGCATACCAAAATTCAATGCTCTAGGTCCATTATTACGGCTTTAACAGACTTTTGGGGGCGGAAAGAGGCGTGGCATCCAACTTTTGAAATAAACTTGATCTGCGTAGGACCTATAGGAGTACTGTCCCCAAATTTGTAAGTCTAGCTTTTATAGTCTCTGAGATCTAGGTGTTCATACAGACGGACAGACGGACAGACGGACAGACGGACATGGCTATATCGTCTCGGCTGTTGACACTGATCAAGAATATATATAGTTTATATGGTCGGAGATGCCTCCTTCTGCCTGTTACATACATTTTCTGTTGGCACTAAGTCATAATACCCTTCTACCCTATGGGTAGCGGGTATAAAAATTGAACAGCTCAGAATATTTAGTTTCTGCCTAACAAAAATAAATAAATTACGGCCAAACGATGCGAATGGTTTTCTCTAAAAATGGATGACAAGCTTTTATAATTGATATTTTTAAACAATGTCGCAAAAGGCGTAAATATGGATGTTAACATTAGCGAGCAAGCATCAACAGATAAAAAGCGAATTTCATTTAATTCAATACAATATTAATAGCGACAGGAATTTCAGGAGTTTTTTTCTTATTTTCTGCTTACTGATACAGTAAATATATTCGGTTAACCGAACGACACCTGCAAATTATTATCGGATACTAATGTTGTAATTTATAATTTCGTTGCTCTGCAGCCTTGGAACCGGCTTTTCCAATGCGCGATGTGACCATAAACCGCAACGTGGACGCGCATAAATTGTACGACGTGCTTGGTGAGGTGGGACGGTGAGTAGCGAAGAATCGATTGAGACGCACTTGGGATGCAATGCTAATCATATTGGATACAATTCTCAGCGGCAAATTCGGCACAGTGTACAAGTGCAAGGAGAAGACGAGCGGAATCCAGTTGGCAGCCAAGTTTGTGCCCATACCGAAGCGGGAGGACAAGCGGAATGTGGAGAGAGAAGTGGAGATAATGAATTCATTGCAGCATCATCTCATTATACAATTGTATGCTGCATACGAATATCAGAAAATGATGTGCGTCGTCCTGGAACTGTAAGGATTCGAAGGCACATACTTATATGTATACATTTATATGTTTATATGTGTGTTGAGTGCGTCCCGTGTGTTTTTCTGTGTGTTACAAACATCAACAGCAACAGCAACAACAACACGCAATTCCTTCATAACTTTGTTGGTCTTTTGTGAATGCCTTTTGCTACTTTTCTATTGTTGTTGTTACATTGTTGTGGGACACAATATCTTGCAATCAGTGGAAATGTGCATAAAATACGATTTACACGTACGCACATTATCGTAAAGTAGTAAACTTCTGCCACCCACCACCCATCAGTCCACTTCACAGACTCCACACAGCTACATATATATATACTATATGCACAACTATAAAAGTTTCCCTTTTGGGGCAAAAGAAAAAAACCTTAAGCAACAGGTTCGCACTTCTTAGCAGAGCTGCTGCTTATTTTATCACATGTTATTTTTTTTGTTGTTCTCCCAATATTAATGAAAACCGACATGGGTTTAGGTTCGGAGTCGGACCATAGTCAATGGGCCATAAAAAGATTGGAGGCAGGTAACGACGCACTGATTAAGCAATGACCTTGACCCACATTGCTTGCCACAATAATAAAACGAAACAGCTACAAGAACTAGCAGAAAAACAATAAAGTCCCTTTCCATTGTACAACTTATTGTCTAGTCTCTTGGCTTGTCCTGTTAAATTAATTTTCATGCCTGAAGTGTGCTATGTATGAATTACTTGACAACATTGTGCAGTCACTAGAATGCATATTTTGAAATAATTGAAACAAGGTAGAAGCACTCCCAACTATCCCAGACTATATATTTTATATACGAAGTGTAGAATATATTTTGAGTACAGGGTGTGTTTTAATCGAGCTCTCTCTCTGTGTCGTTCATGTTTTATTGTTGCTGATGTTACAGTTGTTACCTCAAGTCTGCCAGAGAACTTAATTATTTACTTGGCAACTTGTCTCGCTTTGCATATTCCATATTCATATGCATATGCAGTACAGAATTCTTTGTCAAATTGCACAAAAATGAAACTGGTCTAGTTTGTCCCTAATGAAAATTGCAGTTTATTTCTGTGACTGCCATGCTAAAATCCACAAAACAAATAACAATACGAGAACAGCAATAACAATAATATTTATTTAGATTGCCGCACTAAAAGGGGATTGTCATTGTTAGACGGGAGGGGATTGTAAACAACCCATGAGTAGAGCAAATATTTCCATCTGCGCAAAGCGTATAAGTCATCTCAATTATAAGTTGAAAATCGATGCTGATATAAGCTCCATATGCGAGCAATAATATATGTACAATATGCCAGATAAGCCGATTGTGATACGATGCGATTTAGTGCAATTTGGCAGCAATCAAATGAGATGAACAAACAAAAGTGAGAGCTTAAATTGATTTGACGCTGAAGCTGACAATTGAATTGCTCTATTACTCAGCTTTTTGTCAAGCAATAAGTTAATCCCCAGTATCGATACGATACGATAACATTGTTGGCCAAATGTTCTCTCATTATATTTCTAAACTAGTTTATTCCCAATGCAAATGTAGTTGTTGCGAGTAAAGCGCCTCAACTGTCCAAATTGTATTTATTGTGCTCAGTAGTCACTTTATTGGCCAGTTGAGAGGCATTACTCATTCCATTTGGGTAGATGTTCATGTATTATCTGATTTTCGTGTTATGGATACGTAGCTCTTGTAAATAACATAAATACTTTAGGCGGGCAGGTAAGCCAACTAAAATGAGCTTAAAATCTAGCACTAAGTGGGAACAACTAAATATTTGCCTTAACTTTTGTCTTGGCCATTGTTTGCATGTTCGCTTTGATTACTTTATTTCCATCGTATTTGTTTCGATCTACAACAAATGAATTCTGCATTCCATTAATATGCATCTTTATATTTCTTGTATAAAGCATTGAAGGTGGTGAACTGTTCGACCGAGTTGTGGACGATGAATTCGTACTCACGGAGCGTGTGTGTCGAGTCTTTATTCGCCAGGTGGCCGAGGCTATGGCCTTCATACACGGCAACGGCATTATCCATCTAGATCTTAAGCCCGAGAACATTTTGGTGCTGACTCAAAAGGGCAATCGCATTAAGATCATTGACTTTGGACTGGCACGCAAGTTCGATCCCGATAAGCGTCTGAGAGTAGGTTAACCGTGAACTCTATTATATTTATATTTTTCTTTCAATATCAATTACCTCTTCTAGGTACTCTTTGGCACACCCGAATTCGTCGCGCCAGAAGTTGTGAACTTTGACTGCATCTCATATGGCACAGATATGTGGAGTGTTGGCGTTATCTGCTATGTGCTGTAAGTATTTTCTATCTGGTGTATCACAAGCAAACATATATTCAAATAGCAGCTAGCAAGCAACAAAGAAAGAGTTTATACATAAATGATCAAATATGCAAGAAAATGAGTGTTTATCTTATTAGATTTGATAATATTAAATTAATATTAGGAAATACAACAAATTTTAAAGTCTCATATAGTTAAGTAGTCTGAATTCAAGATTGCAAATATGAACAAATATTAAAGTAAAATTTTAATAATAATGGACTGGAATTTATTCTAATCAAGCATTCGCTACGGGGAATTAGATTAGATGCATTTTTTTAGCTTTCCAAACCATGTGAATTGATATTCATAGCTAAGAATTATAAAATATAAATTAGAAATTATGACAACGATTTCAACGGAAAAAATATAATATAATCTGCTGTAATTAATGGTGAGAAGTCGAACATGTTCATGCATAAAATTTACTGAATTAAATTTTAGCTTCCGAACGTTATAAAAGATTTGAAATCAATTATAATTGGATAGATTTTAGAGTCGAAAACAGACAGAAGTAGACCAAAAATATTTATTCATGTTTATAGTTTACATCAATAGTTTTTTTTTGTAGGTAACCTAACAGTTTTTAGCAGTTCAAATTAAATGAATGAAGTCTTGAAACAATCTTTATTTTAATTTGTTTCGAGAACATTTCTTTTTTAAATCAGTTAACTTTTTAGTTACACAATTAATTGTATTTCTTTATATGTTGTCTCAAATTAAATCTGTAAGCTTGAAAGTCTTTAGAAGTTTGAATAAAATTGACGCAGTCATGAAACCTTCTTTATTTTTATTTGTGCCGAGATCATTTCTTATAACTAAGTATGGCACTTGAGAATTTAATCAGAGCCCTCGAATCGGAGGAGTTGGGAAGAGTTGAGTTCAGGAGTTCGTTACTCTGCAGCAAGTGAACTAATTAAAAATCTGTGAATATTGTGGCGGCCAAAGAATTAAATAATCAAAGTCTTAGAAGGTGTGTTCTGGCAAACCGCACATTCCTTCAGAGGGTGGGGGAAAGGGAAATATAGATGGGGGGCCACACCCCATTTCTTCACACTCGACAACCCTCATGCTGTGACTGCAGAGCGTCAATTTAATTTAGTTAATTAAACACTGCTGCTGTGTTTTTTTATGTGTTTATTTATTTTGTGTGCGTTGCTTTTACATTTCATGTTTATTGACTTTGCCGCACCCACACACACACACACACACACACATGTTAAACAACAACTACAACGACGACAACAACAATTACAGCATCTCTGGTCTGTCACCATTCATGGGCGAGAACGACATTGAAACAATGTCAAATGTAACCATTGCAAAATACGATTTCGAGGATGAATGCTTTAATGGCATATCCCCGGAGTGCCTGGATTTCATAGCCAAGCTACTGGTAAAGGACTTGAGGTGCGTTTTCTTAATTAGTGTCTAGCCATAACCAGGCCAGCAGCCAGCAGCCAGCAGTAGCTTTTAATCAACCAAATGCTATTCCCACGCCCCTCACAGCACCCGCATGACAGCCGCCGACTGTGTTAAGCACAAATGGCTGCAACAACGCCCCGCTGCCACGCCCACCACAACGTCGTCGGGCACAACAATAGCGAAGACCGCCTCGGTTAGTGCGAAGACGCGCCTGAAGGCGGAATCGCCCACGCCGTTAGCCTCCGAGTCTTCGGAGGATTCAACGGAAACAATCGAGGAAGCCGATCTGGATGATGACGACGAGGACGACGAGGATGCGACTGAACAAGACGAGGACAGCGAGGAGCTGGCACAGTTATGCAGCACACACGACCAGGAGGTAAGAGCAGAGCCAGCGACGAAAGAGCAAATTAATCAAGTAGCAATTCCTTGCTCGCATGCCCAGAACAAAGAGCTGGATGCCACCAAGGATAATTTAAAGAATTTCATAGTGCGCTGGGAGACGCATCCGAACAGTCCGTACGTATTCGACGTCGAGGGCAATGTGATAGCGCCATTAAACGAGACCAGTTATCCGCATCCCCGACGACCCCATGGCGCAGACAGCATCTCCTCATCCCGAGGTGAGTACTGCCGCGGGGGCGGCTCCCAGCGGCAGCGCGACCGACACGCCCTCATCCATGGCAAGTGAGAGGGTCAAGCGGGGCAGAGCAATCACAACCAATTTGTAAATTACATAATTAACTTGATAACTAATTGTTGTTCTCTTAACTTGAATGGGGAGCGCAGAGAGCTCCCTCTCTCTTATTATTTTTCTCTCTCTCACTCTCTCTATCTATCCTTCGTTCTCATTCTCTCAATCTATTAATGTTGTGTTTTAACATGAAATGTTAATCAGTTATTGTACTTATGTTGTATGTGTGTGAGACACAAAACAAACAAAGGCATGTCAGAAACAACAACAACAGCAACAAAAACAACAACTACAACGTTGTTTACAATTTAAGTATAACCGTAACTTTAAGCGCATTCAAACAACGAATGCTACCTTCACATACTATAAACTATACTATATATTAACCCGATTTGACTAGTTACATAAGTCGCTTAGCGTTTTGACACTGTGATAAAGACAGACAAGAGTAATACCAAAATATACTTACTTCAATTTGAAATACTACAAAACAAACCTTCTTTTAAATACACTACTCGTCCAGAACTCAATCCAAACATTCCAAATACTCCAATTCGATCCCAAAAACAAAACAAAAGCAATCACACAAGACTCTATCCTAACCTAGTTCAAGTTTAGCTCAACACCTAGCCACAGTTTCTGAAATACCGGACAAGGTAAGCCCCATTATTAATCAAAAATCAACCAAAAACAAAATTCGAAAAGTTGCTGCCAAATTCGAAAGTCACTAGAGAGATCATTCCATTTAAACGAGTGTCATGCCTTAACTGCTGAGCTCATTTATGTGAATTAAATGTATGTTGTATTTAGGAATTGTCGAGTATGTCTTTAAATATTCCATGAAAACTGTAACAACAATAATTAAAAATGTTATTGACTTTTACTAACAAGAAAACGTTAGAAAATGCTATTAACAATTTGTTGACTGATATCAAATCTCATCCCGAAAAATCAAAGTACATATTTCCTTTCTACACTTTCAATTACTAAGTAGATTGAATTCTAATTTATTTAACTACACAGAAAAAAAAGTGCTGAAATCAAAAAGTTCGTAGATCAATTCCGAATGATATCAAAATTGAACCCAGAAGATAAACTCTTAAATCAAGAACATAATTCTAGAGCCTTTCTAGATTGTCCATTCTCCGAATAATAATATTTTTTATAATAATGAAACGCATTCTCAATTCATTCATGAATGTAAAAATGGAAATTTTATCGATAAAGCAAATTCTCAAATCAAGAATAAATTTTTGAATTAAGATTGCAAAAAAAAGGGAAATAAATTTTCAATTTTTATTCGATGATTCTATTAAAAATTAATTAATAATTATTTAACTAACAGCACAAGATTAGAAAATTACAACATTCGACTACCCAATTTAAAGAAGAAAAACTTTTTTTGGAGATCGAAATATATTCAAATTTAAGAATTTTTTCTTTTGTTTTTGTTTCTGTATATAAAATGAGTTTAAAATAAATAATAAATAAATAAGGACATATTAGACAGAAAAGACATATTGAAATTATTTAAAAACAAAACATTTACTATGCAATCATAATAAAAGCTCAATAGTTTTGGAATGATATTTGTGCGCAGTGTATTGTCTGGCAGGTCTAGCTACTTTGATCCATTACTAACTCCTCTGGGGGCACAACTAACTGAGCAGATGGGTCATGAGCATGCGCCAATACATAGACGAATCGTTCATGAATGTGTGCGTGTGCGTGTGTGTGTCGTTTGGAAATCAATTTGTTTAGAAGTGGCGCTAACAACACTTACCCAATATTAATCTGTATGTACGTTTCGATGATGCCAAGCTCCATACTAAGATCCATTGCAATACCTTTACAGTTTGTTCGCCCTCGCCCTGTGAGTCGATAGCCACGCTGATAGATGACGAGCAATCCGATGAACTGCAGGCGGCGAGAGACGACGACGAGTCGCGCAGTGCCGATAGTCCAGCGTCGGTGGCCACCACGCCCATCAACGAGTCCCGCGAGAAGCTATTCCCCATTGGGGGCTCTTCGAATGCCGCCAGCACCTCGGGATGTGCGACGCCCACACCGCAGCATCTGTTCAACGAGAACTTTGACGAGTTCTCCGGCAGTGAGTCGAGCGCCCAACAGCAGCGTAGCATGAAGAGCTATCTGCACACGTTCGATCGCCGCAACTCCGATACCACCTATCTGCTGGGACGTCGCAGTTCTGGCGAGCGTGTCAATCTGGCGGATGAGATACGCAAACTCTCCGATCATCTGCTGATGCTGGCCGAGATCAATACCAAGCTGGGCGACAACAACAGCACCGATCCAAAGGCCACCGAGTCCAGCAGCACGGTCAGCAGCTCCACCCAGGAGGGCAACAAGTGGACGAGCTCAACGCGCACCAACAGCACCGCCAGCAGAGCGACACCTCGTGGCATCCTGAACAGCTCCAGCAGCAGTAGCAGCCAGAGCCAGACGCAGTACAAAGATGGTCAGAAACAGCAAAAGACCAGCTCGCTATCCGTTCGCCTGCAGCAGTCCATTGAGGAGACGCCCAAGCTGAGCAATGGCAGCGTCGACCACTGGTCGCAGAACTCACTGCGCAGCAAATCCGCAGTCAGCACCATGAGCACGTCCAATGTGAGGAGCAGCAACAGCAGCAGCATGCATGTCCAATCCACTGCGTTAAGTAGCTCACAGATTAGTTCCAGCAGCTCCATCGGCAGCAGCAATTACCTGCTCTCAGAGTCGGCGAGCAGTCGACGTGCCAAGTTCCGCATCAATCAGATGAGTCGTGACGTGCCCATTGGCCTGCCGGACACACATCAGACGGTGAATCTCGAGGAGGCCGCCAACACAACCAAGGATTGTCTGCTGCACCTGCTGGAGAAATATAACGAGACGAAAATCCGCAATCCTGTGGGTCGCCATCAGAGCATCAGTGTCGATTGGCATGTCAGCGACAACCTCGAATACAGATCGATGAGCTCCATTAATGCCTTCTTCCAGCGTCACAGCAACACCAGCGGCGGCCAGAATGTGAGGCACATACAGGCCCAGTTGGAGGAGAAGGCAACGGGGAAGTAGTTCCGCTCTGTCCAGTTAATATACATATGTATATAAATTCAATATATTTTATGTAAAATATGAAGCAATGAGAAACCGATTCAACTAATTCACAAACTCAACTGAACGAATAGTTAATCGCTGATAATTTTTGTAAATTTCTGTTTGCAAATCAGTAAAATTATTTATGTATTTGTCGTAAGTAATTATGGTAATAAATTATTGAAATAAAGCATGAATTGAAAATATATTTATTGAACTTAAATTATTGGACTCTAAATGAATACTGTATCAATGTCAACATTTAAGAAGAAATAAAATTATGCCATTTCACCGGACAATATTCAATAATATCTAACGCTAAACAAGAACTCTTTTCCCCGCCTGAAAAAAACATATTTTCATATCTCAAAGAATCAGTTCAATATTACTATTACATTGTTTCTTCACTTCCATTTTTTGATCATATTTTTAGGAATCATTTACAATCCAATAAGTGGATGACGTGAATCTTTCGATTCGAGGGGCGTGGTAATTCTAACTATAACTACATAATACATAGCTCTCTTCTTACTCGTATATATATCGACACTTGTTCCAGTTACATTTAGATAAAACTATAATAACTTTATAATATTTTGCCTGTTCAGTCCATTCGCCATATTTGTATTTCGAACAGAATTTCAGCTGTTTAGATGACATATAGTGTTGATCAAAGATCGCAAAAACGAACATCATTCATTTTACTTCCTAAAGACTGGCTGCGAAGGAAGACTTCTCCAAAATTCAATGTAGTTGTTGTTGGGATCTCAGTGTCGTTAAATTAAATGTTATGCTGTAATGCAACAAAAGACAATTATTTGCAACTCAAAAATAATGGCGTGAGTAATAGAGAAAATTAAGAAATTAAGCTACTACAAAATGAAAAACAATTTTATTGAAAACAAAAATCAACTTTATAAAATTACATATTTAAGCTACGCATAAACAAATACGTCTACAAAATAACAACAACATATAAATGTAATTGTATGATATATGCATGTGTGTGTATAAGTTGGCCAATTCATTGGCTAGTAGAATCGAATGAATTTTTGGGTGTTACAAATATTTTAGAGTAGTTAATTTGTGGTTTGTATTTGTGTTTTTGTTGATTGTTTATTGAAGTATGAGTTGTATAATTATGCACATAATATGAATTATATATAAATATATTAAGTGAATACTTTGGATTTTGTTCTTATGCTAATCTTACAAATAGGATGATCGTGTAAATGTTATTCAATAATATAGGCTCTGCCTACGAATATAATATTTATAATTATATAATATTATTTATAGCATTTGTACATGATAGCTTAGTAAAATAGCTCTTATTTTTTGCCAAACTCTTTGGCAAATCATAAAGAGCCATTTTCCAGTTGAGATATAAGAAATTCGAAATTTATGAACAATTGGGAATATAAATAATACATTTCCAAAAGCGCACAAATTAGCAAAGGTTCAATTTTAATCTTATTTCATATAGTGTTCCACTGGTCGAATTAAGGACATTTGTTTTGGCAAAACCACAAAAACAATTACAACAATAAGCTCGACAATTTAAATAAAGCTTATTATTAATGGTTTTAGGGCCTGCATGGCAAAATTCAACGTTACTCTGCTTGCAAAATTTGATGATATATATTAATAATTCAATATATAAGAGGAGTTAGGGAATTAGGGATTTAAGCAGAGTGACGTCAAGTTTTGTTTGATCACAAATTTTACGCACAACCACAAAATAGTTGAGAGTAAAATTTACAAAAAGGAATTTACATAATTTTTGGGTATTTGAATTTCATGGTTAAGGGTTTTTCAAAAAAATGTGTGTCTAGGTTTTTGTGTAGTTGGTGGTTGTTGTGTTAAGAACTAATCACTTAGTTTATGGCATTTCTCACTAGAGAAATCTAAAAAGTTTCATTTAGCTCGTACTTAGCATGTTATGTAGTTAGTATCTACTTTGTTCTATCACTAGTACTGGTTAATAGTAGCTAGCATTAATCTAATAATGTTAATATTCGCAACTTTCGCCCTTGCACTGCACTGTAATTTTCGCTTAATTTAAAATATTTACTTAGAATTCTAAATTGAATTGAATGTAAAAAATCGAATTTTTGCAGTGGCTTATAAAAAATAAAATTATAAATTGCAAGTGAGTTGATTCCATAGATTTGATAGTTGCAACTGGCTCCTGACATCTCTTAATATTATTTGGTACGTTGCAACTCTTCAATTGTTGCGCGGACGTTTTAACAAGCCACCAAAATGGGCTCCAATGCTGGCGCTACTACTGCTGGAGTGGGAGCCGGAGCCGGAGCTGGTTCGCATGCGTTTGGCGGGTGAGATTTTCTTTGGCGCCTGTGCCAGTCGCTTGCGCTCCTTCATGAACTCTGGAAAAAAAACAGAAAATGAAAACGTTTAGCTATTGTGGAATACAAATAATGGATTGGGATTAAAGTCAGCTGGTAGACTGAGCAGGGTCACCCATCCCTCTAGGATCGGGGATACGATGATGAATGAACAGCAGGCGCCGCCTGTTTTTGCACATTTTGATTTTGAATTGTGGCACGTGGCAGGGGCAGGAGCAGTGCCAAGGGTTGCTGCATCGCACAAGGGTAGCAGACAGACGGCAGACAAACAGACGGTGGTTCAGGTAGCCCGCCGTGATCACCACACGCCACGCCAAGTGAGAGCAGCAGTGGATGTTGCATAGCTGCATAAATTACACGCCCCGCCGCCGACTGCTCGTTGCAAGGCTTGACCAAGCCAGCCCGCTGGCAATGCGGGCTGACCAGAACAGAACTGACACTTTTTTATTATGTTAATAACTATGCAAAGTGACTAAAGAACCTACAAAAGCAATCAGCGACAGCAACTGCTGCTGATAGCGGCACATTGTGTGTATGATGCAGTTGCTCTGCCATTCGCTCTTACTCTCTGCCTTTGTCTATGTGCTTGTATCCGCCTCTAATGAGGTCAACCGATGGCAGAGCTGCGCTTGGCACATCTGTTAACATTTACAGCAAGCCCGCATGCAATGATCTCAACAACATTTGGAAATCAACCCCCGCGACGCAGGCGCAGGGATGTTGCGTGCATTGACTTCGGGGGGGGGGGGGGGGGATGAAAGCAGCGCAAACAAAACAGCTGCAGGCAACACACAAAGATCCAAATTGTGTGTTCCAACCCCATCCTCTATGAAATCACATAAAAACAGAGCTAATTATATATGTCAGTTCGATTGGAGGAACCTATAATTTTGGTTTTCAAAGCGATCAACGCCCCCGCCGATGCACAAGTAAAGGGTGAACAGCTAAGGATAAATGTTGAATAATACTGAGTTTCGAGAACAGAGGCTACACAATAGTAAAGGCTTAAATATCGACCCCAAGAATGATTTGTAACTTCACTTTAGACTGCAATATTGACGACTGGACGGTCGTATATATCGGGTGGGAACATTTCATTCACCCTCAACTCAGAAGCATTAACTATCTATCGTTGTGGACTATGGAAATTTGTAACGTTTAATGTGCAATCAGCCGCATCGCTGGGAAACGACACGCATCGCTGCATGGATCGGTAGGGTTATGGTTATGGTTATGGGAAATGTCTCTCCGGATGCTCACCTGTGATTTTGAGCTGTCGCTTGCGCTGCTGCGTCGAGTAGCTGCAGGATGATGAGGAGGCGGTCAGGGCTGCTGCTGCCGATGTAGAGGCGGCCAAATGCAGCGACTCATTCTGTGAGTCGTACTCATTGTCCGTATTCGAGTCCAGCGACGAATTGGCCAAATTCTCCCGATCGGCACGCTCATTCATCAGTGCATCCATATCGCTGGGCATGCCGGAGGCGCTGGTGTTGGAGCGCACATGGGCAGCCCGGGTGAGCGTGTACATTTGAGGAGCAAAGGTCGATTCCTGCGAACTCACTCGCTCCCAGATGAAGCTGCCGTTGGCTGTCAATGGACGGTCGGCACGGAAGTCAAAGCCCCACTTTTGTGTGGCCATTTCCTGGTGACGCTCCAGCTCCGCATTGAACGGTCTATCGAAGATGGGGAAAATTACACTTAGATATTGTCGTGGCGACGCTTTCAAATGCAATCTGTACTTACGATTTGGTCTCCACCAGTTTTGTGGGTGCGGGGCCAAAGAGATTGCGCTTGATGCGCTCCAGGTTGCGAGTGACGCCCGGACTGCCACTCATCTTGCAGAGCTCGCTCAGCACCGGATTGAACACGCGTGCACTGACCATCGTTTGTTTTGTGTTATATTTTTTGTTGTGATTTGTTTGGGCTGCGCGATGCGACGCAGTTTTGCTGTCTGTGCTTTGGCCACTTGTTTGCGAATTGCACGACCAAGTAAAACGTCAAACTTTTCGCGCCAAAACTTTGTTTTTCTGTGCTCGCCTGTACGTATTTCGTATTTCGTAAAGAGGGGCGCACACACACACGCACACAAACACAACACGCTAGTCTCCAAATCGCGACGACTTGTCTGACAGTGTGTGTGAGCAACTGAGCGCAAACGTTTGTTCGTGTGGAGCTCGCTCGCAGTGTTGTAGTTGCTGTAGTTGTTGCAGTCTCACTCAGTCTTGTGCTTCTGCGTTTTGCAAGTGAAATTTGTTGTTTTTGCAGCGATTTGTTTAGAACTGTGGTATAAACAAATTTGTTCGTCTTCCTTTCTATATGCTTGAACACTTTTGCCGTGTGATTTTCACTTTTCGTACTGCCCACAAAAAGCCACTCACTCAATCCAAAAAAACTGACGAGTCGAGCACTTAATTGAGACTCCCCAACAAGCAGCAGTTGCACTTTAACAGTTTGTATTTGTATTTCGTTTACCGAATGTCGTTTACAACTTAAAAATGTTGTAAAGACTTTTATAAATATTTTGTAATTCACGTCTTGTTGGAATATTTTATTTAATTGCTCGGCTCAGACGCACTCTCGAACCCAACGCAACGAGCAGAAAAACAAAACTGAACTGAATAAACGAACGAACAACCGTTGTTAACCAAATGTGATATTCATGCTCGCTCCGAGAGAGCGCACTTTTACTCACTGTCTCGCTGATATTCCGCTGATGCGTAGCTCGCACATTTTCCGAGTGAACTCTAGCCGAAAATAGCTTGAAAACAGTCAGAAGTTACATGGATACAGTCATTTTTCTTTAGCTAAATCTGACGGCCAACACAGACAGTCTCTCTCAGTGAGTCCGACTCTCTCTCTCTCTCTCTCGCTGTCAAGCGAACGTGTAGAAAACAACCACAAAATGAAACGTCAAACAACCACCGCAGAGTTGCCATACAACCGATGCAAGCAAAGTCGTCACAGCAACCCTCGATTTTAAAACGATCGAAGAGCAGCGCTGCTGCAGTGTTTACAACTGCTCTTACTAAAGCTGAGAACCTTAAAAAAGCAGGAAATTTGACTCGACATGATAACAGTAAGTATATGCTGCCATTTTTTAACCGGACAACTTATTTGAACAATATAAAATCACTTAAATTCATAAATACGTAATTCAACATCAAACTTTTTGGTTAAAAAATGTTTGATAAGAACATACACTATTCGGAGTGACCCGATAAAGTGTTGTTGCTGGCCTGGTTGGAGCTGTACTTTTTGGTGCATGTGATGAGTAGATAAAAATGTTTTGGCTTCGGTTTGTTTAACCTGAAACTGGATTTTTGGTGTTGCTGCCACGAAGCGAGCTCAAATTGAATTTGGGGCACTGCAGACATACAGTTTCACTTTCCTATTGTGGCTTGGGGCTAGAGTGAAACTCTGAAAAGTGCAGTAGGACATACGAAATGGAGTGTAAAGATTACAAAATAGAATTCTAGTCATTTAACTTATTTCCGTTACTCGCTTTACATTTTTGAAATATAGAAATTTCCCAAGCTTAGAATCAGCTTTATTAATGTGCAAAATCGTAAAAAATTAAATTACACAGAATAAAGGTAATAAAATACGATTTATGTTGTTTGCACAAATGCAATTAAAATGCTCAAAGAGCGAATAGAAAAAGTCATAGATCGATTCAAAACTAAAGACATCATTTGGACTTCAACAAATAATAGAAAGAATAAAAGAAAAAATGCTTGGGTTTTCCTATAAAAAAGAATATAATTAAAACCATGCCTCGAGTGCAATCACCCCAAAAAGGCAGCCAGGAAACGATCTACCGATCGATTAGGCAGCCAAGTCTCGTTTGTGACTCGACTCCTTCCCTATTGCCTATTCCCTATTCCCAATGCCAATGCCAAGCGTTAAGCAGACACACCGCAGAGTCTGTTTATGGGACACACCCCTCTGAAACCGAAAACTCAAGAACAAAAAAAGAAACGTAAATTTACACACTTTTTAACAAATTTGAAAATTTCTGCCGGCAGTCATGCCTGAAACATAAACAACTCAAGAGATCCTGCACATGGGCATCATATCATCGATTCATGTGGGGGGTAGCGAGTTCGTGATCCCTTTAAGTAATTTCCTCAAGACGAGGATGTCGTGAAAATGTATATGGGTTGCATTTTGCTGTGTAAACACACGGAAAAAGGCGTCGAATTGAGGAGGAAAAATACGGTTGCTAATAACAATGGGGTGTACTTCAAGTGGTGCTCTTAATCCTTTATAAGGGCATACCCATAAAAGGATTGCCCAACATTGGAACGTGCGGGTATTTCGATGCGTATTTGTTTATCAATCGGTCTAAGCCTATAATGCTGGTTGTATGATCACAAAACAGAAACTTCGACTTATCAACTTAGATATGTATGACAATAATTAGACGCTGATACAACGATCAACGTATTAGACCCCAACCAGACTATACCCTAACTCCAACAGATAAGAGCTTAAGGCATAGTTTATAGCTCAACCTTAGAGAGGTATGATAAGATCTCAAGTTGAAGGTCGCCATTGTGAGCACAAATATACTATTATCTGTAAGTCTGAGGAAAACCTCAACGGACAGTTTCCACTCTGCATAAAATATACGTTACACTCATTTCAAATGCAACGCGCCTTATCGCGCAGAGCGGAACATAAAATCAACAAACACTCCCCGAGCCGTCGCTACGGTGCACCAAGATATGATATGCTACTAAAAACGCGACTCGGTATAGCCACGTGTTCTACCAAGTGTTCAGTTTAGCGTGACAGACCAAGTAACGTACCAAATTGTATAAGATATATTCCATATAGCGGTCTGTTCCACTAAGGAAATTGGCATAAAATTGTTCAACTCACGAACTGTGACCGCAAGCTCTATTCGGGCTGAGATACTTACTCGAGGCAGGTGCGCTATGGTTAAGGATACTTTAGAGGCCGTGCCCATAATGTAGCGGAAGTGCTCTCGATAGGGTGTATACAAGTGAAATAATCTATGGGAAAAAATAATAAATTAAATTGCAATTGACTGTATGTCTTTAAAAAAAACTTTCAAAAATGATTGGCTTATTGAAACGCCTGAGAAAGGAATATAGTTTCTTTATTTCTTTGTGTTTCAGTATCTTAAAGTTTTATACTCTTAACAACAGCAGCATTTTTCAATCACTACAAATATAACAAAAAATTTAGAATACTTTTAAATTACTTAAACTAGTATTATTTCATATTGTTTAGTTGAACTGGTTTTAAACAAAATAAACAATTTCTTTAACAATATCTTTCCAAATACTCATTAAAATATATATAAAACACTTTAACTGTTATACCTATTAATTATTAAAAGTATTTTTGTTATACCTATTAATTATTAAAAGTATTTTTGTTATAGAATGTAATTATTAAATTTATTTTAGTTATCGAATTGAGTTTTTTTTGAATAAGTTTTATTTTAATATTAGATCTCTCCATTTAATACAATTTTTCATCAGCTTCTTTAAAAGTACAGTTATATTTAAAGGCAGTTTGTCACTTACTCTCCTAGATCTTAAACTCTAAGAAGTGTGATCCCTATCTAAACGCAATCTTCTCTGTCTTTGATCTGGAAACCCAAGGTAAATGACCAATCATTAATATTGTAACCAAATACCCATCGAGGACATTTATAAATGACTTTGGCTCATCCTTGCTTTATTTGTACAAATTGTTTGCGGTCAGTCGTTGTTTGACTGATAGTTTTGTGCACATTCGGAAGAAAAGTTAAGTACATTATTGATGGTTTTTAAAATGCAATGCAAATAAGTAGCGTCCAATAATATATTTATGCAAATATTTTTGGGCAAACAAATACAACTGGAACTTCTTGGCTACTGTGCTACGAGTTTTGGCTAATGGCTTGGACAATCATCAATCAAAGGAGGCACACACACTTGTGCCGACCTCAGGATATACTTAGATGTCCATGTGTACATATAGATAGATAAAATGACAACTCATTTTATTGGAACCACTTCGTGTAGATAAATACGAGTATACTGAGGGAAAGAGAGGGAATGTGCTCAGAGGGATCTCGTGAAAAAGGTGGCGTGTTTTCCTGGTAAACGCGTGTAAGGAAAACTCGTTTTATCTTAAGTCGAAATTATAAATATTTATGGAAATGTTGAAAAAAAAAACAAACAAGAAAGGCATACCCAAAAGATACATCGGACTGGAGAGAGCTCCCAGTTGAATCTCTACGAAAAGATGTATCTCAGTCTCACAATGTATCTTTACTTTGGACTGTTTGCCCAGTCTATCAGTGGCTAGAAGTCAAGCTGTGACCCTGCACCTACCCCAAAAATAAACTCATTGGATACAGAGTGCAGTGTAAAATGATTCCATCAAGCATTCTGGCGACTGTATAAATAATCATAAAACGCATTTATGACTGTGATTGGTGAGAATCAACAGACACGATTGGAGCTGCGAGCAGAGCAGCGTCTTTGAAATCCTTTGAGGAACCTTCCCAAATGCGTAACGAAAACAGGTTGAGAACCGAAAGAGAATCGAGCAAGAAAAGAGGCGAGGCGAGCAGGTAGAAAGATTGGGGCAGTCAATCACAACAACGCCGCGGAGTCGCAGACAAATTTATTAGAGGGATCAGAGCGTGACCCTTTTTCTTTTACTTTGCTTAGTTGTATTATTATTTCTCTTTTTATTTTGTGACTATTGGAACCCAAACTAAAGAAACAGAAGAAACAGAACGTAGAACACGTGTACAACTGGAGTTCCATCCGAGCAGAGTTTTGTCTTCTTGTGTTCATGGATCGTCTTGCATATCGTTAGACCGTGTGTCTCATATAATTCATGCCCACGTTTTGTTGCCATAAACGCAGTCCGCCATTGTCTGCGGACGTGGCAAAGACTTCGCCATCGGGACTGTACTTGATGCAGCGCACCTTGTCCTCGTGTGCCACAAAGCTCTCCAGTATCTCCCCAGTTGCGTAGTCGCATTTGTAGACAACGCTATTGCTGCCCGCGCAGACAAACGTCTTCTTCTCCGGATGCAACGAGGCGCACAGCAATCGGGCTGGAAGCGTGTAGTGTCCAAGTACCTCGAAGCGATCCACATCGAGGAACACGATGCGATGGCCATAGGCAATGGTCACAGTGCGTCCATCGCCGCACAGCTCCAGAGTCTTGGCATGATGGGGCAGCGAAATGGAGTGCGTTTTCTGCCCACTAATCCGATCCCAGAGACGCACACAGCGATCATGGGAGGAGGAGAGCAACGCTCGATCCTCCCGACAGAAGACCACATCGCGCACACCTCGCGTCAGTCCTCGAAAGATGGTGGGATCTGAGGTCTTGTCCAGGTTATACAGATACAGAATTGTGTCGCAGGTGTGATCGTACTTGTGATCCGCACAGCCGACAGCCAGCAACGAGGAGTCCGCTCCAAAGGCCACACTCCGAACCGGCGATTGCAGCTTAATCCTAAGCAAATGGCTCCCATTGACGGCGTTCCAGATGCGTGCCGTGCAATCGTCGCCACCGGTTGCCAGTCGCGTTGCATCCTGGTTGATGTCCACACTGAGCATTGCAATGCCTTCCTTGGAGAAGCTTCCCACCCAGTCGCCAGTGTCGCCTTGGCGCAGCATCGACTTGCCATCGAGGCAGGCTGAGGCCAAATAATAGCCTGAGGCGCACACTTTGCTGTAGGCCAAGTTCACCACGTTCCCCTTGTGGCCCAAACAGTCCACTGGCACTTGCAGCAGTTTCGACATTCTCGTTCACTTTTTTACTTTTTCACTTAAAGAATTGTTGCAATTTTCTCGATTTAGAACGACTTTCGAGCCTCTGTGTTTAGTTTATCGCATTGTTTACTTGACATTGACATTGACTGCCGGGAATCAACTTGAATATGTTTATGCTTTTAATGTTTAATAATTCATGACCTACTTCTGTCGAACAGCAAACTTCTGAAATATTTACAAACCGTATTTCCTGCAATTCTTTTTAATTCAAACACTTTAAAGAAATGCATTTCTGTGAAAAAGATCAAATTAAACAATTGCGTAGATTACTCAATCGACCGTAATTTTTTTTTATAAATACAAATAGATAGGGAACAGTATATAATATATTGTTGTATTTGAGTTATCATACCTTTGGATTATAAAAACCTTATTTATAATTTACGATTTGTTTGAATATCAACTATTAAAATGGTAAAAATATATATATTGTTGTGCTTAATAACATATTAAAAAAAAAACGAAATTAAACATTCGCGTCAATCGATCGTATTTTTTTTAATATATAGTAAATGGAATGAAATATTTTGGAGCGGTTTGTTTCAATGCCAACAATTAAAATGGTAAACAAACATATTCTTGTACATAAAAACTTTTTAAAAAATCAAAATTAAGACATTGGCGTAGATTATTATATCCACTTAATTTGTTTTTTTTTTTTAATAAAAGCAAGCAGATATATGAAATTAAATATATTGTCAGGGTCAATTAGGAAAACCTAGTTTAAGTCTGTTGAGGTTTACGATAAGTACTCGTAACATCAAATTTATGTAAGCACCTATTTTGGTCGCTTCCAGCAATCCTTCATTCCTGAATTTGTGTGAGTTTCTAACGTGCAAAAGAAAGAACTGAAATAAATTCTGAAGCATTCCACATACACTTAAACTTCCTGTGCTTTACGCATCAATTACTTGCGAATTTCTTCTTGCAACAAGTTGGAAAATTCATGCAGTTGCTCTGTCTCTATCTCCATCTCTGTCTCTGTCTTCGCTAGTTCTGTGCTTATCCAAGTTTAGTGTGCTGAAGACAAGCTAATTAGCATAAAGGATGACTTCACCAAATATCCTGCAATCCTGCACTCGAGAGTACATTGTGTGCAAGAATTTGGGAAATCCGTTTAATTTCCAGAAGCAAAGGCAATTCGAATTGCGTTTGGCACAAATATTTCGACAGGACAAAGGACTTCAGCTCAGCGGAGGACACTGTGCGGCTTAGGAGTGAACTGTGAAAGTGAAATCGAGTCAATTGTGGGTGTGTTTTTGTTAGTCTTGTGCGGTTTCTCCAGCTACTCACAGAGCAGGTAAAGGTTGGCAGATACTATTGCAAAGGTGATGCTGATGACAGCAGACTCAACCTTAGCCAGAGCCTGAGCCTGAGCCTGTGGCTGCGTCGCAGTCGAAGACATTGTCTCGCTGTTTGGGTGTTTGTGTTTGTGTGTGCACAGGTGTCATCATCCTTCGGGTAGGGAGACCTTGTTGGCGTAAACCACTTAAAGGCAGCGCACGCGCTTCCTAAATTCCTCACATGTCGCCGCCTCGGGGGCTCTGAGCACAGGACCTCGAACACAGCGACTGAGAGCTGCTCGTAGTTTCAGTGGCAGCGCCTCCTTTGTTGGCCTCCTAATGAAAGCAAAACGTTCTGAAATATGAATTGAATCTTCTTGAGTGCATTTAATATACATTACGCTTTTGTGTTACGCTCCTCCTCCTGCGACTCCTTTAACTCACCTTGCTAATATCCTGGTGCCAACGCAATTCGGCTTCCTGCTGCCAAAGCCAACTTTGCCGACAGCAAGTAGTTTGCATTCAGCTTTTTGGCCAGAACACCAAAAAAAAAATAACCGAAGAGGGAAAAAGCGATGAGAAAAACGAAAAATGAAAATGAAAATGTGTGCGCAGTACAATATCCGCCGAAACGTTTAACTCAGATTAACAAGTGATGACTGATACGGAATTCTGCGAGGATGCTCCAAAGGAATTCCATGGCCTGTGTGCTTTTTATTAAATTAAAACGGGAGCAAGTTTGAGGGACGGATGTGTGTGTGTGTGTGCATATCAGGCTTTAGACTGCCTTAAGCCTTATCGAGCTGTCAGTTGACAGTTTCGGTTAGCTGTTGGCTTCATGCCTCAGATTAGGCAGCTGCATGTTTGCCATTCGCAAAAGAGGTAAAAGGCAGCGGCAAGTTATGGTTGAAATACGACTGGCAGCATTTTTGTTCGTCATGATTAATAATAGATCAACTACATATTATATTTGTAAATCCAGCAGATAAACACTTTAGGAAGATTTGGTTAAATGTTTTTGTTTTTTCTCCTTTAGAGTTTGTCATCCGGAATATAATCGACATAAAATTATATTTTTATTTGATATACCGAGCCCTACTTGTGAAATTAAAGTAAACGACAAAAAGCTAATTTTACAGTAAATGCTTTTTTATAGTTTACTTCAATGTTGAATGAGAATAATTGCCAATGTTGTTAAGTCGATTTCTCAGTTCTACTTTGAAAAGTTTGTCAAATAATTGTGTACAAAAAATCGACAAAAAATCAAATACTTTAATTTCACGGAAAGAGATTTTTTATCATGTTTCTATTTGTACTTTTAAATACTTCAATTCAAGTTTTAAGGAATTAAGATTATTATTATATTGAAGAAGCCCCTATCTCTCGATTTGCATCAATGCCTTAAAGAACTAATGATTCAAGTTGCACGTTTATTCTCAAATAAATACATCATTACCAGCATCTCTTGCCGCTTTCAGCTTTCCAATTTGAAACCACAGACTCGACCATTGCGAAATGCATTGACCCACAAGTTGAGAATGGGGATTATGCAAACATTGTGTGCAAATGTCACTAGTTAAGCGAGGATCAATGCACCCGTATTTGAACTCTGACCAGATCAGTCTTAAAAGGACAAAATGCTAGCAAAATGATGCCAATTTCTTTTGGCCAAAAATAACCGCAAGATGTGCACACACACTCCAGCAACCCTCCTCCAGGGAGACAAGCCAAGAGAAGCAAAGAAAAGAAAAGAGAAAAGAGAGATTTTGAGATGCGAAAAGAAAGCTGATACCTGGTGGTGAACCCCTCGATAAGGAGCATTGGGATGGGGTAGCTCTAGATGGTAGCTGTCTTGTCCCGTCGCCATGCCCCGAAAAGCGACATAAACAATCTTATTGTGCGCACTCGAATCAAATGATGTGTGAGATATCAATTGTCAAATTGACAATAGAAATTGACAGATCGGTATCTGTAACGTCTCCTGGGCTGCTCACACCGTAATAAAATTAGAAGTTTATTGATTTGTCTTGACACATTCGCATAGCGAAAACGGAACGTCTGAACTGGGAATCGGGCATTGAGAGTTTCCAGATTGACGTTCGCCCCCCTGCGCTACTTTCCTTTCGCCGTTAATATTATCAAATGGGTGTAACTCGGCTCGCAACGTTCTCTGTTTACCCCTTGCTGATTTGGCAATCTTCGATAAAAATTATATGCAATTACATACAAAGCAAAAATGTTTATTCGAGTCTACGAGTAGCAATGCTCGCTGGCCTCATAAAGTGTACAACTTTATGAGCCCTGTAAATATTTTGATGGCCAAGCGCTAAAAATTCGTTGAATTCGTTGAATTTCCGCTGACGATAGCCAATATTTCAGCCCGTATATCATTATCGTGCTGATGGCAATGACAGCGATGATATTCCTCACTTTTCCTTTACTTCCGCCACGAACATTCGACGAACGCTTCCGTTTCAAGTGTCCCTCAACTGTTTGGACTACGCCCCATTTTCGATTCACTTTCGATTTCATTTTGAATTGAAAAAGTGAAGTGAAAAATAAATGAAATAACTATCATTAATGGCATGAGTTGCGGTATTCGGTTCATCTAGAGTTCCATGTTCTCTCATGTCCCTACTAATTATTATTAATGCTTTCATAAATGACTCTACCGAAACATTATTCTACTATGGAGGAGGTCTTTGGAACAGTATTTCGTCATTGGAAACTGAGTAAGGTTATTCAAGGGTTAAGCGTTTGAAGCGTGAGAAGTTGGTTTCGATCAGAGATTTGATTAAAGTCAATCCTGCAGTTTATAATTTAATTAGTATTATAATCTTCTTAAGTTTGTATGCAATATCTAATAAAATAATATAGTTAAATTTTTTTGGATCAGTTTCCCAATTGATAATGAATATAAATTTGATTTTTGCAATATACGATCAAGGGAAATCCGTTGGAAATCATTTTCCTAAAATATCTAGTTTTTTTTTTAGCACAACCATAGATGAAGAACTACTTGTTCTTTACTTAATCGAATCCTGTATCACTTTCCGTTAGACAATCCATGACTGAGGCTTATAAAATGGGACTTAGTTTTTCCCATAACCATCCTCACTTACTTCCCTGATGATCCCTTGTAAAACTCTTGTAAACCCATTCTAAATTATGCAACAAAAAAGAATGGAAACAATAAGAAAGGAGAAAACACGCTGTATATCGTGTTAGGAGCGACTTTCAAGTGATCAATTCCCGAAATACAATTTTTGACAGTGAGAGTGAAGAATTCGCCATGGTTGTTGCACCTCGAGGAACTTTCACAGATCCTCCAGGACGTGCACATATCAATCAAAGTTCGTCACAGTGTCGGGAATTATGTCACTCGCTTACTCAAATTGCAAGCATGATGGAATGTCGGAAAGATGGAACGACTCAACGAACGTTTCCACTGATTTGCATAGCAGTTTCACTTTGAGTTTGAATTTTCCTCGGGAGGCAGATGCAACCGTCTCGACGGTGGTTGGAAAAACTAGTGCAGAGTGGCGAGAAAAACCGTTTAAAAGTTTACGGTTTTTTTTTTGTTAGATTTTTCCAACTGCTGTCAACACATCAATCACAGATTTTATGTTTTCATGAAATGCGACACCTTTTAGGTAATTTCGTTAAACACAAAAAATGAATTTTTTGTCTTTTTTTATAATTAAAAAAAAAGTGAGTTTAGCATAGTTTAATTAAAATTCGTTATCTGATACTTTTGAGGCTAAAGGATGAACCTGATTTGGGTTGATTGAGCATCATTTGATGAAACGCAGCTGTAGGAATATCTCTTCGCCTTAGCAACATTTTTATTGCAGATCTAATGAAGCCATTTGGCGAAACTGGCCCTCAATTTATGCGAATTAAATGGCAAAAACTACCCATTGAATAAGGTTGTTGCCGTTGAAATCGTATATCAATCAATTGTCAATACGCTATGGCCATTTAATGATGATTTTATAATAGAGCAATGACCATAAAGTACCAAGACAGCTGCACGGGAGAGTTTGGAACAATGCGGCAATCGTTCGGAATCGTAATCGCAATCGCTGTTTATGACCATGGAAAATTGTGATATTAAAAGTTGTCCAGCTGTTCTCACATGTCAAATAACTTGGCATTTTGTTAGTAAGCCTCCACAGAGTTATGATTGGATGACGGTTAGGTAAGACAATGTAAGACAAGACAAGACACGACAAGAGAAGACGCCGCCGCATGCAATCGCTTCCTGTCGCAGAACTAATTACGCGCAGGATAACAATGCTAAACAGGAAGCGGAAACTAAAGTGGTCGCTTGGATGCGCCTCTAACTAAGCAACAAGCCGATGGCAGTGTCACAACACACACTGCACACACACAACACACACATTTCAGCAAAACAACACACAACGCAATCTAACTAAGCAAATTTAAATTACGTGCGCGTCGCTCCGGGCGCATTCATTAAACGTCTGCCCGATAATTAACGCTGCTCGGCTGCTATGTATGGAGGACTTCTCGTCCTCGCTCTACGACCAGAGAAACAACAACTAGAAGTGGCATAAAACTGAGGGAAATATACAAGGAATATCATTCAACAATGAGCTACGTCCGGCTGGGCCGCATCTCAGGCAAAAACTGTCCCTTGGGCCCATTGTGACTAATTGATTTGCTCTAACAAATGCGTCGCGTCTGTCCGCATTTCCCATTTTCCATTTCCCAGTTGCCCAATGCCCATTTCCGAGATGCCATTGCAATTTGTTGACTCGAATTTGCGGCGGCTAGTTAATAGCGTTCTAATGTCGTCAGAAGAGATCTTTGATTATATTCTAAACAGCGAATTCTGCATGCCTTTTGAATTTCAATAAACACATTTTTAGGGAAAATTCAATCACAAAATGGAGCTCTTGAAACTCATTAAATGCTATTGTGCACAAGAGTTTAAACGACTAAAGGAATATTGCAATATGCGTAATTTCAATATTTATTTCCCTGGGAAATACGAAAACTTTTGCAGGATTCCTGCATGTTAAACTATCTATGGTCTTTCATTCATTATTGGCAATAATAATATAATACTAAACTATTATTTGAAAGAGTTTCTCTTGTAATATTCGAAGTATACTCAATTCTAAGTCTAAACGGTTTTATATGTTATTATTCATTCTTAACAAAATAAGTCAATTAAGAATGAAATAAAGTAAGGATAGTATTTAAAGCAGGGACTATACGCATTGTAAGTTTTGTTAACAAAATTACAAATTAATGATTGTTTTTAATTGTAATTAATCTCACAAGATAATGATTTAAGTTATATTTTAAAACTCAATCAATAATCATTATGGCTGAGCAAAAAAAATGTTGTATTCCTAGAATTAATTTAAAAAGTATTAAATTAATGAAATTAAAAATTAACTGCTTTTTTTTCATTTTATTTATAATTTTTTATAAAATTGATAGTTTTACTTTGCAATTTGCTGTATTTAAAAGAGTTAAATATATCTACGATCGAAATCGAATAATGCTACCGAACTAGCAAACTATTTTTAATTTGTATTTCGAATTTGTTCAATTCTCTTAAGGAAGTCGCTCCCTTTGCTGAGTCATTTCGAATTGTGTTCATAATAAATAATGTGTTTAGCCCATTTCGTAGAGTTCAAAATACAGCCCACGACCTTATGCACTCCGCACATACTTGAGAGGATAGGAGAGGAGAGGAGGTGGAGGTGGGGAGTGAGAGTGCAGGGAAAATGGAGGAAAACACTCGGAAAACTAAGGCATTTCGGCAAAAAATTATTGACCCGTGCTGGGCATTGAAGTGAAGCAGTTTGGAAAATTCTCAAGTCAGACAGAACATTGCATGGATATGACAGATACGAGGCTCACTTGGAAGACGCCGCCACAGAGGGGGAAGGCAATGCAAGGGGAAAACTCGTTCAAGTGGTTTTTTCCAAGAGAGAGAGAGAGAGAGAGAGAGAGGAGCAACCCTTTCGACTATCTATGCTTTCTCTTGCTTGAAACTGTCAGGGATTACATGAGGATTGTGTTTCGGTATGGCTAAAGAGGCTGTCGGTTCCAGCTCTAGAGTTACGTTACGAGTGCATGGCGACCAGTTTAAGGGGCGAGAGGTAGGCGGGGTAGAGACACTGTCAACTGGGCAGCTGTCGAGATGCTTCCGAATTTGACTGAGCTTCTGACTTATTGAAATTAATTTTAAAAGGTAGCCTCAGCCTCAGCAGCCCTATTGTTTCAAGGGAGAGACTCTGTCTGTCTACCCCGATACCATATGCCCACCTCAACCCGCTTTCCCACTTCGACTGCGACTTCGACTGCAATCACTCATAACGATTATGTTGCATTGTTGTTGGGTTTTTCACGTAATGATTCAATTAACGCAGCCAGCTGACCAATGGCTCTCTCTTTCGCTCTCATCCACTCTCTGTCTCTGTCGCTGTCTCCGTTTGCGTATTCATTTTCATATTTATGTTGCATGTGGGAAAAACAAAAGGGGTTTTCGACACAGCACTTGGTTCTTGTTCTTGTTGTTGTGCTTTCCTCTGATTACAAGTTCGTCCTTTTGTTGCCTCTCAAGAGTTGTCATAACTTTTGGCTACAAAATTTATGTGAATGGGTCTCGCTGCTTTCTCTTCTCCACGATGGTCATTTGAGATGCTAGGATGATGCTTTCCAAAGGGTTGAGGGCCTGGGTTCAGGTAGAATTAAACTACACGTTCTAAACGTTGTAAACTCACATCAACTTCAATTGTAATTGAATATTTTGGAGTCGTGGAAACCAAATACTTCGCAAGCTTAGGGCGGTCATGAATATATGTTATGCAATTATTCTGTCATTATTCAAAATTTGCAACATTTTACTTTTATTTTAAATTTAAATCCATTCTACTCTATTTATTAATTGATGTACAAACTCAATTTAAACTTTCATTCATAAAGTATTTAAGAAATATGTTTCTATCGATATTATACAGCTTCTGTATTATTTACCATTTTCCGTTCAAATCAGATTTAAGCATACGTAGGCAGGGAATAAAAAATGTGCTAAATTCAAGAAGAAATTCTTAAATCAAGCCTCTTTGAAGTCAATTCAACCTTGGTCAGTATTGAAATATGTAATATATGGATGATAAGAATGTACTCTTAGCACAAGCATTAAAAAATGTAAAAATTAAACCCATAGTCAAAATTTTTCAATCAATAACTATATATTGAATTAAGATTGTTAAAAAAAAACATAAAAACAACATTTTTTAATTCTAATTTTTTATATTTTATTTTTTTATTTTAATTTAATTAATCTTCTACTTGTAATATTTTCACAATAACCGTTTTTATAGGAATAAACTTTATGTTGAAACTGAAGAATAATTCACGACAGCTAACTAAAAGCGACAAAGCCAGATTTTGGGTTAAAAAGAACAATTAATTGAAGAAGAGAACTTCAACGTCCTTCATTCTGCCTAATTTTTAGACAAAAAATATAAATACAAATTTTTAATTTGAAAATTTTGAGATGTTACAAATTTTTGGAAACAAGATTTCATTTTTGGAAACATTGTTGCATGAAGTTTTCAATCTTGAAACTAGATATTTGTAATCTTAAAAAAATTCTAATGAAATCGTGTTTCAAGTATCAAAATGTTCTCAAATTTAAATTTATTTAATAGGTTTTTATATCGTAATTTTTAACAATAATAACGAATATTAAATCACTAGAAAATTATCTAGTGATGATTAACTGCCGTTAGTTTATCTTGGCTCATTTTCTGCTGCAATCCAATTCATTTCCCATTGATCACGAACTGCGCCTCGTTCGTTCTCAATGCTTTCTTTTAGCTTGTGGAGAAATGCAAGTATTATTTACCCTTTTAAGGACGTTTAGCACAGCTGACACAAAGGCAGTTGTTGGTTTCAGTTTACGGGCAATGCATATCATGTCAACGCTTTTGAGTGGCATTTAACTTGGGATAACCTGGTTTTGTTAATGCTTTCTAGGGTATTTAAAAGGGCTTAAGCTTTAATTAAAAAGTGAAACGTGAAAGAGCAGAGCAGAGCAGAGTGGAGAAAAGGAAGCACAGCTGTGCATCCTGTGAGCAGATCTGCTGGGAGGACGCGTTGACAGTACCCGGTATTCCGTTGCAGGGCGAAGGATGTCGATGTGAAAAAGTGCAGTTAGTAATCGGATACTTTTATTGCTGAAAGGATAAACCACAAACTGCTTTGTATGCAATGGCCATAATATAATACATTTTATAAGTAAAAGGTGCCAGTCTCGCTTCCCTCAACCCGCAACCCTCTGCCAGTCATATATCTTTGCCCTGCCATACATGGTCATATAAGCAGCTTAAAGCCGGCGCTGCAAAAACTTTACGACGAGACGACTGTTGTAACCATTTCGTCTTTTGTTTCAGCGGCGAGGTGCCGAGGGAAGCCGCAGCAGTGCCTGTGAAATAACAAAAAGAAGCAAATAATAATAAAACAAAAAAACAAAATAATAATAATTGCATGCAGCGCGACTTGTGAGGAGAGACGTTATCGGCATCCGAATGGCGACTGGCATAAATAATAAAAGAAGCGAAATACTTGGCTATAAAATTGATGGATTCGCTTCGCGCATAACGAATAACGAATAACGAATGACGGATAACGAATAAAGTAAACGATACTCGTTCTCTTTGTCACATCGAACTCGAATCGGGACCCAGACACAAAACGCATAAAGCGAAAGCGCCGGAAAATCAAAATCACGTTACAAAGATGTTAAAAGGTGTCCCGAGCAGGAACCGAAGGAACTGCGGAAGTGCAGCTTAAGCACATTAAAGCGATAACTGTAGATTATTTAAATGGCGGCCGCAGTAAGCACATTAACGGGATTATCCACGGCCAATAAATGGTCAAAGTCAAAGTTACAACATCCGACGACGACGACGACGATGCAACGCCGAGTATGCAAAGCATCGTCTTCCTGCCCGATTCCCAGATATGAGTTCGGATACGTCTGATCACTCATATCTTATGTCAGGGGTGGTTTCCGATCGCGATGTCGGTGGTGGGGGGCAAAGGGTTACAGCTCTTTTGGTAGAGAAAGGATCGAGACATTTTGCAAATTCCCTTTGTTCTTCCTGCTGCATGTTAAGTAGCTATCTGAGGAGAATGCGATTCCTTGCGATGTGCCCATCGCACACATTGTAATAAAATGTTTACAAATTTCTGCAAATGATTTTGCATTCGCAATTGATTTATTGCAGGCTTATCGCTGGGAAAAATTCGCGAACATCCTGATGACTCTGTTAAACTTTGCTTAACAAATGGAGAGTACTTTCACACTCCGCCATGGGTTATCATTATTGTGAGGATTAATGAAGATGCTGTTTGAATATAGTTTTGTAGACAGGCTTCTAATGATAGAAAATGCAAGTGTTAAATGTACGTAACTGGCAAAAGGAGACATCGTCGACCCTATAGAGTATATATATTTTTGACCAGCAGCAAACAGCCGAGTTTTTTTTAGCCATGTCCGTCTAAGTGCCTGGATCTCAGAATCCATTATAGCTATAGACAACAAATGGCGCAGATCAAGTTTATTTTCAATTTTGGAAGAATATCTAGAAGTAGTCTTGAAATTGTGTATTACTTGAGATGTTATAAGTGTATTGAAATGTAAATTAATATACCCTGTAATTTTGGTATAAATCGGACTAGCAGAACAAAATATATATATTAAAGAATTTTGTATAGAAGTCGATCCCAAACAAGTATACTTTTAGAGTGTATGTACGATTAAAAACTAATCGAATAATAAACTAATCGAGGACTCTCGACTAGAGCGTTCTTACTTTTTTTTAATAAATTGACGATAGTGTAATTGCCAAAGCAGGCGTCAAAAAGGGAAAGACATTTTAAAGTACACGCATTCAAAATAAATATAACGTATTGTTTTAATAAAAATATATTGATTACTTTTTATTAAATAACATATTTCCATTTCAGCTAAATTCGTATAGAGTGCGAAACCAAAAAACTTTTTTAAGTTGCTGTGAAAATTCTGAAATCTTCATTAGACTACCTATTAAGATAATACAGAAATCATAAACCCTTCTGTTCGTGTATACTAACGATTCGCCAGTTGCATATTCTTAAATATATCTAGCATGAATTACGACTTCAAAAGCTGTTGCTCGCATTTATTAAATGCGAGTTGCGTGTGATGCACAGCTATAAACTAATGTAGCTTTCACTCTGCTCGGCATTAACGTCCTTTTATGGGGCCAGTTAAACTGTCGGAGAGTCGGCTACTAACCCACTGCCACACATCGAGGATATCACACATCGCAGACACTAAACACATCTCAGACACATCAGACAATCGCTGAATAGAAAGAACTGAAAAAGGCCAAAATGCCTTTTATGACCATCTTTTAATTGTCTGGGAAAAAATGGATTTTTATCATCAAAGCGAGATCTATAAGCAAAAGGAATTGATGGAAAAAGACGCAGCTCAAGATATGGAGGCATTAAATGTTCTGTGCTCAGAAAACTCAACAAAAATACGTTACGAATAGAACGCTTCGCTGGACGAGGCAACTCACAGCTCACAGTTAGCTTCGGGTTAGCTCCGCATTGTTGGTCAAGTGCTGTGAACTCGCTGAGACTTTCTGATGTCGCCCTATTTTCGCGCCCCTGTCTTATACACTCACAACAGGTAGTTTGCCACTATAATGTGCTTTGGAGTGCAAGAAAGAATAAATTAGAATTGATTGAAGAATGAATAGATATTTTTACTGGCAAGTATAGCTTGACTCCTTGCAATCATGATGAAAATATAAACTATATATATATAAATATATTTTGCTAGTACTGTATAAATGATATATAATATAGTATAAATATTTCTACCACTTAATCAAAGTCACTAATTAATAATAAAATTAAGATATCAAAAAATACTTTTTTCTTCTCTTTTCATCCATTATGATCCGAATTTTTTATGGTCAACAAGATTCAACCATTGTAATGCATATAGAATTTTACTATATAAAAGGTGAGTAACTTAAAAGCAATCTTGCATACAAATTTTAATTACAAAAATTATAGTTGCTTATTACTTAATGGATCGCTTTAAAACTCAGATTCAATTGAAATGTTACCTTACTTAAATCTTCCATATTTATCGAAAAAACGAACTCTATTCTTTTATTTTTAAAAACTTCTAAAATTGATCATAGGTAGTGAAAAAAATATGATAAAATATCATTACTAAATATGAATATTCAATATAAAAAATAACTTCGATTTTTTTTTTTCTTAAAAAACTTAAAGAAATGATTAATTTTTTAAAACCAAAAATAATAATATGATAAGATTTACTGGTATTGTAATTACATTTGTATTTCACAAAATTTGGTGAGTATCAGTCGAGAGATTTCGAGTTTGCTTTTGAAGGGTATTCAGTCGTCGCTGTGCTGATTACGGGCGTCAGCGTTGCCTTTTGCTTTATGCTCGGTGAGTAACGTGTGAAAGACGGAGGCAGTAGGAAGTGTCTCTGCCTCGATGCAATTTTGATTTGGGCCCGCAGGGTAAACTGGCCACAGGTGAGTGCGTCTGCCAGCGGAAACAGGTAACTGCTAAATGGCAGCTCGCATTTTGAGTCAGTAGTTGGCAGTAGTTGTTGTTAGGGAATGGGCAGATGAGGGCGCTGTTAATTGGCAGTCATCAGTCGAATTCCGCGGGGCGTTTTAGTCGACGACTGGCAGTTGATTTCGTTGCATTGAGAGCGCAATGAATGCAATCAAAATATTTACAGGACGACAAATGAAAGATGCGCATGCAGTGGAGTGGAAGGCAGGAAGGATTCCAGGCTGAGAAAGGTGTGAAATGACAATATGCCCGCAAAAGTCACACAGCCAACGAATGGTGGTGGCAGCGACACGATAAGATGCCACAGCTGAAACGCTGAAGGATGCAAATGTCAGGAGACAAAAGGGGTTTTGTCCTGTGTCCTTCGGGCACGACAAAATATTTTCGAAAATATTTTCGAGTGCCTTTTGCACCCGAGCCGGAGATTTATGCAGCTAAAATGGAAATGCGCGACTCGAAATTAAGTTGTAATCTTTGTAAATTTTGGCACTTATGTCTTAAAGGGGTTGACAGCTGTCACCCCTGCCCCCGAGACTTCCCCTGCCCCTCTCGCTGCTCACACCTTTCGCTGCTGTCCCGACAATGCAACACATTTGTTTTGTAAATATTGCGTTTGTAATTAATGCACAGGAATTTGAATATTCCGCGCAAAACAATTCACAATTCACGATACTCGATGCCGCGTTTGGAGTCATTTTTCATAGACCGTTGATAAATATGCTTATTCAAATTTCGCTGTCATTCAACGTAGATTAATGATATCGAAATAATTTGCATAAGGCACAGGGATAGGCGCTGGGCTGGGAATATGCCATATGGGATGCAACCTTAATTAAGGGGACACGCGATCATTGAGCAAGCCAAGCCAAGCTCGACAGCTGCTCTCTGCATTCCGCCCTGCTCCTGGCCAACTTCTGTCCAGCTCCTGGCCAACTCTTGCTGCGATCGCATTCCATTCCATATGCTAATTTATCCTGCCCACGCGCCACAAAACATACCGCACGCGATAGATCGAGGCGAGGATCTCGGCTAAATTTAAACTGCAGCCAGCAGCTGTCAAACTGTAAATTAAAATGCATTTTACGCAACTGCTACGGCAGCTGTTCTAATGGCACGCACTTAGCACTTCAAAAGGACACCCCCACACTCACACACACTCACATACACAAGGACATCAACAGGACGAGCTGCAGGCCTTTGTTAGGATCTGGGATGTTGTGTTTTTCGAGGAAAATTACGCATTTTCATGCTCGACTACCGTTCGGCTGTGCCGAAAATAGATTAGCTGCACTCAAAGGATATTGAACTCAACCAAAAAAAAGGGACAGCAGCGTTGGCAATGGGTCACTCAGAGCCTTACTTGTCGAGCAGTTGATGACAGGCGCGTGCACGATGCAGCAAGGATTTAAAGAAAACAGAAAATAGTTTAAGTAGTTTGAAATTATCTTAACTGCATGTATTTGTTTTTCTTCATTCGTCTGCAAAAATTCTTAAAATTAAATGAATACAACAAAATTATTAAATGATACATTAAAGATACGCTTGAAATTATAGAAAATAAAAATAAAGTATTTATCTGGCATTTGAAATTATTTTAACTATTTTGTTTTTAGTGTCATCAAGAAATTCTTAAAATTATACTCTAAGATATGCTTGGGTTTTAAGAAAATAAAAATAAATTATTTATTTAACATTTGAAATTGTTTTACGTAACTGCATAGGGTTTTTATTTTCAATCTGGTTACCAACAAATTCTTAAGAGAACTAAGATTAAAAAAACAATTATAAAGTTTATTGTTTGTTTTCAATAAGCTTTAATTGTTGTGTGAAAAATGCAGAAACCCCAGATTAATTAAATTGATTAAATTAGGGTTTTGCATAGATAACCAAATATTTCTATATTTTCCGTTGCCAATTTAAATTAATACATATTGAATTATAATTTAAATATTAAAATTTGAACAGTGAGCGAATAAGTACAAACAACTTTATAAATCTGTTATTTAGTCGAGCTATATGAAAAATAATCACTTCATTGTGAGAAGAGCTCACCGCGTTCAGTAATTTTATTTCAAAATTGAATAACCCGCCAAAGTTATGGCCAGACTATTTTAAATCTACTAAAAACAAGCGGTCTGGTAAGTTAGATCCTTTTCCTGGCTATCTGGCAACATTGCAAACACATGGATGAGCGCTCGATCTATTGTGAACTACACAAAAATACCAGCAACTATATTCTTGGTATATTTATAAATTCAATATTTTGTCATCTTAACGATGTCATCGATGTTTTCATATCAGATATCGTTGAAACACCCTATGGGTTTTGAGAATAATTAATATTTTAAGCAATACAGCACTGTGAGACCGTAAATGACGTTTAAAAATACTGTAAAGACCAAAACAATGTTTTGAACAATTGTACCTAAAAGTGTAAAAATAGCTGTTTTCAACGCGTATCGAAATACTTTAGATTGGATCTAAATTTTGCAAACAACGCTGGCAGAACAGCCTGTTTTAAGCTACGCGCCCTTATACACGCGATTTCGAAATATACCAACATACCATTTGTTGCTCAGCGGTGTTTCTGGAATCGGTATATCGCATCGTTGTTAAAACGTGCGTTTCAGAAACCCGCCTGCGGTAACACCTGGACACAGGAGTTAAATAAAACAGCTTTAAAAAGCTCTTTTTTGGCAAAATTGCTCTCAAAATTGCGATTTGTTGTACGTTTCTAGCGTAAAGTGCGTGTAATTAGTTAATTGCCACTTGTGTTTGTGCATCAGCAGTGTGTGTGGGTGTCACGGACGCCGCAGCAAACCAGAAACACAGACGAGTCGCCGTCGTGCAAATATTTCGTCGTCGTTGTCGTTGTCGGCGTGACCACGACACGCTATTTTAGGAATAGGAATAGGAATAGGAATCAAAAACAAAACAGCAGCAAGCATGTCGCTGTCTGAGTCAGCATCCTGCTCAGAGGCTCCGCTGTGCAAGCGGCTGAAGTTGGATGAAGCCGGCGACGATGGAGCCTCTGCTCTGCCGGAAGAAGCAGCAGCATCATCGAGTAGTGGAAGTGGTAGAGGGGGGAGCAGCAGTCGGCGCAAGCTCGCTGCGAACAACAGCAACAACAACTACGAAAATCACGATAAAGCAGCAGACGACGTTGACATGTCGAGTGTGACAGAGACAACTAGTGTGGCGTCAGACGTGTGCGTATCGTCGTCCACCTCTGACTCGCATGCAGGCAATACGTCAAAGCGAGCAGCAGCTGCCGGCGGCGGGGACGTTAACATCGTTAGTACATCGTCAGCCGTGAATAAGGAAAGTAGTAACAATTGTGCGTCGTCCTCGTCCGCGTTGAAAATCAATTCACTGGACACGGATACGGAATCAGCATCAACCAACTCCAACTCTGTCAGCTCCACCAACTCCACCAGCAACAACAACAACTCCCACTGCACCAGCAGCAACAACAACAACAACAGAATGGCTGCCAGCAACAACAGCAGCAACAACACCGGGGGAGACATCGATGAATCGCTTTATTCGCGCCAACTTTATGTGCTGGGACACGATGCGATGCGTCGCATGGCCAACTCGGACATCCTCCTGTCGGGTTTGGGTGGATTGGGTCTGGAGATAGCCAAGAACGTGATTTTGGGCGGCGTTAAATCGATCACCCTGCATGACACAGCAACTTGTGCGGTGAGTTAAAAATCAATAATTGCATTCTCCAAAGCTATTTTCGCGCGCGCAACTAATGAGAAATAGAGAAAAAAAAATATTTGACATGATTCATGATTCTGCAGAAACAACAACAATAAAATTTTCGCAAATTCGCTGCGGCATTTTGTAGGTTATGTTAATCTCTCTGCTTGGTGATGTTTCTAGTTTTCTTCAGCGCCTGAGAAAGCAAAAGAAAAAATTGACAATTTCTTGTTTTATTCTTTTTTCCATTTTTTTCTTTCTTTCTGCCTGTGCTTTTTGTTCTCGCAAAAAAGTGTGCGAGCGAGACGAACAGTGTTGTGTGCGCCGTATGTAATTGTTTTCGCGTTGCTCTTTGTGCCCACATTCGTTTATGTTTTACTTTGTCCACGGCCAGCAAAAATACAGTTTTATTTGCAATGCACAAAGCAATTAAACAACTGTATGCAATTTAAGTGACAGTAATTGCAAATTATTTTAAAATGTTAGCTACCATTTTGCAAATGCCACAAACGTTGAACAGAGTTGCCACCTGGCGTGCAGGTCTGCAGCAAACAACGGGTCACGAAGCGGCTTCTTCCCCTTTCCGTTCTCGTTTGCATTCCCGTTGCCATTCATGATGCGTCATCTCCAGCACCCTCCCTTCCCCTCGCCCTGCCATGGCAGCGCAGTGAAAGAGTCGCTGACTTCAGCTGAATTTCACAATGTTGTTTTTATACCCGCTACTCATAGGTTAGATGGGTATTATAACCAACTGGAAATGTTTATAACAGGCAGACTCCATAAAGTATATGTATATGTTCTTGATTAGCGTCAGCAGCTGCGACGATATAGCCATGTCAGTCTGACTCTTTGTATGAACACCTAGATCTCAAAGACTAGAGTAGCTAGAGCATTCAAAGTTGCTATCAGTACTCGTGTATATCCAAAGGATATACATACATACATATCTATATGTCCGTTCCGCCTCCTTAAATCACAGTTTTGAAACAACTTTAGATATTATTGTGTGCTTCTAACACAATAATATCTAAAGTCGAAATGAAGTTCTGAAAATTTGGATATAATCTGACGAAAAACAGAGGTTATTCAAGAAACAATATCAAATGCAACTGAAGATGAATAGGATATTATGGTTTATTGTCAACCCGCTTTGCAGCGGGTGCCTCACAGTCGAGCACTTTCGACTTGTTACTTGTTTTCTTATTGTTGACTGCGTTCGCTGAACCTTCTCTTAATCTGTCTGCAGCTCAACGACTTGTCATCGCAATTCTACCTGACTCAGGCTGACATAGGCAAGAATCGCGCGGAGGCCTCGTGCGCCCAGCTGGCTGAGCTCAACAGCTATGTGCGCACTCTCTCCTATACTGGACCGCTGTCGGAGGACGTGCTGGCCAAATACCGAGTGATTGTGCTGACCAACTCGGATGCGGCGGAGCAGGAGCGCATTGGCAAGTTTGCCCACGAGAACAACATTGCTCTGATCATTGCCGAGACGCGCGGCCTGTTCGCCAAGGTGTTCTGCGACTTCGGCGACAACTTTACCATCTACGACCAGGATGGCGCTCAGCCCGTGTCCACGATGATTGCCAGTGTCACGCACGATGCCCAGGGTGTGGTGACTTGCCTGGACGAGACGCGTCATGGATTCAATGACGGCGACTACGTGACCTTCTCGGAGGTGCAGGGAATGCAGCAGTTAAACGGCTGCCAGCCCATCAAGATCAGCGTTTTGGGTCCGTACACCTTTAGCATTGGCGATACCAGCAAGTTTGACGCCTACAAGTCGGGAGGCGTGGCCACGCAGGTGAAAATGCCCAAGACCATCAGCTTCAAGTCGCTGGCCGAGGCTACAGCGAATCCAGAGTTCTTGATCTCTGACTTTGCCAAGCTGGAAGCGCCAGCTACGCTGCATGCGGCGTTTGGCGCTCTTGGCAACTATGTGACCAAAAATGGCACATTGCCGCGTCCCTGGAACGACGAGGACGCTGCTCAGTTTCTGGATATATGCAAGAGCTTGAACGCCGACGTCGACGAGAAGTTGGTGCTGCAGTTTGCCAAGATTTGTGCCGGCAATACCTGCCCCATGGATGCGGCCATTGGTGGCGTAGTTGCCCAGGAGGTGCTGAAGGCCTGCAGTGGCAAGTTCACGCCCATCTACCAGTGGTTCTACTACGATGCACTCGAGTGCTTGCCCGCCGAGACGGTCGCCGAGACGGATGCACAGCCTCTGGGCACTCGCTACGATGCACAGATTGCGATATTTGGACGCAAGTTCCAGGAGAAGTTGGCCAGTGCCAAATGGTTCATTGTGGGCGCTGGCGCCATTGGCTGTGAGCTGCTCAAGAACTTTGGCATGCTGGGCCTCGGCGTTGGCGATGGCCAGATTTTCGTTACCGACATGGATCTGATTGAGAAATCGAATTTGAATCGTCAGTTCTTGTTCCGTCCGCACGACGTTCAGAAGCCGAAGGCTTTGACGGCCGCCACGGCGATTAAGCGCATGAATCCCGACGTTAAGGTTACGGCACACGAGCTGCGCGTTGGCCCCGAAACGGAGAAGGTCTTCTCCGAGGACTTCTTTGGCAAGCTCGATGGCGTTGCCAATGCTCTGGACAATGTCGATGCTCGCATCTACATGGATCGCAAGTGCATCTTCAATCGCATACCACTGGTCGAGACTGGCACCCTGGGCACCATGGGCAATGTGCAGGTCATTGTGCCATTTGCCACCGAGTCATACAGCTCCTCGCAGGATCCCCCCGAGAAGAGCATTCCCATCTGCACGCTGAAGAACTTCCCCAATGCCATCGAGCATACGCTGCAGTGGGCTCGCGACTCCTTCGAGGGTGTCTTCAAGCAGGCTGCCGAGAATGCGGCTCAGTACATTTCTGATGCACAGTTCACCGAGCGCATCCTCAAATTGCCTGGCATCCAGCCCCTGGAGATTCTTGAGTCCGTCAAGGTGAGTAGACTTAGTTATCTAGTCTTGGAAATAGTTGCTGTAATCTTGTTTATGTACTTTTGCAGAAAGCGTTGCTGGACGATAAACCGAAGAGCTTTGCAGACTGTGTGGAATGGGCGCGTCTCTACTGGGAAGATCAGTACGCCAATCAGATCAAACAGCTGCTCTTCAACTTCCCACCGGATCAGGTGACATCAAGTGGCGCACCCTTCTGGTCGGGTCCCAAACGCTGCCCCGAACCCCTTGTATTTGATGTAGAGGACTCCATGCACTTGGATTACATCTACGCAGCGGCCAATCTGCGTGCCGGCGTCTATGGCATACCCCAAGTTCGCGATCGTCAGAAGGTAGCTGAGCTGGTGCAACAAGTCAATGTAAGTGTTGAAGGGCACATTAAAGGAGTAGTGAAATCTTATGCCTTATTGCCTTGCAGGTTCCCGAATTTAAACCACGTTCTGGAGTCAAGATTGAAACAAATGAGGCAGCTGCTGCCGCGGCAGCCAACAACTTTGATGATGGTGAGGTGGATCAGGACCGTGTGGATAAGATCATCAACGAGCTGATCAAGAATGCCGACAAGGCCGCCAAGATTACACCCATGGAGTTCGAAAAGGACGATGACAGCAACCTGCATATGGATTTCATTGTTGCCTGCTCCAATTTGCGTGCGACCAACTACAAAATCCCACCGGCCGATCGCCATAAGTCCAAGCTGATTGCTGGCAAAATTATTCCGGCCATTGCCACCACCACATCGGTGCTGTCCGGTCTTGCTGTGCTGGAGGTGATAAAACTGATTGCCGGTCACAGCGAATTGAGCATGTTCAAGAATGCATTCGTCAATTTGGCGCTACCCTTCATGGCGTTCTCAGAGCCACTGGGAGCGGCCAAGAATAAGTACTATGACAAGGAGTGGACACTGTGGGACCGCTTTGAGGTCACTGGCGAGATGTCGCTGCAGGAGTTCCTAAACTACTTTGACGAGAAGGAGAAACTGAAGATTACTATGCTGTCGCAGGGCGTCTCAATGCTCTATTCATTCTTCATGCCCAAGGCCAAGTGCTCGGAACGCTTGCCGCTGCCCATGTCCGAGGTGGTGCGTCGGGTGTCGAAGCGTCGCATTGAGCCCTATGAGCGCTCGCTGGTCTTTGAAATCTGCTGCAACGATGTCGATGGTGAGGACGTGGAGGTGCCCTATGTGCGTTACACGTTGCCCTAAGCCGCCAAGCCTGCGTCCACGCCCCCTAATCTTAATTGTAACGGTTAAATTATTATTTAAAAAGAAACGAAACACAATTTGTCGTCGCGTTCGGAGTTGTGCGCGCCTGGAAATTTTAACTGTGTGTTGCGCGTATTGCATTTCAATTAACAACAACACGAACACCAACACCACCACATACAAGGAGAAAAACACAAAAACAATTATATTAAATCAACACTAACACTCACATGTACACCCATCTAATTGGAATTAGAAATTTTATATTATAAATGTATGTGTAATCCTATAAGGAAAGGCAAATATTGAATTCGCGTTACACAAAAATACAAAGACTCGACTTAAAAACTAAAAGAAAGGAATCGAAAAATCTGTCTGCTCAGCATAGGTTAAACACAATAAAAAGAAAAGCAAAAAACAAAAAAACGAAAAAAAAAAAAAAACATTCAAATCAAATCATACAAACGGAGCGCATTTGAGTAGACTTAGTTATCTAGTCTTGGAAATAGTTGCTGTAATCTTGTTTATGTACTTTTGCAGAAAGCGTTCAAATCAAATCATACAAACGGAGCGCATTTGAAACTGTTTCATCTCGTTTATCATATTTTTTTTTTTATTAATTCGATATAAACGTAAAATTACTTTCAAAATGTATTAACAGGCGAAGCAACTGAATAAAGCTGTATATTTCATATGGTAACCAGTCAGTGCGTTGAATCATCCTCCGGGAAATGCTCGTCCTCCTTTTGTCATTTATCGTGCTGCATCTGTAATCTCATTTGGTTCTTAACGTCTTTTGCATAAAACCACGACTCCCTGGAGCTTAAGCTTATATTGCGACCCCCATCAGTGTCAGGCAATTCTTGCCAACTCTATCCATCGCTCCGCTCCATTCCTATTCGTTGCTTCTGTTTGTTGCACTTGCGCTCGCAGTCAGTTAGTAAAAAGTTACGTGACACAATTAAATATTTTATGCCCCAAGACGTTTATGCCGTGTCGGTGGCAGTGGCTGCCACTAAAGTGCAATTGGCAACTGAAACGCATTCCTCTTCGGCTCTCTCTAACGCTCTATAATTAAATATTACACGCAATGCAACTGAAGTATACCAAAGTTATGCAGCTTCTTTCCTGCGTTGCGGCCTGCAAAACTTTTCCCGCAAATTATGCAGTTAATGAAACAAACGCGAAGTGAATCCCCTCCTCAAGAAAGACATTGGATACTGATTCTACCTAAGACCTGAGCATGTGTGGGTAATTGATATGGTTTCAGTTTCCACATCGCTTTGGATTTAATAAATTGAAATAACTTTATATTATTTGTACAACTCTTCAGGAGTTAAGGTAAGTCCTACCATAAATACCTAATTATTTGTATACTCTGAGAATTCTATTAATTTTTTAACACATTGTATATTTAAAATAATATTTTCCCTGTTTTCTTCTTTACATTAAAGATATATGAGTATGGAATCTTTTTTGCCTTTGGCCAGCTCATCCTCATGTGGAATACATATATTATTCTTGGTAATATTACGAACCACTAAACCATAAAGCACAGATATACATATACAGTTTTTGAACAATTGGAATCTCTCTCATAATGCGTCAGCTTTTGTAATACAGAGATACAGCCAACAAAAAATCAGTTGACTCATGGGAATCATCACATAAAGGCAACATCCAACCGTGCTCTTAAAAGACTTACAGAATTCGAACTCTCTGGAAACGAAATGTGGATAATACTCGTTAAACCTGAGGTATACTGGGGATTTTTTCGCGACATAGTGTAATTCAAATATGGTTCATTAAGTAATTTTAACTTTAATCGGTGGGTAAATATATTAAATTATGCCATAAATAACTGAGGTATTCAAACTCATCCATAGAGTATCAAAAATTCCCCCGTTTTATGCATTGATTTAAATCTTTTGTATCTCGCTTCTTTGTTGCCATTTTTTATATCATTATTGTCCGGTTGCCAACCTGTTGGCTAATATCCAAAATACGTCCGAATAGTACTGCATTAAATGCTTGAAATAATTTAATGATGGAATTTAAATATGAAATTTTCATATTGCGTATAATAATAATCGCGTTGTTTTTGTTTTAATTAATTCATTCAATAAATTTTCACTGGCTGTGACATTTTTTGCGATAATGAGGCGAACGGAGAAAGAGGACTACGTCGAACCTGATTAATGACCATATTGGATTGGAGCCCCCAAGGTGGGATAACTGATGGACACGGGCAAGTGGCAAGGTAAGACGGTGCATTGTACGGGGGGCGTCCAAGGGGAAAATGCAATTGTTATGACAAAATATAAATAATGTATTCGCTTAATTAATTGCCCGCAGATTGGCTAACTGGGGGAGGCCAATGCTTACAATTAGGTTGGCATTTCCTGTATGACCCGACAAAACTTTTACTTCAGTGATCGTGTGGATCATACATTTGGCCGAAAAGTGCGTCATCCGCTGCCAAACTCATAACTTAAAAAAAACTATAAGTGTTGGTGTAGATATTAAATGCTTTGTTATCAATCTATCTAAAAGGTGTATAACAATGTTATTTACGAATAAATGTATGACGAACCGGTTCGCCAATGGTTCAGCGTCATTGCCCATAAATGTAATTCAATATTTGAGTGGCAACAAATGGGAATTTGTTGCTATTATTAGATAAACATTAATTTTTGGAATGAATGAAGAATTATTAGGATCCAACATTAAAAGGAATTTATAGCAAATAATTAATATTTTCATTTGGTTGATCCACAATTATAATCAAATATTACCTTGATATAAGTAGAGTAACTGTAAGTGTATACGCTCACATATATTATCGAAATCTATAGGGTATCAACAAGAACGACAAGGTCTTCTAACATTTGGTAAAGTAATGGCACAGTTAACACAATTTGAAATGGTTTTAATTTCCTGCCTCACTTTGGACACCATGTCGTCTGTGGAAATGAAACGTGTTCGATTTTGCGCACCTCCTAAAAAAAATTGAAAGCTAGAAACATGTAAATCATATGAACACTGTGTGTCCATTTATGAAACCAAATTGTATGTAAATATTTAAATTGAGTCATAAAAACATTGCACAATAGGAAGTCTCGACAGGAACAATCCATATAGGCTAGGCGCTCATGTTCCGCCCACACACACGCTCACACGACTATAAGGAGATAGTATAATGTTGCTAAGTAGTCGCACACTCCACATCATTTACATATGGCACGAACTTGCATCAGTCAAGATATATTTATTTGCCAGCCGTTCAAAGCGCAAAGATACAGCGTATTTATCAATTGCAACGCAGTATTGCATTATATTTACAGCCAGAACAATAACAAAAAACAGATAATGCCCCTGAGTCATTGACATCGCCAGATATTAACCTTAGTCCAGCCTGCTAAATGCATTTCATTTCTCTTCAAGCGCTCTATCAATAATTATATTAAAAGAAATAAAATTGTCTGCCAATTATCGAATTCAAAATGCTCTCATAATCTTTTATCATATTATCATATACTATTTTTAAGTTCCATGACAGTTTTTTGAAAAAGTAGTCAGGTACGTACGGCCTAAATTTCTTATCTTTAGAGACATTGAAAATGTTAATTTTGTAACACTTTAATTAAAATTAGTTAAGATAAGTTAATCTCCAAATAATAATTTTAACTCTTAACAGCGTTACACACTCAATTCTTAGTTTATAATGCATCCGGTAAGAGTATTAAAAATTGAAAACATAAATCATATAAGAAGTATAGCGGATGTGATGACAATGTGGGTCTGATACTGAGTAGTTCGTGTTGATATAGCGTCCGATCTTGACCGTGGCTTCGATAAGTTTGCCTATTCATCGATCGGAAGTTGCGCCATGACGTCCACGCACAGGTAAACATAACTCTTGTGTAGTGAACAGATAAGATATGAAACAACATATTTTTATTTAATTTCATATAGTCATAGGTATTGTTTTTAGGTCAGTTGACTGGTTATTGCAATCGGTACGCATTTAATTTAATGTTCAATTGACGATTGAACCATCAAGACCTTATGACTGAGTCGTGCTCGTATTTGCCGGCTGCTAATTTGGGCGTGGATGTATATCACTTGAACGTAGACTGTAGTCTAGGTCAATCATTATACGTAGATATATTGGAGATGATTAAAGACCAATAAGCTAAATGTGCATACTGTCATTTGTTTTTATTTTATAATATTCAAATTCTGCTAATGGATACAAAAAAAAGTAATTTCAAATTTAATTTAAATTAAAAAAAAAAGAATGTAGTTCCTAATCTAACAGATGAAATAATTACTTTAAGCGGTCTAACGGTTTCTATATTTAAGCTTTTCTTTAACAATTAAATTTTTATTTAATAATATTCAAATTGCTCCAATTACAGAAATTTAAATTCAAATAATTAAAGTAAAATAAATCAGAGAATTTCAGTGCCTAATCTAACTGATCAAGAATATTTTCTTATGGGGTCAAATGTGAACATGATAATCAATAGTTTTTAGACTTGAGCTTCTCTTTAATAAGAGAAACTGCCGCTTTGCACTTTTCAATAAGAAACTTTTGAATTGTATAACAGCTGCAGCTCCATCGATTCTTCACAAATTGTGACAAATAATAAATCAAATTAGGGGCCGGAGTCAGATCATTTCCTTCTTTCAATATAAATTCTGCAGAATTGATTTAAATCGTTTCGCAGCTTTATGGTAACTTCAATAAGGCATCTTGTGCAGTCAACTGTATACACGCTCTTTCAAAATGCTGTCGAGATCGCTCGCGCTCTTTTCGCGCTCTCTTTTGTACTCTTTGTTGTATTCCCATTTGACTAAGTCAAGAGTCAGAGCAAGCAAATGGCTTTGTTCCGCGTCCGCTTCTCAACGCATTCAGTACCGGCCCGTCAGCCAAAGCCAACACAAGGCACAGGCGGTGAAACGAGATTCGCTGTGTTTCATGCGAGAAAGAATTATTTTAATTTCGAATACGAATAAGACCCAAACTAGAGGAAACGAATAAAGAGGACGCATCGCCATTGCTTAGCAAGAGAGTTGCGTGAGTGAATTTTGTTGTTGTTGTTACTGCGCGGCCGCCTACTTCTTTTGTAATAAGGCGCGCACAAAAGCCAACAACAACAATCGCAAGAATAAGAAGAGGAAGAATAGAGGAGGGCAGTGTGGAGCAGGCGTCGCGTCTGTGTCTGTGTCTGCATCCGTGTCGTGCGTGATTGTGTGTGTGTGTGTGTGTGTGAGAACGTGGGATTACAGTAACATATGCAGCAACAGCAGCAGCTCCTTTGTATACGGAACGCGTGCTAATTAATTGTGTCGTTGCATTTACAAAAAAAGCAAAAAGCAACAACGAAAACAAACAAGCGTCGTACAACGGCGGCTAATGTGTATTTAATAGTGTCGGTTCGGTGTCGTGTGTCTTAGTTTCGAAATTCAAATTTAATTTATTACGAAAACGAAAACGGCTTCTCCCATCCGCGCCCACCTCGCTGTATGCGTCATATGTGTGTGAAAGAAGAGAAAAAAAAGGGCCAAGCCATCGCCAACAAAGCCCTCCAGCCAACCAAAGCAGTTTCCACAACAAAAACAAAAACAAAACGGAACAGAACAAACACCACCGCAGCGTCGCAGAACTGTTGGAGAACTGCGGCTGCTTCTGCTGTCATTGCGCATGTGTTGGTGTTCCCCGCCCGCGCTAAAAATACTAACAACAAGAACAACAACACGAGCGACAGCGACAGCGACAACATAGAATAAGCAGCATTAAAATAAAAGTGAAAAGTTCACAACTGTAAAAGAAATTGCACACGAATTAGCAAAGCTGGAAAGCCAACGTTGAAGTCGACGCTGACGCTGACGCTGACTGCACAAATATCGGAAGCCGCGGCATTAACAGCATCGAGTTGTGAATAAAAGTGCAAGTTTTGTTTGGTTTTGAGTGTTTGGTGTGACTTAAACATGTACATGCAACAAATACAGAGAGACCAACAAATATCCATATTGTGAAATTGAGAGCAGTCCACTGCACACAACCTGGCAAAGTTTCTCTGCTCCGTGCACACCCGAAGAAAACGAAAGAAATGTGTTACACATATGGATTCCTGTTTGCCCTCGTCTGGCTGTCGTCGCCAACACCGGCTGCAATGGCCGTGGTCGATGTAACAGCTGCAACAGCGACGCCAGCAACTGCAACGGCAACGGCAACAGAAAATAAGCATCAGCTGCTGATGCATCACAGCCACAGCAGCCACCACAATCATCATCACAGCCATAATAACCAGCACATGCAGTCCGAAGACCAGAAGGAGGAGACCACCAAAAAGACCAAAGTCGTGTCAGAGGATATTATGGTAAGCTATTGCTACCCCATGGGACTTTTCAAGAATATAACCAGCTTTGGTTTTTCATCTAATCGTTTACTGATATTTAAAGATCTTCGAACGATTGGGTTGTTATCATTTAACAATATATTAAAAATGAATATTCGTCGTTTTTCCCCTAGATAAATTTCAAGTTTAGTTAAGGTTTTTACTGAATAAAAAAAAACAATAATCAGATGTATAATAATATAACTTACATTCTTTTTATTGTTGTATGTACCTTACTTACTTGTTATTCCTAAAATTGGGAGCTGTAATCCTTATAGTTTAATGATATCTAAAGGTGGACATGGCTGTGTCGCATCGTATATTGAAGCTGATTCACAAATATGAGAATTATATGTTCGGAGAAGACCTTGCTTGCTTATTTGAATATATACATTTTTGATTCAACGTTGCATTATAACATTTATTACGTAAATTATATGTATCTGGCATACGATAATTTCGCAAAAATTTAAATTTGCATTACCTCGAAAATCTTGGTTTATGAATATTGAATTTATTTATTTGAGCAATTGAAGAGCCAGTTTTAATTGAATATGTAGTATATTTATGTGGGGAATCACCGCTTTCTAGCTGAAATATAAACCGACCACTTACATTCAAAATTATTATGAATAGAACCTGAGTATTTTTTATTACTTTCCAATGTGAAATTCAAAACTACGTTGTTTGAGGACTTTCATGATTATTTGTTCGTGAAATTATTAATGCATTGGTTTTTCTCTCCGTGTAATTGTGGATGGTTTTGCTTACTCCTGTTGTCTGCTGTTCTGTGAGTCTCCGGGATGGTGAGTCATTGCATTGAATGCCCTTCTTATTTGGGAAATCCGACACCTGTTAGTTGCACATCCAATCATGCGCTTCCTTTCTTTCGAATTCATTAGAAAACTACCACCAATAACAACTAAAAAAAGGCCAACTTGACGCAGGAAGACCGCAAACACAAAGCCAAAGCCAAAGCAGCAGAGACAACAGACAACAACAAACACGAATTGACTTCCATGTCTGTGAATGACATTTTCTTCGCTGCAGTTTTGCCAATTAGAATTTGGAAAAGTTGAAAGCAAATTGCAACAGTTGCGCGACAGCGTCACACTGGCAACTTTATAAACAACTCGACGGCAACTGCAACAGCAACAGCAACAACTACTCGTATCTGAGTGTGCGTGTCTGTCTGTCCGTCCGTCCGTCCGTCTGTCCGTCCGTCTGTCTGTCCGTCCGTCTGCGTGTTGTTGTGCATGAGTGTGGAGATAACTTAACTTAAGTTCACTTTCTATGTACATTTTCCGGGCAACTTCCGTTTGGAACCGCATTCGCCTTTGCCCCCGATGCAACACCCTGCCTCCATCTGCTTCTCAACTCCTCCCCTATCATCTTGTCTTGGTCTTCGACCACGCCGTTCTCCGTTCTCGGTTCTCCGTTTGTCGTTCATTTGATTATGAGAGACTCATAAGCGCGAGTGCGTGAGTGTATGTGAATATATTCACTGCCATGTGAGTGTATGCCGCTGTGAATGTGCCTTTGTCTGTGTGTAAGTGCGTTTATTGAACCGGGAGCAGCGGCAGCAGCAGCGGCAGCGCCAAGCTGGCGACACGGCCAGACGAACTCGTCGTCGTCGACGTCGACATCATCAACATCGTCGTCGTAGCCTCCGCTACTGTGCCTGTCGTTTTTGTGCCATATATCTAGCGTGCTATGTACTGCACATATAAGCAGGAACGAGGGCGGCTCCATAAATGCTGATCAATTTGAGCTGCAGATTTATCAGTAGAACTTTAAAGTAATTCAATATATTAGATAAAGGCAAGGCATGAAGCCAGCAAGACTGCACTACTTTTTTATTAATCTTTTTTGAATGTGATCTTTGTACAGGTTCTACACTCAATAAATTTTATTTGCAAATATCTAAAAAATATATTGGTTTTAGTTCGAATAATAGTTAATTCGCAAACTATTAATTTACTATTTGACTCGATGTCTGTTATACCTTTTTCCATTACGAAGACTTCGTCTAGATTAATCCATACTGCCCTCTGAAACACATATACTCGCATACACACTATATAGCGAGTGTATGTGTGACATATGCCTGTGCCTCGGGTTTCGATATCCTTGCTAAATAAACAATATGCGGGCTCGATTCGAGGGCCGCTCTCCTTGTGTGTTGAACTGCTCGCATACTACAAGTAAGTAGTTTTTATTTCAGCTGCTCGACACTCGACGACATCGTTCAACGGGGCTCAATTATAATTTTCTCACTCTCCGCTTGGGCCTTTAATAAATGTGAAAATTTGTCTCCTTTCCATATTTTTTTTTTTTTTGCTCCACTTCTGTTTCGTCTGCTTGTGTGTTTTGCATGCCAATCCAATGGACATGCTGTTGTATGTTGGAGTTGTAGGAGTAGTTCGGTTCCACTTTGCGAGTCGCGTGTCTGGAGCTTGTGTCTCTGACTCATCGACTGGTTCAATGTCCTTAAGAATACTTTGCACTCTCGCCTTTTGCCTGGCTCCTTGGCGCGAATAAATTGCTCATATTTTTGATTAAAAAATTTGTTCGTATAGACGATGCCAAGACGCTCACAGTCCCTCCGCCCTCCCACGCCATGCCTAATGAGCACCACCGTTCACGCCCAGTCCCCAGTTAATAATGAAACGAATACCCGATTATGTTTTTAGTAGGAATAACGAGCCGAACTGCACAGCACTGAACCGAATGCGTATCCTAGCGGGCAGACAAAATGCATTAAACCCTCCGAGATGCAGCCAAAACAATAAGCGTGCATTGTGCCGGCAACAGCTCCCCGATCATATACAGTATGCACACACGCACACACACACACACGCAAATTTATATATATATATATATATATTCATGTAGAGTATACTATATAATATGTGCATATATATGGTCGAAAGGGTAACTTAGTGTGTGTGCAGTTCGTTTTGGGATTTTGGGGTCATAGGCACGCACCGCTCACAGAGTCGGACGGACGGACAGACGGACGGACGGACGCCTTATCTTGATGCTGCTGCCTCGCTTGGAAAATGCATGCAACTGTGTGTGGCGGCGTTGTCCCATATATGTATGTGTGTGTGCACGCACACAGGGGCAAAGTCATTGGCAGTGTATGCAAATGTGCAACGGGCATGTGCATTTATATGTATGTGTTGATTTTATTTTCAGTTGTTATAGTTGAAGTTGCATCGCTTGTTGTTGTCGTTGTTGTTGCTGCTGCTGACCTCCGGCGTCACGCATTTCGTGTTCTTCTATTTGTGTACACGCAGCGTGTTGGGAATTCGTATTTGTTGCCAGCATTTTCGTTGCACATTAATAATTGTTAATAATGCATGTGGAGTGACTGCAGTTGCAATTTGTTTCATAAATTGCACATTTTACAGCTCGCATCTTTAATAACCAATTCACCATCAGCAATGTCGGATTAATGAAGATATAAACTGAAGATAATTACATTGCGAAAATATTTTGTAATCTTTTCATTACCAAAATATTTTTAACAAATTGTATTTTTTTTTAATTAAAATTGTTGCTTGTTCGCTATAAAGATACCATAAATGGATTGTAAGATACTTTGTATCTATACCCTGAACATACTGCAAGAATGTTATAAAATTGAAATCAATTTAATATTTATTGATGATTCAGCATTAAAGTTGTTCGTTTTTTTAAATGATGTTGCAGAAGTAACATTTATTTTATATGGTTTGGAAATGCATACTTCTGGGTATCGATTACAAAGTGCATTAATAACAACATAAACTGCATTAAACTGACTCATTTCAAATTTACCACAATTACTTAACTTATTACTACTATAGTTGACAGTATTACTAATGTATATAAAATTGTATGTAACCATTCAGAACCCGCATAAGTAACAATAGTTATACATATATTAATATCTTTGAGTGCGTAAAGAGGGGAAACCTTAGTCGTGAGGGAATTATGATTAAATCTTTTTGTTCTTAACTGCGTTTGGAATATGGAAATACTTCTCTGACTGTCCTCATTGTCTTTGCTGGAGTCCAAAAAAAGATGTATGTATGTGTATTAATGAGTTGGGGCTGATGCATGACATCTTTAATTAGTTGATCGTTTTATAGCTTCCTGGTAGAGCCCTGGGCAATTCTCGGCCACTGTTTACTTTTATGGCACACTCGAAGCATTTTCAGCGTTTCACTTTAACAGCAACAAACAATAAAATACAAAAACAAAAGAAGAGGGAACAACAATAATAATTATAAGTAAAGCCTCGCTTAATAGGCTTACGACAATTCTTGAGCGCCAGTTGAATGCACTAAGACCCCGTCGTATAGCTGGCTACAAATGATCGTATAATTTTTATAAGGCCACGCCAACTCCATATACGATAATGCGAAAGAGATGCAGCATATGCCAGACTCTAAAAGCAGAAAGGAGAAAGAGCGAGAGCGAGAAAGGGAAAAACACCGAGTGGGGGCACTTTGAAACAGATTAAATGTGCGGCTATTAATTAAGTGACGACGATTGTAAGTCAACTCATGTCGAGTCGAGTTAATTTAAGTTTAAAACGAGCTCAATTCGAGTGATTCACTGCGTTATTTTTTTGAGTTACATAAATCAAGTATCTGTTAAATGAAATTATAAATTACAATAAAATATTTCCGTTTGCATTGCTGACACTGAGTCCACACCGGGAGAGAGTTTTCGAATACATTTGCATTACTCGTCTGAAATAATTTGTCAATCCGTACACACTCAGGTGTATGACAAATTCACACAACACTTATGGGAAATGTGCTAATGAGACACGTCGTTGGCAGCTCAAGTCCGAGTAAGAGTTCGCAAAGATTTGAAACAGATAAACAAAAGCAGTAATACTTTGGAATACAGTGGAAAGAAGAAATTTTATACAGTAATAAAAAAAATCTTGATAAAATTTCTTTTAAGCCATGCTTTTTGTTTATAGATAATTTCATATATTATACTTTAAATAATTATTTTGGTAGTCCAAAACTGACCAAAAAATCTATTTATGCCTTTGAAAATTTTAAATATTAAATAAAACAATATTTTCCATACGAGAGACATATCGTTTGTTTTTCATGCAGAACCCGACGAAAATTTCTGAAATTCTGAAAATTTGAGCTCGAGTTTAATAATAAACTACAATTTTATAGCACTAAGAGAGTTTCTAAAAATGTTTCTAGAATTTGAGCTCGAGTTTAATAATAAACTAAAATTTTATAGAACTAAGATTGTTTCTAAAAATGTTTCGCAATTGTAGAATATGGTTAAACCGCATAAAGAGTGTCGCGAATATGAAAAAGGTTTGTTATTAAATTCTTGTGTGGAATTCCTTTGGTGTGATTCGCATACTAATTGCTGGGCATCCTGCAATGCTTGTCACCTGGTTAAAAGCATTTACAGCAGTCTATGCCAGACTTATGTGTGTGTTGCGCCCCTGTCGACGAAGCATGCAGTCTGTTGGCTGGGCCTTTTTATTAAATTTCGCTTTCAATACAAAATGCGACGCGTTTTCCATTTTCTATTTAGTTTTTTAATTGTGTCACGTAGAAAACTACATACGACCATTGAAAATCCTGCTACCTTTTTAGCTGCGCTACGAAATCTGGCCGCGAGTGTGCAGCACTCATGGTGTTTGTTGTTGTAGTTGTTGTTTGTTTGTTGTTGTTGCAGGTGCATAAAAACGGTGCACATTGAAATGCAAGGAGCGGAAAAATGTTCAACACAGTCGCACAGGAACAAATAATGCCCAATTTGCATTGAGAATGGCATTCAGTGAGTTTTTCGAATGGAAACCCGACGCAGCGCTATAAAATTTATGCACTAAAAAATATTAAATAAAAAAGCAAACAAATTCCGGCACAAAGAAACAAAAGAGAAAAGGCTAAGAGAACGTGTTGTGCACAGCTAATATGCAAGACTGCCAAGTAAATAGGAAGTATTTACTAAGACAAAAAATATACCATATGGACGAGCAAAGGAACAAAAAACAAAAAAAAAAACTCTTAATTAAAAGCTGATAAGCGCAATAAATGAAACACGCAGAAGGCGATAAGAAAACGATAGAGAGAGAGAAAGCGAGACAGGCACACGTCGATGCATTTTTCATTTGTTTTATGCGCCATTGATTGATTTTTAATAGCATTAGGGCTGCCGCACAAACACACACACACACACACACACAAAGTACACACGCTGTAGCATTAACATCAGCGCCACCATCAGTATCATCATCTGGCAGCCCTCGTGGCGTATGATTGATGCATCAACCAAAGCTGCAGCAACATTCAACCGCAGTTGTTGTTGCTGCTGTTGCATTTATGCATTTTGCGTATCCGCATTCATCATTATGGCTGCGTACTTAAATATGAGAAATTTGTTGTGCATACAAATTTTGACAGTCAATGTGCATGCACATTAGCCAGTTTCAGTTCCAGTCGCACAGTTGCAGGTCCCAAGTCTCTGGCCTCCTCAAGTCCCGTCTCGGCTTGCTTTTCAGATCCAATCCAGCCTTCCTCACACACTCATAATTCGTCCATCGGTCATGTGCACAATTTTGGTTAGCAATGACAATGATTCATGTAGACAAATGCAGCAAGAGACTAAAGAGGGGTTTCCACATGGCACAATTGCCATCGCAGGGCGTGGCTCTGTGCCTACACATTTCACAGGGCAGCCATCGAGTGGTACCTATGCAAAATATGTGGTTTCATTGCATCGGACACATGTGAGCAGCTGTGGGTGGCCCACAATAGGACGGGAAATTGTCGATAATAATGACATGTTGGGCAGAGGGAGCAGATTTAATAGCAGCAGGCAAACTGATAAATACAAGTCATAGAGTGGTCCATGCGGAATTACTTAATCAATGAGAGACCTGCAAGGCATTATATTACGGAATAGACGGATTCCGATACTACTTGTAATTCGCAGCTATTGCTTAAAGTAACACTTCCCATTTCAATAGCAATTATCGGTGCATCGATAATAACCAGCTGATCCATATATGTTAGTTGTGGAAAATGTTAGCGAAACATTTCAGTTTGTGATCAGATATTTCGCATCTGTTATCCTGAAGTAGGGCATTCAAATTTCTATCTCTTCCTTGAGCTGGAAATCTTTTTGGCCACAAAAAATGCATTATCGAAATTGCACAATCGTTATTGTTATTGTGGGGTAAAAATTGCAGTTTTATCTGCTGCAAGAAGGCGACAGACGGACTAAGCGATAGCCAGCAAGAAAAGAAAAACTGTCGGTTGAGGGAAGCGAACCTTCGCCGGACGCAACATTAGCAAAAAGATGCATAAAAGCGCTTGGCAGTATGCAAATTCTCTCAGTTGGCACTTTTTCTTGCTGGAATAGCTAATGGCTGCATCAGCCAGAGAGTGTGTGTGAAGAATAAAAGTGCAATAAATTCAAGTGGGAACATAAATAAATATAAAGCTAAAGCGTCTACTAAAAGAAGCAAAAACAAAGCGCACACAACAATTTGGGATGTAATGTGGAGCTCGCGCGGTGCTTCTTATTGTTATTAATATTGTTGTTGTTGTTATTCTTGTTGCCACTGTTGCTGATGCTGCTGCTGTTCTTTATGCTGTACAAAGAATTATAAACAAAATGCAAAGCAATTGAATTTGACCCAGATTCAAGACCCCAGATCCAGCTCCAGCACCAGCATCACCATCGACATCAGTCTCAGTCTCAGCATCAGCTGCTGTTTGCGTCGTTTTTGGTTCGTTTTTTCGTTGCTTTGTTTTGTATTTTTGTATTAATTATCACATTATGTGTGCCTCTGATTGTAGCACCAAGCACAGCGAGAACAACGGCGACAAACCAATTTTTATTCGATTTATTTTCGGGGCGATGCAACGCGGCACGCGAGCTAACGGGAGTCACGAGACAGGAGCAATAAGTCAGAGAGAGAGAGAGAGAGAGGAGGGAAAAACGGTCAACGAAATATTTGACGGTTGGCAAAAGGCAACCTCAAAAAGTCAGACTTGATTTTAATGATGCACATGCAACATCAGCAGCACTGCGAATGCTTCACTGGCCTTTTCCAATGAAACGCCGCAGCATTCTTGCAATAAGTTGCCACAACACACATCAATAACAACAACAGCAACGGCAACAACATCACCGACAACACCGACAACGCCTTTTTGGGTCCGCTGTGGATGCAGCAAGTTTCCTTTTTAAGTGTCGCTTGCTGTCGTTGGCTTTGCCATCAATTATGCGGCATGTTGCCCAGCCTCAACCTCATCCACGTCCACATCCTCAGCCGCTGAATCTCTGCCACAACCTTCGATGCTGTCCATGTGTTGCATGTGGCAGCTGGCAGCCAAAGAAGGTGAGGTGCGCAACATCCACGGCCCCAAACACGTAGGTGTGTAGTCAGTTTTCAGTTTTCAGTTTGCCGTTTGCAGCTTGCAGTTTTCTGAGTGGCAGCCAAACCGTCAATGTTTTTATACTCAGCAGTTAACTCGCCAATTGGGTATATTAATTAAAGTTTATGTTACGATAGTTCGATCAGAAACTACAGTCTAAAGAATTTTGCAAACTTTGAACTCAAATTACGTTTTATTCGCAATGACGCATGAAGTATTTCCTAGCCTATCACACTCATCTTTTTGTTTTTTTCTTGCATTTGCGGTTTACCTGTTTTGCTTTAATCATCTGCGCCAGCGCAGCGTTGTCTGAATCACTTTTCGCTCGGACACTCACTCTCGTGCTTTAAATCCCCCTCCATCTCTCGCCCTCTTCCCCAATAAGCCGCGGTTCAAAGTGCACAAATATTTGCCCACTCATAAATGCGTCTTTTGGGTTTTGCCGCTTGCGTTTCGGGGAAAAAGGAACCCCAATCAGTTACACGCTCTGACTGATCAGTCTGAGTCGGCTAATTTGGCCACATACAGTAGTCATACTTGCTAAGAAACGGGTTTATTATCATCGCCTCGAGATCTGAGCTGCCCACTTCGCTAGCGCCTGACCAAAATCCAGCTCTATTAGCTGGTTGGCCAAATAGCACAGCAGGTTTCCAGTTTTTATGCAATAATCGACGGTTCGTTGTGGAAAAGTGTTTTTGCATTGGGAAATTTCTGACCAGCGGGATGAAAAACTACGAATGAGGAATTTGTAGTATTTTGCAGATGATTTATTTTATAATATTAATTGACGTAAAATAAAGCAACAAACTTGAATGAAAATATGAAATGTTGCTAGAAATGACAATGAATTTAAACCAAGAGAGAAAAGCAAACAGAAACTAAAAGAAAATTGGGCTACATTTATTTGTATGCCATAAGCTGGATTCAAAAAGACTTCGGTTTCTCAATGCTTTAAGCTTAGATTTGTAAAGCTTAAACATTAAGTAAACAGCAGTTTGTTTATTGGATTGTTAAGTCTTTTGTGCGGATGCAATACATTGCAACTAACTCAAATCAAGCGCCCCCTTCGAAGCACTGGCCTTTCCGTAGATAAACTAGCTGAATGTATGGGCAACTAAATTGAATTATTGAATAAATTGTGTTGTATATAGTGAAGACATCAATAGTCACCGTTGGAAGTCTCGAGTCCCCAAAGAGGCGCAGCAACTGTTGACGGAATTCCTCTTTAGCCCCAAGTCTATTGCACAGTTGGCAACAGTTGTTGCCGGTTGTCAGCCACGAGGTCTCGACTCGGCTCTCGCTGGCCATAAACACAACGCACAATATATCACAAACCATATCGGGTAGCTGCAGCTTAATGTGCGCCTGCAAATGGTATTAATGTCATAAGTTAAGACGAAACCTTTTATCCGAGCAGCATTCTTGCTGCCGTTGCCGTTGCCGTCGCCTCTGTCGTTGTCGTCGACTCGGATTTCTACAGATGTAGAATTTGCATATAATTGGACCGAATGCCGGAGATGGCAGTCAGCTCAACTTGATTTCCACTGTCCGGAGACCGTCGTAGCTGGGCAACCATATGGTGCATTTCACGACCGATACTTGGCTTCAAATTCCGTGTGTCCACGTCGCGAGAGTTGAATTGAGAGATGATGTGAGAGGGGATCGGGTGATTGAGGAGCTGCTGTCAGAGATTTCTGTGTTTACTTAACTGTCATGCAAGTCATTGAACGCAAACTTTAGCCGCTTTGTTTTAATGAAAAACAAGAACCAGAACAGAACATGGACAAGAACATGAACGAGAACGAGAACAAAATAATGCAAAAATAAGTAAATAAAATTAAAACAGAAATAATAAGAAAGAACCGTCGGCCAGATTGTTCATATACATAAATAATGATTTATTTGTTTATTGCAAAAGCGCAACAAAGCGGAGTTAATCAATTTCACTTGCCTTTAAGTGACCGACCGCATGGCCAGGAAAAACCTTGGACTGCAGTCTCGTTCGATTCATTTTAATGCATGCCATTTTCCCATTTCCACCAACATTTTCTATTTCCTCATGTTGCTCGGGGACCCAGTCAGCCTGGGAGCAGCCAGCCCCACAGCAAAGGCAACAGCAGCTGTGGGCCACGATGACTTGTTGCTCAGGTTAGAGCTGAGCGCGTGACACGCACGCTCAAATGAGGTGTGCGTGAAAGGCTCAAAATTAATCGAACTATATTTCTATATAGAAACACCAACACTAATCGAATATGCTGCCTTCTACATAGTTCGGATAAGTTTTTAATCAGCAGCAATATCAACAAATTAAAGAAGAAAACTAATTAACTAATCTTGCATCTAACCAGATTGTGTGTTTTCTGATTATTTTCGTAATTTATAATAATTCTTTTATTTTGAAAATGTTGAATTTATAATTTATTGATATTTGCAATGTTTAATTTACAATTATCTAAATAATTATATAATTTAAAATTTGGTTATTTCCTAATCGACATTAAAATCGAATAAAACAGTTTACTTGTGTTTTGATCTTGTTCCACAATGCTGGCAATATTCAGTTCACACTATTTGTAAATATTTATGTAAATTGTAAAGTCGAAGCTCCATCGATTGTGAGCATAAATCATATATTTAAAATGAATTAAAACTGTTCTTTATCAAATTCATCGTGATGCGCGCTTGCATCCCTAGCTCACACTTAATCGCCATCCCGCCCTATATCTCTCTGACTTTGGCGAATTCGTTACTGGCCAGGGCGAGTATCTCATCAGTTTCCCATAAACATTCAACCCGTTCAACTTGGGGTATATGTGTGTGTGTGCAGTGGGAAGTTGTCGATATTGCAATTTACGTTCTGTGGTCTAATTAAAGTGCAAGTACAACAGCTAAACTTGCGGCCAGGTTGGGCTACGGCAGCGAATTGCGAATTGCGAGGGACGAGAAGGAGCCACGGTTCGAGCAGCAGCGTCATTGAACATTGCGTGTTCGTTATTTTGTGGTCAGTTCATTTGCTGCTGCCCTTAAACTGCAGCGCTGAGCCCACAAGCCAACACTGTTTGAATATAGTAAATATGCGGGGGCGTCTCGGTCCCCAGAAATACCCTAGCCTGACCCTAACTCGGTCTGCAACCCTTTGCCCATCTCATTCTTGCTCAGCGTCTGGATGTAGTTGCTTTTGTCTTTTGCCCGGCTTCATTTTTCTCGCATCCCACATTAATCAATGTTGATTTCAATTAATTTAACCATCTCTTCACTTGCCAGTCATTGTGGCCGGCGTCCTGCCACTGCCTTTTTATTAAACCAATAACACAAAACGAAAACAAAAACAAAAACACAGAAAGAAAACGAACAAGTTGAAGAGAAGAAAACATGAACCAAAGAGAGAACCTCCTACATTGTGGGTTGACGTACGCCCATCATTCAGTTCGTGTCTATGCGCGTCTTTTATTAAAATTTGCAGTCTATAAATTGCCAAGAGGTGTTACCTTGGGTTAGGCCACAGATTGGCGGACAGAGAGTCGGCTAAAGGGACTTGCACAATATGTTCTTGGAACGTCGCTGCGGCACACATGTTTCCTCAGTCGCGTATACATATTTTATGGCCCTATATGTCGGCAACGGATATCCGTTGAAATTAAATATATCTATGTACTTGTGACTAGAAATAGAAATTAGACAGATAAATTAGAGGGCGAAAAGGGATTACGATTTTATAAGCTGTTAACACGCAGTATTTCCCTACTTCATTTTGATATAAACATTTTTATGTGGTTGAATTATTTTTGAACTGTAAGTACATTTTGTTGAACAAATTCTTACACTTAAGAAAATAAAAAACCTAATTATTACAATAAATTTGATGAACTTTATTGTTGCTTTACGATAAGTTTTAATTAGTGTGTAAAAATGTAAACCTCCTGCTGACTATTTAAAAGCTGCAAAGCATTTGTTTACTCTAAAAGCTGTTCATCACGATTAATTTCATTGTCTGTATTATTAATTGTGTGTCAAAAATGCACTTTAATTGAAAATCGTAATCGCAACTTGTCATTGGCAAAAAATTAAACAAAGTGCATTTGCATAGGTCAGGAAGTTTGTTATGCAATTCGTGGTTTTATATTTTGGTCTAGGAACTAACTAGACAATAAAATTGGGGTACAAATTTAAATTAGGAATTTAAGATAGTTAGAGTAGCAATTTTTTAATAGCCAGCCCAGCAGCGTCTTAGCGGTGTGGTCTGTGCGTTGTTCAGTAATGACAAAATATATACTATATATACATTTACATAGATACTATCGGATCGAAAGTATTTCGAAAATATCGATATTTGCATATTTTCGCCAAGAAGGAAAACTGCCTCGAAATACACGTTATGCTTGCTGCTAAGTGGATTATCAGAAGCTGTTCCTCTACGTTTATTGTTGGTTATCAGGGCAAGTGCCAGATGCAAGGCCATTATAATTTGTCATGCTTGAGAACCGCAAAGAGAGTGCATATGCGAGTCTCTCAATCGAGTTTTTGAAACATCTCATTCAATGCAGCAGTGAGCATTTTTTATGTGGCAACCGCACAAAAGCAATGTGACCATTATATGATTGAGTTATGTTTTGTTGTCCCTGCGGCGCTGCTAACACGTAAAATTCCATCGAAAGCTTCTCCGCTGCCGCTTCTCTTGGCCGGAATACCTCTAGTTGCATATGGAGACCATAAATTTGATGGGAGGGAAAACCTGTTGTTGTGGGGCCAGGCGAGCATATCATGGCCATATCCTGTCAATTTACCCCCAACTACAACCCGCATGCCATATATATATATATATATAGTACGTATAGTGTGCTCCTTGCCACATGCTCGTCTCGGTTTGCTGCAACTGCTTGTGGCTGCTGCATTTTCGTTTTTTGCGCATTTCTCACAATTTGTTGCGCCTGGCTCGGTGTGGAGCGGATGCTTTTGGTTCGGGTTGGCATTTGACTTGACTGAAGTTGGCAGGCGAGCACAGGAGGAGGCTTGCTGCCAAGCTAAGCTAAGCCAAGGCAAGGCAAGGACAATGTGTCGCCTCTAGGATTTGCCAGGGCAGGCAGCCATCTGGTTAGCGTTTGAGATAGATACGCTCGTTTGTTGCAGTTGCTTGTCACTTTTATAGGTTTGTTTGTGGCTTGCATCCCTTATTGGTTATTGGTTATTGGTCTCTAGTCTCCCTTTATTAGTTGCCGCCTGTCGTCGCCTCTGCCGCTTGCTGCTTGCCAAGAATTATGGCCGTCAATAGCCAATGGGCCATTGCAGCCTCAACCCGCTGCCCGCTGCCCGCTGCCAGCGAAAACAATTTGATTTGTTTGTCTCCTCCGCCGGCGAGTCCTTCTGCTTCCACTCGCTTGAGCGACACTTGATTAAAACATACATATGACACACCTCTCAACCTACCCGCATGCAGCCATTTGTCCAAGTAATTGAGTTAAGTGACGCACTGAGCCCTTTCATTTATTGTTATCGCTGCTGCTGTTGGTGTTGGTGTTGGTGTTGCTGTAATTGTTATTGTCCATTCATAATTATAATCCAATAAAATAATAAACATATCGCATCGTTCAATTTACTTTCACACACTTTCATTTCCACTTTGCTGCAGAACTTTTTGTCACGCAAACTTAACTAAATTAAGCTAAACATTTATAGCCCAAACTCCCACTCCCGCAATTACTTGGATACCCATCAATTGAGCGCTGCCAAGCGGGCATATAGCATTATACAAAATATTCGTATTGTAGTTACTTCGAAATAAACAAGGGGCATTCTCGCGTCCATTGCATCGACTTGAATCCATTGCTTATATTGGTTTCGTTATTGGTTTCTGTGCTGGTTATTATTATTATTATTTTCTGTATCATGATTTTGTTTACACGCCAAATGCGCACGTAGCACGTCGCACTTTTTACTATTTTTTCTTCATTCGACACTCACCTGCTGGCTGCCTTTTTTTCCCTCTTGTTTTCGTTTTATTTATTTGTGTTTTGTCGCTTTTCTATTAGAGTGAAACCCGGCTTGACCACGTACAACATGCACTCTGCTCCCACCTCCGCCCCCCGCTGCTGTTTTTCGATTTTCAAACACGTAGCGCCAGCAAATTTCCCATTAAAAACGCAAAAGGCCAATGCATAAATGATTGATCCCCCTGTCCTCCGTCCTCTGTCCTCTGTCCTCCGTGTCCAATCCCAGCCTGCACTCTGTACCCCGTTCACGACTTTTAGCCGAGAGAATGGGAACTCAAGTAAGTAACGCTTTTGCGTTTGCCATGGGCCGAGTGCACGAGGCTTGTGCATTTCATTCACTTACTCATTCATTCACTCACACTCACACTCACACTCACTCTCATTGATTCATTCATGCCACTATCAACAGCTATTGTAGTTTATTATCGACAACGCCGACGTCAATTCTGGCGTCGGCAACGGCGTCACAGCGTGTGGTCATAAAAACAACGCTTGTCATCGTATACAATCCTCTACTCCATCTACAACTCCAACTCCATCTCCATCTGTAGCGGTATCTGTATTTGTATCTGCGACTGTGACTGGGCTTGGGTTGCGTATCCTTGACACTCCTTGTTTAAGTCAAATTTATGGCCAAGCATTCGATTAACCAAATTGACTTACCTTAATGCCGCTCTCTCGCTCAGCCAGGCCTCTGATATGCCATCTTTCCTTATCCCATCTATTTCCGCACTTAACAAATCATCAATTCACCGAAATTTATAATTTGGTGTTGGGAATGTTAGTGATTATCAATTGTTGATCAACAGACGTCCAACCCGAGATAAAGTAATTCTTCATCATCCATAATGCAATAATTAGCACAAAACAATAAGTTGTTTATTTATTCTATATTAGATTGAAGTCAAATTCGAGATTTAAGCCAATTAGAAATTGAATTGGGAATGTTAAAACAACTCATTAAATAATAATTTACTTTTATTTTCAAAACAAAAATGAAGACAAATTCGTTGCTAATTAGAAATTCTAAGTGAAGACTGTTTTAATAGTTAAACTTACATGGTAATATGATGTTTTACTACTTATTAGTTGGCTCAACTCTTTCTTTTGGGTTATGCTACTTCTTTGCTCTTCTCTGTATTTCTCTTTGCCCCTCTTCGCTTTGAAATTTATGGGTAAACTTTTGCGCTTATAAAAAATTAATCAAGCGTCGCTGGGGCCTCAAACACAGACACACAGTTTCCGTTTGTCGTTCTCCACTTGTCCGATTTCTCGGTTAAGAAACTTGTACATATTTTAATTGATATTGTTTGCATGTATATTGCATGTTGCTGCTGCTGCTGCTTCAGCTGCTTCTGCTGGCCAATGACTATGGTAGTTATAGGCTCCCTTGTCCCGATACGTTATGTGAATTTCAATGTGCCATTGTGTGGCATGTGATTGTGTGGGCTTTCTTCGTCAACCCTCAGCAGCGAGTCGTCGAGTTGAGTCGAGTCGAGTCGAGTTGAGTTGCGACAACGTAACACAAAAGCAGCGTAACGTTAACGTAACCGAATGACGCTGACGTTGAAGCTGATCCTGATGGCTGACGCGTTGCAACAACGTGACAACTTTTATGACTATGACGCACTTTGTGACCAACTGCCGCCATTGGCATTTCTTCATGATTTTTTCCCCCTTTTCTCTTCACTATGTGGCATTTGTAGTTGTTGGTGTCAAGTTTTCCGTTCTGTTGCACTTGTAATGTTGCTTGCAGTTATATAAAAAAGGAAACACGCTCTGAAGTCAAGAAAGGATTAAAAACACAAAGGAGTGTAAGTCATGTGGCATGTAGCCAAGGACACACTCTCACCTAACATAGGATGTCCATTTTATAGTCAGACATCTTCATAAGACCAACTTAGATGGGATATAAATTGGATGTATACTACTCATTTGTCAATACATAATATATTTCGCAAATACAATTTTTTAATTTGAATTTATGTACTCTTCATTTTTATACCGTATACCTATTAAAGATAGAAAAATATTTTATGTTGGTTTTGTGACTTCCGTCCTATCATGCTATTGCGTAGATCTTATACACCATAAGATGGTTACTTTTAAATATTTGGCATGAAGGTTGCTAGAATCATTTGTTGAGTGTTCGATTTCAAATAATGTTAATTTTGTCTCGATATTTTTCTAATTTGTTAATGCAAAACTTTAGTTGCAGCTTAGTGACAATTTAACCTTAGAGAAGTGTTTAGCAAAATCAAGAATACTTATCATTTGACAAGTTTTTGTGTACGTTGAATTTACAATTTAATATTACAAAATAATATCTTTAATTCATTTGTAGTCAGATTAGGCCGAAGTAACAAGGTATCTTGTAGTCAGACACTCTCAACTAATACGTGCTTTAAATATTTTAATTTCAGTTAACCTTTATTTCTTGTTAATTAACCAAAAGTATATAATAAAATAATTGTCTTGTCTAAACAACTTCATTCATTCATTTCATTACATTTCTAATTGGAATGTTGAAACTTTGCAAATTATTTCTTTTACCACGATACTCGCTAATAAACCATAAAATATTTAACATACGAAGCAAAGTTAATCAACTTTTATATTAATTGTTTAATGTTCTTAAGAAATTCTTTACTTGTCGTGCTACCCAGTGCCATTTAACTAAAGAAGTCTGGCGACTTTCCTTGTCTGTCTTTACTAATTTGCCTTCTGTAATCAACCTCAAGTTCTATTAACACTTTTATATGCACTACACGATCTTGTCAGTCTGGCCATTCATCAATCGATTGCCCAATAAATACAGCTAATCGCCACACATCACGTTCTTAACGCGTTACCAATGAAATCTAAACTTGTTAACGTTACTTTGACGTCAAAGAATTTTTGTGAATCGACTTTGCTTGGCACTGATTCAATGGTGACAATGATTATTTTTTCTGTTTAGTTTCTTGCCCCTTTTTTGGGTATATTTTGCATAGAGTTGACAACATGAAATAGAGCCAAATATTGAAATTTTTCAAAGTTGTTTTTCGCATGTTTTCAATGAATTGTGTGCGGGCGGAGGCGGAGCGGAGGCGGGGCGTGGCAGAGTGTGTGTGACAATTTTCACATATACTCGTATCCGAAATGAAAGAGAAAATTTAATTTGCAGGTCACGTAATTTGTTGGTGTGTGTGTCAGCGTGTGTGCCACGCCCCCTCCCTTATCTACATACATGCGTGTGTGTGTGTTAGTAAATAAATTTGTCCGGTAGCTGAGCGTGTGTGTTGTTGTTTGTGTTCGTTTGTTACATGTAAAAATATGCAAATCCAGTCAACACATATGGCCAGAACTCTGTTTTGTCGTCGTCGATGTCGATGTCGCACACTTTACAGTTATGACTGTTTATTTGGTTGCGGGTCGTGCCCCAAAAACAAAAACAAAAAAATAACAAAAACCCTGGAAAAAATAAAAAATATGCCCATCGATTGTGACCAGACTCTGGGAGAGTCAGAGACTGAAAAAACATAGAGCACTCTGCCTGCTTTAGACCGAATACCCTGTTGCTCATTGCTCATAGTATATATACTTTTCGTATTATTTAAACATTTTAAAATATACTTTTTTAATTGTAAATTGCGGGTATTACAAATAAATAAATGAGAGTCTAGTTTGAAAACATACTGGTGAAAGTTAAGCAGCATAATCACACAGTCGATCAAGTATTCAACTTTAAAGGACTATCTGCTGTTTTGTGGCATACTTTTTGGCTTATTAATGTAACGTTAAACTTTGTTGTTGTTATTGTTGTTGCGACTGTTGCTTTTATCATTAACTTTATGCAGAAAGTTTTTTATGCTGGCATCATTTGCCGACGCGCCTACATTAAGCCAACAAATAGTTTTGGGCTAACAACAACTGGCAGCCATTTCAGTTGGCACACTTCCCTAATGCATCTGTGTGTATCCTTGTAGCCGACTCTCTCCTCCCCGCTTATCTGGTTTTTGGGTCCTTCCACTTACAATGTTTCCATCTTTGCTCTCCACTTGCAGCACAATTACCTCATGCAGTTTGATTATCTGCCCAAGTCAGACCTGGAAACCGGCGCCCTGCGCTCCGAGGAGCAGCTGATAGATGCAATACGTAATCTCCAGGTAGGTGCTGCCAAGCAGATGCTGCCACTGCCACTGCCGCTGTTGCTGCTGCCACATGTATTATGCACAATTTCACAACTAACATTTTGTTATTTCCTCTTGCACGTCAGGCATTTGGCAACATTCCAGTTACGGGCAAAATCGACCAGGCTACGGCCAAGCTGATACAACAGCCTCGCTGCGGCGTGGGCGACAATAAGCATGCGTATAATTTCTCACCGGATAATCTGGATCACGGCAGTGGCCGCAGCATTAGCTCACGTGTCCGTCGCTACGTTCTACAGGGAGCCAAATGGGATAAAACGGATTTAACATGGAGGTGAGTTTTCAAATTGCAAAATATTAAAAACATTATATTGGAAAAGAATTAGTCTTTAAATTGTATATGTTTTCAGTCGAATTGATTGGATCGCTACTTTGGTGCTAATCGACTGTTTGATACTTTAGTCAAACTGCTGCATTTTGCTTAGATCAAACTGGGTTTCACACAGTTGCGCTGCCAAAAGGTCCTGTGGATGCGCATTTCAATTAAATTGCATGCAGTTCATTAATTTTGCAACGCTCATTTAGACGCGAATTTATAATTTTGTAAAGCAAGCAGAGTCCTGACAGAATTCCGAGTATGACGGCAACGCTGCTGCAATCGGTTATCCTCCTTCCCCCCTCTCTCTCTGAGTCCTTTTAAGAATATCCTGCGCATACGCGCGTTCAATTAATTCAAAACTCAAACGTAGCGTAGCTTGTTAATTTTTATTACAGTCATTGCATTTTGTCAGTGCGCAAAAAAACTAGAGTCCCGCCCGCACTCCCCTTGCAACGTGTGGCAGGGAGCAGGGCGCTGAGGGTGGCACGCCCTGCGTTGCATAATTTGATGTCTAAAGTGTGTTTTTATGTAAAACAAGTCGCTATTTTTTGTTGTCGCTGTCGCTGTTGCTGTGTGTGTATCTCGCTGTTGCTATTTGGTTCTTAGCCATGCGTAGCGACGTCTGCGTGAATTGTTAATGGCTAAGTTGGCCCGCTGTGCCGGAACGGATCGGAACGGAACGGAACGGGGATTGAGACGCGAGGTGCGAGGTGCACAGTCCGAGTGCTGGGTCGCCAACTTGGCGCATTCATTAAACACTTTGCGCCAAATTGAATTTTATGATGGCCAAAAAGCGTTGGCAGATTGCTGCCGTCCTGATTGCAGCTGTCACTTTTAATGTTGTATTTGATTTTTAATGTGCAGCTGCATAATTGCGCGTCAAATATGCAACAGACACTGAATCCAGACCAGAGTCCAAACTTCAGAAGTTTAATTAGCGAAACAGTAAAAGAAAGTGCTGCATACTTTTGGGCAGCGCGCTAAAATGAGATTACACATACGGCGCATGTGGCAGACGACTTGAGGGCAAAACAAAAACAGCTTTTAACAGCATAGAAAACCCACATGCAGCGCTTTAATTATTTCTTGTGTCGTCTACGCTTAATTGGCCATTAAGGCTATGGCTCCAGGGGAGCAATGAGGAGATGAGGCGACGCGGCGCTACCAGCGGTTGGTCAACGCACATCAAATTGACTTTACATGAAATATACATATAAAAACAGTCGTCGTTCGCTCTTTCTCTATCGGTGTCTCGTGTCTGGCCCACTCTGTGGCGTCTCGCTAGTCAATATGTATTGAGTGACCTGCTTTTTTGCTTGGCTAGCTGCATGAGCTCTCGCTTAATTGCGAACAAAGGCAGCTGCCATAGAGTGTGAACAGGAATGTGCAGAGCGATGGGGGGAACGCAGCAAGTGTTTTTCCATTTCCGGCGGAGTGCGCAGCATGCAAATTGCCAAGCGGAAGTCGTTTTTAGTATTTTGTACTCATTTTGTTTTCGCGCGCACACTGAAACAGACACACACACACAAAGACAGCGACGAGTGACAACATCCTGACCATGGACAAAGTTGCCGCGTGCCATTCCAAATGCCTTGAGATACGAGAGACTCTGAAATTGCTGCACATCGTAGAGCGATAGAGCGATAGAGAGAGAGAGACACAAATCAAGTGTCAGCAGCAACCGCAACTAACGGAAGCGTCCAAAAACTTAACTTGTGCTTTGGACAAAATGTTTAAGCCAAATTGGCAATTGTTTCGCAATAGGGTAGGAAACTGCAGCCGACAAACTGCAAATGAAGTCCTCCAAGTCCTTTCACTGCTGCGTATGCGGGCAGCATTTGTTTATCAACTGTTGCCACTTTGTAAGGTGTTGAGCAAAACTTTCCTCCGTCCCCCGCCCCCACCCCGTTTGCCTGCCTCGCACAAAAACGACTTCAATGAGTCTTAATTAAACTTGTTAACAACGCAAAAAGTCAACAATTGCTGCTGCACTTATATCTCTGGCGTTAGCCTTTTTGACTCTTTTCTGCTTCACATTGACTGTGAGTGCGAGAGGACAATAAAACGAAGAAAGCAAGATGGAATTCTCCATTTACCATTTTCCATTTTCCATTGTTCAAATTGTTATCAAATGAAGCTGCCAGTTTAATGCATTGGCAAACAATTGCCCCGAGAAAATGGTCCACAATACACCAATAAACTCACTTAAAACCGTTCTGTTTCTCGGCTATTTTTGGTAACAACACTGGCTAAAATGGTGATAAATGTGCTCTTCCATTCACGTTACACAGCATTTTGCGAGTTTTCATTTTTATTGTTGTTTAATCGATTTGTATGCGGTCAATCAGCAGAGTTTATTTTGGCACACAATCAATGGACTTTGAAAATATTTTGCAGCATACTTTTAGGCTGCTGCAGAAATGTAATTATGCGTTACGCAGCAGTTCTATTGATAAGTTTACGTATTATTAATTAATAAAAAAAGATATGCAAGAGGCTATAGAATTTTGTGAATAATAATAAACAATTTTGGCGAATAATAGTCTATTGTTAAATAGTTTTTAAAAAGCGTTGCCTGAAATTAATTCTGGCTGCATTATTAATGCGAGGCGGAACATAAAATTAAATCAGTTTACATTTGGCTTTTAGAGGAGATTTTGTTACGCATGCGACCTGTTGTCACATTAAATGTCCACTTTAGTGGCAAACTGTTACGCTATCAATTGGCAATGAGTTAACAAAGTTGCCCGCTGTCCACAGTCCGCTGGGCAGCCGCGTTGGGGCATTAATAAAGCGTGACTTGCAACAGGACGCTCGCAGAGTGAAGATAGTTGAGCGCAAGTTGTGCGCATTTGTTAGATTTTTAATAACATTAATAAAGTGCACAAAGAAGTCAAAGTGCTGGACGCACGCCATGCTCCATGTCATCCATGCTGATGTCCATGTCCATGTCCAGGCACGCACAGGACGAGGCAAACAGACCACACGGAAGGAACTGGCAATCGAGTCACATGGCGAAGTTTGCGTTTATGCTTATTAGCGCTGGGCTGTCGTGCATGCGAGCCATTAATACAATGCAGCAGCTCAAGCTGAAGCTGCTGCGACACAGAGATGGAGACGGGGATGGAGGGCGGAAGGAGCGCCATCCTTTTAGTTACAACATAAAGAAAACGTGTATGAATGTCTTCGGCATTGGCTGGAGCTGTGTGGCTCATAAAAACGACTACGTACATCATCCAGGGACCGCTCGCTCGCTCGCTCGCTCGCTGGCTCGTCTTCTGTCATGTTACAATGATAAAAAGTAATTTTATGACGCACTCACATTCACACACTCAAACTGAGACCTCCAGACTGACGTTGCACTTATTGGTTCGAAAGCGTTCATTGTCTTTGGCAGACGCACACATCCTGTGTATCCATCCTTTTGTAATGTTTCTAGCTGCTTTGGCACTGGCATAAAAGGCAAAGTGCACTCTGCACGGACATGGGGGCGTGTAACTTGAAACCCCTAAAATGCCACTCCTCTTTCCTCGCCCGCCTTAAAGACAACTCGTAAATTTAAAACAAAACAACAAATGCTGGGAAATAAAATGGCGAAAAATTCTAAAACCATTTCGAGGCGCTGACTCGATTTTAATGTCATTTGCTGCAGCTGTTGCAACAGCAACGACGAACAACGAACGGCATCGAATTGCCGCAAAACCAAAAACGAGCGGCAAAAGGGTTAAGAGAAAACGCGGCGCTTAAATCAATTTCGTTTTGGCTTTTGGCAGCCCCCAAAAACCAACATGTGGCAAGTGTCGCACTGACTGCAGCTGCAACACGCCGCAGTGGCCGCCAAATGTCCTGTTGCCTGTGTCCTGTGCGTTATTTCCGTTTCCGCTCCTGCTGCTATCGCGGACGCAGCTTTTGTTTTTAATTTGTGCCTGTTTCTTTTTTTTTTTAAATTTGTTAATATTTCTGAACTCTCGCGTTTATAATAATTTATGCACAAAATAAAGTAAATCACACGCACAGCTGACTGAGAGAGAGAGAGAGAGACGACGGAGGAGAAAGTGTGAGAGAGAAAGCTCGTTAAATGCCGCAAACAGAATATGGCAATAGTTTTATATCCGAATTCCTGCTGCTGCTGTTGTTGCTTATTTTTCAGCAGTCATTTGCAGTTGCTGTTGCACTTTGTTGCCTGCCCTCACACTTGCAACACCAATCTCTCTCTCTCTCTCTCTGTTTCTCGGTTCTCTGCTCTCGCTTTTGGCCAGTCTAATGGACGTCATTGGCCATAGTTTTCTGACTTTTTGTATGCTGTCAAGTGCTCGCTCTCGAAATTATTATCTGCCATTAATCATGGCTATAATGTTTTGGCTGCTGCTATAAAATGGAAGCGTACCAAGTGGATCCCACCGAGCGACGCTGCCCAATCCTCCACAGCTCCTTCCCCCTTCTGCCCTGCAAGTCAAGAACTTGAAATGACAGGGCAATGGCAGGGCAAAGTCGAGGGCAGCTTTTGCCAAAAGCTTGGCCCGAAGCTTTGCTGAATTAACAATTAATCGAAATTAGCATCAATGAACTTTAAAATATGTATACGCAATTAATATTTCCAACAGTCTGTCGCATTTAATCAATACTGAACAGCTTGAGAGAATCATGAAAATTATTTGAATTGTTCATGTAACAATTATGGAGTTGTTCTAGCTCACAGAACTTTTGAAGCTGCCCTCTTGTGTATAATTTTCTGCATCACTTTATTACAGTGACAATTATTTTAACTGCAGGGCATTTTTATTACGACAGTCTTGTAGTTATATTTTCTTTTTTCCGTATACTTGTGCTCTATCCCCAACCGTTGCTGCTCCCCCGCATGACTGGACTGTGTTTTTTACAATATTGTAGACGACAGACGTTGTGCAGCAGAAAGCGAGTGAAAACCTTAAAGTAAAATAACAAAACGTCGAGGCTTCGGCCATAAGGTATTGTAAACTATACATAAATAACAAGCTCAATTTAGGCTCATATTAAAATGGAAAATAGAAATGAAAAAGAGAAAACAGAACATTTTTCTGCTGACTTTGACCAAAAAGGTGGAGAAGGCAACCAAAACTGTGTCAACATATCAAAATGTGAAGCATGTGTGTGTGTGTGTGTGTGTGTGTAAAGGATTGTTTATTCTTGCATGGCCGACTGAGTTGAGCTCCCTGACTGAACTTGCCCTCACACTTGTATTTGTATTCATATTCATATTCGTAGTCGTATTCGTATTCGTATAAAATTTATGACATGGCATATTTCCTTATGCTGGCTAAGGTTTTGCATTTTACATGAATTCCGATAGCTAGATCCTTTTGTCTTAACGCTCTTACGGCAATCTGATACAGGGCCAAGGTGTAGCATTTCAAATTTAATAACCCACCACAGCGGCAACAGCAGCAAAAGCAACAACAACAACAACTACAACTACTTGAAGTATACCTACCGCAAAATTTTATAAGCTGCTGCTGCTGCTGCTACGTTTTGTGGCAAGCTGCGGGCAAATCCAAAAACTCGAACCTGATGCCCGAAAAACCCATTGAAAAACCATTTAGTATAGCCCGCAGGCCTTCATGCCGAGGATGTGGGGTGCAGGGCAACCAGGGGGATGAAAAGCGGAGAGTGACGAAAGTGGGAGAAGGTAACCAACCAGTTCTCAGGCTTCCTTCCAGCTTCCAGCGTTCAGCTCGCCCGGACTCTCGGTACGTGTCAATGCAGTAAGCCAAGTTTGTGTGCCCGGTTTTCTTGCCGGCCTTTTGGTTTTTAAGCCACATCAGTCACAGCACCGCAGCAACAGCAGCTCACACACACACAGAGTCCCTTACACACACACACACACACACACAATGTCCTTGCTCACTGTTCGGTTGACTGATGGAATTGGGCATCCGAACGGTTTTTGTCGGTAGCAACTTAACACTCACAGCAGCTGCTGTGCCGCCTGTGTTGCACTGTCATTGCGAATGCCGTTGCAAGTGCAACAGCAACTGCCACAGAGCCACAGCCTTTGCCGTTGCTTCAGCCTTTGCCTCTCCATCAGTTGCATCAGTTTTCGTTTGCTGCTGCAGTTTTGTGTGCTAATTTGGCATCTAATTTGCAGCATGGCCGGCAAATGAGCAACTTTCAACTGTTGCCATCTGATGTTGCAAGTGTTGCGCCGTTGTGCCTCCTGCTGAATTTGCTTTTCTGTTGTGCTCGCATTTTGAATATGCTTTCAACTTGCGAGCCATCAAAATGAGTTGACGCCAGCAAAAGAGGCGACGCATCCCACAACAAACCTCATCAATGCCTCACATGCAGCTCATTTGTCTGAGGTATTGCTTAACTATGCTATAGTGTTGTTGCCTTAAATTGAAAGCAGAATTAAATGGAAACTCAAAGGGCCTGATCGCAAAGTTTAATGGCAATCGACGTAGCTCATTAAGCTGCTTTAATCGATATGGTCATTTGCAATGGCAGTCAAACATGTGTTGCAAGAGTGACTGTTCAATTTCTGTATTTTACAATAGCTTTGTTTAATATTTAATAATATTACAAATTCTACATATCGTTATTTTTATTGTTAAAATATACTTGGGAGTTATTTAGTCGACTCGCTCTTAAGTAACATTCGACCCACTGTTAGTTTCCTGCTGTTAAATCATTGTGACTTCACATATTTAGATTGTTGATAATTAACTGTTGAATCTGACAATAGTTGTTTAAGTAATTAGACGATTATAGCACTATCGTTATCCGTGAACGCAGCCACTTTGAATTCAGGACAAATGACGCACAGGCAGCTGACAGGAAAAGCATATACCAACCTATATTGTATATGCTGTCGTATATATATTTTGCTACACATTGAAACAAAAAGTGTTGAAATCACGAAAAACAATTCTTAAGTTAAACCCATATGATGTTCACATTTAACATAGTCGATTGAGTTTTTAAACACAATCTTAGACTGCATATTCTCAGTTTTTACAAGGATGAGAAGCACTCTCAATTATGTAATTATTGAATCTAAATATTTTGTTAACTTTATAAAAATTTTTAAAACAAGATTTGAATTTAAATCTTGTTTTAAAAATAAAATGCTGATTCAAGAATTTTCTTCTCAGAATGAAATTTTCTCAAATGAAACAATTTTACTCTTGTTATTAGAGCGTAATTTTTCGCTCTGTGTATATAGTATGTACGTTATATGTAGGTTGGCATCGGCGTAATTATGTTTGCTTACGTGAACAGTGTCGTCAGCAACAACAACAACAACAACAGCAACAACAGCAACAGCAACAACAGTAACAAGGATGTCAGCTATGCGGACAACACCAACAATGTGGCTTGAAATTTGACACTTTCACAGTTGGTCAGTTGATTTGCTCGCTTGCCCGCCATGGCCTCTGGACCCGCACTTCACCCTCGTCGTCGTCGTTGTTGTCGTCCTCGTCCTCGTCCTGGCCATGTTCATGGACATCGTCCTGTGCTTCAGCCCTGCTGTTGGCAGCGCCCCAGCCAGTCTGCATTTTGTTAGATTAATGTCCTGCTCAATCATCAATAGGTTCAGCGTACTACGCCGTTTTGTTTGTATAGCACTTGTTTATCGTGCCGTTCACGTTCCCGTTCCCTGTTCCCCCTGTTCCCGGATCTCGTTCCCAGTCGGGACTTCTTTTCTCGAATTTTGTTTTTTCTGGTTTTTCGTTTCGTTTGCTGCGCTTTATTCTATTTATTACAGCTTTCATTTTGGCTTGTGCATTCATCCTTTGCTTTGTTCTTTCGTTTACTTTTAATTCATTTAGGTTTTCTTGTTGTACATTTTGATTGATGACCACTTTAATTGCGGATATTAAATGACAAGCGAACGCCGCCCCAATCCCCAAACCCAACCCTCTGTCACCTTAGTGCCATTTTGTGGCTTCTTTTCGGCGATCTAATTTTCCATTGGTCGCTCGACTAAATGCCCGGTTGGCGCTTTTATCGATCGCCCGACTTCTCCCCAATTATTGTGTGCAGAAGGTTGTCTTCATTCCACGGCAACCCGATGCGATGCGGAGCCGTTGTTCGAACTCTTCCCAAAACCGCAAATAAACAAAGTTAATCAATCTGAAATCAACTGCAATTCGATGTGCAGTGCATGGGGTTTTAAGCTATTTTAATTAGAGATTTGTTTGGAGCATATACAGCGAGTTTTGCTGAATAGAAATCAATCACAGCATTACCTTGCCACGTTTACATCCCGTGCGAAAGCAATACATCTTTATTTACAGCCCCTTATTTGCATTAATCACTGTAGACACATTATTTAGTGAACATTTGAAGATGTCAAAGGTTCTAAATTATGGTGTGACAATCACAAAATGTTGCAATATTATTTAATTTACGACCTACTCGACCAGCAATGTATTTGAATACTTTTCAAATTTATTTTATACTTTTTAGTAGTAGTAAATACCAGTAGTATTTTGTACAGATGAAAATGTAGTTGGCAGATAATATTGCCTGAAATTGGATAGATAATGGAAATGATGGCGATGACTAATACGACTTTATGTGTATAACTTACATCACGTTTCACAGCTCGCATAAACGTATTTAAATAGTCACAAACAAGAGTTCTGAGTTTGTGCAGTTTTATTCCTTTGATGTGGGCGCAGAATACTGATGACTTTGCCAGCCAACAAACTAGATGTGGAACTGGAACTGGGCTATAACTACGTAATAATTCTAATGAAAAATGTCGAGCTGCAAATGTGATTAGTTGCTTTGATTGTCAATTAAAGCTCAACAACAAATTTGCAGAGGGAAAATCTCGTTAGTTTGTGTTGTTGTTCCCACTGAGCGCCTATATAGATATATATATGTATATACTTACTTATACTTATACTACTTGGTGTATAAAGTATATATGTACATGTGTATATAGAGCAGTATATTAATATACTGTCACAGTTGATGATGAGCGAATCCTAATTAATTTTGTAGTGTGTGTGTGTGTGTGCGAGTGCGTGGGTGTATTGGTGTGCATTAAATGACACAGCAAATCAGTTGGCTTGCTCATTAGGCACATTAATTGATAAATTGATATTGGCTGGACAATGCCAGAGGGCAGATAGGCGTTAGGCTGGCCAAGAGCTCGGGGTAGATGCCAGCGCCAAAGACTGAGAGTTATGAACCGAACTGAGCTGACTTTATGACTTGTTTGCAAGTCTGTATATGTGTTTGTGTGTGTGTGTGTGTTGGGTGTGCACACACACTTGAAGTTCAAGTTGTTAAAAGTCGCAAGCCGAAAGATAAACATCAAATCGAGCTGCTGCTGCTGCTGCTGCCGCTTTCGTCCTGTCTGGCTGTCAAATCGAACTTTGATTTGATTTGATATTTTTCGTGCAACTTTTATGCGAACTGACATAAAGTTTGCCAGCAAAGCAAACCCCAAGCTTGCCCGCAACAATCAGTTAATGCAATGGCTGCCAAAAAATGTACAGCAACCGGTAACAGTTGCTGCCTTTCACTACCTGGAAGCGTCGCGTCGTTGTTTTGTGGCTTGATTAATTGTTGTGGGTTTTAGTGTCAGCAGCAAGTTGATTAATGCTATTGTTGTTGTTCTGCTTCTGCCTCTGCTTCTTCGTGTTCATCCTGCTCGCTTGTTGTCATTTGTAGCGGGCCTAGTGTCACCAATTGTTAATTGTAGTTAAGCGTTTTAATTTTCATATGTTGCAACAACAACAACAACAACGACAGCAAACATGAACAACAACAAGCAGCAGGTTAAATGCCACAATGACACCATGAAGAAAAAAAGTACTGCCGAAATTCCAACGGATGTCGAAGCCGATGTCGAAGCCGATGCCGAAACCGAAACCGAAGCTAAAGCCGAAGAGGCCAAACGAATTAATTAGAGGATGCGCCTGCGCACTGCGAGAGAGCGAGAGCGAGCGAGAGAGCGCGCTCTTATAAAGCTTTCGGGGTGAGCTTTGGGATCAGAGCAAAGCACAGTACAGCACAGCACAGCACAGCATGTGAAAGCACAGCACGAAAGTCTTATACGAGGTGAAGGCGACGGCGACGGCAATTCATTCAAATACGGCAGCACAGCTGGCTGAGGCCTCAGTTGCTGGCAAGTTGTCGGTGTGAGTGGTACAAATATTCTGGAGCAGCCGCAACAACATCCCAATATCCCAACATCCAACGGCCGACCAGAGTTTGTGTGGTGGCAATCAAAAGTTAAATTGCTGTTAAATTAAAATGTTGTGGCGACGATCGACAATGGGGACGCTGGCGCAACACTCGAATCAGCAACGCATTCAACGTCGTCAACGTCAACGTAATCCCTGCCACTTGACGACAACGACAACGGAAGCGACAGCGGTAACGACAGCGACAACGGCAACGGCAACGGCAACGGCAACTTGACTGAAAGTCTCTGCTCTACAATGGCCCGATTAAAAAACAAAAAAGCCAAGCGCTGAAGTGCTCAAGTGTTGGCCAAGTCATTTGTGCGTTCATTGTGGAGGATCTAGACCCGGCTCGAAGGATGACGATGCCAGAGCTTAGTGCAGCTCCGTCATATAATGTCTGCTAATATTTGAAGAGTGTGCCGCATTAATTGACATGAAAGCCAGAGCACAAGAAGAGCCAGAAAAGAAAGAGGCAATGTGAAATAGAAGAAAAGAAAGAATGATGATGATTGTGTGCCCAGACATCAACTGTCTTTGGCTTTTGCCGTGACTCTCGCTGCGACTCTGACTCCGACTCCGACTCCGATTCTGACTCGGCTCTGACTGTTCGTGCAACGTCAAGCTCACTTCAGCTAGGTAAGTGCTGGCTTAAGCCTAAGTCTACTACAGTCTGTCTGTCTGTGTGCGAGAGTGTGTGTGTGTTGTATCTATTGTTGTATTTGGTTTGGTGGCAAGTTCGAAGTGATTTATATGCCAATAAATGCACGAAACGGGCGCATTAATATTGCAACTGCTTCAATTCTCACTCTGCCGCTGCTTTGGCCCATTAGAGAGCCCCGCTCGCTGGCTCGCTGTCGTTCACTGGTTTATGGCAAATTAGCCTGGCTTGTAATTTAGTGTTGCATAGCCAATCGGGCGCCAGGCACTAAATTACATAACGCCACTCGACCATATGGTAACAAATAATACGGCAAATCGTTTGCTGCTCGCTGTCAATTTGCAAATTAGAGAGACACAAAAACCAATTGCAAATTTGTTTGTTTTCTCTGCCCTCCTCTCCTGCGCTCCTGCTTTTTAATGGCCTGTTGCCTGGCAATCAGCCATCAATTGTTTAACATATTGCACTTTAAAATAGGAGCAAGCTATCACAGGCCTTATTTTATTGCCCTGATTCCGTTTTTGCTGTGGTCGTTTTGCTGTTGCCACTGCGGTGGCTTTGTGCGTGTTGTTTGTTTATTTGTTTGGGGTTTATATAATTACGTGCAATATTAAAACAGTTTTTCATGTGCTGCCAGTTGTGCATTTTACACGCCAAAGAAAAAGTATTTGAGTTAACTGTAATCTATTTGTTGAAACACAAAAAATTGAACATTAAATGCTTATTAATATTTTATGTGCTTCAACCTGACGTGTTGGGCTGGCACTTTTTTAGCTTAACAACTATTTTTAATTAATATGAACTTATGTTTGCTCTGGCACAATTTAATGTTGCCTACTCTTTGGCGAATCTCCAAATCACACATAATACGAATAATATTAAATAACTTTTCAATGTTAGTTTGGTGCCTAGAGGCATATTTATTCAACTGTTAATTAACCCATTTCGAGAATCCAAGTAATAATCCAGCAGCATCAAACGATTTACTTTTGGCCAAGCTAATTAAGATTTCTTGCCTCGCATAACAATATCAAGAACAATATTAGCTAATTCGCAGTCAATTAAATTGCAGCCCTTATTCAACCTATGTAAACATTTTTGCCTTCAATGGCAAATTCAATTAGAAAAAAATCAACTAAGTAAAAATGGCCAAAAGCGTTTGCGCCATCTTTTTGGCTAGGAAAAAATCTTTTTTAATAATATTTAAATGGAATTACTTTTAATTAAGTCCGAAGTCCAGACGCGACCACAAAAGCCTGCAGTAACTACAACCAACAACCAGTTCTGGACCGTCTAGGAGCCAAACCGACCAAACCAAAAATGTTAACAGTCTCAAATTACCAAGTCGCAACAAACGAAAAAAAAAAAAACACACGCAAAAAATGTAGCGCAAGGAAGTGATTAAAATTTTACTTACCTCTAGGTAGGACTGCGCTTCTTGCCTCTGTTGCCACTTGCCCCAAGTTCTTTATTTTTTTCCCCCTTTGCCTTTTTCTGCTGCCTTCTTTTTTTTTGTGCTGCTTTGTTTTTATAATAAGTAAGTATTAATTAATGCAAAAATGAAGAACTCGAACTTAAGTAGGGCTTCTGCTGTTGGTTCTTGTTTTACAAATGAGCAGCGCTTTGCAGTTTTTGAAATTTGAGAGCGTGACGCAAATTAAGATCCCGAAAAGCGCTGAGGGAACAGTTGCCTCCGTGTCCATTCAACCGAAATGAACTTAATGAAAATGAAATTGACACCTACCTACGCTGTGACCCTGCTTATGAGGCATTCCTTTCCAGTCCCATTCTCTCGTTTTCGTGTTCGTCCTTTTTTTCGTTGGTTGTTCTGCTGTTCTCTGTTGTTTGCTGCTGACCGCAGAGCTTGAAGTAAAATTATACGCACGTCTGCAGTAACGTGAATGTCGATGGCGATGATGAGTACAGTGCGTGTCAATAGTTGAAACACCAGCCCAGCCCAGCCCAGCCAGGAAGTTGGCAAGGAGGCGGCCAACCCCGTTCTGTGTCCTGTCCTGTTGCCTGCCACTTCCTGCGCCATCCCGTTGACATTCTGCGTGTGCGGCCAGAGCAATGCTCATAAATCTTCCCATAGTGTAGCTCTCCTCTCTCTCTCTCTCTCTGTGTGTGGCGTTATTTCGATTTCAAAACTGTCTGTATGTGTGCATGTGTGTGCGTGTGGCGACTTTATGTTTTATCTTGCTTTTACGCTTCCGAGCTGATGGTCCTGCTGCAGCAACCTCAGCCTCTGTCTCTGCCTCCGTGTCCGTCTCCAGCTCCGGCAATATCCTTGTCGCCCGTCCCAGTTCCTGGCCAGTGCCCGAATTGTCTCCAGTTATTTCAGTTTGTTGTTTAGCTCATAAATCTGCTTATCTGGCGAGTCGTCGCATTGCTTGCGCACCGCCTAAAAACCATTGCCTTTTGGCATGTACTTTTCGCCCTCGATACCCTGCAATCGAAAGAGTTTCCCAGCAAATAAACACACTCAAATGTGGGATAGTGTATTCCCCAACTGAAAGGGTATTTGCAAGTCGTATTCAGCTGGATGGGACGTTGTTGCTTTTAAGTTTTTGTTTTTTTTCTATGTGGCCAGATTGGTTCAGATTTTGGGTGGACAGAAACCAGCTGCGACGCATTAAAGGATTTTGCAGCAACTTGACCCTGTTGCAGTCATGCATAAATTTGTTAGATTTGCCCATTGACAAAGCAACCGATATCCACACACACACATACCACAGCACAGCACACTATAGAAATAACAACAAGAATCGACAAAACAATATTGTGCCACAATTTCTGGAACCCGAAATGGTCGAGCGCCTAAAAGTTATAAATATTTTTGGGAATTAATTAAGCCCTTGCACGGGCGACAGCAGGGAACGGAGAGGAGGGGAGTTGTGTGGGGTTGTGTATGAAAGGAAAATGGAACTGCCTTTTCCCCTTCCCGTCTTCGCAGAGCATATTTGAAATATGCACGAAATGAAATTAGTAGCCAAAAGATAAAAACGTAATGAAATCAAATGCGGCCTAAATATTTTGGAGTCGCTTCTGGATTGTCGCCGCAACATAAGAAGAAGGCCAGAGCCAAGAAAATTGAAATATGTGCGGAGCGGCTATAACATAAATGGGTTAGAATGCGAGCGAGTTCTGCAGTTTACTGGAGCGTAAAGTCAAATGCGCTAATGAAAGATTGTGAAAGCAATGCGCAGCGAAAGAAAAGATTATTATAACAGCATTTGACGGAGGCAGATTCAAAGTGAAGTTGCCAAGGGAATTATTTGATAAATTGATAGGATGAGCAAGGCAAAAGCAGTCAAGAAAAATCATTTTCAATAGGTATTACAATAGATTAACGAGCAAACAAAAAAATAATAAAACGTGATAAGAATTAATTAATTAAATTGCAAAAGTAATTATTGAATTGCGTCGTGAAAGATTATCGCTTTTACTTAGTTAACTTCTTCTGCGAAAAAAAAAACAAATTTCATGATTAATTGTCAAGTCTAAAATCGAAGCTAATTAACTTGGCCAGAATTGACATGCCTATGGTGCTAAGCTAGTACATATTGCTGGTTATTTTAGCCAGTTTTGATGGCCATTTAAAGTCAGTTGCTTGACGTTTAAAGTCATAAAACGGATGGCGAATAAAATGCACAATGCGGTGCCGTCGTTTAATTTGAATTTTAATGTGCGTTCAAAATTCTTGCATGTCCGCACGACAACATTTTTTAATATTTATTTCAAATGGCCCTGCGCTGGCAGCCAGCTGTAAACTGGGATGTTGGGCTGGCTAAAAGGACATCCCGCCGTTGTTGAGTCGTCTGCATACGTCATCGAACTGTTGACCGAGTTGGCGTTTGGCCAGCACGTTGCCTGTTGCCTGCCTTCCCTTCAGTCTGTCCGCCTGCCTGCCTGCCTGCCTGTCAGCAAAACAGAGCAGAGATAGTGCAAAGGACACGCAGCAGCCGAGGAGACTGCAGAAGGCTTCGGGGCTAGGAAACTGTTTTATGCATTAAGGCGCAAAGTGTTGATAGGCAGCCGCACAGCACACAGAACACAGAACAGAGCACACAAGACGCAGGACGCAGAGATTTGTGCTGAGACAAGCAGTTTGCCATAAAAATGCAACATGCAACGTGGCAAGCAGCTGCTGCACTGCACTGCACTGCTGCAGTAGGCGGGGCGCCACACGACGTGCAGCATGTTGACCATGTTGAGAGCAACAAAGCACAAGAGCTGCTGCTACCTGGCACACACCACAACGGCTGCCCTTTCGTCCTGATCCTTGAGCAACTCCTTCTGCTCGTTGCTCGTTGCTGGCAACATTCATCAAACGCCACCATATTGAATCAACGCAGAATAATTGCTTTTTAAATGGGTTTTTATGCGATATGGAGACGCGCTCATAAATTCTAGCTGTCGCACAAGCACTCGCCACTCGCCACTCGCTGTTCGCTGCTTGCCACGCCTACTAGATAAACGCCCAAAGGCCAAGTTACTGATGCGACTGCTGCTGCTATTTACTTTTTTTATTTGTAAGCTTTAATTTTCAGATTTATGCTCGCTGCAGCCGCAAGGACATTTTTAATGAGATTTCTTTAGCCGTTGCCCAAGTGCCAAGGAGGAAACAACAGTAGACGAGGGGCAGGGGGACAGGGGAAGGGGCAGAGCAGAGAGCAGTGGGAAACTGCTGCCCAAGGAGCTTCACTTTTAAGCGATGACAGACACAGATTATGAGCCAAGCCAAAAAGTCACTGTGGTTAAGCAGCTGCTGGAAAAGTAAAATGGAAATGAAAGTGGAAATGGAAATGGGCAAATGAAGATGAAAGACGAGGCATGCAGAATGAATGGAAAGCAGACACAGACACAGCAGCAGGAACAGGAGCAGGAGGTGGCAGATGGATGGGATGCGAGCTGGGGATAAGATTGAAGATGCTAGCTTCAAGTTTTGCACTTGGTTGAGTTTCCCCCAAACTTTGCTTGTTGTAGTAAATTTGCGTTTAGAAAGCCAACGAAATATGTTAGTGGCAAGCATATTTGATTTGTTTTCCTATTCTCTCTCTCTTTATCTATCTCTCTGTCTCTGTCTCTGTTGCTGTTGCTGTGTGTATCTCCGGAGACACCAAACATAATTGACTTATTTATCAAGTGCAGTTGACTTCCAGCAGTTATTTCAACTGCAAAATGCAATTGCTTCTCGCTGGGGTTCAAATCTGATTTCACTCTAGATTCAAATAAATTATAAACTAAAGACAAATGTTCAATATTTCAAAAGGTTTTTATTCAGTTCCATATGTGACAGCTGGCAATAAATATAAATAATTTCACTTGATTTACGACTCTAAAATAGTAAATAAAAATGAAAAAAATAACATGTTTTTTAACGTATACTTAACTGCAAACGAATAGTAATTCAAGTACAATCGTGAGCTGATTACTTTACTCATCTCATGTTTAGCATAACTCTCAGAGAATTGAGGCGTTCAAAGCACATTTGAAGCATCGTTTCATAACTTTGCTGATTAAAATACTCATTCAATATCAGTCATTGAGTGGAAGCACTTGATTCGAACTGAGCAACGTCAGAAAGAACTCAAATAAATCGCATAGTTACTGCCTTGTGCCACTTTGCTTGCAACATACAAGCAAATTGAGCGAAACATTTGACGCATAGCAACAATCAAATACAATTTTCATTAAGAACTGAATTCCAATATTATACAGAGCTAGAGAGAGAAAGAGAGCCAGACAGTGAGAGCGAGAGAGAGAGAGAGAGACAAGGCCAGAGATTTGTCATCGAATGTTGTTTATGTATGAACTTAATTGAGTTCAACTGAAAGTGTCAACTCATGTGACACACGGCTTCAATATGCGATACGCAAATGAGACATGAAGAGAGAAGCGTAATGAAGAGAGGCTGCTGAGAGCTGGATTTGTTGTGAAGCCTGGCAGATGATTTGGCGCAAATGGCAGCCATTTAACTGCGTGTTTTGACTGAGAAGGAGAGCGTGAGTTTGTGCTTTTGATTAGCAATTTTCTGGCATTGTGTAAAGCTATATATCACTGCATGATAATTGCTGTCATCAGGCGAACGTATAAAAACGAGACTGCATTTAGCATATCCGCTCGCAGTGCGGCCAATTCAAACGGAAACGGAAGTGTAAATGCCGCAGCGAAAACACACACACACACACACACACACAAGCAAAGATAATACTTGCGTGTATGTGTGTGTGTGTGTGTTAAATGCTTGTCTGTCGCTCTGCAATGTGCGAGAGGGAGGGGCAACTCTTTTTGAGCGCAAGGCGTATTTATAATTAACATAATGATGGCATTTTGCTAAACAGCGTTTTCCGCACGACGCTGCTGCTGCTGTTACACATGTAACAAAAACTCACACACACACTCGCACACACTGGCACACAAAGGACACTTGAGTGTCCTGGCATACGCGCTGCATAGTTGACATGAAATGCCAACTTAATGTCAGAAAGTTAACATGCCACTTGAAATTAACAAGCCCAACCCCCCAACTACCCAATCCTTTGCCCACCTGCCACACAACCCTTTTGCCTGACGCCATTGTTATAACTTCTCATGTGTGTGCAAGTGTGTGTGTGTGTGTCCTGTACCTGTGCCTGAAGTGCTCGACGTGCGGCTCGTCAGGTGAGCCGCATTAAAAATGTAGAATTTTCATCTTTTAGTCAGCAATTGTAACGGTTTTTCACATTCTTTTTTTCCCCCTCATTTTTTTTAAGTGCCTGCCTGTCTAAGTACTCAAGTGTTTGCATCACAGGCAGGGGACAACGACAACGACAACGATGAAAGAGAGAGGCGATGAGTTCTGCTGAGATGGGGTTTAGCATTGTTTAAAACTGTCGCGCACTTTTGTAACCGCATCCACCCCAAACCCAGTTCCCGCTCCCCCTTTAAGCCTTCTCTTTTGCTCAATTATTAATTTATGCCCACACACACACACACAACACACACACACACAATATCCATATTTAAATTTGCCTCTTTTGCATAACTAATGAAACGCCGCAAAAGCGCTCAATAATCAGCTCATTTGATTTGGCTCTCGTCCATCTGATACGAGTTTCTTCTTTGATATCACCATCGTCGCTATCTATTGAAATCTATTGATTTTCGCAACATTTTTGCCAAACCAATTTCGATTCACCAAAATCCAGGCGCGAACGTGCTGGCAAAAAGTTTCAGATGCATTTGCGAAAAAAATGATATACTCGTTCATAGTTCGCTGCAAACTTGCAAGCAAAATAATCCGAGATGATTGAAGTGCAGTTTTTGTCCTTTTGTTTGCATACGTGGCGGTGAGTGCTTCTATATGCATCGGGATCCACAGCTTGCTGAGGGCTTTATAAATCTTTAAGTTGGCAGCTGCTTGAATACTTAATCGAAATCTACACTAAACTCTTTCAGCTGCGCAACAGCACGAAAATTCTCAAAGAAGGTTGAAATTTGTTTTCATGTGTGCTTCAAATTCGATAAGATTGTTAACATCAATGAATGTCTTGTTCTTGATTATAGTTGAGATTCATTTTATTTCATAATTCAAATAAAAATATTTAAAGTATTTCACTTTTAGCTTGAGAACAAAGTAGATAAATGTGTGCAAGAATAATTAGCTAAGTACTTGGTAGAAAAATCGCCTTAATTTCGTAATTATTTGATATTTAATTTGATTTTTGCCTTGATTTGATGTTGTATTACATTTTCGAAGAAAATGAAAAAGATGAAAATACAAAATACCAAGCAAAATTGCGCACACTTAAATGCTTAGATCTAATTTAATATTCACATTTCTAAGCAACGCACAAAGTACAAGAAAAAATTAACTGCCATCGTTTCGCTATGGCTCGAAAACCCAAATTGGTCGTTAGCACATTGAGAATGGTGTGAACAGAGAGAGATAGAAAGAGCAGGGGAGAGAGAGATGGAGAGAGGGTGATGTTGGGGAGTCGAGCCCCAAAAAGGTTGCTGTAAATTACACGTGACGTGATGATGATGATGATGATGGAGTTTACGTTCCACGCTGTGGCAGTGCCAAAATGATCATAAAATTAGCGCACAAAAGTAAAACATATGAGACGCGATTTGAATTTGACACCATTAGCTTCATTTGGCCAACAGCCGAGTCGGCGGTGGTGTGAGACTAAAATGACGCACCAGGCGCCAAAGTCATTTGCATACGCGACACGACACATACGCGGGGGTTGAATTTTTACTGCTCTGCACTTTTTATTGATGCCCGCTAAAAGAAGCGAAGAAATTCACGCTGACTGGCATACTAAGCGAGTTTTTATGCCTCATGCTGATAATAATAATAAATACGCAAACACACACAGCCACACAGAGAAAGCGAAAGAGAGACACCTACATTCGCACACCGGCATAATTATGTGGGCCCGATAGCGTTAATTATGCAGTGTCCCAGCCTAATTATGATTTGTTGCCAAGCAGCCGCAGCAGCAGCGGCGGAAGTGAGCGAGAGAAAAAAGCGTTGCCTACTTGCAGGCGCTGGCATTTTTTCGCCATTGGGTTTGGGGCAGGGCGCAATCAATAGGACTATTGTTAGGTGGGCGAGTCGAAACGCACTCGAAACTTTGTGCGCAATCTACAATCGGTGTGACTGCGAGGGGGGGAATGGGAAGGGGGAGCGTTTAGCACGCCACTTGAGCGAAACAATAGGGGAGCAATGTATCTGGCGGATACAGTTATAGCTACAGCTACAGCTACAGCTACAACTACATCTACAGTCGCAATTATGTTACAATTAAGCAAACTTTAACAATGACATGCTTGGCCAGCAACACAAAACAGAGACAGCGACAGCGACAGCGACAGAGAAGCGTCTCCATCTCCAACTAAATATATATAGTATGTATGAGAAAGTGCCAAGAGAAAGATACAGAGAAAAAAAGATGAAGAATATTCAACGCAACTTCCGTTGCAAAGGCGTCACCGTTGTCGTTGCCGTTGTCGTTGTCGCCGTCCTCATCAACACTCGAGTGCACTTTGTGTGTGGCAAGCAAGTGTAGAACAAGAATTCATATTGTGTCTGTGTGTGTCTTGAAACGTGTTCAATTGATATTTTTGCACGCGCCGCTTTTGCTAAGGAAAAAGTTATAAATAACAAGAAGCGAGGCGACTTGAGCCAAAAACTGCAATATTCCCGCCTCACACTGAGTGCCAAAAAGACGCAGACAAGTCTAAAAATACACACACACGCACTTGAGGATGTGTAAGGAGCAATGAGGAGTCGACTGCAACCACTCGAGCTCCCAACTGTCGCAACTCCCAGGGCAAGTCAGCTCAAATAAGCAGCTACTTTGGGGCAAGTTTAAGTGTGGCAAGCCAAACAAGTGGCTGCCGCTCATATTGATTGCTAAGCTCTGTTCAAAATACACCAACAAGAACATGAAAATGGAAACGGCAGCAAACTTGGCTCAAAAATTGAACGTGTTTTCATTTAGCAGTCACACGTCCCGAAAACCATTTACCTGTCCTGCTTCTGCTCCTACTTCCCCCCACGCTCGGGTTTCAGGCTGCATATTGAAATTTTATTGCATTTACTGGCAAAGGGAAGCGACAGGCATTGCAGCCGTAGATGTAGATGGGTGAGAGACATCCAGTCAAGCGGCACAAATTCAAACATTTGTATTGCTGAAATTGAAAAAGGTGTTGGGGCTGCAAATGAAAAATTACTCAACGCCAGAAGCCGGCCGGAGTCATCAGTCGGAGATGGCAGCAGAGAGAGAGAGTGAAAGAGAGAGTGAGTGAGAGAGAGGAAACGAGACAACGTTCGATGATTGCCAAACAGCGAGTGGTCAGCATTGATAGCCAAGTTTTTGTCTTCGTTTTTTGCTGTTGTTGTCTAGCCAATTGTCAGACAGGTGAGCTCACAAAACAATGCTCAACATTTGTGCACGTTAGCTTTTGGTAATTATTGCAAATGTTTTTCCCTTTTTATTTTGCGAAAATCAATTGCATCGTGTTCTGCCGCCACTCATCTCCTCACTTCGCCAACACATTTTAATTGTGATATATGCTAAAAAACAAAAATAATAATAAAAAATATCATGTGTTACACGTTTCCTTGTTGTTCCTCTTTTTTGCAGTTTATTAAATGACTTTTTGCCATTGATTTACGTTCCTCTATTATAAATGGCATATTAATAATGATTTTCGCATTTTTTCATGTTATTAATAAGCCAACATTCTGGGCGAAAAAAGTTTTTTACATTATTGATTGATATATTGACAAAAGTCATTTAAGCTTTTTATGGTTATTTCAAATGATTTTTGCATAAATACCCATATGCTGATTTTCATCATTTTTTATCTTATACTATATATGTTTTGCAGTCGTTGTTTTTGGTCGTAAATATTTAATAATAATAAATTTGATGCGCTGTAATTACAAGTTTAAATTATAACCCGTTTTGAAGTTGTTATTGCTATAAACGTTTACTGGGTATTTCACAGTCGACTACGCTTAACTGTTCTTTTTGTAGTGTTTATTATAAATTGTAAGTTATTTAAAAATTAAACCCTATTGAAAATTTACGCCTGTTAATGTCGTTAAATAAAACGAATTAAGCATAATTTAATACTATGATTTACACAGCCTGAAAGTAACACAACAGGGTTGATAAAGAGAGTATTACATGATGTAACATATCAGATGATCTGAAAGTCCTTTAACTTCCGTTTGCGTCTGCGTCAATAACTCGCATTTCAATGCAAAATGTTGACTTGAAAACTGTCATCAATCTGGCTAGCGTCGCAACGTGTAGCAAAAATCATATTCTGGTTATGCTGCAGTCTTTTTTAGTGTGGCTGCAGATTGTGTCTGGCATCTTTTTGCTCTATGCTGTGCGTGCTGATGAAATTTATCTTGCGCCTTGATGCTGCTGCTGCATTTATGTAAACATATGGCGCGTCAACGGGGCTCAGCAGGAAAACAAAAGCAACAATCACGCGTAGACAGCCAAAAAAGTTTGGCCAACTAAGCCCGAGCGCCAAGCAAAGCAGCTGTCAGCAGGCAGCCTACAACAGAATGCGGCACGTTGCACGAGCAGATAGCGAGTGGCATGATGACGTTCAGCTGCTTGACAGTTGCACAGTTGTTTGCTCACTAGCTTAACCTCTTTCCTCTCACTCTTTGTTACGCACAAAAGTAGGCAACGCCTTGGCTTAAGCGAACAAAAACGAACAAAATGAAAAGGGGACTTCAGGCTAATGCCATGGATTTATTATTCATCCATTAAAAGCTATAAAAACAGCTGACTCCTAAGTTAAGTAAATTTCAATAATTCTAATTTTAACAGCAGCACAGAAATATTGCCGAACGACAAAAACTTTGCTGCTGCCTGTTGAGGGCCAACAAAAGCTGGCAACACCTCCAGCTGCCACTCCCCTGGCCACTGAATGTTTGCCGAATGTAAACAAAGGCACAGACAGCGGGTGGCAGAGTGAGGGGAGACACACACACACACACACACACACACACACACACACACACATACACACACAAAAACACTCTCACACACAGTGCCTGTCATTTTACTCTCTCCCTCTAATGTAAACGTGCAACTCACGTCGTTTTGTTGTTTTGGCTTTTTCATGCACCATTTATATAACCAGACCAACCATCGTCTGCCCTGGCAGCTGTTCCGGCTCCATCTCGCTTCCCCCCTCCAACCCGTCACCACTCCCGCCCCCGCATTGGCCGTAGGCTCGCCCTGGCAACTGGCTTCAATTTGACGTGTGCTCGTTTATCATTCATTTTGCGCTCGCTTACATTACGAGTCTTTCAAAGTGAACCACACTGAAGCGAACCGAACCGAACTGAACTGAACCTAAAACATTAAATTTTAGCACGTTCCGGGCTAACGTTCGCTCATTTTGCGTTGGTATTGGCCAATGCCTTGGCATTACGCACGCCATAAAGCTTAGCCTTAACACCAGTCCTCTTGTTATCCCTTATCCCGTTCAGGACATCGCTCAGCATCGAAGCCATAATGAAGTTAAGTGACGGGCGTCAAGGCGGCTTAACAATTTACGTTGACAGCACACCGAACAAAACACACACACCAAATTTCTCAACAAAAAATAAGAAAGTAATACATAAACAAACAACAACGTTCAGTTGATGCTGACCTGCTTAGGGGTGGGTAACGGGGCAATAAGCACTCATAATGGCTTAAGACCAACAACTCAGATTTACAGGTTAAACTCCTAAGACCGGCTATAGACTTAAAAAAATAATTACAAGTGCAAATAATCTTTGAAGCATGGAAATTTTTAAAAAGAATTCTTAGTTTGGTATGAAAATAATATGAATTTATTACTGCGCCTTAAAGAGTGATATCATAATAATATCAGAAAGCGTACAAAACTTCAATAATAATTACAATCAGTTATTATTAAATATCTTAAAGCCACACCATAAATAACTTTAGTTTATGCACTAAAATAATGAAAATATATAATGGAGTCGTAAAGATTTGAAGCAATTATGAGCCATTTATAAAAATCATATACAATAATAAAATAAAATATATGTGACGCATGACAAATATGAATTGTGGTCATAAATGACCGAATTTTAGTAAATTTAAAGCAATATTATCGCTCGCCAAACAGATTTTTATTTAATTGCGCCAACTTCAAAAGTTTTCCACTCTCTCTCAGTTTTATATGAATTTATATTAGGGATTTATAGTGTTTTTCTAGACCCAGCCTGCAGCTCAGTGGCAGTTGCCATACACTAAAAAAAAGCGCTACGCTCATAGTTGAAATAATTTTGTTTATAGCGCAAACATTTTTATGCTTTTGGCCACGGCAGAGGCAGAGGGAAGGAGAGTAGCAGAATCAACGTCGTTGCCCATTAATTTCAGCGTCAGGTGCAATTTCATTACGCAACGAAATGAAGAAAAAAAACCCCCAAAAAAAAAAAAGAAAGCGAAATTCCAACGCGGCTTATTTATTTATTTATTTAATATTCATGCTGAAAAGCGGAAGTAGCGCAAAGCTTTTAAACAATTACAAAGTGGGCAGGTGAAAAGCAGGTGACCAGCTAGCAGCCTACACACACACACCCAAACACACACAGATTTTTCCACAACCAAAAGAATCCAAGTCGCGCACTTTGGCGACATTTAAAATTCAATAATTATAATTAAATAGCGAAAGACCAAAGGCCAACGGCAACGTGGAGAGCTATTAATTCGTTGGCTGGACTTCTTCTTCATGTTCCGGCTTCCAAATGCCGAAAAACCAGAAATATGAACGGCAGTCGGCAATCGGGCAGAACTTTTAATGTTTCTAACTACTGCAGCGCAAGTTGTCAGTTCGCAGCGCTGCCCTTCGCTGCACTGCGCTGCGCTGCGTGTACTCGAATTCCCCCTTCATATAATGGAAAACTTGTTTCGAAACTTTTAAATTAATTTTATTTTCGCCAGCTACAAATGTCGTCCTTTGTTGAACTCTGCTGTGCTCTGCAGTCCCCATCTGTGGAGTTGCGAGTTGCGAGTTGCAAGTTGCGCCAAGGGTCCAAAGCTGGCAATTAAAATAACAATATTCCATTGAGTTGGCCTTATCTATCCATTCGTATTCTTGTATCTGAGTATCTATGTATATGAGCGTCGCTTGACATCCTTTACAGCAGCAGCTAAGGCAATTGTCTGGCTGGCAACGCACAGATTTATTCTCAGACACACACTCCGAGTCGAAGACAAAGAACTCCATGCAAATGTGCAGGAAAGATGAACAGATAATTTGATTGAATAAGAAAAAAGGCAAGAAACAAATCCAAATCCATTTGATACTTTCCATTATAACATATAGTATAGTAGTGGAGATGCATTTTTAATGAATACGACAAAGTTATAATTAACTTCGAAATTAATACAAATATGTACCACTTACTAGACACAAGATAGATTAACGTACATTGTTATAACTCAGCTTTCTTGCGCAGTGGCCCTTGGAAAGTTAGTCATGCAGTCAACTGTGAAAACATGCTTGTGGTCAAAAACTGAAAAGTCTTGGAAAATACGCAGAATATTTTTTTGCAGTTCATGAAACAAACTTTCAATTTGTGAATTTCGAATAACTTTTGCATTTCGTATTTGCAGTATTCAACTTAAAGTTGACTCCTGGAAATGAAACATCTCGACCTTATCATGATTGGACTCCAGCTCCGTCTGAGTCTGAGTCGATATGGCCGCAGGCAGTCAGACAACGCCAATGTTAGACACGCAAACCAGTTCAGTTAGTTCAGTCGTAGCTCAGTTGTCCTGTGTGTCCTGTGAGTCCTGGCCTGTCCTGTCCGGGCCTGGGTGTTGTGCATTTTTAATGTTTATTTGCTGTCGCTGTGTCGCAGTTTATTGTTTTTTTTGCCCTCTTTCTTATTTATTTGTTGTGTGACGCTAGTTGTAAAACACGCACACTTTGACCGAACACCCAGCAAAACTTCTGGGATTGTTCGACTAGCAGAACACCTCGACAAGCCATCTGGTCGATTATTAATTAAATAATATTTGCCAAGGACAGTTAGTTGTTCCAATATAAAAGCAAATGTGGTTCAACTATTACAAAGAGTGTAGGTGTAGGAAAAGTGATCAGCCGGTCATGAGTGTTGTGTATTGTTTATTGTGTGCTGTGTTCACACAACAAACTAACCAAATTGCATTTTGTTGTCCATTAGTTGTCGTCGTCCGGTTCTAAAAATAAAGCAAACTCTGGGCCAAGGCGTGACATTTTAGCCTTAGTAATTAACAAAGTAAACGGAGAGTCTGACATTTGAGTGATTTTGAGACGATCCCTTATTAATTTGAATACATCTTTTTGCTCTGTTTCCTTGCAGGTATGTATCTATTGATGACTTGTCTGGCTTTACATGTAAACGCCATTTGGCTGACATCGGGAAAACGAAGAAGGAGAAGGGGAAGGAAAAGCGGAAGTGGGAATGGGAATGGCAACTTCCGGCGTCTGCTTTAATGCAGCAGTTTTTTAACTTTTCATCTGGCTGATGGTGGCTGCTGTTGCAAAAGTTTATAACACGCCGTCATTATGGCCAGGCGACACTTTGTGATATCCTTCGCCCTCCCCTGTCCACTTTGCCGTTTCCGCCATTTTGTTTGCGCTCTTCCGCCCTTCGCCCCTCCCGCTAATTTCTTCGACATTTATTTTTGTGCTCTTGCGGTAAGTTTTGCGGACAAAGTTTCAAGTGTTGCTTTCTAATGTAATTAAAGAGCTTCGGCATCGACAGCGACTGCGACAAAACGCTAAAATAATCATGCCAAATAAATAGAATAATAATAATAACTTTAAAGCGTTACACAAGACTGCCGCTTGGGCGCAGGCTCCAATCAACAACTAATTTGTAGCATTAAATAAAAATCAAATAAAATTATCAGTGCCACGTGTAAATGCTCAACAAATTGACATTTGCCACACGCAACACAGCACATACTTGGCGATACGGTTGGCGAGGGTGGCTGCCACAGCATACTTGAAGGCGTCAAAAGGCAGCAACAAATTTGTTGGCTTCGTTTAGCCACTTATGCTTACTGCTCACGTAGGCGATAATGTTTGCCTGCCAAGTGAGCCGAAGAGGCAGCCAGCCACAGTTGTATTCGCAGGGAGGGAGATGAAAAATAGCAGCATCTGCTAGTCCTTAAAAACTGCAAAATAGTGAGACGTGGCACGGCACATGTGGCACAGCCGAAACGTCTGTCTGTCGCTCTCCTCGAGCAGCACTTATCGTATTATATTAGATGAGTGTGTACACACTGTTTATCTAACCATTTTGATCATCATCGTCAGCGTCACATGCGAACGAACGATTTTCGTCATTTTGCGCCCGCTTTTCAATAAGCTCGCACTCGTGTACAAATTATTTATCGACGTAACGCGCCTCTGTGTATGCAATACATTTTTCATGCGCGTCCAATATAATTAACCAATTTGTTCATTAAACTGACCTTTATGTGCATATCCAGAGCACACTAGAAGCCCGCACAGACGGGCATAAATAGCACTACGATTCAATTAAATATTGACTTTATTACGCGACCCGCAGTATTCAGTTATGGTCTTTGCCTCCATAGACCATTCAATTCAATAACATACGATGGGCAAAGTTAAGCGAAAACGTACACAAAATCCTGTATGTCCAATTACATTCATCTATTATGATATACGATTAAAAATCAGATTTGAATAAATAAATATCAAACATTTATTAACTAACAATTTCAGAGTTCCACTATTTACATTTTATCATAAATTCAAAATCAGAATTAAACATACAAATTTAAATTCAGGAGATCACTATTTATATTAGTTGCCATAATATTCATTCAAAATCAGAACTAATAGCATACAATCAAAAGCTGAATCAACAATTTATAAATTATCTATTCCCACACTCCATTATTTACTTTAGATGCCCAAACTTTTAATATGATATCTATTCAAAATCTGAGTTAAATATCGTGGTATCAAAAGTCCATATAAAAATTAAATGAAATAAAAAATTTATAATTTATCTCTTTCAACACTCTATTATTTATTTTGAATGCACAAATTTGTGTTCAATATCTGAGTTAAATATCATGAAATCAAACTCTAAAGTCTAAATAAAAATTTAAAAATGTATGACTTATCCATTTCCGCTGTCTACTATTTTAAGTTGCATAAAATGAAGTTTTTACCTACCGTACTTTGTAATAGACCAAGCCTCAGCTTGATATCTCTGTCTCTTTGGTTATACACAGCCGTGCTTATCCCCATTTCTGGTGGTGTTCTGGGCGCATTGTCACGAAAGCCACAGAACAGACTATATAAAATAAGTGTGCATATATATTTATATATAAAACTGCTACAATGCCAGATATTTATCTGGCTTTATTGACAATAGCGTTTTGTCGATTGTTCAAATAAATTATGCCTTTATCAATAAAGTTCGTGTGGCGGCCCTGCCTTCCAGCTCTGTCGCACACATCGATATGCCTTGTCGCTACGTTGCTACGTGATGTTGACTGTAACTGGCACAAGATTTGTTATGAGCCTGGCCAAAATCAAGTGGTTTTATGTTTATGCGTATTTATGAGCTGTTCAGGCGGGCAGGCAGGCAGGCAGGCAGGCAAAGCAGCCCAGCGACTCCATAAATCTTTAAACAGTCTGACATTTACACTGGCTCTACTAAGTGCTGGCACTAGAGGGACTGCAAAAAGCGAGAGAGAGAGAGACAGAGTGAGAGAGGAAGAGGGTGTTGGGGACAAATCAAAAAAATCAAATTGTTTAAGTGATTTTTCATTTTGCGCTTTCACCTTGTTACGTTAACATAATTTCAGCGCCACTTCAAACAAACAGCAGCCCAACGTTAAATGGCAGCATAAGTGATTTGCTTCTGATGATGTTGTTGTTCTCGATGTTCTTGTTGTTTTTGTTGTCGTTTTAGTTGTTGTTGTTGCTGCTATCGTTCATCTGCTCCACTTTGATATATATTGTTGTGCACAGTTCGCACAGTTCGTACAGTTTACTTTTTCCCTTGGCTACACCCCAAAGCAGCCGTCATTTAATTTTATCGTGCGGAAGTTCTAAGTGCAATGTTTTTTGCCATTCATGTTGTTGTTGCTGTTGCTGCTGTTGTTGTGGCTGTTGCTGTTGCTGTTATTGTTGGACAGGTGTGCGAAGGGTGTGTCGATGTGTGTCGGTGCTCAGTACGACATTGCTTAAAAGCGCGCTAAAATGTTCAATTTACGTTTGCTTTCTTTTTCTTTTCCTTTTTCGAGAGAGAAACATTGAAAATAAATTGAAAATGTTGGCTCCCCTCATAAAAGCTTGTTGACAACGCAACGCAACAACAACAACAACAGCAACATCAACAGCAATGTACACGCAAAAAAAAAAGAAAGGAAAAGAAAACAAAACCTGAAGCTGAAACTGTAGCATCATCTACAATGTGCAATATAAATTTGTATTTATTTATTATGATTTTCCATTTTTTTGGAAATTCAGCAATTTAAAATGCGTTGACTTCGTCGTCTCCGCCGAAATTGGCCCACGGCCTGACACTCTCGTTTTTCGAGAGTCCTTCTCATCCACGGTCTTTGTCGTAGTTTATTTGCATATTTTTTCGGTTTAACAACGTAAACAGAGCGCTGAATCAAAAAATACATAAATGGTATCTGTTAATATATTCGCATTTAAAAACAAGCAGCACAAAATTTGCACTGGCCACAGGCAACTCTACTCGTATGTACAATGCGATATGATGCGAACGCGATAGATGAATGCCAGGACATTTTTTTAAAGCGCGTGTATTTGGTGTAATACGATAATATTTTGTGACAGTAAGACTAAATGGACTAGGCTGAATACTTGGTTTACCGATAAATGCAGCAGGCCAAATAAAAATATATGAGAAAAAGGGAAAAGACAGAGTTTCCATATTTTTAGAGCTTTACTTACCAGAATCTGTACTCTCAACATAGCATTTATATAACGTACATATAGTAGTATATGTTTCGTATTAATTGATAAATTAAAATATACTGCAACATAGATTATTAAAGCATTGCCTCATGCGAATACGAATTCGAGTAGAAAACTTTATTATCTTCGAGTATTTGCACTATTTTGTACTCTAGAAGTTCTTCCTATTTGTCCTGCTCAAACTGCAAGCTGTCAAGCACAAGCACAAGCACAAATATTGTGTTTAATAATGGGCATGAGCAGAGCAGTACTAAGCATACTTTATTTTCTTATGATTATTACACAGAGGCTGAGTACTTCGCTGGCACCGTCAGCATAAAGCCATTTATGCCTTCAACATACTATATCATATTATACATACTATATAAATATGTGTGCGTGTGTGTTTGTGTTTGGTGGAACAAGCTGCTCAATAAGCTAGACCGCAGAAATAAAAAAAAAAAAAAAAGGAAAAATAAGAAAATTTGGGTAGTAAAAAAGACAAGGAAAAGTACGATAGAGCAAGCTAGAGGGAAAGCCAAGGAAAAACACTTCCTACAATTTTGTAGTACAAGGAACATTTGTGCGCATATTTTAAATACAGCGCATTATGTTTTGAGTGATTTACAGCACAAGGGGAGGCAGCAACAAAAACTGAAGAAACAATAAGAACACATACAACAAAAAATAATAATAAAAAAGCGGAGAGCAATTTTCGCATTTTTGTTTGTTGCTGTTGTTGCTTGCGTTGTTGCTGTTGACGTTGCTGAGAATGATTTGTGTTGCAAACTTTGCACAGACAGCGACGAGCTAATGCTAATGCAGATGTGTATACTATGCAATTTGTTGTTTCTCCTCCACACACCCCCAGTTGGCATTAATGTCGCCAACAAACTTTAGATAACTAATTAGACGAAAGGCGAGTCGGCGAGTGTCTCGGCCATAGTTTTGTGCTAACCTTAGCGCAGCTAATTACATTTAATGTGTCGACTAAGCAACTCCAACTACAACTCCAACTCCAAAGTGTGGATAGATGGCTAACGCTTATTAAACAACTACGAGAAGCGGCCACCGAGACTCTTCGAATACTCTGGAAGTACTTAAGTCTTCACACCATCACGAATGAGCACAAATACGCCCTAATCTCTGGCTGATTGCAGGGTATAAGGCACGTAGCTCATACAGCTGCGACTTGGGCTGTGACTGCGACTGTAACTGTAGCTCCTTAAGTGTTATGCAGGAGCAACCGCCTGGCAACGTGTGCTCAACTTAATTATAACTAATTTGCGGCATATGTATGGGACAGACATGGGGGGATCAGAGGACAGGTGGCATAGAAAAAGTGCCGAACTAGTCGCAAACTTGTGCGACTCAAGTGGCCATTAAAGCATTAAAGCGCCGACCAACAAAGCCACGCACACGCGTCTAATGATATAGCAATTAGTAATGTCTGCTCTCTGTATGAGCGTGTGTGTGCGTGTGGTCGTGCGTTATGGCATATGCTGAAATTAAGCGCCCCAAAACTGTGCAACGCTAATCGCATTTGTGCAAAATGCGGGCGCATCGCAATTGCATTTGCATATTTATTAACGTTGATTTCAGGAGCGCGTCCTTTGAACTTTCCGCCCCCAACGAGCAGCCAACTAACCAGCAAAATGATTGAAATTAAAACCACAGGCGTACATAAAAAATCGCTTACGCTAAAAAGCTGCAGCTCTCACCGTGGATCCATCTGATGACTGGCGCGTTGCCAGTGGCCAATGAATTCACGTAACCGCATAAAATCAAACGAAATAAGCCAACGCCAACGCAAAAGTGGCAACAAAATGCACTTTATACAGCTACAACAAGTTTACGTGAGCCCCCGAGGCAAACCGAACTCCAACTGCCATTGCAACTGCAACTCCAGCTCCAACCTGGCCTGCCACATCCACATCCAAAGAGGTGTAATAATGGCCAACGGCTGTCCCGGCACGCACGTGCCTGCCAATGGACCAAGTGCACACACAGACGGGCAGACGGATCGGGACATGGTCAGGAACACGAACGCACAATTGAAGTGCAGCAGCTGAAAAATGGGAATGGGGGAAAATGCAACTAACCGACCAAACGAAACTTTTCTTTTTTTCCGACTCTGCTCGTAAATGTTGCCAACTAACAAAACATGAACAGCAACAAAAAAATAAAAGAGAGAGAGAAATCTAAAATACTCGTTCCTCACACCTCGTGGCAGCACAAAATTCGAACAAATAGTACGAAAATCAAGTCGAAATTTGTTGAGGTTGAACGTTCCACAAAATGCTGCAGGCAACCGAAAGAAACACACGGATAACGTTAAATGCAGGACGCAGCCTGTGGCACGCGTTGCTTTATAAACCAAACGGACATCGGCGACCATTTAATTTTCAAGTGTTAACGTATTCGATTTTATTGCACTTCTCCAATCACAACAAACGGGTTGCATTTCAATGACTGCAAATGATTCGATTATTAAACTTGAAATATTTGATGCGAGTTTCTAATTAAATTTGATTTGTGCAAATAATTCTGACAACTTAAATGACTGGCTTTCATCGGGCAACATATGTTCGTGTCTCATGAAAAGGTTACGTCGAGTGTTCAGCTGAAAAGCAAAGGAAAGCACAGGCGATGGGGCGTATACGTGATGGCAGCGTACGAAATCGATAACATATGTTGCAACTCTTGAACAATGTAAATGTGGCTGATTTTAATGCGATTTCTGCTCATGTACTTAACTATTTTGTTCTACTCAATTGCCGGCCAATTGACTCTGGCCAGACGTCAGCACGCAAGCAACCAGACCAAGCTGCCTGCCTGGGCTGCTATCAAGCAAGGCAAACTCGCAACTGGCAACTCACATGCTCGCCTCGTCTACGAGTAGTTACCGCTCAATGGCTGCCAGATTGCCTAGCTCAACGGCAGACCCACAGACAGAGACGTAGATAGAGACAGAGATGGAGAGCACAGCCAGAGAAGACAATAACCCAAATGCAACTGCCAATATTACTTAGTTACATCAGGCAAGTTTGCCACACACACACACACACACATCGAATGTGGATCAACCTGAATAGAATAGAATGGAATCGAAGCGCCGTCGAGCTAACGACATAAACGACATACGTGCTGTGTGGCAGATTGGCAGATTGGCAGACTGGCAGAATGCTGGAATGGCTGAGAGTGGCACAAAAGGCAAAACTTTAGCCCAGCAGAGAGAGAGAGAGAAGCGTCAAAAAGTAAATATGCAACAAACAATGACATTATGCAACTGCAACTTAAAGTGCACAGCGCTCAGCGATGCAGAGCAGCTCTGCAACAATGGACCCCAAAATCCGATTAATACAGCTGCTGCACCAGCAGAAGAGGGGCGACACAGAGATGTTGCCGTTGCTCTTCACTAAATACAATGAATCGCTTCAACACACACACACACACACACACGATCACAGAAATATGCTCGTATACATACATGGCACATGGCACATGGCACATGGCCAATAAACAAAAGGACAAATGCGACGCATCGCGCCGCCCCAGAGCCAATCAATCGCTATGGTGCCCCAGAGAGTAGCTTGGGGCAAGCGGTGCGCTGTGGTGCGCTGCAGTGTTGTTGTGTTGTTGCAGAGGCGACTGAACGCAACCTGACACGCGACCAGTTCAATGCACGTTTCCCTCGAATAGGTCAAACCCCAAGCAAGTAATAGATTTTGTCAGCCAACAGAAAACCGGGCGAACAAAACTGATGAATGAACTGCAGAATGTGCAAAAAGAGCAAAATAAATAACACACATTCTCACATTTCATACACAAAAAGTGTAAAAATACATTGAAAAGACTCGACTCATTAGAGATTTAAAAAGCGATTTAAATATAAAGTAAAGCATTTGAATTACTTCATGAGTTTTATAAATTCGCTGACAAAATAATGGTTTAATAGCTTGACAAATAATCAATAATTTTGAACCAAAAATACATTTTATAAATAGCAATGTATTAATATGTATTATTAATAGTTGCAGTCATTGAAATTGTTTAGTACATTTATTTACTGACTTAAAATGAATTCCATTTTATTTGCGATTACTTTGGGTTTTAATTAAGAAAACATAATACCATTAAAAGCCATTAAAACGTTAAATGTAGTAGCGGACAAATAAAGGACAGAGAAATTCAAGCTTTATTGCAGGCCCAATAGATCAAAGTGTTTGTTTGTCGCTCCAAATGCATGGGCAATAAATACATACACAGCGAGGCGACTCCCCCGGGAGTGCAGTTACAGTTTACAGTTTACAGTTTGGCGAGCGGATCCGTTGGCTTAATTCAATTACATAAACCAGGCGGCGAGCCAGCGAACGATTCAAAACTTTAATTTGTATGCAAAGTCAATGCAAAACGGGCAGCTTGTTGCAGAACCGTTGCAGGCGGTGTCGTTGTGGATGTCGTTGTGGATGTCGTTGCTGTCAGGTCCTTGGGCACTCAGGCGCCTAATCCTTTGAAATTGCCACACAAACACCAAGCGACAAACGCTAAAGCTAACCCAAACACAAACACAAACCCAAACACAAACACAAACACAAACTCAAATGCCAATAGCAATGACAATACCAATATATGAATACAGTGGCTCAATGGCGCTGCTGATATTACGCATACGCCGCGTGGCCGCGCTTCAGCTCGTAAATAAGCAGACAAAGAACATAAAATGTAATGCGTAAATGCGCGTGAATATTGCATAAACGAATTACAAATGTTAACTGCGCTTGCTTGCTGTTTGCCACTTAAATTAGTTAAAAAGCCAAATACAGATCCAGATTCAGATACACAAATAATATTCGCGCATAAAATTTGCAAAAAGCTGCAACAGCAGCGCCAGCTGGATTCCTATTACCATGGCCCAAAGAAATTATTTTTCTCATTTCCGTGGCGTGCAGAAAATATTTTTGCGATTTCCGCCACAGTTCCACAGTTGGTGAAGCGTCACAGCATGAAACATAAATACAATTGGAATAAACGCGTGTCGCGCATATTGCACATTGTAATATACAGTGTACATTGTACAGTTGTATTTATTTACAACAAACAGGGCTACAGCAAAGGGGTTGACAATTTGTCAGCCTCCCATTTAGCCAGTTAGGCCATAAGCCCTGCAGACCATGAAAATGTGCTGCGAAAATTTGCTATGCGCTGCATTAAATTCATGTGCAACGCCAACACGCAACAGCACATACCGAAATGACTGCGAATATATATAACAATAAAGTGGAGCTCTAAGGTTTTTGGTTTGTGCAGCCAGATTGAACTTTGGATACCCTGAAAGTACATTACAATAATTCTTCCTTCGGTATAAAGTTGTTGCTAGAAATAAATATTAATTTGACACTGCCTAAATCAATTTGTATAATTGTAAGATTCCAAATGTATTTCAATCTAATCAATAATGTATAGAATAGCATTGAATTGAATATTTAATGATCAATGATCAACTCTCTTCTGTAATGTTTTTTCGCTGGCCAAGCTGATGCGTTAGTCAAGCAGGCTTTGCAAGTTAGTTCAACAAGCAGTGCAAAAGGCAAAAGCGTTGAAGCAATGAAATGAATTTGCACGCGCTGATAAATATTTTACATATGCATATTGGCCAACACCCCCTTCTACACACACACGCACACACTCACTCGCACACACACATTGTCTCCGCCACGGACTCCAATTGTACGCTGCCTACAAATGTGAAGATGTTAGCTGCTGGCACGTGAAATGAATGCATATATAATACTCGCACACATGTGAATACTGATACACACACACACACACAGACACGCACACGCATACACACAAAAGCGCGCTGCAAATTATTGTGACATAAAGTGCTTTGACAGCGACACCCAACGCCAAGCAACGAGCCTCTGCAACTGAGACTGCGACTGAGACTGCGACTGAGGCTGAGACTGAGGCTGACATTTAAGCTGCTGTTGTTGCTGCTGCTGCTGCTGTTGCTGACATTCATGCGCAAAATAATTCACAGCATACGTTGAGGGTGGCTGCCATTGGAAATTCAAATGCTGAGCTCTTTAGTCGTATGATTAGTCCCGCACTCGTATGCATATGACATATTTAAGTGGGTTACGTAACGCGCTCAGTGTGAACACATTTTTGCTCATTAAAGCAGACAGCAGGCAGCAGGCAGCAGACGGGTCACAGAAAAGCTCATAAGTTGCCAGTTAATGCAAGTTATGCATATGATTACATCATATACATTTCCTGCCGCCTTTATATACATATGTACATATATCTACTTATGCATATACTCTTACTTATAAAAGATTTTATATTTAAGCGCCTTAACTTCAGGCCATATATATTGTCGGCATTAAAAATAAATTGCGTCTCAATGAAATTCAGCATAAAGCTGCGAATTTTTTTCCATAATTTTTGCCTTCCCTGTGTGTCACTTACAGCATAAATGAAGCAAGTGAAATTGATGTAATCAGTCGAGTGATGGAATAAAAAATGGCCTTGTTTTCCCAGAGAAATTTATTATTGGGGCCACGCGACTCAATTCCGGCTTTATATTAACTTTAATTTAATCGCATTGCCCACTTACAGGGTATTAACATGGCCAACAACGAGTGGCCAACCCAAATGTCTGTGAAATGTTTAATTTGAAGAGCACTCAATACACAGTAGCTTATTATGAATGTTGCACGTGTACATTTAATTAAAAACTGACAGTTTTACTTAATTAGTTGATGCTACACGAAATTTGCCCCCAGCGGGCAACTGATGTTCTTTGGCCAACGAAATTTAAGCTTAAACACGATTTCATCTTTCAAATTAGCTGTCAATGAGAATAAACTCCTGCGCCTTGTGTCTTTACTCGCTTGTAGTTTGCATTAATTTATGGTAATTGCAAACGATATTTGGCACTTCATTTAAGTTTTGAATCATCCTTTGCCTCTCGGGCATATTTGTGACACGAGTTTTATTCACTAAATGTTGTATGTTCGTAAACCTTTTAATGAGACACACAATTATCGTCTAAGCCCCAACTACAGCGTCTTATACAATAAAGCTTATCCCCAGCCGGATTTCTTGAAACTGGAACTGCACTTGCCTCGGCTTGCAGGCTAATAAGCTCAACACTTCTGCATATTTCGCAAAGCTCCACTTAAAATCCAAGTCGAAAATCAGCAGAAACAACAACAGAAACAACAACAACGGCAAGGGAAAACTGTCAAGTAAAACACTTTAGCGCTGATGTCGCTGCTGTTTTGCCCCTGGGGAACGCTTTGCTGTTTTTTCCTGCTTTCTTGTTATTTCTTTCACTTTGCCTTATCCAAAAGTAATTATTTTCCATTAAACGTAATAATGATGCCAAGAGACTGATAACAGCCGGATCTGTCGGCATTCTGCGCTCTGTTCTGTTGTTCAACTGTTGGAAATTAAATTATGTCGTTTGTTTTTGCTCAGCATTTGTAACAGACGCCGCTGGCACGGACAATCCGCAGTTGTGTTTTTATTCCTGGGGGCTAACTTTGTCACCTCGAACAACTTGTGACAGCAATACAACCATTTTGGTTGACAAAAAAAAACACGCCGAGAACAGAGTGCAGAAAAAATAGGAGCGAGCGACGACAGCGAACAGGAACAGGAACAACAATTGCCACTCGGCCTCGTCGAGGTTTGTTAAGCGCAGCCATAAAACGGCTCAGTACACTTGATCGACGCCACAAATGACTTTGGCTAGGGTTGCACTCTCTGCCACACGACACGACTCGACTCGACTCGACACGACTCTCACGCCCCAAGACTCCTCCCCTCCCCACTGCCACTGCCACTGCCACCTCTACGATGGCATCCTACGTAGTCTAGGCCTGGGCCAAGAGTACGCCTCGCTGGTTTCCTATGCGTTTATCAAAAGCATACATAATATCTACGATATTCTCCAGCGTTCCCATTTCTATGCCCTGTACATTATAACGAATTTCTCGCTTGCATAAGCAAGACACACACACTCGCTCACACAACAAATATGACTGAGTATGTACTTGACTTAGAGATGGGCACGTGACCGTGAGCGTGAAATTAACACTCACAATATATTGTATAGCATTGTCTGATCGGAAGATATTTAAATTTAAATATAATGTAATATAGTAATAATACTATTTTTGAACTGAGTTTATTTGAATAAAAAGAAGAGAAATATAAATTTACAGTATTGTTTTGTCGAAAGATTTCAAAATAGGGCACCATAAATATTACTTAATTTCACTTTATTGTAGTAATCAGAATATTTTTGAACTGAGTTTATTTGAATATATATTTATAAATTCACAGTATAGTAGTTGTATATCCAGTATTGTCTGGTCGGAAAATAGTCATATAGTTTATTGAAGTCTATTTGAGTGGAGAAAGCATAATATTTTTCAGTGCGTAATGTTGCCTGGAAGAATGTCAAACTATTCATTAATACAAAAATAAATAAATAAATTATAAATAAAATGCATGCTCATTCAATCACTGCGCTTTTGCATAGTTTAACTGAACAATTATATTATTTTAAAATAAATAAATATTTTTGAATTCTTCGACATGACTGTGAGCTCTCGTGCTCATCTCTAATAAACATGTAAAGGATAGAGCGCTGGGTATACAAGCAACCGCTATATCACTGCATAACAAATGTCCGACCCATCTACACATATTCACACACTCACTCGTTCACACTCATACTCACACTCACACTCATGGGGAAAAGCGTGATGGCGGCAGTCCATAAAAATGGAACGGAACTGCAAGTAAATTAACAGGCAGGGCATATGAGAAGGCGGCACAAAGCTGGCAAAGCGTGTAGGAAAAGGGTATACAAGGGTTCGGATGTGTCTGGCTCTGTTGTATGCGCCTTGTTTTACATAATCAACCCCTACACCATATGTGTGTGTGTGTGTGTGTGTGTGTGGGTGTGTGTATGATGTTGGCTACTTAAGTTACACAATGACATTTTTCAATGTGTCAGAATTTTATTGTTGCAACTTGGGGCATTGTTGCTGACAACTGACATCTTTCTTTCTGCAACTGACAGAGCGTCATGGCTGCCTTTCTGCAACTGCAGCTGCTTCTTCCACTGTCTCTGTCCCCGCCCCCGCCCCCGCCTCTGTCTTTATCTCCGACCGTTCCACCTTCTTTTTTCTCTTTTTCTGCTAGTTCTGTTGTCGCTTCCGAGTCCGAGTCCGAAGCGTAGCTGTTTTTGCTGTTTTGTCTTGAAATGTTGACAACTGTTTTGCCACTTTTGCCGTAATTGAAAAAAGTATTCAAATATTGTGTGCTATCTTGCAAAGTAATATTCTGAATAAAACATTGTACGTCCAAACAGAAATTTATATAAAACTCAATGGGTTCAAGGCTGGCTAGATGAGTGCTTAGAACTTGTATCTATTCCACTGCTTACGAAACTAAAACTAAAACATTTTCAGTTTCAATAAGTCGCATATGTGCTGAAAAGCTGAAAAGTTGTGAAAATTACTTCATATTTACAGTGAAGAGCATAATATTTTCAATTCAGCTGCAATATTATCAATTGAATTGCATTTATTTGCTGAGCACAATAGAAATAATCTGCATGGCGCAGAGCTCGCAACTGCTCGAAATATCAAAGAAAACTCGAATTTGCAGAAAGTAGCTGCAATTGCATTGCATAGATAAGAATGCTGAGTGAAGTTGGAGTTCCAGAGCTATATACAGAGCATTACGATTCGCGCATTCATAAATATAACATCCCCGTCCCTCTCGCCTGCTTCTTATTGTTGCGTTGCGCTGAAAGTGCGAGCCAACTAAAGCAATTTACAGTTCCTAAAACAGGCAGACTGCAGACATGCAACTGACCTGCCACCAAGGGGGAGGAGGCAAAGGAGGAGACTGCCAGCCAAACCAAACAAATGGAAAAAATTCAAATTATCTGCAAGGCGAAATAAAGGGAAAAGGCAACAACAGCAACAACAACAACAATGGGCACGCGAAGTGTGTGCCAAAGTTGAGTTCTTTGCACACATTCTGGCACTTGAACATTTTTCTTATTGTACTCCGAGCAAAGGAGCCAGAGCAGAGCTGGTCTGGGATGCAGAGAGAGAGAGAGGAGAGAGAGGGGGGGTTTAGAGCTGACTGTTGGAATTTCGGTGGAACCAAATTGTGCGCGCTGTTCTCTAACGTGTTTGGCTTAAGTTGGCTTGGTTTCTGGTCTCGGTTGGGCTTGGGTTAGGTTTAGGTTTTACTGTTTGTCTTCAGCAACGGTCCGCGGGCCATTTTTGGCGTTTTATTTGCATGCCAAAAGGCAGAATACACACACACACACACACACGAATACACGAATACACATATACATATTCAGAGGAAGCTAAGTGAAAAAGTGATTCTGCGTTATGCTTTCTTTCTTATCCTTCTGCCTTCCAAATTTTGTGCTTTTTTTGTCAGGCGAAGTCAGGCAACTTACTTTGGGGCTGCTTAATGCATGAGAGCAAATGAAAAATGAACTTAATACACTTGCAAACTACACGGAACTCGGTTCGGGTAATTGCACGCTGATTTACAAAATGGCCAACACACAACAACACACACACACTGTGACTATTAGCGTGCTTAAAGCTCAAACTTTTGGCTTAGCTTAAAGGCTACGACTGCGGCATAAGAGCCGTAAAATGTTTTGCTGTTTTTTTGGCCTGCTTGCGGCTTTACGGTCAGCTCTGAGCCAAAACCCAGTCTCCAACTTCCATCCCCATCCCCCTCGCTTGAGCTCTTCTTCTACCCTTTCTAGTTGGGAAAAAGTTGACAGCTGGCATTTGCAACAGTTTAACAGTTAAACAAAATGTCAAGAGCACAAACATATTGAAATGTAAGCAATGTGGCAGTTGCTTCCGCTTCTTCCCTCTCTCCCTCTATCGTTCTATCTCTATCTCCCTCTCGCCTGCTGGGATTTGAGTCTGGTCAGACGTATGCTTCTACCCCTTCTGGTTAACCCCATAAAGCTATGTGGCTTTTGACAGCGTGCAACACAATCTGACAATTTATTCATTGTGCTCCACATTTCAGCTTAATCCATTAATGGTTCCAACTACAAAGCGTTGACTAATGGCTCTAGCGTATTCGTTTTCATTTTTCCTCCAACTCTATGTGTTTGTTTTTTTTTTTTGGCCGAATTGAAATTTACAAACTCTGAGCAATATAATACTTTGAACTATTGCAAGTAATCTTTCGGATTGCTTTTCAGTTTGGTCTGTCAAAAAAAGACTGCAATCATTTGATTACAATTTACTTGATCTGTCTGATAAACGATTTGGATATGATTCAAATCAGACGAGTTCACTTGCTTTGCGAATAGCCAAATAAAATGTACTTCACTTCAACTCAGTTTATTGATCTTGTCAATAATAATGTATTTTTTGCAGCGACTAAACTGAAAATATTTAGGAAATCATCTTTAGATTGCCTACTACAAAACAAGTTATATTAAGTACATATTTGTTGAATAAAACATACTATTGTTCAATGCATTGCTAGTTCAAGGTTTTCTTAGGTTTAAGGTGTTTTGCTCGAAATAAAAACTGCAATTTTTCCTTCTCTTTTTGTTATAAATTTTATTTAGTAAGAAATAATGAAATAATTGTTCTGCAGCTTACTATCATTAGTAACTTATAAAGCAACGAATATTTAGGAGCCACAAAAGTAATATTGGCTCTATATTTACCTTTTTGTTGCAAAATTAAAAGAAAAATAAATGAATACGCAAACAATTAATATTTGTGTTTCCTCTTAATAAAACTAAATTGACTATATATCTTTGGAATAATGCATGTCATTGTTGTCTTTGTTTTTAGTCGTTCCCTCTGGAAATGCACTCTCGAAAAAAGTGTTGCGTGCATTTAGGGGCAACCAGAGTAATATTGCATGCAGTTGCCTGCTGCTTACAATTTGCTGGTTGCTGCTTGCTGCTTGCAGTTGAGTGGAATTTGAAATTATCGCATAGCACGGCTGACAGCTAATGCACTTAAAACTTCACAAATGTCTTGTCAATGTTTAAATGTTTCGACTGTGGCGGCAATTGCAATAGTCAAGCCCAGAGCCCAGAGCCCAGCGCCCAAAACGACAGCGTCAACGACTTGAGTGCAAAATTCAATTAACTTGCTTAAGAACACTCGCACACTCCCTCAGCCACCCACACTTTTGCAGCATTTATATGCATGTGTATGTGTGTTTGTGTGTGTGTGTGTGTGTGAGCTATCAATTTCATGTCCAATCAAGCAGGCAGCCATGCAGCAGGAGCAGCAGCAGGACCAGCAGCAGCTGCAAATGAAACTGCTGCAATGCCTCGTAAAAGCCATGAGGATTGCCCAAAACCCCAGCCACTTAAGCAGATGTCAACTTCATTTTGCATATACCATCTGCCACATGCCACATGACACATGCCACACGCCACTCGCCCGCACATCGATGCTGCTGCACTTAAAGGTGCACCACCCAAAAAGACTTGGCTTCGTTCGCTCGCGAGCCAATCAATCGAAGCAGCTGCGGCTTGACTTGTGGCTGTATCTGTAATTGCGGCTAATTGTTTTAACCGCACATTGTTTATTTATTATGTAAGTCCGAACAAGCAAACATCGTGTACAGCGCACATGCTCAAAGTCTAATTAAAGCGCTATGCATATTAAATTAGGCGTCGCAGTCGCTGTCGCTGTCGGCGTTGGCGATGGCGTCGGCGTCCCGAGGCATCACCGCAGTCTGCGTCACTGTGGTTGCATCTGTTCAGTGGTTGCCTCATGTCATTGCCAAATGGCCTGTCAAATAAGAAAACAGTTTGTCCAAATGTTACCGTTGCGACAACAACCCAACAAAGTTTGACATTTTATGATGGGACCACAGTTCCAGTGCCCCAAACCCAATTCCAACCACTGCGCTCCTCTTGCCACGCCCCACCTCCTGTGTCCCGCCCCCACCCTATCGACCCCCAGCCAACACAAAACCATCGTCACACACAGCCCTTTTGCCTGTCAATTACATCAAAATTGTGAATTGTTCTCGTTATGCATTTGACATTTTCGAGTCAATATAAAACGAAAATAACTCACGCACATGCACACAGAATGTTTTGGACTCGGGTGGCGGAGGGAGGGGAGGGGAGGGGGAGGAAAGACAATCAACTATGGCACACAATAGTCGCACATACCTTTTTTGGCTGCCATAAATAAATAATCAATGAATTTATACCTTTGCCATTCATTCGCTGTACAAATCGACGTATACGTAATATGTTGTAGTACAATTTATTTGCCCTTCAGATGAAAGAGTAATTTGATTTTGTTGTGATTTATCTGAGACTTCGTCGCTGGACAGTTGATAATATATGAGCGTAATAGGAAACCCATTCATCGCAGTTCTAATTCAACTTATTTAAATGGGTGGCAATTTGCAAATCAAATTGATTGTGTTTAATTAAAAAGATAATGACTTTGTATTTTAATATCGCTCGTAGCATTTGACAATATAATCAAGAATCTTTAATTTCATTGATTTAACATACATTGATTCACAAACAATTTATGTCGATTGTAATTTGAACTTAATTCGTGTTTTTGTGTGAACACTTTATTGATTTTGTCGTGGAATAGGGCTTGAAGAGCCATCTAAAATTCAATGTGCTTGATTATTAATCTCAACTGAAGAAAACGAATTTGTGCCAATTGCGCATTGATTTACTTGGCTTTATTAGTTAGTTATTTATTTATTGCCTAATGCCGTGACTAGAACGAAAACTAGTTTTGATTTTTCGATAGGCTAGCGTGACCACACAACATTGCAGATCGAGAAAGCATTTATAACTTCAATAAATAAGAGTGCAAAGAGATTTGAACAGGGAAGAGGCGAGGCGAATGGATACCACACAAAAAAGTAAAACAACCAAACAAATAAAAAAAAAATAAAGTCGAAATGCACGGCAAGAAAATTCCCCGTTCGCATAAATTGCCAAACCGAAAACAGCAAACAGGACGAAAGACAAACAAAATAAAATAGCAAGCGAGCAAGAAGTGGTCGGGGGGGGGGGGGGGTAAGTAGCCTGGTCTGAACTGGTCTGGGAAGCAGCTAACAAAACGAAAACGAAGGCACTGCAGAAACTCGTGTTAACTACACATTTGGGTATTTGTGTATTAACACTTTGGCAGTTAGAGGAACAACTGAAGAGCAGCAGGCCAGGACCCCACGAACATCAATGGGGACTGGACTGCGCTGCGATCTGCGTCCAGGCTAAAGTTTAATTGGCTAGTTTAATTGTCAGCAAATGAAAAAATACAGAAATAGAAAAATAGAAAGGCAAAAAAACAAAGAAATTTAATCAAGCAAGGAACAATTGCTGCACACATCCACATCCACATCCACAGAGATGCACGAACAAACAGATTCATATAAATAAAAAGTGCAAACGTTTATTGGATTTAACGAGCTCTCCGTGTAGTCGCACATGTAGCATGTGGCATGTGGCACGAGGCATGCGGCAATAGTGCAAAGGGGCGACATGAAAGCACTTTTAGCGCTGCCAACGATGCCAGCTTAATTTAAATGTCACCTGCACTAAACAAATACCTGGGCAAAGGATCGCACACAGACCGACAGACCGACAGGCTGACTGAGAGTAGAGCGATGATATTGTTAGTGACACTCTTTCAGCATTAAGTGTGTACATGACAAATATACACGCACACAGAGACACAAATGCAGACAGTCAACTAGATTGGCTGCACTTCAAAAGCCACTCAGCTCATCAACCGGATCCAAATAGTAGTAGTTGGCTATATGGGTTGGCAGCTGCTTAAATATTTTGATGAAATTAAAACGAATGGAATCGAACACGAACACGAACACGAATCGAGGCACATTTGACCCGATGTCGCATACTCGAGAATCCGTATCAATAAGGCCAAAGAAGAAATCATATAATGCCAATAAAAATAAATTATTTCAAAGCCCAGCCAGCATCAATTTTGCCAGCCAAATGTATCGTTCGAAGTCCTTCTCTCTCTCTCTCTGTTTGCCATGTATTTTGTGTGGGTAATGGGCCGCGTCTTGTGGCTCATATCATTATGCATCATTAAGTTGATGGCCCAAAAGTACACTGAGAATGGGGCACACACTTCGATTTTATAGCTGCGTCCAGGCCAGACTCAGACTCAGACCTAGACTCAGACCTAGACTAGGCCATATGTCCCATCGCCTTGAGCGCCTTATGTGCGTGCTATTAAACGCATATTACTCATCGAACCATATTTTTGTCGCCTTCGGTTCGATTGCAAATTATGTTACATAAAGGACATCGTTTTATGTACAGCTCAGGGTAAAGCTAATAATTTGATAGTTAGCTGAATGTGACGTAACACATTTTTACAACCTACTCAACTATAACTAATTAAAAGCCACATGACGTAAACTAATTGATTTTTCTTGTTTTCCCGATGTTAATTGAAGTTTTATTAAAACAATTTAACGTTAAACTCGCGACAAAACGTAAATCGTCTCAAATTACTTGGCTGCTAAAGTGCAACTACAATTGACACGTCTCGTAAGTAACGTAAGTGCTTACGTCATAGCGTGCACAACTGTACTTTCTGCTGCTGCTGCTGCTGCTGCTGTTTCACTTTTTTGTCCCGTCAAGCTATAACTTTCCATCTTTGCGTCAAGTTTTTGGCACATTTGTTTGACAAATTGTTTTGTTTGCGCCGTCCGACGTCAGCAATCGATAGACACGCATACGCATATAGATGTGACAATATATATACATTCTTTATATATACACAACAAAAGTCAGCGTATATATTGCGATAGATGTGGGCAATATAAACAGCGGCGGATAACCGTTACTCTAACCGTAACATTGCCAGGACACACCCAGAAAACTAACTAAGCAAAGTAGTTGTCACAGCAACCGAGCATTTGGTGAGCTTACGCTGTCAGCTAAATAAATATAAATAAAACTCTATATTGGGGGCTTACATAAGTGTATGCAGTAAACCATTCCACACCATTTTATACGATAGTCTGCTGTTCTCCTGCTATAGATTGACTACAATTTCAATTTCTTTATTTCGCTCTCTCTTTTCCAGGTAAGTCGCAATCGCAATCGGTGTTTGGCGCTTCTTAGACGCTTGCTCGTTTGGTTATAAAATCAAAGTACGTACTTCTTTTTGACACCAGCTCGCGAGCACACACACACAGACACACACACACGCAGACACACACAGTGTCAACAATGGCGCCATTAGACGTCTGAGGCGGAGAGTCAGAGAGGCAGAGATGGAATCAATAAAGTCAAACGTATCCTGCTGATAGCTGTTTAATGTTTACAATATGTCTTTATTTCTTTTTCTTTCTCTCCGCTTCTCAATCCCGTGCCCTTCACATTCTTTTGCCTTTGACTTTACCTTGAGGCCAGCGCCTGAGCAGTCGTTGCCATTGGCAATTCTCAGTCTCAGTCTCAGTCTCAGTCTCAGTCCTTGCATTGGTCCTTTCAGCTATGCAAAACGGTTTGATAATACCCAGCGTTATGGTCCTGCCCGGCAGCTGCAGTTGTTATGATAGCAATATTCCAAAGATGGGGCGAACAGTGGGCGGTCGGGGCCATCGGGTCTCTATAATGCCAAACAATTTAGTGCAGGAGCTGCTGGTGTCGCCTGACAAAGGTAACCTCCATTATCCGATTTGCATTTAGGTTTAGGTTGAATGCGCTCAAATGTGCAATTCAATTTAAGCAAACAAACAGTCGGTTCGGATGCGGGGGGGTGTAGCTTAGGGGGATTGGGGGTGCAACAGTAGCTACTGCTGAGTTTTGGCATGCAGTTAACCAGAAAAGCAGCGCAAAAAGCAGCTTAGCTCCTGGGGCCAACTGCACAGACCCACAAACAGCAACAGCAGCAGCAACAGCAGCGGCAACAGCAAAAAAAAAGGTCGACATTGCGCATAAAAAATTCAAAGTCAGTGAAACGCAACTTAAGCTTTTTTACACTGGTTACCAAGTGCAGGGGGAACAGAACAGAACAGTCTGAAACCGGGGCTAACACAAAATCGGGATAAACACACATGTACAACACACACACTCATACACTCGCAGGGAGCAAGAGGCGGAAAAGCGAGGCAGGATGTTAGCACATAAGCAAAGTAGATTAAACACCGCAAAACAGGCGCTCAATGAGTCACATGCAAAATGCCAGCACACAAAGTTGAGATTTTCTCTCCTCTTTTTTGGGCATTTCCCTCTTTTTCCGCTTCTGGTTTTTCTTTTTTGTTTTTGTATTTTATTTTGAAGCCATCAAAGCCGACAAAGTGCGCTTAAAAATGTCAAAACAAACGAGTCAACGAGAGAGAAGAGTATGTGGACAACCGCACTGTGCAAACAGATGGAAAATGATTTCAGTGGCAGTTTGTGCATAACTTTTTCCAACACCCAAACTAACTTTTCGCTGCACACAAATATTTAAATTGTTTTCTAAATCGCAAATAAGCTTCGACTTTATTTTGCATTATACGAGGTATAACGTATAAAGTGAGCTTTGCTCATTTTTAATTATAATACGTAATAGTGGAAATCATGTGCAATTGGCTGGATTAAAGGCTCACAACTGATTTTATTATACACTTTAATCGAAATTATCTATGATATCAAATGTCGAATACCAAGTATAGGAATTGACCTCTTCAATAATTTACCAAAGCCGCAATTTCTCATACTTTTCTCTGCATTCTCTCAAACGAAATCCAATCGCTTTGGGATTTGCGTCGATATTCAAATTAAATTTTGAGCTTGACACTTGTTTCATAATTCATGAGAGCAACTAATCTTTGTGATAAATTTGACTGCTGCTGTAACACACAATGATTGGGGTCATGCAATTTACAGAAGGATTGCAAATATTTGTGTAAACGCCATAACAATTATTATTGACTATAATCAAAATTCCAGTGCGAATTAAGCAATTGTCTGCCTGCGTAGATACATATAAATATTAAATATGCATTAGCTTGGTTCACTTGACTTCCTCTCGCTCTCTCGCTCTCACGCACACTCCATAAAATTTCCACCATGCGCCCATTTGTATGCTATACTTTTTATTTTCATTTCATAATGCTTCCCTGCACAACCTCAACACCAACCTCAGCCTCAACCTCAGCCTCAACCTCAGCCTTAGACTGAGCCACGTGGCACCGCAATGTGTTAAATTTTTACAGTTGAATTTGTTATGCGTCGCGCTATGTGTTTATACATATATATTGTCGTGTGTCTGTGTGTGTGCGCTGAGTAAATTTGAATTTGATTGAATAGCATGTGACACAGCGGCAACATAGCGCGCCCAGCTTGAGGCTGCTCCTTTTTACCTGGCCATCTCGCTTCCTTTTGATGCCCCCAACACTCTCCTCTCCTTTCCGTTCGCCTTTGCGTCGATTTCGTCTGCAGTTTAGATAACGTTGAACGGTGCGCATCATTTGGCGCCCAGCCTCGACTGCTTACTTTGCCACACGTCTTGATGCGTCTCATCTTGTCAAATGGTTTTGTATAGATTTCTGGCCCTCTTAAACTTCCTCAGCGAATAACACTAACCCAGCACAGCCTTTGTGAGTTTTTGTGACAGCTTGTTAGACGTGGCGTGTATTCTAGTTTGGCCCAGGAAAGGGATGGGGATGGGGAAGCAGCTCTGGCAAAGCATTGTGCACCAAACTGACAACGATGAATGTAAGCGATTTATTTTATGATTTATTGCTTACACTCATTGTATTCGCTTGGATTTGCAATACATACACAGTCATATGTATCCAGATACATAAGCACACGTCTCTGTTTATGCATATATACTCGAATTCGTTTGTCACATTGTTAACACTTACAAATCATTCGACAATTGCGAGTCTCCATGTGGAAATCCATTAGAACATAGAATAAAGAAAACGTGTTTTCATTGAGGATCTGGGATCTCCATATATATAACCCTTCTAATCACATTTTCAGCATTTGTCGTTAACCTGCAATTAAACAAAAAAACATGATATAACAATCAATATGCCCTGCGTGAAAACTTGCAAAAAATAAACTGCAAGACTGAAGCATTTAAAAATTTAAATTCAATCAAGTGTCAAATTAGTGCGGATTTTTAATTTAAGCGTCCCTTTTTTTATTGCCTTTCCGCTCATAAATAAAACATGCACCTGCCACTCAATTAGGAACCCTGTGGCACATTCAGAACCCAAATGGACTAAGCCGGGAGTCCAGAGTGTGTGGGGGGCGTAGGACACTGGGCGTGGCTGCTGCCGAAGTGCCAAGAGTTACAAATCAAAATGTATAAAACATGCAATTTGTTTGCCAAAAGTCACGCGTAACTTGCGACCCAAACTTCTCCAGGGACAAAAGCCAGAGACTGAGTATAAAACTCGACTTGGAGATGGATGCAGAGATATGGACAGAGAGCGACAACGAGATACTGAGACTGCGACTGCGACTGAGTATTTGACACTGTAGAGCGCATCAAACTTTATGCAAATGAAGTGTTAAAGTTAGTGAAAAGTGCAAAAGTTAACTAAAAGAGAACTACGCATTTTGTCTTGCTTTGACTCACTCAACCTGGGTGTGATGTTATTTCGATTTGGTATCCATCACAACCTCCTTGAGTGAGCGATAGCAGGATAGAATATCCACTAAGATTACCAACCGCAAATTATGCAGCAAAACTTTTCGGTGCTTACGTTTTTTTTTCTCAGAATAAAAATTATAATTGTAAATCTAAATCAATATAAGAAAATGTGTTTTCTATTTGAAAAATTACAATCTCTCTAAGATAAACTCTCAAAAAAATTAATTTGAAAACAAGATATATTAAATACAAATATTACATAAATCATACAATAATATTTTCTTATAATAAAATTTGATTGTAGAACCACAATCAATTAATATCCAAAATATGATCAATTGATATTTAGAGGATTATATTTACGAATAAATGTATTATATTTAATGAAGTATGTTGTAATATAGCGAAGTGTTTACTCAATTTCACTAATGGAATCAAATCTCCAGTTGCTACTACATATAATCCCAAGTACTCAGTAAAATGTTCGAGAAGCCCACAGATGCTCTATCTTGCCATCGAGTTGCCAGTTTCATCTCGGATGCATGAGACTCAACGTCGGCAAAGGCCTCGGGACAAAAGTCAAACTGCGTATGCATAATAAAATTTTGAAATGCCAATTTAATAATGCTTAATGGCAAAAATCATTTTTGGTAATAAATTTATAAGCACATCCCAGGCAATATGACGAGGCTACGTTCGCTCTTCATCCCCTCACACACACACACATCTCTGTCTGCGAGTGTGACTTTGCCTGTCAGTGTGTGTGTGTGTGTGCGTGTGTGTTTGTGTGTGTGCCCTTGGGGCAAGCACTCAAGTTGAAGCTGGAGCATACTTCTAGGCAGTGGCAAAGAGTCTTGTGGCAAATATTTACCTTTTGGGGGCATGTGAAAATAACATTTGCAATTTTAAACACTTGAGACTTGTCGCCAGCTGCTTGGTAATTTTTCAGCACCATCAATACCTATGTGACTGTGTGTATATGTGTGCAAATCTGCGGATGTGTGCGTGTGTCTGTCATTCTTGACTCACACTAATGACAATTTTCATTTCTATACTCATTTTTTGTTGTTGTTTCTGCTGGTTATTACTCTTGTGGCTACATTGTGATTATTTATTAATTAAATTTGCCATGAGACAGCAGCTAAAGCAAATTCGTTTGTTTTTGTGCTGGGTTTTGTGGCTTTTGGCTTTGTGTTACGGGCTTATGGTCGGCCATGGAACATGCTATGCTCGGTCCCACAAACAATACATATCTATGGCCTATTATTTGTCGACTTAGACCTGAGACCCGGCTTTGCTGCGTATGAGTATTTTTTAAAGCATTTCATTGACTTTATTCATACCCTTTTCGCTTAGTTTGTGCTCTGTTTTTTACCTTCGGGTCTCGGGTCCTTCTGGCCAGAACCTAAATATTTTATGTGCCCACTTGGTAGCTCAAGCGTAATTATCTCCTGTCGCTCCTGGACAGCTGGAGTTATGTATGGGAAGCCAGGTGTCCAGCTGCCCAGGTTGCCAGCTACCCAGCTACCCAGGTGGTTAAGGCTGCGATAAATTGTAGTTAAAGCGCTTATAAGCAGGACTTAAAGGATAAACATTAATAGTTGGAATATGTCAGCTAAATTATTCCGGCTAATGTGCTGCATTCTTAATAATTTACATCAAATACCAGAACGAGCCATCGCCATGTTTATTTTCTATCTCAATTCTAATACACTCTACATAAAAGTAATAATAACATTAGGCAAATCGCTCGCTCTGTCAATGGAAGCTGTGATGACCCCTTTTTTTGGTATCGAGAAATCAAAAGCCGTCGGCTGCCACTCTTCAGTTGCCAGAATGTCAACATTATGCCAATCTCTGACAGCCTATCTCAGTCGTGTCACAAAGCATCCCCGCACACGTATTTTTGATTAAAATTGCAGGTTGTTCAAGTTGAAAGTGTGTGTGTGTAAGGTGTGTGAGTGTGTGTGTAACAACGGCTGGCTGAATGTCTGGCAGCAACGATTTGTTCGCCCTTCGTTACCAATTGATTGAATTGAGCACATCGAGCCATGAAATGTTTGCCCGACGGCTAACAACTAAATCACCGTTGGCAGCTTTTGCATGTTTTTCCAGTCTAAGGAAGCCAAGTCATTGCCTTCCAAAAACAAAATTCTTAAAAATGTATTTCAGCGAATAGATTGAAATGCAGCCAACGGATACCACGCATTTCATCATAGTTACAACATTTAAGAGGTGCTTAAAATAACTATGATTATATTGGACTTTTATTAGAACTACATTCATAAAAACAAGATTTATTTCTTTACTTTATTTTACATCTCTCTCGAGTATTTCTCTGTTCTAAGTCACGATAGAGCTTCAACTACCCCTTAGGGCTCCATCTTATTGTGGAAGATGGCGTAATAGAAAATGCCGAAGACAACTGTAGCATCGGTGGCATCAGTGGCATCGGTGGCATTGGTGGCGGTGACTGCGGCGCATTTTGCAATTTTTCCCCGAATCGCATAGATTTTTCTTGTTGCCGGAGAGTAAGAGACAATTTCGTGCACATTTTCGCTGGGATTTTTTGCTATAAACTTCCGTCGAAAGTTTCTCGGGGGTTTTTTATTTTGATTTTCATTTTATTCTTATGCTTTTGGTTTTTGGTTTTGTTGTCAGACAGCTATCGAAAAAGTTTGGCCAATGTTTGCCCATGAGCGTAGCGAACTAACAAAATGAGTTTATTTTTTGCTTAATTTCGCACAAATTAAAAACGTCGATTCCGGCTCAGTAACGGCTCCAAAAATATCACGAGAATTGAAAAAAAATACGAAAAAGAATATAAGTAAAAGTTGAAGATGCGTTCGTTTGCCTGGAAACAGCAATTTTTCGTCGTCGCCCTAGCAAAAACTTTTTCACAGCACTGTGTACCAGCTATAAATACTCCATGTATGTATGTTTCGTGTATATCGTATGTATATGTGTGCGTAAATTACATCATTTTTTTTATTAAGACTTTTCCTATATATCGCATGGCCACTTCTTAAAAGTCAATTTCAAGAACTGAACTTAGCTTATCAGACATTCAATGAGTTGGCAAACTCCTTAATCCTTATGCCCGGACGCCTCAACTTAAATAAAAGTGTAAAATGAGCAGATTTACAGGAAGCCCGCTACGACTCGATTTACGATTTTCGCTCAAATATATTTATACTCGAATGTCAATATGACATCCTTTGTGAGAAGGACTGTTTACTGTTTGTAAATTCGAGTAGTTGCAAGAAAATGAGTTTTAAATGAAGAGGTGCTTAAATTTCAGATGGTTTCGCCATTAAATCGTTCTAAGATAAAAGAATGACCATTTCAGAGGAAATTTAATTAAATAAATATAAAAATCGAACAATATTGCAGTATAAGACTCCTTAAATTTTAAAATACCCTTTTTCACTACAGTCACTCAATCATTTCGATTTAAGAATTATAATGCCAGAAACGCCATTAGTTAGTAGTCGTAATTGAATTTATCAAAACAGTTTCACGTTATAAAATAGACTGCAGTAGAATTGCAGTCCAACCGTTCTGAAGTTCTCCCTTTACATGGCGCAGCCTACGAAATGCAGTCGCGCAGCCATTTGGCTAATTGTTCGGTTTGTTTTACGTGTAAGGCAACAAATTGGCCAAAACACACGTTTGCCAACAGCAGTGCATCAGTGGAGAAGTAGACCTGGAGGTGGTTGCCAGTCCTATTGGCAATGACGTGTCCTCCTCGGCTTGGCTCTCGTTTGCAGTTAGCGAGGCGGGTTCATAATAATTTAAATGCTCGGCACACAAAGTGACATGGCAAAGACAAACAGAGGTCAAACCGAGAGGCTCCTGCTCCTGCTGCTGCTGCAGCTGTTGTTGCAGCTGGAAATGGCTACGTGACAGGACACAGTGCAATGGTTCGCATTTAAATCCAAGCGCAGTAGCAACAAAATTAGCACGACAAAGGGACTCGTCAGCAAGGTGGCAAGAGAAGAACATGATGAACGAACGGAGACAAAGAGTTGTGTTGCACGAACTGACGGAGCGGGGGGCAAGCTGGAAGCTAGTAGTAGTGCAGTTAATTTGCCATTGCGAAGCAACAACAAGCTTTGAGCAAATAGCAAACGAGCCACAGCGCAAGCTGAGCCTCCATTCCGCTTCCACTTCATGCCACTCCTCCTCCTACTGTCACTGTAAGGACAAACGGATCAACAACTAAGCAAACAAATGGCGTTGCAATTGAGCACGTTTTGGGCAAAGCGCCGGAATCACAGTCAAAGTCGTACAGCAGCCCATGGAAATGAACTGCGGCAGGGAAAAGCAAAACAGCACAGCACAGTACACAGAACAGGACACGGAACAGGACATACTTGTGCACACAGTACGCATGTATGGGTCAGGTCAAGTGGCTATGCGGCAGACTCCAATCATTTGTGCCATACGTGTGGCTAATGATGTTGCCGCCGGATTGAGCCTCTGGCCACATCGCCTTCAGATGCAGATTCGGATTCAAATTCGAATTCGGATTCAGATTCAGTCTTTGACTCGACGACGTGTCAGCAGCCAATGGTCCATTTGATTGGAAAACTACAAAACGAAAACGGAAAAAAAGGCAGAACACACAGAAAAAGTCCACTTAACCGAAGCGATCATGTGGGCGTGGTTCGCAAGTGGTTGAATGCTTCAATGCATGTTGACAAAACACGCATACGCACTGTAAGTCAGCCGCAAATGAGAAACTACGAGCGGCAGGACATTTACCAAGGCACAAGGCAAATACACAAAAACACAAAAAATAAGTCATGCAAACCGCTCACAGGCAGTACAACAATGCCGAAAAGGAGTGCAGAAAAAATAGGAAAAGCAAAGAATAAAAAAATAGATGTGAAATTAAGAAACACAGGACACTCGCCAGCAGCAGCTGTCCAGGCCTGGGGATTTTATGTAAACCACACACACACACACACACACACACACATCGTACATAACGAAGGAAAAAAGGAGGACAAAACTTTGTGCTTTAGTAAAGAGCAACAGACGTGGCCCCAGCTACAATGGCATAAAAGAAACATAACTAATTTGCATAAAATGTTGAAACACGTTGGAACAAACAACGCAGAGAGTGCTCCGCTCAGCGAATATGCTGGGGATAGCAACCTGGCCAGATAGGTAACAGACCGGGTCTAAAAACTTCTGTCCAAGCGGAAATCGAGTAAAAGTCGTAAGTGAAGAGTTGCGCCGGGCTTGTTGGGGCACTAGTCTGGCTCTGTTTGCCTTTCACGGAAATTTCTAGACAACTTTGGCAGAAAATTTCCAAAAATAGTAAACTAAGTGACAGCTTTACTTACTCCTTCCCAAAACATCTGCATACATATTTCCTACCTTACTTGTTGTAGCAAACAAAATATATTTTTGCATCACAAAGTGAAAGTTATGTGCATGGGCTTGGGGTTGGGGTGAGTCTGGAGTCTCCTCATATTAGCGGTTTGTGTCTTTTGCAACATGACCATGTTGAGACAAAGTTGTAGGCCAAAATGTCAGCGAACAATGTGCAAAGGCGATGAAAATCTTGGCATGGTGTGCGCTTTGAAGTTTGATTTTACCTTCACTTCAACTTAAAGAAATGTGCGACACACCATATTTTATTTATTTTTGGTATCAACTTACTTTCACAATAAAATCCTTTGTGACACGCAAGAGATTTTAAAAGCAATTATTTGAGAATTTAAACTGATTAGAAACACTTTTACAATAAAATCATATTAGAAATTCAATTACAAATTACAGCACTTAATAGCATTTATTTGAACATTATATTAAAAACAAATAAATGTTATGCTTTCATAATAAAATCCTTTGAGACATGTTACAGAACTTAATAGCAATTGTTTGATTAATTAATTAGAAACACTTTCACAATAAAATCATATCAGAAATTCAATTACAAATTACAGAACTTTATAGCAATTATTTTAAAATTATATTGAAAACAAATAAATTTGATGCCTTGTGTCATGTTAGAGAACTTAAAAGCCATTATTTAATAAATTAATCTGATTAGAAACTCTTTCACGATAAAATCATATCACAAATTGAATTATTAGATTATAAATACTTAAATAATTAAAATCGTATAACTCATTTAATTACACATTTCAGAATAAATATTTGACAAATTATTTTAATTAAAAATAAATTTGGTACATTCCCAGTAAAATCATATTACAAATTGAATTACAAATCACAGAACTTAAAGGCAATTATTTGAAAATTATACCTATTTAAAATGAACTTAATACATTCAGAATAAAATCATACTACAAAATTAATTAATTCAGAATAATTATTTGACAAACCTTTTCCACAATAAAATCCTAGGTGACATATTAAAAATTCAATGACAAATTACCGAACTTAAAAACCATTTATTTCGCTAATTATACTGATTATGTTAATCTAAAAATATACCTTTTATTTTTTGCAGTTTGGTGAATCAGTCGATGCCCGACGCGGACAAAATTCGCATGAACTTGGCCCGAGCGCTGAAAGTGTGGGAGAACAATTCGAAGTTGACATTTCGTGAAGTGTACAGCGATCAGGCGGATATCCAGGTTCTTTTCGCACGGTGCGTATAAAGCAAAGCTGTTGGCGTGGGAGGGGTAAATCATAAAAAGAAAAATCGTTATGTAGTGCCATAAACCTTGTGCACCATGGGCAAACACATAAAATTGCACTTAAAACCAGGCAACGATAAATAATCCAAGTATTAAACCATGAAACCGATGATGATGACGACGACGACGGCGATGACGACAACCGAGGAAGAAGGGTGGGTGGAAGAGTGGTCTTCTTGTGGGGAGTGCGTGGGTGTTTGTTCTATGCCATAACCAATTTCAAATCAAAGAGTTTATGCTGCTTTTATACGCGAGTAGATGGGTATATAAGTTGTACATGATGTGCATGTACATATGTGCACATAGACAGCTCGTAATTTCAATGCCATTGGATTGACTAATCAACGGGCTGTCAACTCCATAGTCGTAAATATAACGAGGTTTTATCCCTGTTCCACAGGCGCGATCACGGCGATGGCTATAAATTCGATGGACCTGGCCAGGTGCTGGCGCACGCCTTCTATCCCGGCGTGGGGCGTGGCGGCGATGCACATTTCGATGCGGAGGAGATCTGGGAGTTCGATGCCAGCGGCGATGATAGTCGAGGTGAGTGCGGTCAACGCGTGATGCAGTTACTAAATGAATGCATAATTTAATTACATTACATAATAATAATAGTAATAGATAATAATATTCACGACCAGCAACAGCTGCTGCCACTGCCGCTGCTGCTGCTGCGGTCACGTCGCGGCTAAAAAGGCTTAGGGCAAATTGCAGGCGCCAAAACCACAGGCAATGCGTTGCAAGTTGCCGCGTTGCATGCGACCCGAGGGGAGAAAATCAATAAACGTTGCATACGGAACCCCAAAACAACAAATGAGCAACTGGCGCCGACGGAGTCGCAGTTTGTCTGTTTGCCTTGTAGCCTTGCAGCCTGCCCTGCGTTTTGTAATTCACCGCCATAAATCGTGGCCCTAGCAACAGCAACAGCAACAGTAAAGCTCCAACTCCCCTCCCAATCTCCCCCTATCGGCAACCTCAACCCAATGTCGACGTTTTTAATGGTTTTTAATGCCAATAAAAAATTGTCAGCATGACGCGCGACTTTGGCAAACGCAGCAATAAGCATTTTTCATACCCTCTGGCCATAAAGTGACTTTAAAGGGTATATGCAGCACTTACATGGTACTGCTCTACTATAAGAATTATTTGTTTCTGCTGGCAAAAAATGAAGAGGTTGGTCCAGGTTAACTGCGAGTCGAGCTCTGTTGTGCAAACACTTCTTACTACGTGTTTTCTGCTGCAAAATGTTGCAGCTACGCCATTTTTATGCCACTTACAAAGTCGTCAACGCGACGACGTCGATGACGACGAGGATGCCTTTGTGTCAGTCACTGTTGCCATTAACCAGTCGCATTTTCATTGCGTTTTCCAGGCACCAACTTTCTGAACGTGGCCCTCCACGAACTGGGTCATTCGCTGGGCTTGGGCCACTCCTCGGACTCGAATGCGGTCATGTTTCCCTGGTATCAGAACAATGAGGTGGATGGCAAGTTGCCTGACGATGATCGCAATGGCATCCAGGAGCTTTATGGCGCCAAGGAAAAGGTTTGGGGTCCTTATCGGCCACAAACCACGCCGAGCACCACCCCAACAACGACGACAACCACAGCGCGCACTCTCACATACTATCCCAACTACTATCCCAACCAATATCCGAATCGTGATCGCACACGGGAACGTGAACGTGAACGGGAACGCGAAAGGGAAAGGGAACGCGAGAGAGACCGACAAAATGAATGGAATCGCGCTCGAGAGCGGGAACGCGAGCAGCGGGAGAGGGAACGACAGCAGCGGGAAAGGGAGCGAGAACGGGAGCGGGACCGAGAACGCGAACGGGAACGCCTGACAACAACAACAACAACGCCGAGACCGAAAACATCGAGAGCAACAATGCCGACGAGAAGAGCGTGGTCAGGACAGCCCTACAGACCGTACAACTATCCCACCGCCCATCAGCCCAACCGGCCACACAAACCGCACAAGCCACGAAAGCCGAAGCCCGACAGCTGCATGACCAGCTACGATGCGATTTCCATGATTCGCAGCGAATTATTCATCTTCAGGGGACAGGTGAGCTGGACGCTGCTGGCGAATAGCGACAGCAATCTTGACTAATCCCCTCTCTGTTTACAGTTCCTCTGGCGCATCGGTGCCAAGGGCTTGTATAATGGATATCCGACGGAAACGCGTCGTCACTGGGCCGCACTCCCCGAGGACTTCAACAAGGTGGACGCTGTCTTTGAGAACCAGCAGCGACAGATTGTCTTCTTTATCGGTAAGCGTGGCATACAAACAACATATTCAACAGCTATTTAACTAGATCTGTTCATTACACAGGTAAGCTGTATTACGTCTTTGACTCGGTCACTCTGGCCCAAGGCTACCCGCAACCGTTGACCACACTGGGCTTGCCTCCGACACTGACCCATGTAGATGCGGCGTTCGTCTGGGGCCACAACAATCGCACCTACCTGACCAGCGGCACCCTCTACTGGCGCATAGACGAGAACACTGGCAAGGTGGAGCTGGACTATCCGCGCGACATGTCCATCTGGGCGGGCGTTGGGTACAACATCGACGCCGCATTCCAGTATAAGAACGGCAAGACGTATTTCTTCAAGAACCTGGGCTACTGGGAGTTCAATGATGACCGCATGAAGGTGGCGCATGCCCAGCCCAAGTTGTCGTCCCGCATGTGGATGCAGTGTGCTCGCAGCGTCAACGATGTGGACGAGGAGCAGCGTTGGACATCGCCGCTAGTGTCTGGCAGCAACGAGACATCAGCCAACAACGCTGCAGATAGTCCACGACGGAGGCACAGTCTCATGGTCAGCGTGGTGCTGCTGCTCACATGGAGAGCCTGGCGTAGTTAAGATCTAGCCTTAAGCTTAGCTGTAGCCAAGCTTCAACTGAATGCTTACCACTTCCTTCCTCCCTCTCACTCGAATGCAAGCTGCCTTGTCCCATGTCTGCTCTGAATTCCATTGGAATTCGGAACTGGATCGATGTACAGTTACATGGTATCGAGCTACGACTGTCAGACAGTTCAGTGCAATGCCAGACGAAGACAACACACAAAGCGGCCTTTCAAACTATTCAAGAATCAAAAGTTTTAATATTTTTAGTTTTCGAGAATTGTTTGCTTTAAGTAAACTTGCCAATTGTGCACGGAGACACCATCTAACCGCATCTACTTATTTGATAAACTCTATAAAATTCGTATAAACAAGATATATAAAATATGAACTATTAGGTATTTAGTCGTACATAAATTTACAAAAATTGATTGAGAACTTCTCAGCCGCAACTGCCTTATAATTAAGTACAGTATTGATTCATAGCTGCCCGCATTTTGTATTTGATTTGAACATAAACATTTCTAATTGTTTATATTTAAATAATGTGATATTATCATAAATTTTTTGTGTGCGATTGTAATAATTCAAATCCAAGAACTCAAGAAAATCCAATCCACAATTTGAAATATAACAATTATTATAAATATTTTGCGTTAGTATTAGTTTTAAAAAATACTATATATTTGTATATTTATACTTAAAAACACATTTAAGTTGGCAATATATTTTTATACATTTTTATAAAATAAAATGAAATTTCAGAAATAAAGAATTGGCGAATATATCAGAAATCTATAAAGTTATGTTCGCCTAGTACTTCAGCAAATCGACGGTGGTTTTGGGAAGGAATTTCGTCGTTAATATTAACGTATTTTATTCACATTCAAACTTAAAAAACCCGCCCAACTTCAGAAAATTTAAATTTTTGGCTAATCTACTTGCTACTCCATTATGTTGGCCTGGTACTTCAGCAGATCGACGTTGGTTTTCTGAAGAAATTTCGTCGTTAATATTAACGTATTTTATTCAAATTCAAATTTGAAAAACCCGCCCAACTTCTGAAAATTTAAATTTTTGGCTAATTTACTTGCTACTTCATTATGTTCGCCTGGTACTTCAGCAGATCGACGTTGGTTTTCTGAAGGAATTTCGTCGTTGATATTAACGTATTTTATTCAAATTCAAATTTGAAAAACCCGCCCAACTTCTGAAAATTTAAATTTTTGGCCAATCTACTTGCTCCTCGATTATGTTCGCCTGGTACTTCAGCAGATCGGCGTTGGCTTTGGGAAGGAATTTCGTCGTTGATATTAACGTATTTTATTCAAATTCAAGTTTGAAAAACCCGCCCAGCTTCTGAAAATTTAAATTTTTGGCAAATCTACTTGCTATTCGATTATGTTCGCCTGGTACTTCAGCAGATCCAAGTCCGTTTTGGGAAGGAATTTCGTCGTTAATATTAACGTATTTTATTCAAATTCAAATTTGAAAAACCCGCCCAGCTTCTGAAAATTTAAATTTTGGCCATTTCTACTTGCTACTCGATTATGTTCGCCTGGTACTTCAGCAGATCGGCGTTGGCTTTGGGAAGGAATTTCGTCGTTAATATAAAAGTATTTTATTCAAATTCAAATTTGAAAAACCCGCCCAACTTCTAAAAAATTAAAATTTTTGCCAAATCTACTTGCTACTCGATTATGTTCGCCTGGTACTTCAGCAGATCGGCGTTGGCTTTGGGAAGGAATTTCGTCGTTGATATTAAAGTATTTTATTCAAATTCAAATTTGAAAAACCCGCCCAACTTCTGAAAATTTAAATTTTTGCCAAATCTACTTGCTACTCGATTATGTTCGCCTGGTACTCCAGCAGATCGGCGTTGGCTTTGGGAAGGAATTTCGTCGTTAATATTAACGTATTTTATTCAAATTCAAATTTGAAAAACCCGCTCAACTTCTGAAAATTTAAATTTTTGCCAAATCTACTTGCTACTCCATTATGTTCGCCTGGTACTTCAGCAGATCGACGTTGGTTTTCTGAAGGAATTTCGTCGTTAATATTAACGTATTTTATTCAAATTCAAATTTGAAAAACCCGCCCAACTTCTGAAAATTTAAATTTTTGGATAATCTACTTGCTACTTGATTATGTTCGCCTGGTACTTCAGCAGATCGACGTTGGTTTTCTGAAGGAATTTCGTCGTTAATATTAACGTATTTTATTCAAATTGGAAAACTCGCCCAGCTTCTGAAAATTTAAATTTTTATTGTCGTTATTATTAACGTATTTTATTTAAGATAAATGAATTTGTTTATTTTGTAATATATGTATTAACAAAATTATGCACTTACATTTTACTTCTGAAATATCTGAATAAGTAATATTAATGTTCTATTTAATTTAAATTTTTAGGTAAGGTCTTATATAAATGTATTCGAATTATATGCGTATCAATAAATAATATTAGAACATTACGCTTGACTTTGTCGTGGATCGTCACAAACTTTTTATCGTCAATTTTTTTAGTCGGTATTGTGTTTAAATATCACAAAGCAATAGTTACGGTTGAGATAAACTCAATCAACCACACTTCTGACCTATTAGCTATAATGGTTTCTGATTGGTTGGATTGATTGGATGGTAACTGATTGAAATTATCTTCTGATATTGCATTTTTACTTAGTGCCAAAAGAAAATGTATGACACTGATCAAGAATATATGTATATGGGGTCGGAGATGCCTTCTTCTGCCTGTTACATACATTTGCTGTTAGCACTAAGCTTTAATACCCTTCTACCCTATGGGTAGCGGGTATAAAAATAGCTATACGTAATCAACTGCTTATCGAATAGAGACACTAGAATCCATTGTGCAAGTTCTATATGTCAAATTTCTCTAAAACTGGTCACTTGGATGTCATGAAGATTTGACTTAACCTGTTTTAGTTAATGAAATACAGGTAAAAAAGCATCTTTCGAGTGTAAATAAATTGAATTGAGTATGCTTGATTATTCATACGACACCCCCAACTTTTGGTAAACAACAAAATTTAGTCTAACAATCAAACATAACAGCTACACTTTAGTCTCTTACGATTTTGTTTATGATTTTTGATTATTATTGATTACGGTTAAGATTATGATTATTCTTCTACTCTAAATCGGCTATATTCTTAACAGTGTTTCTATTTTTTTTTTAATTTTAATATTTTAGATTCAGATTAAGTTAAAAATAAATTGATTTTTCAATATTCCCAAAAGCAATAAATTTTAAGAAACTTTTCGGAAACAGTTTTTTCGCAATAGTTTAGAAATGTTATAGATTAAGGGACGTACTACAGATACAAATAGATTATTTATCTGAGTGATTCAAACCTTTTTGGGGTTATAAAATAATTAATACGGTACTTTTTGCGTAGTGACGAGTCACAAACCGATCAAACCAAAATACGTGCGATTTCATTTGCTTTATTTGTGTCAATATCTAACACAAAATGTAGCGATAAGTAATGATAATTTGTTGTGCTATGTAAAAAGCAAAAGCCAAAGCGAAATACTAAAAAAAACAACACAGATGTATCATGTTTAACGATAATGCCCTTATCTGGCTATAGACAGGTAAATGGAAATGCTTTAGATATCTGCCTCTAACTGATAACTGATAACTGGGCCCAGAGACAGTGTCGGCTGTGCTTGGGAGTCGAGTGGGACTCAGAGTGAGAACAGATGTTACGGCTAACAGTGAATTTGAATATCTTAGCTGGGAAGTTGGCTCTTGAATTGATAGCTATATAATGAGCATTTTAAGTATTCCTTACATTGTCTTATCTTATCTGGAGTGTTAAGACCCCATTGCAATCGCTTCCGTATAGCCCAGCAAGTAGAATTCTCGCATGCAGTTTACTGCTCTTCGATTGACTCCTCAGTGAAAAGCAAATGTCATTAGTCTATGCGTCATAACCCGTGACGACACGAAAGAATCCGGCTCTCCAGTCCGAACATGAATCCGATTCTGAGTGCGAGTGTCAGCACGAGTACCCACACAGTGCACAGCAGAGATCCAAAAACGGTAACGACCACACTGAATCGGTGACAGTCGCGAACAGACCACAGTCGAGTTCAGTAGTTAGTGGTTCGATATTTAAATACGTAGCCGCCCGACGTGAATATTACGCCTACTCAATTATATATACATATGTGCATATATAACATATTAAATTGAAGACAATTGTGAGTAAAGGTCGCGCTGCACGAGAATTGAACTAAGCATTGTGTGCCACATTCAAAAGTCAAGTCAAGGCGTACCTTATTATATATGGTTGATAGCGGTTTACATTTTACCTCCCTACCATTTGTCACAGTCGCTTAGCAGTTGGAAGCCTAAAGATAGATATTCTGTTGTTGTTATCTATCAGTGTTTGGTATTTGCCCAAGGGTTGGCTCAAATCTATGACAAATCATTGGGCAAATTGTGCATTTGTGTTAACTGGTAGCCTTAGACCGTATCTAATCGGTGCGTCAAAGCAACGAACACGACATGCCAAATAGCTCCGGAAGTTGACTATTGAAAGACAAATTTTAATAAATCAAAGTTCTATGTATAATCATATCTATGCAGATAACTGAACCTGTACCTAAGCCATGTCGACCAATCAATCCATCGAAGATAATGCCGTGCGTCCACTTAGCGCCGAATTGGCACTGAAGGCGCAGCAGGAATTGGGCGAGGTGCCCGATCGTATTCCCGAGGACGTCGAAGCGCTTCGCACATGGATCTCAAAGCAGCCGCATTTGAAGGCACGCGAAGATGCACAGTTTCTCGTCGCTTTTCTGCGCGGCTGCAAGTACAGCTTGGAGAAGACCAAATTGAAGCTGGACAACTTCTATGCGATGCGAGGAGCGGTTCCCGAACTATACAAGAATCGCTTTGTGGGTGAAAAACAGTTGAACATACTCAAAACCGGGTAAATGCTGTGCTACTATAATACCTGAAACTGTTTTAATTATTTTAATATTTCTGCTCCTTAGCTGCTTGCTACGACTGTCGCAACCACTGCAGCCGGATGGGCCACGAATTCACATTTCGCGCTATGCCCAGTACGATTCCAACAAGTATTCCATAGCGGAGGTAATGCAGGTTAACACTATGCTGGGCGAAATTCAAATACGTGAAGATGACAATGCTATGGTATCTGGATTCGTAGAGATTATTGATATGAAAGGCGTGACTGCCGGTCACATGTTCCAGTTCGATGTGGTGCTGATCAAAAAACTTGCAGTGCTCGGTGACAAGGCCTTGCCATATAGACCCAAAGGTTTCCACTTTATCAACGCACCATCCACAGCCGAGAAGGCAATGTCCATTGCCAAGAGTTTGATGAGCGACAAAATTCGCAAGCGAGTGAGTTCCGATACAAACTGCTGAGAATGATTTCAAACTTATATTAACTACTTTTTGTCTTTCTAAGTTCCATATACACTCCAAGCTAGATACATTATATCAATACGTGCCCAAGGAATGCCTGCCCGTTGAATACGGAGGCACAAATGGATGCATACAGAATGTTGTGGACACTTGGACACAGAAACTGACTGACTACACGGATTTCTTTGAACAGGATGTGGAATATGGTACAAATGAGAAACTGCGACGTGGTCAGCCTATTAACTCCGAGACGCTCTTCGGCATTGAGGGATCGTTTCGGAAACTAGACATTGATTAATTGCATTTCCTATTATTAGTACATATTTATACAAAAAAGACAACTATGTAAAGTTACTAAAGAGAACAAAATCAGTTTAAACACACAACTAAATAGAATGTAATTTAAAATAACAAAACTAAGTTAGAAAATCGAACATAAATGCAGGTGTAAAAGGGTCTACGAAATAAACATTTCGATCATCTCAAGGTCAGGGCATGATATCTGCTAGGACTGTGAGCTTAGGGCTTGGGCTGAGCCGCTTGCTGAGGTTTCTTGTTAAGAAACGCATGAGCCAACTCGTGATGTGGTTGACCAGCTTCCCGTACACGATCTAACCACTTTGCCACCTTCGGGAACTTCTTCTCATTTACAGTGTACTGGCAGAGCCCTGCAGATAATGAACATCCGTTATGTATAATTCATTGTAGCATAAATAACTAGGGGTTCGTACTTAGTTGTTCAATGTCGGAGGAGGTGAACAAATCAGCCACCGTCAAGTTCGGGCCCATCAAATAATCCTTCTCCAACCATAGGCGTTCCAACTGACCAAAGCCGGTTTCAACATTTTTAACTAACTTGTCGATTTGCTCCTGCTTTGGCTTGGGCTTAATTCCGTTCATGGGGAAAAGCCAGGCCTCCCGGAAGTACAAGCTACAGGGCAATCGCACGTTCAAGAGCTGCCATTCCAAATACTCATCTATGCGACCGCGATCCTCCAAAGACTTGGGATACAGCTGCTCGGTCAGCTTCTTTGAATCGGCCAGATAACTGCAGTGTACAAATAATTATTTGATCAAAATATTAAAGTAGTCGCCCACATACCGCACCATGGCCACGCTCTCGGACAGATGGAAGCTGCCATCGACCAGGGCGGGCACTTTCTGGAAACGATTGATGCGCTTATACTCATCGGTCAGTTGTTCCTCTGCGGAGAGAAGAGAGATTAATTTGCCGACACAAGTGAACTATGGACCGGTGCAGTTGAACTTACTTTTGCGGAGCGCTACGGGGCATTCTTCGAATGGCGTTTTCGCCAATTTTAGCGCAATCCACAGAGCACGCGATGGCGGTGATAATAAGTCGTAATAGTATTTAATTGCCTTAGACATGCTTACGAAATTAATGCAACAATTTGTCGAGCTCTAATGAAATCAGCTGCTATCAATATTTAGCGATTTTACAACACTGATTCACAGTTGTCCAACAACGGACTGCACGTAAGTCGTTGTCTCTCTCTCACTTACTGCTTCCAGTATGTCAAATTGAGCGGGCTTCGTTTTAAATTCAAATTGATAATCAAAAATACTAGAAAGTGACATAGCAGGAATTTGATGTGTCAATTTGCTATTGCCTTGATGATGAATTGGATTTTTGACACATTCATCAGAAATCTGTTGAATACGAACAAACAGACCAAACCTGTTGCTATAGCACGGAACTCATCAGCACGATTTGACGTTGTGCGAGTAGAAAAAGTTGCTAAAAATAAGAAAATCAGTTTGAAGTGCACAAAGGGATCGAAGTGGGCTAATAAACCAGAAATAAAAGTACTTCTGCAAGATCACTCTAGATATAGAGTCTGCTTGGATTTTTTATTTAAAGGAATTAACCATCAACAAAACACTTTGTCAACTATTACAAACTGGAATTAAAGACTTGACTTTTAAATATTTGGCATAACAAATACACATATGGGGCTATCTAGCTGTTTACTTGTAAGCATATTTTGATTTAATGTGAATTATTAAGCCACAAGAGTTAAAAAAACCCAAACATATATATTCATTATTTTTATACCTGAACTCCATCCGAAAAAAAGTAAAAAATTATTTCGTAACTAGAAGAGAGACTAAAATCGGCATAACTCTCTACAGACGTCTCAGTTCTTTCCTACCGATCCTGGAACTGATCATAGTAATATTTATAATTTATCGAGCTCTGATGAAATCAACTGAAGTTCATATTGCTGCGCTATAATGATCAGCTGTTGGACACCTAAGGTCGTATACACCTGTAGTCTTCATAGAACGTTCCAACAATAATTACGTAAAATCACGTACTTAAGGTATAAAAGTGATTTAGTGACTTGTCTTTTTGGCGTTTCCGAAATGATTAATAGGCTTTTGTAGGCCCTTTATCAGTAAATCATTAGCCTTGCTGCGCCAAAACACATTTAATCCAAACTATCTATAGCGCAGATAATATCGAAACATATAGCCAAGGCTGCGATACGTCATATGCGCATATCAGCTTGCTATCAGTTACAAAAGATAACGCTTATAAATTACTAGAAATCAAAGAGGTGTCATTTGTTTGGTTTCAGATGTTTTTGTTTTGACATTTAAACAAATTCGTTTCAATTTATTAACGTACTCAACATGGGTCGCGCTACAATTCTCTTGTCAATTATATCTGAAGTAAGTATATACTAAATATATATGTATGTATATATATGCATGTATATGTGTAAACTAGTATCAAAAATTAGTAGAAACGACACTTAACTAATGCAAAAATCATCGAAAAATTATATATATGCATTCTGTATGGTTCTATGTGCGTTCGCGCATGTTTATGTGTAAAATAAAAGCCAACAAGTTAGCATAGTTTAAGTATAAGTAGAAGACGTTCATAGTGAGCGAAATGTGGCGATGATAAAATTTGGGCGACAATCCAACCTTCTCCGTACCGTCCACAGACACGGACGGGACATGTACTTCATACATACTTTGATAAGAACGACAATAAATTATAATCGACATTCATGAGGTTTTTGCCATTTGATGGCGGTTTTGTTGTTTTTTTTTTTAGTGTACACTTTTTTTTTGTTTCTTTGTTTTAGTTTTTGTTGTAACATTGATCAATTTGCTTTTAGTTTCGATGTTATTTTTTGTATGAATTGTTATAAAATATCAGGTTCTGCTATGACCAAAGTTCGCTATAGCGCAGTAGTACTCGTACATATATGTATGTATAGGGTATGCATGTATATATACTTAAATGGGACATATATATATGTATGTATCAAGAGAGATGGGGGAGGGGTGGTGTGAGGAGTGTGTATATAGTATGTGCATTTGAATATACAATTAACTGCCCTATCCACAACAACAGCCTCAATCGAAGTTCAGCTTGCGAAAGGAGCCTTCTTCTCCGGCGACACCAGTCTCCAGCTCTGCATTGCGTTGCTGCTCCTTCTCATTGGCCGCACGCAGCTTCTCATCGACACCGAAGCGCTCATCATCATTGAAGTAGGATGCAAAGCTGTTCAGTTGTGCCTCGTAGCGGGACATGGCATCGTTGAGCGAACCATTATTGCCGCCCAGCTCCACTGGCAGGTACCTCTTGCCAATTGCCTTATGTAGCGACTCCAGATTGGGATGTATATGCAGCTGAAGAAGACAAGAATTAATTATTATCCATATGCAAAGCAGATTGCTAAGGGTATTACTGACCAGTTCCTTCTGTTTCATCACATTGCGGATTACGTTGAGCAAAAATTGCGTTTCACGCGACATGTTCACAATGTGCGTGGCCACTAAATTCGTGGGTATACCATGCTCCAGGAAGGCATTCATGCGTCGAAACAGACTGGGATCGAACTGCAGCAGCAATGAATATGGTATTTTGGTGAAATCAATTATCTCAACCACTCCGGAAATGTTCCAATTGTCGTCTGTATTGATCTCGATTTCGGAGCGGAAGGCATGGAAGCGAAAGATGTCGGTGACACTGTGCTTGGAAGTCTCGATATGTCCCATGCGTGTGACGTGAATACGTGGACCACCAGGTCCAATCGGGTTTGGCAACGTTGCGAATATGCTGCAAATAAAAGCGAAAGAACCCACAATTAATCAATGGCAATTAATTTCGAGCGCGATTAGACAGTTCGTGCTTACCCTGATTTGGCCAGTTCAAGCAATTTGTCATCCACCGAGCGACTTTTGAGCAGTCCACGCTCTTTGGACTTGTAGTTGTAGAAGAACACAATGCGCTTTTTGGCATCTTCCAAGTCCCACAAGCAGAATCGCAGGAATGCAACCAAGAACTGATCGTCGGTGCGAGCCTCCAGGTAATTCTGTTCGTTAATCCATGCGCGGAAAGACGCAATTAGTTTATCCCTGTTGGACGCATCCTCGTTGAGTTTGGAGCGCGCAACGTACGCCAACTCTGGCGCCAGCTCTCGTATTTTGGCCATTGTCTAGGATAACTGCGAATTTTGTTATCGAAATTTAAAAGACTGCTGTGTAGGTGTTTGTGTGTGTACTAATGTCTAAAAAAAAGGCTTTCGGAGACTTGTGTACTCTATCTGGTCTGGTTCACGACTAACAGTAAAGTCGGCGCCTACTTCGAGGTTCCCAGACAAGTGTACACGCACTCAGTGTTGGAGTAGGAGGAGCAGCTATCGATGCCAACGCACACTGTGGCTACCTTAATTTGTATGCTGTCAAAGCACGGGTAGCTGATGAAATGTGCAATCGAGAGATTAGCATGTCGCTTTCAGAACTTCAAGACCGTAAATCGATAAGCAATCAGACGGCAATATTCAGAACTCATTGAACCAAAAACGATCGGCTGATTGACATTGGACTTCAACATTGTATCTGTATTTACAATACCTTTTCTTCACTTAATAAATGTTGTTCCTTAACATGAATATTTTTGAATTATAAGTTATGTTAGTTTATTAGATAGTTATATGCAATCACAATTGAGATATCTAATGGTTTTAATCGGTTAGATGGCGGCATGTTTGAGTCAATAATTAATTTAATAAAAATCCATCTCATTTTTTAATTATTGGAAAATATAAATATTAACCGATTGTTCATGAGCTTGCGGACACTGTGCAGCGTTGGGTCTAGCGATAAGATAACACTTAAGGCACATATAACGGTTACGCGGTTCGATTAGCAGACGATATCAACAAACCAAAAAACGAACGGTTATTTTTGCGCCCCTTTTATGCCTGCATATAGCGTCGACATCGCTTCCACCTGCTGGCGGACCCCAAAAGCGACCCTTACCACATCCTCACCTTATCTTTGAACAGCTGCAATTTCGTTAGCATTAACAATCAATAAGCATGATTCTTGGACTTGAGTAGAGTCAATCTAATCATTACTTTGCCACTCATCGCAAGTCAGCACTGAAGAGAGTTGAGAGTAACGATAGTACGTTAGTACTCTGGATTCTGGTAATGGGAAACTATTATCAGGCGTGCGATTGGCCATAAAGGCCGTAGATTAGCGCCGACTGATTGTGGGGACAGCAGCCCAGTAGACCAGTTTAGTAGTCGGAGAGTTGCCACGACGCACGGTTGAGATACAGATAGATACAGGTTATGGCCGAGTTACGTCCACTCAGCGCTGAATTGCGCCACATTGCCGAAACGGAGCTGAACGAGGTCGAGGAGCGAGTGCCAGCCGATTTGCAGGCGTTGCGGGATTGGATCGCCAAGCAACCACATCTCAAGTGCCGACAGGATGATCAATTCCTCATTGCCTTTCTGCGTGGCTGCAAATTCAGCTTGGAGAAGGCAAAGTCCAAGTTGGACAGCTTCTTCACCATTAAGACCATGATGCCGGAATTGTTTGCGAATCGTCAAATGGATGAGCGCAATATTGCCTTGTGCCGCACGGGGTAAGCTTAACACATCAACAGCACAACGTGATCGTAGAAAGTAATTTGCAATGTATTCGCAGCACATATGTGCGACTTCCCAAACCCTTTGGACCCGGCGGACCACGAATACAGCTCACAGATTATTCAAAGTTCGATCCGAAGGTCTTCAAGTTAATCGATCTCTTCCGGTTCCAGACGCTGCTGATGGAGCGGCAGGTGCGCGAGGATGACAACAGCGTCATCAGTGGCTACATTGAAATTCTAGATCTGTCCAGCATGAGCCTCAGTTTCCTCGCCCAAATCGATCTGCCGCTCATCAAGAAAATGGGCGTGTTTGGTGAAAAGGCGGCACCGACGCGAATCAAGGGAGTCCATTTCATCAATTGTCCCAAGGAGGCGGCTGCAGTGCTCAACTTATCAAAGAGTCTAATGCCCACAAAGCTACAATCTCGAGTAAGTCTAATCAACAGTATAACTTCTCTGCATGCACTCGAATCTAAGTTAACGATTAGTTCAAAGTTGCAATATAAATAATTATAATCCATTTGCAAACCAATAATCTAGCCTACTGTTTTTGTATTAGCCTCGTATCTATCGCTTATCACTTGATTTGTTTTGATAACGACATAAAGCACTTCAAAAGATTTCAAAGTAATCATAATATCAATAATAGTGGCGACTCTTTTCCAGGCAGAATAAACTAATGGGGGTTCACTCTGATTTCGCAGAATTTTATGATTACATATAAAGTTATTTTTGTTTGGCCACTCAGATGGCACTAATTGAATTTCTCATGAATTTTTATTCTAGTTCTTCGTCTACAAGAATCTGGAAAAGCTGAACGAGGTAATTCCCCTCGAATATTTGCCAGAGGAGTATGGCGGCAGTAATGGACGCATAGCTGATATAATAGTCAATATGGAAAAGGAGATGCTCGAGTACAACGAATACCTGAAGGAGGACAACCAATATGGAGTTAATGAACAGCTTCGTCCTGGCAAGCGTCTGAATGCCGACACCGTGTTCGGCATTGAAGGATCCTTTCGCAAATTGGACATCGATTAGATAATTTGCCAACAAATCAAACTGAAAATTAATGGGAAAACCACCGCATGGCTTAGCTTTAATAGCAAATGTATCAATAGAACTAAATTAAAGTGCATCTCAAAGTCAACATCCATTGGAGGCGAAGAAATTCTAAGGATTTAAGGGATTTCAGCAAAACTTAAGCAAAATTAAAACAGCAGTGATAGGATGAAAAACATAGCGTAAAGAGCCATTCTTTATAACTTTAACATGCTGCTCTACAAATTCGCATATTTAAAATAATTATTTACAACCTGAAAGCCTCAGTTGAATAATAACAAAGCATGCAAATTCTTTCGTTCGTGAGAAGCGCAAAGAGAGGCAGCACTTCTAGTGCGCCGTCCATCACGATATGAGTAAGCAAACGGCGCCCACGCTGAGAAAGCATCAAATTCACAAGCTTTTAGCGGACTGCATTATCAGTGACAAATGTTAATAACCTTATCTATCAGTTAAGTGAATTAGACAGGATCAATAAATGGTCATGTTAATTTGCATGTTACTCAGAAGCAGATGTCAGCTCAGTTAGTTGTTTGTCAGGTTCCCTCTAGAACACATCTAAAATGTCGTCGAATTTTACGGACATTACGGTGCGTATTTCTAAGGACTACTATAACTTCATCATCAATCTGAAATCCTGCATCAGTTTGACTTTAGCCAATGGGATTTTCCAATAGAGCGTATTTGGTTGCACAAATCGATCGTCAATATTGCCTGGAAGATCTGCGCATTTGTGCCATTAATCGCATTCGGATTGTATGGAAACTTTATTCTCATCTATCTGATTACCACGACACGATCGCTCCGCTCGCCAACTAATCTGATCATAGCCAATATGGCCACCGCTGATTTCTTCACGCTTCTTATCTGCCCGATTATGTTCATGATCAATGACTTCTATCAGAACTATCAGCTGGGCAGTGTTGGCTGCAAATTGGAGGGCTTTTTGGTGGTTGTATTCTTGATCACAGCTGTCCTGAACCTCTCAGCTGTTAGCTATGATCGCCTGACAGCAATAGTTCTGCCACGCGAGTCGCGTCTCTCACTACGAGGGGCTCGAATCGTGATCATTTGCACTTGGCTCGCAGGCTTGCTGCTCGCATTGCCGCTGGCCATATACAGGGTCTACAAGGTGCGTGTCTGGCACAACTTTACGGAACGCTACTGCAAGGAGAACACCAAGATATTGCCCAAGTATTGGTATGTACTGATCACAGTGCTGGTGTGGTTGCCTCTGGGCATCATGCTAATCTGCTACACGGCCATTTTCATCAAGGTAACTTTATTACAAATTTGGTTTGTCACCCCGTTGATGTTCCGTTTTCATTCTCAGCTAGATCGATACGAGAAACGCGTTTTAAGTCGGGAGCATCCGCTGACGGTGAGCTACAAGCGCAGTGTGGCCAAAACCCTTTTCATTGTTGTCATTGTGTTTGTGGTGTTCCGTTTGCCGTTTACCATTCTGGTCGTGCTGCGAGCCAAGTATTACAGCACGGAGACGACCGTTAACAATGGCATGCAGCTCTTCTCGTACTTCGCGCAGTATCTGATATTCGTCAATGCCGCCGTCAATCCCATCATCTATGGCTACAGCAACGAGAACTTCCGACGGGCCTACTACCAAATATCATGGATCAAAAGAAGCAACGCGAATCGAGTCCATACTTGTTGCTATTGTGAATTCATAAAACGCAAAAACGTCAATTCAAACGCAAAAGCCGAACGGGAACAGACATTGGACGCATCGGAGACGACGGGAAAGCCAACTAAAACACTGGAGCAAACTTCATGTGGACTTTATGAAAGTCCCGACCATTCATTAGATCAGCAAATTAACGGAGAAGGTTTCATTTAGCTGTGAAAAGTTTGTAAAACACTGTTGACTGCGAGATACCCGGTCTCTGTAGCTGAATAGTGCCGTATATGGGCTAATTCCACAACAAATTAAAAATTAAATGAAATTTTAACAAATTTTCCAATGTATATTGGTGAAACCTAATAAAAAAATATAATATTTGTGTTCGAAGCACAGCAGGGTTGCAGTATGATTCGTATTATTTTAAATCGATGCTGTTATTATACCCGCTACCCATAGGGTAGAAGGGTATTATGACTTAGTGCCAACAGAAAATGTATGTAACAGGCAGAAGGAGGCATCTCCGACCACATAAACTATATATATTCTTGATCAGTGTCAACAGCCGAGACGATATAGCCATGTCCGTCTGTCCGTCTGTCCGTCTGTATGAACACCTAGATCTCAGAGACTATAAGAGCTAGAGCTACCAAATATGGGGACAGTACTCCTATATGTCCTACGCAGATCAAGTTTATTTCAAAAGTTGGATGCCACGCCCCTTTCCGCCCCCAAAAGACTGTAAAAGCCGTAATAATAGACCTAGAGCATTGAATTTTGGTAATAATTTTGGTAATAATTATATTCTCAATGATTCCTGTGAATTTGGTTGAAATCGAATAAAAAACAAGGAAGTTATTAAAGAATCAATTTTATATGCTAAATTCACTTGCAGCTGCCCGCGCTTTGTTTGTTTAGTTGACAGTGTGACCATAACGGTGTTGCGGTATTTTACCGGCTATTTTCAAATATATACAAAAAAACAAGTTTTAGTATATTTGGTATGTTTTTTGTTTAAATATAATTTAATTTTTTTGTTTTTTCTCGAAACGGGTTGCGGGTATCATACGGTCGAGCACTCTCGACTGTAGCTTTCTTACTTGTTCTTACTGTCTTCGTACAAAGCTTAACGCTTATAGACAAACGAAAATAAATCAAAACTCACACATATCGTATCTGAAAGTAAGTGGTCTAAATGTTCTTTTCGTTTGTTAAAAAAGTATATAGTTTTTTGACTCCAACAAAGTCATTTCTGGAGCCTATTAATCACAGCTTTCTTTATGATATTGAGCTAATGATTAATTATTTCGGAAAAGATAATTGTAAAGAAATGCTACTTTATGCCATTAAAACTATAATCACTAGGCAAAAGTTGGCGGAATATTATTTAAAAACTCATCAAAAGAATGAATTTTACGGGATAAAGTTGAAAGCTGACAAAATGGGGAAACAAACGCAGCTTTACTTGATCAAAATTTTACAATATTAGTATATAAATATATTTTCAATTGTTACAAGCCCTATATACCCCATATACCATTTCAGAAGTACCGAGCATGAGTAAACTGCTAAGTACGAAAAGCTCTCTTCGTCTCTCGCCTAGGAAACCGTTGCGAAAACTCAACTCAGTCTGCAGTCTGTGTTAGCTCTGTTTTGAGCACGCAGCACGTGTTAAGTGTTTTCTTTGTGTATTTAATTAGAAATGTGTCGTTTAATATTTATATTAATATTCCATTGCTCGCTATGGGGACAAATTGCCGCCTTTGCGGTGCACTTCCAGGAGAGCTATCCGAACTATCGACTCAGCTCGGACTTGGATGCAGAATCGATGCGTCTCCAAAAACGCGATACGCAGCAATTCTTCGATAAAGGTGGTTTTTCGCATCGATAAAAATTTATTAAGAATACATTTTAAACAAATGCAAGCGAACAAAATCTCAGACTAAGCCAAACAACTCGGATTTCATGTAACCCGCGCCATGTGCCTCTAAAAACTTGATGAACTGGCCCATGTTCATGACGCCTTCCTCGCCATCGTCGTTGGCATTGAAGAGCTGCTCATTGAACTTGTCGAAGAAGCGCTTTCGCTGGTGTTGTTCCGTTCGCACCATCGTGATCTTCTGCCAGCGCAGCGACTTGATATCGCGCCAATATTGCTGCACCTGCTCAGGCTCGCCCTCAACGCAAATGATGCCCGGTTTGCCGGGTCTGCTGAAGCCGCTGAGCTCGAGCTGGCGGGCCAGTCGCACTATCTCCTGTCTCTTGGCACTCGACTTGATGTGATGCGAGTAGATCCAAAGGCGTTCCAGCTGGCCAGCTCTTGGCTGTGCCTCTTCCATTTGCTGGCTCTCTAGTTCGCTCTCCGGTCGCAGCATTAACGTCTCTATATGCGACTGCAGCCAAGTGAGCAATTGAAATACATATGCCTCCTCTGCGTCACGCTGCCCCGCCAAATGTGTGTCGATATCGACCTTGAGACGCTGCTCCTTGAGCTTGCCCAGCAGCGTGGTGTGCACACTAATCCTAGCCAGCTCCAGCTGGGGATACAAGTGTGGCAGCTCAATGCGCACGTCCACACACGCTCTGTCCGATACGTTCAGCTTGATGATGTACTCCAGGTGGGAGCGCAATTCAACTGCATCTGATGCCAGAAACTCATTGAAATCCGCAACGACGCCGGCATCGAGCAACTGCAGCTCGCCGGCGCCACAGTAAATGGAGCTGAGCAGCTCCAGTTCCTCCAGTTGCTGGGCAATGCAGCGTCGATAACTTGCCAGCTCCATGGCTGGCCGAGGCTGGCGAAAATTGAGAAAGAGTTGTTTGCTTTAGTCTCAAACCTCGATCAAATGCTACCGCCTATGCCTAATCCTCCCCAAATCTTTTAGCCAGCTACAGCTTCAACGGTCTCGTGAGAGTCGCGTCAGTGCCAGTGCCCTTTCCCCTGGACATTTGCATGCTCCAACTGCCCACGGTCAAGTATGCGACGGCATTGCACAAGGATGCGACGGGTGAGCGACACTTTGCAGTTTACGTGTGGCGTGAGGCAGCGAAGGATTATGCGCTGCTGCATCAGGAGCCGGCACCAAAAGCTGTGGCACTGGATTGCCTCAGCTACGCTGGCCTGGGCTATGTGGCACTCAGCTATAACCACACTGAGCCCGTGGATCAGGCTAGTGACGGATCACCCATATATGAGCTGTCGCCGGATCGAAAAATGCGAACTGTTCAATACTTTGCTGACCAGCGATTGCGTGCCATGTACCTGAGGATCAGCAGCCAGGAGCTGACGCTCCTACAGGCCTATGAAGGCGGCGCCAAGAAGCAGCAGCGTTGTCCCTACTTTAAGTGGACCGGCGGAACATTCCGACGCCTCGGCTCCATTCCCTGCAACAATGCGCGACGCCTTGAGGCCTTCGGCATTGACTTTGCGGACTTTGTGGCGGTGGCCAACTTTGAAACCGCCGATGGACGCACCTCCACTCACTCCGAAATCTACAAATACGATGCCACTGCCCGACGCTTTGAGCTGTTCCAGCGACTGCGCTCCAATGGCGCCGTCGATGTCAAGTATTTCAGCCTCCCGGTGAACGAAGTGAGTCGGCGACACTTTTTAATACTCGGCAATACGGTGGCCAGCGGTGGCAACGGCATTGGCAGAGTCAACAGTGGCGCCTCTGAGGAAGCTGACACTGTGATCTATGTCTACGACAACGGACAGTTTGCGCCCTATCAGCGCTTGAGCTTCTATGCTTTGGAACGCTTTTTACCGGTCACGGTAAGTACAATGCAGTGACTCTAAAACTGTACCTTCACAAAGCAACAGATTTAATTGTTCTTATGTTCAAATTTTTTTAGTAGATCGTAACGAAACGAACGATTTTGATGACTTAGATTAACTTACTTAACTTAGACTCTCCAGCAAAATAATTTTTGTTGGTTTTAAGTGTAGTGTACGGAAAGGTACAACAATAATTTGATAGATCTGGTCTATAAAATCTACTTTATAAAGTTAAAAACATCTTGATGCCAAAAAATCACTGTTTACAAAATTATTCACTTGATATTTACGAGAAACTGCAAATGTGTGGTTGACTCACAATTTATAGAAATTATTTGATATACGGGGATTCCCCTCTTTCATCTCTTTGTCACAGTGTGGCCAGACATTGACAATACAAAATCAAAAATTAAAAAACTTTTAACACATAAAGCACTAATAAACCATATAAAATTAAAGAATTTCTATGTGTATATAATATGATGAGGTGGTATATCTTTCTTTGCAGCATGTAATTTCGGAAAAATTTTTACTTTTCGTGGCCTGCAACAAGCAGGATGTGAAAATCTACAATCTGAACGACTGGAAATTCGAAGAGTCAACGGTGCAGTTTACCGAGGGCGCATTGAGTCGAGGCGTGGCACGCATGCGCAGCTTTGTGGAGAATGAGCAAAGCTACCTGGGTATGTTTCCCACTTAATTGTGCTATGAATATCTTATGTGACAAGCATTTGTGTTGGCAGTTATTGCTAATGAAAATATGGCCGCGAATGAGACAAACATATTCCAACCACTCTACAAGCAGGACGAACATGCCAATATTCTACGCCAGGAAATCATCGACTGGGCTCGCGAACAAACAAAGCGACTGGAGAAAGTGAATGTGAATCAAATATTTCACGCCCTGCAGGTAAGCGAGACTCTTAAAAGCAAAGCACAATGATCAATTTTGTTTACTCAGCAAAAGCTCAAAGATCGGAAACAGAAAGTGCAAGAAATACATGTAAAACGTGTGAATACCAAATCTGTAAGTAATTTAATGAAATAATTTTTAATTGATTAAATGTCATATTTCCTATGAAGACAACGCGAGCAGAAATGGAAGAGAAAAGCAATAGAAGATTCATTAGGAATATTATCCATATATACAAAATTCTTTATCCAGACTGATTGAACCAATCGGTGAGAGACAGCTATTTTTGCACAACCTATTTTGTGCACAACCAAGTGTGCATTAAAAGCGATTTCGCGAAATTCCTACTCAAACTAATTAAAATTAGGCCAAGGCGATCAATATGTGATCAATATATGGAAAATTTAAACTTTAACGGAAGCAATTTTGAAGGGCCTTCAAGTTTACTATTCAATTTCCAGGAAACGACGATCACAGTAAAACACTTAATTTTCGAAGAGTGCTGTAGAATAAGTTATTAAAATTCTTAATTTGTTTTCTTTGAATGGATGAAGGGTCGTTCGTTCTGTATCTTTCACTAAAATAAACGTTAGTAATAGTAACCTTTTTCGATCTTCTACCGAGTTCGAGGATGTGCACCAACATCTGACCACAAACTATTGGGAAGCATTGCAATATGCGAAACGGGCGCTAGATCTAATCGAACAGCATGCAGCTGAGTCTCATCGTCAGCCTGTTAAGCGGGCTGCAGTACCGCAGACGAGGACGCAGCACAAGTTCGATGAGATAACAGTGGACACATTGGTGGTGCACGAGGAGTTGAATGCAGCACGCATTAATGGAGTCAACCCAAAAGAACCCATATACGAGCTTGTTATTGCGGACAAGGTGTACGTCAGTGAGGACTTCAAGGAAGCGGATGGAGACGAGCAGCAACGACCTGTCATAAGCGAGCTCATCTTGCAGGATCTCCAACTTGATGGCAGTCTCAATGGCGTCAACTGGACGCAAATGGTGGAACACACGCTGAAGCGTCGTGGAAGCGAAGTGCAGTTTATCAAAGCCCATGTGGACATAAGCAATCTAAAGGCGGAGGCGATTCTGGTCAACAGCAATGAGATTAACGATCGTCCAGTCAGCCAGCTGATATCCATCGATGGCGGTGACTATATTGTGCAACAAGATGTGCAATTTGCGCAGCCCATTGAAGTCAACAAGCTGGTGATCAATCAGCGACTCAATCACATACATGTGAATAAGCAACGCTTTGATGTGCTCCTCCATGAAACCAATCACACACAAATCATTGAGGGCGTCAAGCAGTTCGAGAATATACAAGTTCTGGAACCTATTACCATTACAGTAAGCATATAGTTACTACAATCAGGGATCCCATTTATGCAACTTTCTTTTACAGGGTCAATTGATTGGAGCTGAGCTGCGTGCCATGTCGCCGATGAAGGTGACGCACCAGGCTGTGGAACTGCAGGGTGATTTTGTGATCAATGCGGATGTAACCATTGGACAGCTGTTGCAGCTGCAGGATTTGCTCGAGGCATCCAACAGCATTCGTCGATCGACAGCCATGACACTGCAGCAGGCGTTGCGCATTGACCAACAACTGGATGATGTGAATCTGCGTTTCGAGCAAGCGTTAAATGTCAATGATACGCAACTGAGCTTCATAAATGCGATTGATTTGCAGCAGCTCGTGCAGCTGAATGTGGATGAAGTTCAAGTGGTGGAGGGTACTAAATTGTGGCCACAGAGCTTAACAATCAGCAAAGGCTTTGGCGAGGTTAACATATTAAACGGAATTCCTGTAGATCAACTATCACAGCAGCTGCTGCTCAAAAGTTCCAATCAAAGCCTAAAGTTTCCCGTGCAACTATCTAGCATAGAGGTGCCACAACTGAATGCCACAGAGCTGCAGCTGAATCAACTGGAATTACAGGATTATATGCGTCACTCTGGCGACCAACGCAGCCATGACAACTTGTATGTGACTCAACTGCAGGCTGACCAGGTGGATGTGGAGCAGCTTCACATGCATGGCACGCTTTTTGGCCACCAGCTGGACGAGCTCTACGAGCAAGGAGCACATCGTCTGCGCAGCTGGCAACTGCCAAACAACTTCAATGGCACCATCCACGCACGCAACGTGTGGCTGAAGGGGCACATCAACAATGTGAGCATTGAACAGGTCGAGCAGCAACTGCAGCAGCTGGCAGGCAACATTAAATACGTGGGAGATTTCACTTTTCGCCATCCCGTCAACATTAGCGAGCTGAGCTTTAGTGGCTCCTTGAACGGCATCCAAGCCCAGCGATTTGGACACTGCTGGCTGGAGAAGAGTGGCGATCAGCAATTCACAGCCATGCAGACTGTGGCTGCTGTGGCAAGCGACCAGGACATAAAGCTCCAGGGAAGGCTGAACAATTACACTTTGGAGCAGCTGGTCAGCGACAGCTACAGGTTGAATGGTTCGGAGCAACTGCAAGCGGTCAAGTTTGGTCAGTAAACACATCCCATGGATAAAGCCACTACAACTAATCATGAATTCCAATACTTATTTGTGATGCAGTCAATCCCATTGTACTGGATCAGTCGATTAATGTGGGTCGTGTAAATGGTCTGCAGGTGCCCGAGGACATGCTGTACACGCAAGGCGGTGGCTTCTTGCAACATCCTGTCCAGATCAACGGCAATCTCCATGGCTCTGCACAACTTTGCAATGTGAGCAACCTGAATGGCTTTCATCTGGAGGCGCTGGCGCGTTATTTGAGTGATGAGACCGCCCTCGATACACTGCACGTGGAGCAGGCACAGTTTGAGGCGGTTCCCCGCTACGAGACGCTCAACGGGCACCAATTACACAATCTGCTTAATGAGAAATGGCTGGACAACGAGCATGTGGAATTGAAAAGCGTTCGAATGCACAACGCCAGCTTCGAGGGACTGTTGGAGTTTGAGGTGAGGTGGCGGAGACAGAGACAGAGACGGAATGTGAAAGCAGTTTTAAGCAATCTCATTGTAATAGGGTACTCTGAATGGTCTGCATGTGGAGCATATCGGGCAAAAGTATTTCAGTCGAACGCGCAGTCAGCGCCTCGATGTGCCATTGAGTTTCGAGCATGACGTCACTTTTGCACAACCGCTAACAGCGAAGCAAGTACAGCTACGTGTCAAAGATGGCGCACTTGTTGAGGGCATAGGGTAAGTGGTCGAAAGAGCGAAAGCGATTTCTTGTAATACCCTATCAAATTTCACTGTATTTGTTTACGCGCTAAAAACAGTTTTGCAAGCATTGTGACTACATACAAAACACACACACATGCACATTCGAAACAGTCACACACACACACAAGGTAAAATCAGCTGTGCGCGCTAGTATAGGCAGGTGAAATTTCTGTACACGTTGCAATTGCAATGACACACACATCGCATAACGCATTCACTTTAGTTCTATCCTATATTTTACCTTATGTTTGCTGCAGTTTAACTTAATTTAAATGCACTTTCTACTGGCAGGCAGTAGCTTCCAAAACAACAGTTCAACAACACACTTCAGTTCCAGAAAAACAATAGTGGCTAGAGTGCGGTGTGGCCAGAACTTCATTATTAAAAACACACTATTTCGCGACAAGGCATATACTGAAATATTCGAAGTGCGAAACACAAGCGCCATTTATTGAGCGTTAATAATTTATTTTGCAAAAAGAAAATGAGGGTGTTTTTTAAGACAGCCTTTAAACAAATGGATTTTATGGCTAGAAATACATATTTTGGACAGAATTGAACCCATAGAAAAAAGAAACAGTACTTTAATTGAGCTGAACAGTTTAATGCATACTGGCTGCTTCATATTCAATATCAGGGCTGGCGAAATTGTGAAAATAATATAAATAGATATTTATATTTACTATATGTTTCAAAAAGGCTTTTATACATCGGACTTACATATATATGTATATACACAATTCGGATAGCATCATTTGGGCGAACAATTTGATTGCTAACTTGTACCAAAAATCAACAATATACGTTACTTTCAAACTAATTAACTTAAACTTATAAATTCCTTACGGCGTCCAAAACGTATGAATAATAAAACATATTTTAATTTTGTTTAGCTTAAAGTTTAATTTTTACCTTAATTTTATTGCTGCATAACATTAATATAAACTTCATCAAACACCCGATATACGTTATTTTCAAACATGACTCTTTTGGCACATAAATAATTTATGTATGAACATTATAATCTAGTCTAGAAAATAAAAAGAATAACACTTTTTACCTTAACTTTATTCCTTAGTAATAATAATTTGAACTTCAACAGCAACGTCTCGCTAAATTTGTATGATTTCGTGTCAAACACTTTGAAGACAGCCGGAGTTCACACCATAACGGGTCAATGGACTATTCCGGAGGTGCAAGTATCGGGTGATTTGAATAATGTTCTGATAAATCAATTAAATTTAGTCGATGATATTCTGCGCAACGACACAAAAGAAGTGACTGTAATCGATGCACCCAAAACTGTGGAAAGCGCCACCATCCAACGCCTCTTTGCAACAAACCCAAGCACAGTAGCGGAGGTGCACGTTGCACAGTGGATCAACAATTCAGTATATATCTATGGGAATCATAGCATAGCTGGTAATGTGGTTCTGGACACATTGAACCTCTACAACGATCTGCAAGTAAGGGGAACGGTCAATGGCATCCACTGGCAGCCAGATGAGCTGCTGCTATGCGATCAGGCACAGCAGATAGCAGGCTCATTGTTGATCGATAACACGCTGCCTGAGGAAAACCGAATACTGAGTCATAACATCAAGGAACTTTGGGTGGATCGGATCAATGGACTTATGGTGAAAGACCTGCTGACGAACAAGGCGCATAATCGACCTAATCTCCATGTTGCTGGTCAATTGGTATTCACCAAGCCACTCACTGTAGCTAACTATGAGCTGGGCGAGATGGCTACGTACGGCAACAAGTTGAAACGTGGTGCCACCTCAAATGCCGTCGAGGATTGGCAGCAGCTCAGTCAGCATGTGGCTGCAGTTCAGCAGCGTCTCACAGGTAAGCCAATTACGGTTTTGTGCTGGAAGTGAAGTCTATAACGATGATATTTGCTTCTTAGAGCCATTATTTGTGCTGGAGAACTTTAGGCTACTGCAACAGATACCGCTCAACGCCAGCCATTTGGAGGTGCTGGGGCAGGATTCCTTGGCCATCTGGCATACAAACAGCCGAGGAGATCAGCAAGCCGACTGGCAGCAATCGGAGGGAAAATTCAGGCACAATCCAAGTAAGTGGGCTATAATGCTCTTTATTTATTATTATATTTATCATATAATTTATGTGTTCGCAATGAAATTGTGTTGCAACTTACAAACTAAAATGACATGAATTCGATGGACGATGGGGGTGGGAAATCGTGACAATAGGGGGTTGGCAATCGCGACGAGTTTAAATGAAAACACTTTAGATACGTTACAACTTGTTAAAATTGATCTCTTACAATAGAACATTCGATCTTTTCCGTGCAACATTTTACAATTATTAAAGTATACATCAAAAAACGAGCTTTCATAATTGCTTTACAATTATAAAGTTATACATAAAAGAACCGAGCATAGATTTCATAAGTTTACAGGGATCTTGGGGCCGATGAGTGAAGCTTACATGCTTAAATAGGGACAATTGTGGAAATTGCTGGAGTAATCAAATGCTTACACATCGTCATAAAATGTCAGTTGAGTTAAATTAAAATTCAGCTTTCTACTTCACTACGTTGTCTAACTGCTAGCTGTGGGGAGTCTAATGTTTGCATTGTGTTGGGTTACTGCTCTAGCTCATCGCTTTGCACATCGACAATGGCGCGTAGAATGCCCAGCTCCAGTTTGGCGGCACCGCGACGTGAGATCCTATTCATCACATTGGCCACATACAGACCGAGTGCCTCGTGCCGTCCCGAGTTGCACAGGTTCTTGAAGAATGTGGGCGGCAGCGAATTATCAAAGTTGCCTAAATTAATGATCTCAGGTGTGGCATGAGTGGCAGCGTTTCCCTTGCCCGAATCGAAGATGATCTCGTTCTTGAAGTCCAGCTCCTCGATGTGCGGCGAGAAGCCATTGGTGCTGGCCACCGATGTTGAGGCTACTGTTGCGGCTGTCGACGAATTGGCGCCGCCTCCTCCCCCAACAACCATGTTGCCATTGAGCTGCTGGGAGGCAGGTATGGTTATGATATTAATGCCTGGCGGTGGCGATTGGTTGCTCTCGCGCTCCTTCTTCACCTGCAGCAATTGAGCGGTAGTCGTGTGCACCACGTTGCCTGTGGAGGCTGGAGTCGCTGCCTCTGCATTTGCACTGTTGTTGCTAGCTGCCTGTTTGGAGCTTGGGTTGCCCTGGCCCTGTGTCTTCATCACCTTCTTGTGCACCGTCGAGCTGGCGCATTCATCCGACAACTTGCGCTTAACTGCCTCTGGCAATTGAATTGTTGTGCGACCGGATGCTGTGGCTTTGTGACTGTGCTGCTGTTGTGTGCTTGACTTTTGGCTAGCAGCCGTGGCGCTGCTTGGAGTCTTCTTCAATGTGATGCCCTTCTTCTGAAGCGCAGCTGCTGCCGCGGAGACTGCTGACGACTGTGTGCTGGAGCGTTGTGGATTACTGGCCATTGTGTTGAGCAGCTTCTTTTCCTCGAAGGGTGGACGCGGCGTGTCCACAATGGGCTTCGAGTACGTTTTCTCCTCCTTCTCCGGAGTCCCGCCTGTGCTGTTCGATTTGATGGGACTGTCGCCGTCCGAGCTGGCGGAACCAGTCGAATTCGATGGCTGGCCGTAGCGCGGAGGTGTCGCCGTGGGCGAACAATCGTCGTCATCCTCTTGTTCCTGTACTTCCAGCATCTCATACTCCTCCACCTCCTCCATGGGCAATGGTTCTCTTTAAATATAACCTTTTGTCAGTATCCACTTCACTAGCGACTGTGCTTTGTTTACTCACTCTTCTGTCTTTGGCGCCGCCTTGGGCTCCTGGTGAATCTTCTGCATGAGCCCGAACAGCTTCCAGCCGGAGTTGCCCTTCAACTTCTCCTGCTCGTACTTCTTCTGCAGCACAATGAAGATGGAGCGCGACTCGTGCACGGTCAGTTTGTTGAGGCGTCCGATGCGCGCCCAAGCGTCGTCCTGCTCCTGTTTGCTGGAGCCAGGGTTGTTCGGATGCAGCGCCTTCTCCTTGGCAATGTCGGCCAGGATCTTGTCCAGCTGGATAGCCATATTAGTCAACGACTTGCGACCTGCTTTTTGCGCGTTTCTAATAATTTTGACGGCCTTTTTGTTACTTTACACTTTTCACTCAATTTCGCCTGCCTGCCGCTCTTTTCTATAGCGTTTGCGCTGTTTCTGCTTCTGCTTCGTTTTGCAACTTCGCTTTTTCACGTATGCGGCGTCTTCTCTGCTGCGACGCTGATTTGGCGGAAAAATAATTGGGAGGTCTAGGCACGTTCAAGTACAAGCGACAAGATGGCTAACCATCGGCGAACTGTACGAATATTATTCGCAGCAAAGCTTATTCCATTACTAATATCCAAATATAAATACTTTTATTGCAAATGATAGCGATTTTTTCCAATTATTTCCAATTATATATGTACTAGTTGTCAGTATATTTTTCAAAACTAGTGATTAATTGCACTCATCATGCAGTCGGAACGTCTTCGAAAGCGAAACCTGTTCAAAGCCGAATGCAAAAACTCAAGGACATTGTGCAACACTGGAAAACTAACAAATCAGCACAACAAACAAAAACAATGCCATAGTTTATGATCATGTTAACCATAATTATGCACATTTATTTAAGTTGCTTTCGTTGTCAACGGCACGACAGTAACATCCACCAATGGCGCTAAACAGGCAACTGTCTCCACTCGCGTCGCCTGCACCGGGCTGCTCACCACAAAGGGAAACTCCGCCATGCCATAGCAAGCGGCCGCATAATGTCCCAGGCGGTCGACGGCGATGACAGCACCTGAGAAGTCCTTGTGGTGCTTCACTATGCGTTGAACGCTGGCCTCGGCCGCCTGGGCCGGTGTCTTGCCGTTGCGCATGGCCTCGACAGCCAACAGCGTGGGCAGGAAACGCATCATGACGTCGCCGTCGCCAGTGGCAACGGCGGCTCCAGCTTCGTTGTCCGCATAGCCGCCGGCGCCGGGAATGGGTGAATCGCCCACACGGCCGGGTATCTTGTGGCGTGCCCCGTTGGTGGAGGTGCCCACGTGTATCTGCTGGGCCACATCGATGGCTATCATACCGATGGTGTCGTGATTTTTGTGGCCCATCTGATACTCGGTGCGAGCACGATCCTCCTTCCAGCGGGTCAGAGGAGTGGCCTGCGGCTCGTAGGGGCCACACGAAATCCTGGGGTCCGGATGGACATCCTGCCAGAAGTTAGGCTGGCAATTGCCAGCCTTCCACTGCTCCCACATGTTCTTCGATTCTGGGGTCACCAATGATTCGTGGCGGAATCCCATTGCCTTGGCGAACTCGGAGGCCGAGCTGCCCACTAGCATCGTGTGTGATGTGTGCTCCAACACATGTCTGGCCACTTGAATGGCATCCTTTATGCCCTGCAGCCCCGCCACAGCGCCCACATTCATTGTGGCACCGTCCATGACCAATGCATCAAGCGTCGTATCGCCCAGCTCATCTGGTGAACCACCGTAGCCGACGGTGCCGTCGCACTGCTGTTGCTCGCACTTGGTGCAGCCCTCAACGACAGCATTTCGCGTCTGTCGCACTCCACCCTCGGACTGCTGCAGAATGCGCCACGCCAACGCATTCGCGTCCTTGAAGCTCCACGTATTGATGACCATCGGCAGCATTGCAGCCGTATTTTTAGTAGTGGTCGCCGCCGCGTAAGTTGATCCCCATTTGGGTGCCTTGCTCGTCGTGGGGCTGGAGCTCGGCTTGTTGCTGAATCCCCAGCTGGAGGACGCAGCTGTCGTTGTGGCTGCTGCCCAACAGAGCAGTCCGACAAGTATTATTCTCATTTTATGTGCAATCACTGAATGCAGCTGCAGCTGATGCGTCGTTGCTTTTTAAACTAACCCAACTTTTGTTTCGGCTTATCTTTGTTGCTGTCTGTTATACAGGGCGATTAATCGCGGAGGCGGGTATATTTTCATTTGTTAATTTGGCGAGAAAAGTATTTCTAAATTTATGGAATTATTTGCAATAGATTTTATCCTGAGGAATGTACAAAAATATTTCTCAACTGAATTTTAGTTACTTTACAAGTTGACTACGTTCAGCTTTTAAAAATTACACTGTTTTAAACGGGATGCAAAGGGAAATTCTAAAATTAGTCAGTCAACTCTAAATATATAAAACCAAAATCGGACCTTAAGATTCTACATCATTGCAATGATATTCTTAAAAGATGTAGGACATTTCTACAAACTTATACTTTCTACAATTAGTATTTAAATTTGATGATAAACAGCTCGATTTTGCAAAAAATCGCATAAACCTCATATAATTATATTTTCGTTGTTCTATTGTTAATGTCAAATGACAAAAAATATATTCCAAAACAAAAGACCTCCTAGCCACTTTCAAACTTCACCCGCTAACTATCATAAAAACGCCAGATTTGGCACCACTGACGCCTAACAACCACAATATATTTCTCGTTATCGTTTTGCAGACTCTTCGAAATTGTTGTCGCCCCCCGAGAATGCACTGAGAACGCGCTTTGGGCCACTGGCGGATAACTTGACATACATCTGCCCCTTGCAGATGCAGTCGCTAGATTGTCTGGCCACCCAGAGCGACGACGAAGCACTCGTCATCCAATGTCTTGGCAACATCGTTTCCCGGATTTTGATCCCGACACGGCAGCACGTAAAACAGCTATTGTCAGTGGACAATGATAAAGATTCGATTCTGTCGCTGCTCACCCACAATGCTGTGGAATTGTGGCTGTGGAACGGCACCATGGCGTTGCAGCAACGCTTGCCACTGATGCAAGCTGAGCATATTGCCTTGGCTCAACACCAGATGCACGATTACTTGGCCGTTCTAACTGCATCCCCGGCAGCCGCCATTCACATTTACAGGCGAGTCTAGAGTGAAGACATTCTGAAGAAGTATTGATGATTTGGAACTTTTCGCAGGTCTGACAATAGGAAAGCGTTGAATTTCCAGATTGAACAAGTCATCGACTTGGAAGCGGCGTCAGAGCAGCCGCGACAGCTGAGTTTTGTGCAGATGCAGCAGTCAAAGGATCTCCTGCTCTGCGTGTCCAATGCGACTCCGATGCAGTCACTGCGCATCTATCAGCACAACGGCATTACAGGCTTTCAGCAGATCCTTGGCGACAGCACATTGCCCGCGGTAAAGTGGCTAAAGGCGATCGAAGTGCCGGTGATGCGGCAGCAGTTGTTGGCGCTGGCCAATGGACAAAGCGTCTATTTGGTGGCAGCGCAGTTCACAAGGCTCTGAGAGCCACAAAATGTTGCACATAACACTGTTAAAAGTTGGAATTATTTCTAAATAAAAATTACTTTTTATTAACGTTTCTCGTTAGCGGCGTAATCAGTAATCTGTGTTTCTTGCTTAATCGTCGCTAGTGGACTCAACGTTCTCCGTCTGCAAATTCTTGAATGTGGACACGGGCACATATGTCACCAGGGTGTACAGTTTGTTGGGTGAGTCCTCATCGTCATTGCGGCGACGCGCCAGGCGCACACGGACGCGGAATGGCGTTGATCTGTCGAGCGATGCACAAAGTTAGCCTCAAAGGATTCGATTCGATTTATTGGTGGTAGTTACCTGATACCCTTGGACCAGATGTGCTTGTTGAGGCGGGTGTCGATGCGCACATCGTTGGTGCCCATCTCGCGCTCGGCAAACTTGCGGATCTCCTTGATGGCGCGGGGCGCGCGCTTCTTGAAGCCGATGTTGTGCACACGCTTGGCCAAATGGATTGTGCACTCCCGGGTGACGACTTCGTTGATCGCCGACTTGTTGCGTTTCTCGCCCTTTGTCTTTGCCATTGCTGTTGCAAATTCAATATCCTGTCAATAGATTTGTTAGTTGTTGACAAATACAAGGTTCAACTCAAAATCCAATCACAACACAAGAGCAACTTTGGACGCCGTCTAAACACACTGAGAGCTGAGATGCCCATCATATGAGGGTATCCAGCTCTGGCACTGCGTGTGCAACATTCTTTTTCATACATTTCAATGCATTTTTTAAGGCGTAAATTGCGATGTTTTCTGATTATATTTCGGGTAATAGCCAAAAAACCCACCTATAGGAAATGAAAGTTTGACGTAAAAGAATTTGACAGATGCCGAGAGCTGTCAAAGTCAGACGCACAATCAGTGTTGGTCAACGCCGCATACAACCCTGCACTTCACAGCTGACTTTGACAGCTGCCGCCCGAATGTAAATAATAAACAATGCTCACAACTGCACGTAATAAATGTTTTGCCATAAACAATCTTCGTTTTACAATAAAACATAAATAATTTTATTTATTATAGTGCAACTTTTAATCGTTGGCTTGCTTTGGGGTGTGACAAACCCGTTTATTCGACTTGGCAGCCAGGGCATTGAATCTATCGCAGACACTGGCTCCAGATATAGAAATTTGATCGCTGAGCTGCGAATGGTTGGATCACGTTTGAGTTACTGGATACCATTTGGATTAAATCAGTGCGGTAGCTTGTTGTACGTGTGGACGCTTCAAACCGCCAATATTACGATAGCTGTGCCAGTTGCTAACTCGTTGAGTTTTGTTTTCACAGCCATAACTGGATATTTGTTAGGCGAACAACAACCCGGCAAAAGTGAATGCAAATAATCCACTATAAAAATGCTTGTTTAATTATTTACTACTTTTGTTACAGACATAATAATTGGCACACTTCTCATTTGTTTCGGCAGCACACTCATGATATGCGACAAGATGCAGCATGAACAGCAGATTCAGAGTATTCCATTCCATGAATAAATTGTTGATAAGATTAAAACTGTATGTCATTAAATCGATTATAATATAGTTGGACTATTATCAGCATAACATATGAGGGGATAATCTGCAAAATTCAACATCTATTTAAGATTGTATCCTAACCCAAGGCCAAAAATGTCTTTATTACATAAATACATATTAGAAAACATGCCAGTCAACATTATTCGTTATCTACAATGCCTTGTGCACCGCTTCCACAAGCACCTCCATGCTGACGATGGGCGTCTGTGGCGTGATTCCATGGCCCAAGTTTGCAATGTAGCGTGACTTGCCAAATTTGTGAACCATTTCGGTTGTCAGCGTTCGCAGCTCATCGGCCTCACGGTACATATCTTGTGGATCCAGATTGCCCTGCAATGTGATGTTGGGTCCAACGATTGTGCGCGCCTCTACGGGATCCACAGTCCAGTCCAGACCCAACACGTCATAGCCAAGCTCGCTTTGTTCCTTCAGCGAATGCCCAGCGCCTTTGGCAAAGAGCGTCTAACGAAAGTAAACAATTTGCAATTAGGTGCCGATGAAAGAAAGGTTTTCGGTTTGTACTTACAAGAGGCACCAAGGGGATCACTTTCTTGGTAAGGCGATCCACGAGATCGTCGCGAATGCGTCGCAAGTAAGGAGCCCCCCACTTGAGGAACTCCTCTTTGCTCAAGTGCTCGGCGGAAGATTCGAATATTTGTAGCATTTGGGCGCCAGCCACGACCTGCATTTCCAAGTAGTCCACAATCACATCGGTCAGCAGATTGAGGAAGAGTTTCGTGTCATCGGGATAGTTGGTCAGCCAGGCCTTTGCCTTGGACATGGTCTTGCTGCCGCCACCCTCAATCATGTATCCCAAAAGAGTCCAAGGTGCTCCAGTGAAGCCAATCAACGGCACTCGACCTTCCAATTTGTGCCGCATCATGGTGATAGCGTCACCAACATACGTCAGACGCGATAGAGCGCCATCGGGTGTCAGTCGCTTCAGATCCTCCGGCGTCACAATGGGCTGAGGCAGAACGGGGCCAACACCAGCATGCATTTCGACGGTCAAGCCCAGAGCTTGGGGAATAACGAGAATATCTGAAAATATGATGGAGGCATCCAGGTCAAACCGTCGTAGCGGCTGCATGGTGACCTCGCAGGCCAGCTCGGGGGTGCGGCAGACCGTGAAAAAGTCATGTTGCTTCCGCAGCTCCTGAAACTCGGGCAAATATCGGCCAGCCTGGCGCATCACCCAGACGGGAACCCGATCGACGACTTCGCCACGTGCGGCACGCAACAAATTGTCGTTCTTAAGCGGCGGGAAGGGCTGTAAGTGGCAGTCGAGCGTACTTGTGTTATAAGAAGCGATTGTCATGCGAGCAATCAGCAGCAGCAACAACAACCACAAAGAAACCCGAAGTCCAAGAGTTTCATTCTTCATTGATTTAATTGGAGCAAAGCTGTGATGTAACTCTGTGTTGGTGCATTACAACATGCCACCACCTACCTTTGTGTCTTTCATTGCAATTATTGAAGTTTAGTAGTGTATTTAATTCAGAGAGCAACAATTTTCTTATTTAACACTGCAGATTTTGATGTAAATGTTTGGTGAATTCAGCGAAACTTGTATCGTTGCAGTAGAGGTGGGCAAACACCGATCTATCGATGTTTGTTCAATTATCGATTTCCTATGGCAAACACAAATTGTTGCAGCCAAATAATATAATTATTATGAGTTGTTTATTGAACAAAATATAGAGTTTTCTATTAAGGTTAAAACGCATGCAAAATTTCGACATATATATTCGACTTTTTATAAAAATTGCGGATAGGTTGGCGCCACATTTTGAAATACTCTTTTTGGTATATTTGTTCGCTACAGGTTTTTTTTCGAGTTGGCAGCTCCTTATCTTTGTTTATGTTTTGTGGCGTTGCCAGGCTGTGTATATTTTCGTTTAGTCCCGCTTGGATCTGCACATCACTAACAAAACTGCATTCGTGTCACAAACTAGAACGCAAAAAAACAGGCTGCCGTTTATTTTTCTTATTAGAGGTAATTTTGTAGTGGGATATTTCGTTTGAGTAAAATACATATTAAAGTTATTTCAGTCAAAATTACTTGCAAACATGGCTGATGAGCAACCAAATCTTGTAGCTGGACACCCACCTGCCAGTAAGTGCATTAGCGGCTATTTTAAGTTGAGTGTTTGCGTGTGTGTGTGAGAGGTAAAAGCTATTATTGTTAATGTTATTTGTTTTGGTCGACTGTCCGGCAAATAACTCATTCATTCATTCCCAATTTGTGCGTTGGCATCAATTAATTGGCCTATTTAAAGCTATTGTTCGATCTTATCAGTTTTCACCACCTCAACGGCAATTGCTGATAAACACACGCTTACACACACGCAACCACATACATATGTATGCATGCGGCTATTGCGTTCTGCGCTCGCTGCCCAAATATTTTTTATTTTTAGCTGACGTCATATTTTTTGCTTACAGTGAAGGCCGGTGGAATGCGTATTGTGCAGCATAAGGCACCGGCCTCTGAACGTCCGGCCAAGGATGCCGAGGACTGCACGGGCCTAACGGTAAACATTCCACACAAGTATATTTAAATAGCCACTCACAATGTGTCTCCCCCAGCAACCAGTGAACGTAAATTCGTCTTCAGTGAGCGGTGCTCCAGTAAAGGGTAACACAGATTTTACACCGGCATCCGCGCAGGTGGCGCACTCGCATAAGCCCGCTGCGGCCGTTCAACAGAAGCCACAGCCACACATTCAACAGCCTCGCAAATGAATTGGGGCTTCTGGGCGAATCAGGATCAGGTCACACTGATTTCAACTGTATTCGATTGCTTCCAAGAGCGAGATTAATTTTAAATATGCCTTGTATTTTGCTACTCCCTATATATTTTGATACTTTTGTTTAACATAGTCTATCATTCCAATCGCATTTTTCGCCAAGTTCATAAATTAAATAAAAAGTTAATGGTTTTCAAAGACATTTGTTTCAATTCTGACGGCGATCACTTGTAATTCCCAAGTGCTTATTCCTCATGATGCGCTTATAAATATATCTACCCTGAAGTCGAAACTGCCCCACTGAGCTTCGGTGGTCCGGGGTGCGGACTTCAAATCCGTAGTCGACTAATAATCGAAGTGGTTCGATTCCACCTGGGGGGCGATATACGGATATATGGTTACGGAAGACATTATTTTTTAAAAAACAAGAAAAGCGAATACAGCTAAATCCCTTTTAATACAAATTTGTTTTACAGAAACATTATTAGGAATTACCTTTATGGTTATAAAATATTTCAAAATATAACTTAACTTCATTACAGAAAGACACACTTTCTTTGAATTACCATACCAATATGGATGTAGTACATATGTACAAATATATATTACTTATTTTGCATATTTTAAGATAAAAATTATATTTAACCAAAATGAATCAGTTTAAGGTTGTTTGAATATTTGTAGCAATTAGGACAATAGAACAAGCTAAAAATTTCAAAATTTCAATTTAATATATGGAATTTAGTATATGGAAATCCAATTCAATTTATCTTTCGCATACTTTAAGAAAGTGGACTTTATTCAACAATAGTCTTAAACGTTAATCGTTAATCATGTCAAAGCGAATTCGCAGATTTAATTATCCAGGGCCGAAGTAACGCCACATCAACATAAACGCCAGGGTAGTTGACTTGGGCACAACCGTATCCCCAGGCGACAATGCCCGCCAGCAATCGTTCCGACACCATTGGGCCGCCGGAGTCTCCAGTGCAGGCGTCCTTACCAGGAGCTGCTGCGCAAATCATTTCCTCGCCCACAAAGTCCCAGCCGTAGCCGTATTTGGCCGAGGCGCAGTCCTGACGCTCGATGATATTAAGTTGCACCACCTGCAGACTGCTGGCAAAGCCATCCGCTCCATTCTGCTGCACAAAGCCCCAGCCGCTGACTGAAACACTAGCACCAGCCTTGGGACTTACGCTGGCCAGACCAATTGCCTTCACCGATAAGCTATAGCTGAGCTGGGTGGCCAGACGGACCAGGGCAATGTCGTAGTACTTAAACTGTTTGTTGTACTGCTCATGGGTCACGTAGGAAGCAACAGCAATCAGTTTGCCTCCGGAGTTGTGGTGATTGGCACCCACGCGCACCTGCATCAGCGTCACGGATGTGCCCTGGACGCAGTGCGCTGCTGTGATGACAATGTCCTTGCTGTAGATGGCGCCGCCGCAGACATGACGAGCACTGACTTGTATGGACACCTGCCAGGGTGCGTTGTGTATGGCGAGCTCACTGCCACCCAGAATGCGTTCGCTGCCAGCACTCAGTGGAGTCGCCTTGCTAACAGCACTGCAGCAAAGGAGCAGCAACAGTATGATGAAATGATGGTGGACCATAACGACGATGTACACGCGGCAAAGCTGACAAACCAACTGATCGCACCTTGGTCGCGGGACGTTGCAAGACTTATCGCTTTGCTTAAGGGCTGTAAAAGTTAATCGCTCGCTAATTGATTATCGAAGTCGCCTTCGAGTGGGTTACCCCGGCAACCCAGCCAATCGTATTGACAAACAAACTCAGTTCAAATAGTTGTCGCACAGGGTACAAAAATATATCAAAAATCCAATTTAATTTCCTTAACTGTTCCAGATGTTCGATTCAGACATCATTACTTCCGAGGAGCTTCTCCGTTTACGCGATGACTGCCTGCAGCGTTTACGAGACGACGAACTTTATTATCTCCGCAACGATGCCAAGCTGAGGGCAGTCAATAGCTCCCAGAGCTACGACGAGTTCAAGTAAATATATTTCAGGCTTCTATGGTGCGCTTGAGTAATCCGCTGATTCAATTGCAGGGACATTGTTGATGCAGCTCACCTGCGTCCGGTGACCAGGCAAGACAAAGCTAATGCCAAGACCAAGAATCGGCTGTGGAACTCGGCTGCCTCTGAGCAGTCTGATCAAGTTTAATGTGTAAATAAAACTGCTGCATATAATTATTACACTGTATTCTTTTATTGGCAAATGTTCTTACACGGAGCCGGCGTTGTTAACCACCCAGGTGCGGAGGTCAGCAACAGAGGCATAGACACCGGGATAGTTGGAGTAGGCGCAGCCAATACCCCAGGACACAACACCAACGAGCACGCCACCAGAGACCAATGGGCCACCGGAATCACCCTGGCAGGCATCCTTGCCGCTGGCAGCAGCGCAGATCATGGTTGACCGGATCTGGCTACCATAGCTGTAGGCAGAAGAAGCGCAGACGGACTGGCTGACGATGTTCACGTTGACGTACTGCAGCTGGGTGGGGATGGAGCTGGAGCCGGAGGACTGAGTACCCCAGCCAGAGACGGAGGCAGAAGCACCATTCGAGGGGTTGGAGGAGGCCAGACCGACAGCCTTAATGTTGGAGCTGAAGGACAGGGAAGAGCTCAGACGTATGACAGCAATATCGTTGACCATGGTGTTGGCATTGTAGCCCTCGTGGTTCCTGAAGGCAGAGACGGCGCTGACAACGCCACCGGAGTTCCAGTAGCTGGAGCCGGCGCGAACCTGAAGAACGGAGGAGGACACGGATTGCAGGCAGTGAGCAGCTGTCACGATGATGTTGGCAGAGTAGATGGAACCACCGCAGGAGTGGCTGCCACTACGCTGGAGGGAGATTTGCCAGGGGAAGCTGCCGATGGTGGTGGCAGTACCTCCAACGATGCGTCCATCCAACTGGGGCAGGAGACCCTCAGGGATAGCAGCTCCAAAGGCGCAGGCAACAACCGACAACAAGATCACGAACTTGAACATATTGCTAAGTACAATGAGTTCCTAATGTCGAGGCACGGGACTTTTATAGTGGTTCTTGGTGTCTTATTATCTCAATGGTTGACCATAATCAAAAGCTTTCAGTCCATTTTATCATACAAACTGGCATCGCGAATGTGAAGCTTACTCGGCACTCGGCACTCGACACAAGGCTGGGAAAACCCGCTAAAAAGCAAATCAGTTCAATAATAGAATTCATTTCAAAACTTGATTAAAAAGGAGTTGTTTATGCTTACGTTTAATATTAGTTGTTTTTCTACCTGCTGCCTATTGGCTAGAAGTGAGTTAGAGCAAACCGGAAATGTACATATGTTACGTAGCAGGCAGAAGATAACTTGTGGGACCCTCTAAATTTTAAAGTACAAATTATAAGCTGCATAAAGTATACATAAACTACATATATTTTCAATAAGTGTATTAACACCTATTTTTACTTTTTTTATATATTTAATTGTAGCTTATAATTAAATTCTATAGTACAAGGTGCATATAGCCAGGGCAACAAAGGCCTTTAGGCTGATTAACACCTACATATATATCAGAAACTTTCTAACATAAAATAACCCCATTTTAATAGCCTGGATGTTAAAGTCGTAGCTTTTTATCCGATTGCAACTTACGTTTCACGAATCATGGGTGTGAATTACGTTTCTGGAAGCAGCAACAAAAATTGAGAGTGCAATAAAACCTCTGATTTCATGACCCCAAATAATGCGATTCAAGAGGCATACTTGACGGCGTCGGAGAAGAGTAAGAGCTATGGCTTGCCTACAGCTTATATACTGTAGTAATGGTAGTATGTAATCCAAATTTATATGTTGGTAATAAGTAATAAAATAAATGGTTTCAAATATATAGAACTTCAGTCTTCTGCTCGAGGCAATAGTATGTAAACCAATTATCCAGATTTTTATTATATTTAACATCAGTAAACATATTCCAAATGTAGTTCCATTTTTTTTAAAAACTTTTTCTATGAAAAATAATTTAACTAATACTACATTATTAACTTCTCAAAGTATTTGTAATTTATATAATAAAGTTGTGACTATCCCAGGATTTACGTGGAGTGTTGGGGAAGGTAGCTTGGACAGACAAACGGGCAAGCCAACCCAAATATGTATCTAAATCAACTCGGCTGTTGATGTGGATCAAAAATATATCTCTGTTACATACTTTTACTACTATAATAGTCTTGTTTGTTTACCTATTTTCAATTAGCAAAGAATATATAAAAACTTATTTTTCAAATGTAATTAACGTAAAATGGCACCACTTCCCAATACTAAAACATGGTACAAAATATAAAATAAATAATTTTTGTAATGCTCAATTTTTATTCCCGACTTTACATTCTAATATAACGGATTATAATAAACATACTTTTATGATTTGCCATCAGTTCGATTTATTATCAGTGTAAAAATACTGAGTTCTCCAAATTAACACCCCACACGTGTAAGGAGTGACCTTGTGACTCTAATTGCCATGGAAAATGCAAGACGAAACGGAAATTCAATAGCATCTCCGATGAAATTAAAGGTATTCAGGGAATAAAAACATGTTCACATTTATACTTTCCTTTCAAAATCGTAGCTTGCATCACGTTTCACTGTACTCTGCTCACTTCTAATCTTAAAATGATTTCAACGCTTTCAATGAATCTTTGGGTTGCGATTCAAAAAACTGAAATTTGGGGAGTTCATTGGATTTTCATTCATATGCAAAGTAGTGTTAAATAATAAATAAAATTGTTTTGGAATTGAATACAAAATTTATGTTTATAAATTTTGTTTGTTGATTTGCTACTGTGCGTCTAAATCTGATGATGCCCAAGAGTTCCTCACTGTCTTTACATTTCATTTTAATTATTTTACAATCAATTTTAAATTATTCTCCAGCCAATCGAGAAGCTATACTATATTGAGGTATACAAACTTAATCTGACCAAACACTTATGGCAATGAACAGTTCACGAAACGTGATTCCAAATATTGCTCTCCGGTAATTCTGATGACTATTATATAATTCAACAAGTTGATTTGTTATATGATTTTATTCTTTTATTAAGCATGTACTTAGACATTGCCGGCGGCACTGACGACCCAGGAGCGGAGGTCGGCAACGGAGGCGTAGACACCGGGATAGTTGGAGTAGGCGCAGCCAATACCCCAGGACACAACACCAACGAGCACGCCACCAGAGACCAATGGGCCACCGGAATCACCCTGGCAGGCATCCTTGCCGCTGGCAGCAGCGCAGATCATGGAAGACCGGATCTGGCTACCATAGCTGTAGGTAGAAGAAGCGCAGACGGACTGGCTGACGATGTTCACGTTGACGTACTGCAGCTGGGTGGGGATGGAGCTGGAGCCGGAGGACTGAGTACCCCAGCCAGAGACGGAGGCAGAAGCACCATTCGAGGGGTTGGAGGAGGCCAGACCGACAGCCTTAATGTTGGAGCTGAAGGACAGGGAAGAGCTCAGACGGATGACAGCAATATCGTTGACCATGGTGTTGGCATTGTAACCCTCGTGGTTCCTGAAGGCAGAGACGGCGCTGACAACGCCACCGGAGTTCCAGTAGCTGGAGCCGGCGCGAACCTGAAGAACGGAGGAGGACACGGATTGCAGGCAGTGAGCAGCTGTCACGATGATGTTGGCAGAGTAGATGGAACCACCGCAGGAGTGGCTGCCACTACGCTGGAGGGAGATTTGCCAGGGGAAGCTGCCGATGGTGGTGGCAGTACCTCCAACGATGCGTCCATCCAACTGGGGGAGGAGACCCTCAGGGATAGCAGCTCCAAAAGCGCAGGCAACAACCGACAACAAGATCACGAACTTGAACATATTGCTAAGTACAATGAGTTCCTAATGTCGAGGCACGGGACTTTTATAGTGGTTCTTGGTGTCTTATTATCTCGATGGTTGACCATAATCAAAAGCTTTCAGTCCATTTTATCATACAAAGTGGCATCGCGAATGTGAAGCTTACTCGGCACTCGGCACTCGACACAAGGCTGGGAAAACCCGCTAAAAAGCAAATCAGTTCAATAATAGAATTCATTTCAAAACTTGATTAAAAAGGAGTTGTTTATGCTTACGTTTAATATTAGTTGTTTTTCTACCTGCTGCCTATTGGCTAGAAGTGAGTTAGAGCAAACCGGAAATGTACATATGTTACGTAGCAGGCAGAAGATAACTTGTGGGACCCTCTAAATTTTAAAGTACAAATTATATAATTGTAGCTTATAATTAAATTCTATAGTACAAGGTGCATATAGCCAGAGCAACAAAGGCCTTTAGGCTGAATAACACCTATATATTATATTAGAAACTATATAACATAGAATAACCCCATTTTTATAGCCTGCATGTTATAGTCGTAGCTTTTTACCCGATTGCAACTTAAGTTTCACGAATCATGGGTGTGAATGAATTACGTTTCTGGAAGCAGCAACAAAAATTGAGAGTGCAATAAAACCTCTGATTTCATGACCCCAAATAATGCGATTCAAGAGGCATACTTGACGGCGTCGGAGAAGAGTAAGAGCTATGGCTTGCCTACAGCTTATATACTGTAGTTATGGTAGTATGTAATCCAAATTTATATGTTGGTAATAAGTAATAAAATAAATGGTTTCAAATATATAGAACTCAGTCTTCTGCTCGAGGCAATAGTCTGTAAACCAATTATCCAGATTTTTATTATATTTAACATCAGTAAACATATTCCAAATGAAGTCCCTTTTTTTTTAACTTTTTCTATGAAAAATAATTCAACTAATACTACATTAATAACTTTTCAAAGTATTTGTAATTTATATAATAAAGTTGTGACTATTCCAGGATTTACGTGGAGTGTTGGGGAAGGTAGCTTGGACAGACAAACGGGCAAGCCAACCCAAATATGTATCTAAATCAACTCGGCTGTTGATGTGGATCAAAAATATATCTCTGTTACATACTTTTACATAAAACTATAATAGTCTTGTTTGTTTACCTATTTTTAATTAGCAAAGAATATATAAAAACTTATTTTTCAAATGTAATTAACGTAAAATGGCACCACTTCGCAATACTAAAACATGGTACAAAATATAAAATAAATAATTTTTGTAAAGCTCAATTTTTATTCCCAACTTTACATTCTAATATAACGGATTATAATAAACATACTTTTATGATTTGCCATCAGTTCGATTTATTATCAGTGTAAAAATACTGAGTTCTCCAAATTAACACCCCACACGTGTAAGGAGTGACCTTGTGACTCTAATTGCCATGGAAAATGCAAGACGAAACGGAAATTCAATAGCATCTCCGATGAAATTAAAGGTATTCAGGGAATAAAAACATGTTCACATTTATACTTTCCTTTCAAAATCGTAGCTTGCATCACGTTTCACTGTACTCTGCTCACTTCTAATCTTAAAATGATTTCAACGCTTTCAATGAATCTTTGGGTTGCGATTCAAAAAACTGAAATTTGGGGAGTTCATTGGATTTTCATTCATATGCAAAGTAGTGTTAAATAATAAATAAAATTGTTTTGGAATTGAATACAAAATTTATGTTTATAAATTTATGTTTATAAATTTTATTTGTTGATTTGCTACTGTGCGTCTAAATCTGATGATGCCCAAGAGTTCCTCACTGTCTTTACATTTCATTTTAATTATTTTAAATCAATTTTAAATTATTCTCCAGCCAATCGAGAAGCTAAACTATATTGAGGTATACAAACTTAATCTGACCAAACACTTAAGGCAATGAACAGTTCACGAAACGTGATTCCAAATATTGCTCTCCGGTAATTCTGATGACTATTATATAATTCAACAAGTTGATTTGTTATATGATTTTATTCTTTTATTAAGCATGTACTTAGACATTGCCGGCGGCACTGACGACCCAGGAGCGGAGGTCGGCAACGGAGGCGTAGACACCGGGATAGTTGGAGTAGGCGCAGCCAATACCCCAGGACACAACACCAACGAGCACGCCACCAGAGACCAATGGGCCACCGGAATCACCCTGGCAGGCATCCTTGCCGCTGGCAGCAGCGCAGATCATGGAAGACCGGATCTGGCTACCATAGCTGTAGGTAGAAGAAGCGCAGACGGACTGGCTGACGATGTTCACGTTGACGTACTGCAGCTGGGTGGGGATGGAGCTGGAGCCGGAGGACTGAGTACCCCAGCCAGAGACGGAGGCAGAAGCACCATTCGAGGGGTTGGAGGAGGCCAGACCGACAGCCTTAATGTTGGAGCTGAAGGACAGGGAAGAGCTCAGACGGATGACAGCAATATCGTTGACCATGGTGTTGGCATTGTAACCCTCGTGGTTCCTGAAGGCAGAGACGGCGCTGACAACGCCACCGGAGTTCCAGTAGCTGGAGCCGGCGCGAACCTGAAGAACGGAGGAGGACACGGATTGCAGGCAGTGAGCAGCTGTCACGATGATGTTGGCAGAGTAGATGGAACCACCGCAGGAGTGGCTGCCACTACGCTGGAGGGAGATTTGCCAGGGGAAGCTGCCGATGGTGGTGGCAGTACCTCCAACGATGCGTCCATCCAACTGGGGCAGGAGACCCTCAGGGATAGCAGCTCCAAAGGCGCAGGCAACAACCGACAACAAGATCACGAACTTGAACATATTGCTAAGTACAATGAGTTCCTAATGTCGAGGCACGGGACTTTTATAGTGGTTCTTGGTGTCTTATTATCTCAATGGTTGACCATAATGAAAAGCTTTCAGTCCATTTTATCATACAAAGTGGCATCGCGAATGTGAAGCTTACTCGGCACTCGGCACTCGGCACTCGACACAAGGCTGGCAAAACCCGCTAAAAAGCAAATCAGTTCAATAATAGAACTGATTTTTATGTATTGACTTGATTAGCAAGGAGTTGTTTTTAGACACAGAAAGATACATCTACGACACTGTAAAGTATGCAAAAATAATATAGTATATAATCTCAATCAGTGTCAAAAAGATTTATTTAGTAGTAGCAATTGCCTATTTCTTATCTTTTTGTTAAATATTCGTATCCAGCTCAACATTTTGTGTTGAATTTGTTTATAATATCATTTAAGTGACCAGTCAAATCAATTCATCAAGTTAGTATTTACTTTCGGTCGTATTTCGATAACAAGCTCAACACTTTCTTTTGGCTAGCGTACTCGATCGCATTACCTTCTATTGTCTTGCTGGGTTGGAATCCAATAGATGCCAACATTTGCTCGTTTTAAGAGTTTCTATTACTCTTCAATATAACAACTGTGGAATTGAGGATATTAGATTGCATGCATTCTGTTAAAATCACTTCAAATCGTAGAAGTTTTGAGTAAATGTACCAAACGTTGCAAGTTTACATTCTTCAAAAATACACATAAAATTAAGGATGTCTACGCATTGTTATTTTCAAATCAGTTAGATAATCGCCGCACACGCACAAAGTTCTTAAAAAGGTGGGCTACTAATGATAATACTGAAATAGTTGCTTTGGCTGTTATAATGAATGGTTGTATAGCACTATAAGTATGTAATCATTAAAAGCGACTCGACTGAACATGAATGACAATCGTTTTTTTTCATGCCCGTTGAAATGTTGTTTCCTCAACTATTTCATTCTGTCATCTATCTGATAACAATTCGAACTTCATATCAAACCTCAACATAAACGATTACACCTGGAAAGTTCGTTCATTCATAACAATTTTTAGTAAATTGCGTATTTCGAAATTTTTAACTAATATTTTTATTTTCCAGTAATTTAATTATATCGAGCTCACTCGCTCTTGCTCTTGCAACAACTTAAACAAATAATTGTTTTAGTTATTTTTAATTTTGTTCTTAAATATCTGAATTTCTTTTCCATCGGCAAATGCAAACGCGTTTCTTCTCAAACCGTCAATATCAGAATGGATTGTATTTACGTGTTGTTTTTGTTTTTAGTGTTTTTTTTTTAGAGAATAGAACATTTAAAAATAGCGATTTTATGGTTGGTAACAAAAATCGATCGTATTTTCAATCGGTTTGTAAATTTGACTATTTTACTGTTTTGTAAAAAATTACCTAAAATCATTTTTTCTTCATCGATGTTTCTCCAAATATCATACAAGATTTCTCCAGATAAATACATAAACCAAATATTTAAATTTTACTGTTAAATATTTCCAATTTGTCGATTCAAAAACAACTACGTATGCTTGTGAATTCTAATTTTATTTTTAATTATGAACAAAACTGGTAAATCCTTTGACAAACTATTGCCGAAGTCGTGTCCAAAAATATTAAATAATAAATAAAAGCTTTTGTTTTAATTAAAGAAAATTAAAAATATAATATTTTTTTCTTAAACAAATTGTAAAATTTATTTGGAAAATAAAATAAGTATTTCTTAAAGTTATGTTTAATCATAAATAACATGAGTACCTCTAAATATGTATATAACGTAGGGATATGTGATCTTAATAATTCATCAATAAATCAAAAACAAAACTATTTAAATTAAACTTTGAAGTTAGCGATACAATTAAATCCTTCTCAATAGGGGAAACTTATAAAATATAAAGTTAGCCAGGTTTATTGAACTTTTTGATTGATAATTTGAAAAGTTGGGATTTTAGTTCGTTTTAAAATTGGTCTCTTTAATCAGGATATACATGCATTCGAAAATCTTCAATGGAATGGAAAAAAAGTTAAATTTAAAAAACGGCTTAAAATAGTAAGCGATGTTTGTAGAGTTCAAAAAGTTTTTTTTAATACGTTGATTAAAAAAATTTAGTAGCCTTAACCGTTTTGATGGATTCATCTACTCAAAAATTGATTATTGCAGTGAGTTTCCGAAAAACCATGGACAGTACACATTTAGTTCGGCGCACTGTGAATATTATAACTATTACAATTGGGTTTTTTCCAGTTTGTTAAATTTTAGAAGTTCCCAGTTTATATCATGAAAAAAAAAAATCCCTTTCAGTGAAAAGCTGTAAAAATGTTTATATAGAAATACAACGTGGGCGAAGCTGCGGGCAAAATTGCTTGAGTGCTGTATGCACACTGCGTATTTACATATTTATAATAATATATAAATTAATTCATTAATAACGGATATAGTGTGCAATGTGATAAAGACGTGGCCGAGATTTAAAGCAAACTTCAGCTGCGTGCACACATAACAATTGTTTTCATAATTTGGTACTTCAAGTTCTTAAATTCTTTGACATCTAGAAAATTAAAGACCAAACGATTTATACAAATTGACTTTTTGGGGTAGGTAGGCTCCCTGCTGGTACACATGCTATGAAGACCCTTCAATCCTATGGGTATCGGGTAAAATATAGGCTTGTGACTTAGAAAGCGAAACCTTAGCGAGGTACTCAGCCTTACGATTCATAATAACGAAACGAGATTCTCAATATTCGACAAGTTGGTTTTTTTATATGATTGTATTTTTTATTGGCAAATGTTCTTACATGGAGCCGGCGTTGTTAACCACCCAGGTGCGGAGGTCAGCAACAGAGGCATAGACACCGGGATAGTTGGAGTAGGCGCAGCCAATACCCCAGGACACAACACCAACGAGCACGCCACCAGAGACCAATGGGCCACCGGAATCACCCTGGCAGGCATCCTTGCCGCTGGCTGCAGCGCAGATCATGGTTGACCGGATCTGGCTACCATAGCTGTAGGCAGAAGAAGCGCAGACGGACTGGCTGACGATGTTCACGTTGACGTACTGCAGCTGGGTGGGGATGGAGCTGGAGCCGGAGGACTGAGTACCCCAGCCAGAGACGGATGCAGAAGCACCATTCGAGGGGTTGGACGAAGCCAGACCGACAGCCTTAATGTTGGAGCTGAAGGACAGGGAAGAGCTCAGACGGATGACAGCAATATCGTTGACCATGGTGTTGGCATTGTAACCCTCGTGGTTCCTGAAGGCAGAGACGGCGCTGACAACGCCACCGGAGTTCCAGTAGCTGGAGCCGGCGCGAACCTGAAGAACGGAGGAGGACACGGATTGCAGGCAGTGAGCAGCTGTCACGATGATGTTGGCAGAGTAGATGGAACCACCGCAGGAGTGGCTGCCACTACGCTGGAGGGAGATTTGCCAGGGGAAGCTGCCGATGGTGGTGGCAGTACCTCCAACGATGCGTCCATCCAACTGGGGCAGGAGACCCTCAGGGATAGCGGCTCCAAAGGCGCAGGCAACAACCGACAACAAGATCACGAACTTGAACATATTGCTAAGTACAATGAGTTCCTAATGTCGAGGCACGGGACTTTTATAGTGGTTCTTGGTGTCTTATTATCTCAATGGTTGACCATAATCAAAAGCTTTCAGTCCATTTTATCATACAAAGTGGCATCGCAAATGTGAAGCTTACTCGTCACTCCGAACACGACACAATGGTGGGAAAACCCACAGAAAATTAATCAAATTCAATAACAGAATTTATTTGTTTATAAATTTATATTTAACTCACATTACGTATTTAGAAAAATTAACCATTAATATTTTATTATTGCAAAAAATACTACACGAGAGTGTGGACAGCACCATCGATGTTCAATTGTTCGTGACTGACTGATAAGATATCCACTTTCTATTGCTTAATAAAATGTACTATTAAGTTTTAAATCATTGTCAAGATCAAGATTATGGGGTCATAGATGCCTCCTTTGTCCTTTTATGCCGCCCATTTTAACAAATTTCATAAGAACCGATAAATGAGGCTTCGAAAAGAACCTAAATACACTTCGACCTTGTTTATTATGGGGCTATGCTTCTGCAATCTGGTTGAGTGCTTAATGTGTAGAAGCTTTAAGTTATTGTGCCTCACATTCATAAAACTGTTTTAAATTTTTTTAATTTATATTTTCAGCTTAGATCTAAGACAATTATGGTTAACTAGATGATCATTAATATAAAACACGTAATATGAAGTCTGTATAAAAAAGTTAAAGAAAGTGACACTCCCATGAATATTTAAAGCTTTTCTGGTGCTCAATATAGAATAATTATACTCGTAGCCTTGTTCCACATGCACTTCATTTTCCGTAAAACACCTCAAAACGTAAACAAACAAATGTATAAATAACTAAATTCGAATTTAAAAAAATTAAGACAAATGTGAAGAAATTATATATGTAGAAAATACCGTATTAGTGCCACAGGCTCAATTATAATCAATATTAGTCCGCTTGTTAGACTTAACAAAATTTTTCAGAATAGCAACCTATCACATCAGAACCTTTGGAAACTATATGCTATAGCTACCAACGCACAGCCCAAACGGCAAGAGCTACGATGCATTTTCACACAACCTATATACATATAAACATCAAGGCGCCCACAATTTTTTGAAATAATTGCTTTAACTATCTATCACTGTCTAAAATTGAAAAAAGTGGCTTATTTTTGTTTTTGGGATAGAGAGTTAATAATATAATAATGTTTTTAGTAATAATATCGAGATTGATGTTGGTCGTAAGTTCCAATGTAAATTCATTTAAAACTTGCATTTAATTTTAAAAATGCCTTTTTAAGTTCAATAAATGTAAAAGTTAAGCTTTCCTGAAAAGCGATATCTACAAATACATCGATATCGGCACATATCGCCAAACGAAATCGATGCTCGCAGCATTTATTTTTCGCACATCCTTACTTGCAGTTCTATTTTAATATCGTAATGAACAATATCTCTCAAATATTCAAGCCTTAACTGATTTGAATGAAAGCTACGTGCATACATTTTTGGGAAAGTGGAGAACGTTGAAAAACGTCCTGAGGATGACATTTAAATATTTAAATATTGATGCTACATACAAATGTATTTTTCAATTAATGAAAATTGGGGAAATTTTGTAAGCAACAGTTTAACTTACAGTGGCTCATACCTTATTTCGTGCAGAGGAAATGTCAATTTTCAAAGTCGAATATCTTTTGAACCAGGAGGAATTTGATAAAAATTTAAATGCAGTTTTGTTTAGCATATATTTATTATATATGTTGGTACTTCATTGTTTTTCCTTTTTTCTAAATAAAATTTAAAACTAACAAGAACATGAAATATTTGCATATTTAAAGTCACAGCTTATTTCGTGCAAGGAACTTGCTATTAAAATGTTATACTAAAACTAAAAATTTAAAGCCTAGTGTGACCTCCTTTCTGTTTAATGACGTCTTTTAAACGTGATTCCATCGATGAAACTAATTCTTTAGTTGTCTCAATAGGGATTTTGTTCCATTATTCTATAAGCGCTTTTTTAAAGTCATTTTTATTAGATATGGACCTCTTGCGAATGGCATGATCGAGAATGGCCCATAAATTCTCAATAACATTGAGGTCAGGTGACTGGGCTGGTGGAATAATAACGCGCGGACATTTCCAGATCAACCAGGACTGCACAATAGCCGATTTGAGTTTTGGGTCATTATCCTGGTAATAGCTAAACCGCCCTTCCAAGCCCAGATTGCCCGCACTTTGAATGAGATTATCTTTCAATATTTGAAGATACATCATTTTGTCAAAGTTCCCATCGATGAAAACTAAATTTCCAACTCCTGAAGCCGCCATGCAAGCCCAAACCATCACACTCCCACCTCCGTGATTTACCGTTGGTCTTAAATGTTTGTTTTGGAGCTCTGTATTCGGTTGTCTTCAAACATACTGCATCCCATCCGACCCAAATATATTACATTTGAACTCATCTGCAAAAATAACTTCGTTCCAGTAGTTCAAAGGACGAGTTACGTAATCCTTGGCGAATTTAAGTCTGCATAGCTGGTTTTTCTTATTTATAAATGGCTTCTTTCGAGTTACTCGACCATTAAAGTTCTGATCCCGAAGTATACGGCGGATAGTTTCTACAGAACATTTCTTCCCCATTTTATTCTCCACCAAGGATGCCAATTTTGGAGCCGATAATTTGGGGTTGACTTTAGTTTTGCGGACGATTCGTCTTTCCTCGGTCTCATTGAAGATTTTATTCGGAGCGTTTCGGCCATTATCTGCCACCCGATTTCTCGGACAAAACGTTGAATAATATACTACACTGTACTGAGGCTTAATTCAACCATCCTAGCTATTTCCCGCTGAGTGCTCCCATTTTTAAAATGATGTAGGACTAATTCCCGCTTTTCAATTGTGGTACTTGGTTCAATTTACAAAATTTCAAATATAGTGTATTTGTAGTGTGACCAGCTATAATTAAATATCAGAAAAAATTGACAAACAATATAACCAATAGTATTCATTAAGAAATTTCCATTTTTAAACCCCAATTCCAAAAATAAAGTGCATCCAAAAATCTTGCACGAAATAAGCTGTGACTTTAAATATGCAAATATGATATGTTTTTTTTAGTTTTAAGTGTTATTTAGAAAAAAGGAAAAACATTGAAGTACCTACATATATAATAAATATCTGCTAAACAAAACTGCATTTAAATTTTTATCAAATTCCTCCTGGTTCAAAAGATATTCGACTTTGAAAATGGACATTTCCTCTGCACGAAATAAGCTGTGAGGCACTGTATTTAGTTTTACATGAAAATATCTCAGAGGGCAAGCTTTGTTTTTGGAGTGGTGTGGTGCATGAGTTATAGCGTCTGACCGCGACAATGTGGTCGTGAAAATATGTAAAAAATATCGTATCGATGATATGTCTAAGTTTTTACTATGTATACATTTATTTCAAAAATAAAAAGGAACATCTTATTCAAAAACCTTAATTTCTATAACAACTTAAGCTTGTTAACAAGATTTAAACAGGTCTCTTTTATTTTATTTGAGATCATTAATTTTCAAAATTTCAATTATGTCAACCCTATAACTCTTAGGGATTTGAGAATCACTCTTTCTGTTACATGAATGTCCGTCATACGGCTATGAGCATCGGACACTACGCATTTAATAGCAAAGGCTAGCAGAGGAGACTGAGCTACCTAGAGTGGTAAGGCTTGGAAACCCTTTCTCCTTTTGTGAAATCCAAAATACTAACGGATCACATATTCAAAACCAATTTAAGTTCGTGGTTATGCTGAGCTTCCATATTTCTTATTTAAATGAGACAAAAGATTTCAACATTTTATATTCCATGATCTTAACATACCCTGTAATTAAAATAATAATTTTACCGCAGAACAAAGGATGACAAACAACTATACAAAAATTTCCAATTTTTAAGGCTGTGATTTATTTTGCAATGTTCTTAGATTGAGTTGGCAGCGCTAATCACCCAGTTGCGGAGGACAGCAACATCAGCATAGACACCGGGATAGTTGGAGTAGGCGCAGCCAATACCCCAGGACACAACACCGACGAGCACACCACCGGAGACCAATGGGCCACCGGAATCACCCTGGCAGGCATCCTTGCCGCTGGCTGCAGCGCAGATCATGGTTGACCGGATCTGGCTACCGTAGCTGTAGGCAGAGGAACCACAGACAGACTGGCTGACGATGTTCACGTTGACGTACTGCAGCTGGGAGGGGATGGAGCTGGAGCCGGAGGACAGAGTACCCCAGCCAGAGACGGAAGCAGCAGCTCCGTTAGCGGGAGCATAAGTGGCCAGACCAATAGCCCTGATGTTACCGCTGAAGGACAGGGAAGAGCTCAGACGGATGACAGCAATATCATTTACCATGGTGTTGGCATTGTAACCCTCGTGGTTTCTGAAGGAAGAGACCTTGCTGACAACACCACCAGAGCTCCAGTGGCTGGAGCCGGCGCGAACCTGAAGGCTGGAGGCGGACACGGATTGCAGGCAGTGAGCAGCAGTCACGATGATGTTGGCCGAAAAGATGGAACCACCGCAGGAGTGGCCGCCATTACGCTGGAGGGAGATTTGCCAGGGGAAGCTGCCGATGGTGGTGGCAGTACCTCCAACGATGCGTCCATCCAACTGGGGGAGGAGACCCTCAGGGATAGCAGCTCCAAAGGCGCAGGCAACAACCGACAACAAGATCACGAACTTGAACATATTGCAAATGTAATATTGTTATGATTCCCTGATGGCGCTTTTATACTAAAACTTAGGGGTTCACTATCTATCTGATTACTGATATAGTTATGTATTTTATATAAATAGGTTCTAATTAAATATTTAACTGAAATTGCGTAGTCTAAAAATACGTTAGTATATACGAGAATGAAAAAAGAAAAGCAAGAGTTGACGGTACTTGAGAAATACATCCGCTGAAATATATAAGAACCATACACCAATGTCGCAAATGCTTTATGATACTAAATTCCAACGGTTTACACCCGCAACCCATATAACTCATTATTACTTAGTGGCAACAGAAAAAACCTTCGACTGCATAAAGTATATATATCCTCGATTTGCGTCAAAAGATTCTGTTTCTCTGTCATTATTATTATTATTATTATATGGCCATGACAACCCTTCATCGGGTCTCGGTTATGATAATATATACTAAACAAAATATAAGTTTATTGTATGCTTTGCACTCAGTATTATTTGCTACGATCACGAAAGATCGGTTCTACCCATATTAAAAAAATCAAAAGTTTGTGTCATTTGAAGCCAGTTTAAAGCCAGAAAAACACCTATTAATAGAACTAGAACCGTTAATTTTACAGTTCCCTAAAAAGACTGTTCAGTTAACAGCAACGTCGAATGCTAAATAACAAAACAATTTTTTAATTTTAACTATGTGGCTTCTACTGTTTTACGCTATAATAAATAGCTCATTCAATAAGTTTTAAGTTTATTATCCGATCATAAAATTTAGAGATAAACCGATCTTCAACATTTTAGCTTTCATATTTCGGTTTTCGAAACGTTTCGCAGTTTTCGAACTAGTATTGTCACCAAGTAGTGTATTAAAGCTTTTATTGCCTGTCTGTTTTACATACGGACAGTCCGACTTCTTTGCACATAAAGAATGTTCGACTGTGAGATACATGGTAACTATTTTTAGAGTTACAAAGATTTGGTTCGCTTTACTCAAATGTATGATATTATGATGTGAACATCTTAAGAACATGCCAAATTGTTAGCTTTAAAAATATAATTGAAAAAATTAATTCTTGCAAATATCTAGCAGAACGCTAATAAAACGAATGTGTGGTAAAAATAACTTTCGAATTAACCTCTAACACATCTAGTAATTATACTCACCAATACACACCGTAAAATTATTCTCACATACTCAAAACCTTTTTATAGCTGTAGTATCTAAGCAGTAACATAATAGTTTAAGAAATCATTATTGGGTTACCGCTGAATATTCTAAATTAGGCATATTAAATAATGTAATGTCAATGACTTTTTATTACAATTTCCAATATTATCGTTTCTTTATTTGCAAATGAATTTTTATTTAAAAACTTTTTAGACATTGCTTGCAGCATTTATCACCCAGGAACGAAAAACAGCTACATCGGAGTAGACAGCTGGATAGTTCGGGGCAGCACAACCATAACTCCAGGAGACTACACCAACGAGCACACCACCGGAGACCAATGGACCTCCCGAATCGCCCTGACAGGCATTTATGCCACTAGCAGCAGAGCAGATCATGGTTGACTTTATTTGGCTACCATAATCGTAACTGGAGGAAGCACATGCGGATTGACTGATTATATCAACATTAGCGTATTGTAGCTGAGATGGAATAGAGCTGGATCCATAAGACTCAGTTCCCCAGCCAGAGACTAAAGCGGATGCTCCGTTGGAGGGAGCATTATTGGCCAGATCGATTGCCTTAATAGTGGAGCTGAAGGACAGGGAAGACCTCAACCGGATGACAGCTATATCGTTGACCATAGTGTTGGCATTGTAATCCTCGTGGTTTTTGAAAGCGGAAACTTGCAGCAGGATACCTCCAGAATTCCAGTACGTTGATCCGGCGCGAACTTTCAAGTTGGAAACCGATTTCACGGACTGCAGACAGCGAGCAGCTGTCACAATAATGTTAGTGGAGTAAACAGAACCACCGCAGGAGTGACTTCCGCTACGCTGCAGGGATACTTGCCAGGGGAAGTTGTCGATGGAGGTGGGAGTGCCTCCAATGATTCGGCCAACTGGCTGTGCCTCAAGTCCATCAGGAATAGAAGCGCCTAATGCGCAGGAAACAATCGACCAAGCGATCACGAGCTTGTACATATCGCAAAATGATTTGTTGAAAATAGAAATGCCAGAGACTTATATACTTGTCGAGGCTTGGCCATATCGCTACCACTTTTGCTAATCAATTCTATTAAATCCGTTTTATCACAATTGATAGTAAATCAAAGAACAACACACACAGAAGTTTTGAGTTGGTATTAGTTGAGTATAAGTACGATCAGATTATTTGTTTTTGCTGCGCTTCAGTTCACATACTCTGAACGCATTGGCTTGTGTAAGCCGACGAAATGTTTTCGCATATAACATTTATTTTTAATATACTATATGTTTAGCTTGAGCAGCAATATGCATTTAAGAATATATTTGCAGGAGAACAGCCTTTTGACGTTTTTGGGGTTGAGTGAGAATGACATTCATTTTGCAGTTCTTACATCTAATATGTGAAATGTTTCTTAGCTTCATAGACGCTGGTGAATTTCTTTGAGTAGAATGAAATTCATCTGCATCATCACCATTTCCCTCGATCTTCTTCATGGTGCATGTTAGATCGTCTATAGGAGCCTGTAATCGTAAAATCTGAGGAAAAGAGCATCAATTAAATTTCAAAATTTCCTGAAAATTACCCAATTCACAGACTGTTTAATGCTGAGAAACATTCAATATAGCGCTTAAGTAATTTTACGACCCTTAACAAATTTGGTTTGTAGGGCTATAAAATTCTCCGAGTTCCAATCCAATATATGATACGTATGGACATGGCTAAGTCAAATTTTTAAATTTTGCTGATGATGAATATATAAAAACTTTATATGATCAAATATAGCACCTATAACTAATTACATACCCTTTCGAAATACCCAAAAGCAATACAGCCTAATTTTAAATTTAGTACTCCAATGCGGACTTTCATGATGATTTAACAAGAGAGGTAGGTTCAACTATTAAAAACAAGACTTGTATAATGTTTACTTTACGCTCATAGCTTTTTCTTCCCGGTCTCAAATAAAATCATGCTCATAAAATATTTAAAATTTTGAAGGCTGTGATTTATTTTGCAATGTTCTTAGATGGAGTTGGCATTGTTGACCACCCAGGAGCGGAGGTCGGCAACGGAGGCGTAGACACCGGGATAGTTGGAGTAGGCGCAGCCAATACCCCAGGACACAACACCGACGAGCACACCACCGGAGACCAATGGGCCACCGGAATCACCCTGGCAGGCATCCTTGCCGCTGGCAGCAGCGCAGATCATGGTTGACCGGATCTGGCTACCATAGCTGTAGGCAGAAGAAGCGCAGACGGATTGGCTGACGATGTTCACGTTGACGTACTGCAGCTGGGAGGGGATGGAGCTGGAGCCGGAGGACTGAGTACCCCAGCCAGAGACGGAGGCAGCAGCACCATTACCAGGGTTGGAGGAAGCCAGACCAATAGCCCTGATATTACCGCTGAAGGCCAGGGAAGAGCTCAGACGGATGACAGCAATATCGTTGACCATGGTGTTGGCATTGTAACCCTCGTGGTTTCTGAAGGAAGAGACCTTGCTGACAACACCACCAGAGCTCCAGTAGCTGGAGCCGGCGCGAACCTGAAGGCTGGAGGCGGACACGGATTGCAGGCAGTGAGCAGCAGTCACGATGATGTGGGCAGAGTAGATGGAACCACCGCAGGAGTGGCCGCCATTACGCTGGAGGGAGATTTGCCAGGGGAAGCTGCCGATGGTGGTGGCAGTACCTCCAACGATGCGTCCATCCAACTGGGGGAGGAGACCCTCAGGGATAGCAGCTCCAAAGGCGCAGGCAACAACGGACAACAAGATCACGAACTTGAACATATTGCAAATGTAATATTGTTATGATTCCCTGATGGCGCTTTTATACTAAAATTCAGGGGTTCACTATCTAACTGATTTCTGATATAGTTATGTATTTTATATCAAGACGTTATAATTTTAAAAGAGCGTCGCGCGTTTCTTATAAATAGATTAGTAAATAAAATAATCAAAATCAGTAAAAAATGCGTTGAGTGTACTTGACAAACATATCCGCTGAAATATATAAGACCCGCAGACACTCAAAAATGTGATAAATGCGATTTATCACTAAAACTCAAATGTTTTAAGATTTAAACAATGCGTTGTTTTCAAAAGATCTGGAGATGTCATACCTTATTGAGCCTCTATTTATTTGATACCGTTTTCAATATCGAATCCAATTCATCTGCGTATAGGTGAAAGTTCTTACATAATTGAAATTCCGAAATTGTCGGAGTCGCCAAGATCTTGAGGCAATTAATTCAAGTATTTAAATATATAAGTCTTTTAATTCCTTTAACCGATTTTTAAAGTTTGACAACTTAGTTTATTAGGATAATATTATGTAAATGCCTAAAAGCAAAAAATTTTCATGTTTGAATCGTTTAAAAATACGACAAAGCATACTAATAAAACACTCAATTTTTTATATTTTTTTTAAGTAAGTTGTAGTATTTTTAAGAAAACCAAATTTATAAAATATCTAGCCACTTTTCAAGACAGCTTTGTTGCGAAGTACTTTAATTTTAATATTTTGTTTTTGTTGTCTTCCGACCCTCGGTAATTTCATGAAAATTATTTCATTTCCCTTTAAAATTAAAAAAAAAAATTTTTTTTTCCGTTTATAATATAATAGATCAAAGCCTCCCGCTAAAGACCCACGCTGCCGTCTCTCGGTGCTTACATATATAAAATTATTTCAGGGACTTTTTCAAGCGTTCTCCACTTTCGAATAAATGGATGCATCTAGCTTTCAATCAAATCATGTTAAGCTTGAATATTTGAAAGATTTTGTTCAATACAATATCAAAATAGAATTGTGCAAAAAATAGATGTGGCGAGCATCGATTTCGTTTGGCGATATGTGCCGATATCGATGTTTCCGATGTTTTTGTACATAGAATAAATTAAAGTTTTAAATTGTTTAACCCATCATCAATATTTCAGTTTGAACGCATCGAACAAGATGAATATTTTATTAATATAGACATAGATATATGTAGATATATAAAGAAGACGGACATGGCTAGATCGTCTCGACTGTAGACCTTCTTCTGCCTGTTACTTACATTATTTGGTTACACTAAGATGCAATTGCCCTCTACTCTATGGGTAATGTTATTATTATGCGTACCAAATCTCAAGGCTTTCGCTTTATTATATCGGCGTTTATAGAATCATTCGTTTGGAGGGGACGAAAAGTCTCAAACAAACTAGATGTGTGTATAACCTTCAGAAGTACAGTCACCAAGTTTAATATCTCTAATTAAGAATATATACTTTATGAGGTCGGAGATGCAATCTTCTGCCAGTAACATACATTTTCTGTTGGCCCTACCCTGTGGGTTTTAAGGTATAAAAAGCATGTACAAAAGTTGCATCCACATAGCTATGCTTACTTAAAAGCTAGGTAAAATTCATGCCTTCGATAAGCGTTTAATGTGGAGTAATAATTAAAGTAAAGCAGCTCTTTTCGTTTGGACTGCAGTAAAGTGTCCCGCTGGTACTTCGGACTTGTGTATTCGAAATACTTCACAAATCTACAAATTTTATAGCTAGCTCTATGGAACCAATGAGAGAAATCATGTTTAGAATGTTTTCAAATTTTAAAGGCTGTGATTTATTTTGCAATGTTCTTAGATGGAGTTGGCGTTGTTGACCACCCAGGAGCGGAGGTCGGCAACGGAGGCGTAGACACCGGGATAGTTGGAGTAGGCGCAGCCAATACCCCAGGACACAACACCGACGAGCACACCACCGGAGACCAATGGGCCACCGGAATCACCCTGGCAGGCATCCTTGCCGCTGGCAGCAGCGCAGATCATGGTTGACCGGATCTGGCTACCATAGCTGTAGGCAGAAGAAGCGCAGACGGATTGGCTGACGATGTTCACGTTGACGTACTGCAGCTGGGAGGGGATGGAGCTGGAGCCGGAGGACTGAGTACCCCAGCCAGAGACGGAGGCAGCAGCACCATTACCAGGGTTGGAGGAAGCCAGACCAATAGCCCTGATATTACCGCTGAAGGCCAGGGAAGAGCTCAGACGGATGACAGCAATATCGTTGACCATGGTGTTGGCATTGTAACCCTCGTGGTTTCTGAAGGAAGAGACCTTGCTGACAACACCACCAGAGCTCCAGTAGCTGGAGCCGGCGCGAACCTGAAGGCTGGAGGCGGACACGGATTGCAGGCAGTGAGCAGCAGTCACGATGATGTGGGCAGAGTAGATGGAACCACCGCAGGAGTGGCCGCCATTACGCTGGAGGGAGATTTGCCAGGGGAAGCTGCCGATGGTGGTGGCAGTACCTCCAACGATGCGTCCATCCAACTGGGGGAGGAGACCCTCAGGGATAGCAGCTCCAAAGGCGCAGGCAACAACGGACAACAAGATCACGAACTTGAACATATTGCAAATGTAATATTGTTATGATTCCCTGATGGCGCTTTTATACTAAAATTCAGGGGTTCACTATCTAACTGATTTCTGATATAGTTATGTATTTTATATCAAGACGTTATAATTTTAAAAGAGCGTCGCGCGTTTCTTATAAATAGATTAGTAAATAAAATAATCAAAATCAGTAAAAAATGCGTTGAGTGTACTTGACAAACATATCCGCTGAAATATATAAGACCCACGTAAAAATGTGGCAATCTAATTAGAAAATGTTTTTTAATTTAAATAATTATATTTGAACTAAATTTAACTAGTGGAATACCTAATTGTGCCTCTATTTATTTTATATCCTTCTGATATCGTGCACTTTGACTGCATATTGATGAATCTCGATCGCTGTCTACCTTATATACTTTTTGATTATTTTTTTTTTTTTATTTCTATTCCTAAAAAAAAAAAGCTAAAGCTCATTAATTGGGAACGCATAAAATTGTTATACCCGCATAGGGTAGAAGGGTATTAAAACTTAGTTCCAATAAAAAATGTATGCATCATAAGTAACAGGCAGAAGGAGCCATTTCCAACCCCACATAAATTGTTGATATCGTCAACAAATGAACACCTAGATCTCTTCTAGGTTCTCTTCTAGATCTAGGTGTTCATTCAGACATTTGGACAGACGAACATATGTAGCTAGTTACATCGTCGCCGTTGATGACGCTGTTGACAGCCGCCTTCTGCCTGTTACATAGTATATTTTTTGTTGGCACTAAGTTATAATACCCTTCTACCCAATTGGGAGTGGGTTCAAAATGAAATCGAGCGTCATTTTTAAGCTAGAGTCTTAAGATTTGGTATACTAGCTATAGTTGAAATAATTTCTAAATTGTATAGTGATCGGATGAACAATATAGAAATTATTCAAGAACAAAATTGTATACGGCAGAAATCGGATATAGCTGCATGGGCGAAGCTGGTTTGGTTGACAGTGTGACCGTGTACGGTATATTAAGGTTTTTCCGAACGTGTATACTTGTAAACCTTTCGGTATATTTATGGTATATTTTCCAAAATACCATTAAAATGTTTTAGATTCTCTCCAAAACGGGTAGCGTGTTTTATTCACTCTTGAGAGTATATTTCTTACTTGCTCATAAATATTTCCAATTATAATAATAATATTATATAATTTATGTATAATCATCATTTTTTTTTAATTTTTCCTATTTATCTCTGTGGTATTTGTGTATTATTTATGCAGAAGGTATTTTTAGGTTCATATTTAAAAATATGCTGGTGCTATTTATTATTTTGAAGTTATGTTTTAATTGATTCCAAATGCGAACATCTTGAATAAAAATGTGATTTTCAGATCCCTGCATGCTATGCCTATCCCAAGTTATTTTGTTTGAATGCTGGTTTCTTTGTCGTCACAATATCCAGTAGGAAATCAGGTGTTTTATAAATCATTCGGTCTCTAAAATTGAAATAATAAAGCTCATATGTTAAAGTTGACTAAGAACAATCTACATAGAAGAAATTTCAATATTAAAATTTGTTTAGAAAAATTTTAAAATAAAATTTAAAAAGAATAAATTTGTAATTTTTAATTAAAAAAATAATACAACATTTAAAATTAAATTTTCTTTTAAGCAATATGAACCCAGCATTCGCTGCATGGCTTAGGAAAGAACAAAAAAAACGCGGTTACCATTAAAAAAGCGTGAAGTGTTCTACATTAATGAATATTGTGGGCGAACGTGGCATCCAACATAAAATGAAATAAATAAACTAGATCTGCGTAATAAATGCAGGAGATCTCTAGATCTTTTAGTCTCTCAGCTCTAGGAGTTCACACAGGCAGTTGACGCTGATCAAGAATATATATACTTTATGGGGTCGGAGATGCCTACTTCTGCTTGTTACATACATTTTCTGTTTGCACTTATATATAATACCTATGGGTAGCGGGTATAAAAACAGGTTAAAAAAATACTTCCCCATTAATCCACGATCGAGTTACGAAAATATGTTGTGTATTTTTCAGCCTCCTAGCTGATTTAAGAGACACGTTTCTCTCCCGCCAATCGTTTCGGTTGCTAAATCAATAAACACATGAAGCAACTTCGAAAGCAACTAATTGTTCAATGCTTTAAACAATACTTTACGTATTGGCTGATGAATTTCATGACTTGTGCTTCTGTTATTTTGAAGACTACCGATAGGCTTCGGATGTCAATTATTTGTCAGGTGAGTCAACGGCAACATCAACATTAATAATATTCCAACGAGTGTTCAACTGCCAAAAGAGTTACTTCCTAAACATGTTTCAAGTTAAAACATATATGACACAAGCAATCGAAATCATCTTCAATCTCGAGACAAAAACGCACAGGATCGAAATGTAAATTTGTAATTCGTGTATTTTATTAACCAAAGTTATTAGATGTTGTTGGCAGCGCTGACCACCCAGGAGCGGAGGTCGGCAACGGAGGCATAGACACCGGGATAGTTGGAGTAGGCGCAGCCAATACCCCAGGATACAACACCGACGAGCACACCACCAGAGACCAATGGGCCACCGGAATCACCCTGGCAGGAATCCTTGCCGCTGGCAGCAGCGCAGATCATGGAAGACCTGATCTGGCTACCGTAGCTGTAGGCAGAAGAAGCGCAGACAGACTGGCTGACGATTTTGGTGTTGATGAATTGCAGCTGGGAGGGGATGGAGCTGGAGCCGGAGGACTGAGTACCCCAGCCAGAGACGGAGGCAGAAGCACCATTGCCAGGGTTGGACGAAGCCAGACCAATAGACTTAATGTTGGAGCTGAAGGACAGGGAAGAGCTCAGACGGATGACAGCAATATCGTTGACCATGGTGTTGGCATTGTAACCCTCGTGGTTTCTGAAGGAAGAGACCTTGCTGACAACACCACCAGAGCTCCAGTAGCTGGAGCCGGCGCGAACCTGAAGGCTGGAGGCGGACACGGACTGCAGACAGTGAGCAGCAGTCACGATGATGTTGGCAGAGTAGATGGAACCACCGCAGGAGTGGCCGCCATTACGCTGGAGGGAGATTTGCCAGGGGAAGCTGCCGATGGTGGTGGCAGTACCTCCAACGATGCGTCCATCCAACTGGGGGAGGAGACCCTCAGGGATAGCAGCTCCAAAGGCGCAGGCAACAACCGACAACAAGATCACGAACTTGAACATATTGCAAATGTAATATTGTTATGATTCCCTGATGGCGCTTTTATACTAAAACTTAGGGGTTCACTATCTATCTGATTACTGATATAGTTATGTATTTTATATAAATAGTTTTTCACGCGTCGCACGTTGTCTAAAAATTCGTTATACTTATGATAAACAAAACAAAAAGGAAAGATTGCGTCGAGGGTACTTGACAAACACATCCGCTGAAATATTCTGAATCGCATGTGATTTAAGACCTGTCCACTCGTGTAGAAAATTAAAAAAAAGTCTATTAGGCTTATCGAAATTTATATATTATTTGGCAGCCGAAAAGTCTTATCGAATAAACCACAACATTATGTCCGTTATCCGTCAGTCAATTAAAATATCACAACGGATATGTTTGTCCACAAATTTATTGTGAATTTATGACACTCTGACGCAATGAAACAACAGTTTTTCAAACAATAAAATACGTAAGATACTTTAATTGGTATACGATTATTTATACACAATTTTTGTTAGTTCCTTTATTTAAAATTAAGTTTTCAAATCCCGAAGGTGGCAGCGGAAATTTTGATTTCAAAGTTGTCGTAAAATAAGTTTCGAGTTTGCAGTTGATAATATACAAATGTTGCTAACAACAAAGCACAAATGTCTCAACAACCCCATTTATTTAAATTTATTAAAATATATAGTCTTTGGAATCTTCGCTTTTTTGCGACGCGTATAAGGCAGATATAATTTTTTTTTACAAATATAATATAACTATAAAATTATATGAGTAAATCGAATAATTGATAACATCAAAGCTGAAATTTGTGGAAAAAAACTTTTTGATAAGTAAAAAAATGATTTTTAACAATTTCAAATTTTTAATGGATTATCATAATAGTTTTGATAAAAAATTACCTGATTTTGAAATATTCCAAAAAAATTTGTGTTTATTTTGTAACAACCCAAAAATTGAAAGCAAATTTGGAATCATTAAATCATTTATTATTGGGTAAGAAAGCTGACAGCGTGGGTTCGATTTCTCTCAGAAACAATTTTTTTTTTTACTTATGTTAATGGAAAAACAAACAAGAAACTAATCTATTTTACATGTGTGTCATAAATCAGTCAACTTAAAAGCAAGCGTAACAGTTATAGTTTTAAAGTTGTCACGACGAATTTTGGAAACAAACTCGATTTGCGTACAACAATAACAATTAGAAAAATTAAAAGTTAAAAATAAAAAAATTTTAGCTCTAGCTCTTATAGTGATTGTAATCTAGATGTTCAGGCAGTTGGACAGACGGGCATGGTTATATTGTCTCGACAGTTTATGGTGATCAAGAAAATATGCTTTATGGTGTCGGAGATGCTGCCTTCTGCTTGTTACATTTATATTATGTTGGCTCTAAGTTGTAATACCCTTCTACCGTATTTTTAACGGGTATAAAAGTTATCAACAAGTTTACAAAAAACTCCATAGGAATAAAAATAAATATATCAAAGAGCATCGCAGGCGAAACTACTGGTCAAGGTCGCTATTTAGCTTTCATCCGTGATCGAGATTTATACATATACACTACGCCCCTCTGTTAACACAAATATGGTTTGAGACGGATTGTAATTTCGTTCTTGCCTATCATTAACACATTGTCAGTAATTTTTGTGAAGCTTAACTAATGATTTATTAAAAAAAATATTTTTACTTTATAATGAAGCGTTTGTACAAAACTATTAATAAAAAAATAAAAGTAAAAAATTACGAATTTGTTCGTCAAGAAGTCCACCCATTGAAAACTACAATAAGGAATCGCCACTTTAAAGTTTTTACTTTCATTTCTATTAATGGATCTTGTTCTATATTGAAATTCGATTATTTTGTTAATTTTGAAGGAATTGAAAATTTAATTTTTAATTGTATACTTTATATTTTATTGCTTTTGGTGAAATCTGAAAATGTAACCTCTCATTTTGTACAAAATCCACATCTCACTGAAATAGTGTTTTAATACGGGATTTTGCAGGATCGTGAACTTCGTATCAACGAGGGCCAAGGGTACATACAAATATCTGGATTATTTTAAGAAAGCTTCTTAACAAAAATAATTATAACGATCATCAAAAAGTATAACTTTAACTAACTGATCGCTACTGTCAATTTTGGAAGCATTTAAATTACGTGTAAAAGTATACAAATTGGTGGAGAAATATTTTTTTACAAATACCAATTGTTTTCATTCTATTAGGTATAGTATTTAATATTGTGACAATAATGCAAAAAAAAAGCATTCCTTATTGTGAAAAACCATGGGCTCGTAGCACATGTCAATCAACATATTTGCGAAGTCTTCTATAGGTTAATGGAAACAATTAAAAGATAAATTTGAAAATGTATTATTTATTTGTTCAAGTTATTAGACATTCTTGGCGGCGCTGACCACCCAGGAGCGGAGGTCGGCAACGGAGGCGTAGACACCGGGATAGTTGGAGTAGGCGCAGCCAATACCCCAGGACACAACACCGACGAGCACACCACCGGAGACCAATGGGCCACCGGAATCACCCTGGCAGGAATCCTTGCCGCTGGCAGCAGCGCAGATCATGGAAGACCTGATCTGGCTACCGTAGCTGTAGGCAGAAGAAGCGCAGACAGACTGGCTGACGATTTTGGTGTTGATGAATTGCAGCTGGGAGGGGATGGAGCTGGAGCCGGAGGACTGAGTACCCCAGCCAGAGACGGAGGCAGAAGCACCATTGCCAGGGTTGGACGAAGCCAGACCAATAGACTTAATGTTGGAGCTGAAGGACAGGGAAGAGCTCAGACGGATGACAGCAATATCGTTGACCATGGTGTTGGCATTGTAACCCTCGTGATTCCTGAAGGCAGCGACCTTGCTGACAACGCCACCAGAGCTCCAGTAGCTGGAGCCGGCGCGAACCTGAAGGCTGGAGGCGGACACGGACTGCAGACAGTGAGCAGCAGTCACGATGATGTTGGCAGAGTAGATGGAACCACCGCAGGAGTGGCCGCCATTACGCTGGAGGGAGATTTGCCAGGGGAAGCTGCCGATGGTGGTGGCAGTACCTCCAACGATGCGTCCATCCACCTGGGGAAGGAGACCCTCAGGGATAGCAGCTCCGAAGGCGCAGGCAACAACCGACAACAAGATCACGAACTTGAACATAGTGCTAAGTACAATGTGCTTTTGATATTCTGATCGCGCTTATATAGTAATCTAAGGTGCCTGTTATCTAAGAACTTGAAAATTATCTTAAGTTTTGCAACTCATTTTACGTTAAGGTGGAATAAGACGAAAAATCCCCTCTAATTTTTTAAGTGGCCAAGGTCTGACAATTAATGAAATTTGATTGACAGACAGACGCACTTATCTAGGTCTAAAATGTATTACTGTTGTTGAGGTTTTTGGTATATAAAGGGTGGGCATGGGATTAGGCAAAATACAACGAGAAAACATGTTGAAATTTTTGGTTCTTCTTTCGGTGGCTGCTTGTGCCTTGGCTGGTACCGTGCCCGAGGGTCTGGTGCCTCAGCTGGATGGCCGCATTGTCGGTGGCTACGAGACCAGCATTGATGATCATCCCTACCAGGTGTCGCTGCAGCGCAGCGGATCTCACTTCTGCGGAGGTTCGATCTACTCGCACGATATTGTGATCACCGCTGCTCACTGCCTGCAGTCGATCAGCGCTGATCAGCTGAAGGTGCGTGTGGGCACCACTTACTGGCGTTCGGGTGGCAGCGTGCACTCCGTGCGTGCCTTCAGGAACCATGAGGGTTACAACTCCAGGACCATGATTAACGACATTGCCATCATCCGCATTGAGTCTTCGTTGAGCTTCCGTTCGACCATCAGGGCTATTGGCATCGCTGACTCCAATCCCCGCAACGGCGCTGAGGCTGTCGTCTCTGGCTGGGGCACTACCTCGTCTGGAAGCAGCTCAATTCCCGACCATCTGCTGGCTGTCAACTTGAGAATCGTCGATCGTGCGGAGTGCTCCTCCAAGGACTTCAGCTACGGCAGCAAGATCAAGGATACCATGATCTGCGCCTACGCCGAGCATAAGGATGCCTGCCAGGGTGATTCCGGTGGCCCATTGGTCTCCGGCAACCGTCTCGTTGGTGTTGTTTCCTGGGGCTATGGCTGCGCTGACACCAGATACCCCGGTGTCTACGCTGACGTTGCTCACTTCCACTCATGGATCGAGGATACCGCACGCGATGTCTAAGCCCCAACCCTTGAAATTATTTCAATAAATTGCAATGTAAACAATTTCAATGTCTTTCATTTGTCATTCCTCGAATGTGTGTAATCCCCTCCAAAGCCCACGCGTCTACCACTGATAACAATCAAGAATTGGGTTGGTTTCCTATAAAAACCATCGATTTACGATGTAACCCATTCATTTCCCGGCTAAGTTCGCAATGTTCAAGTTCGTCATCTTGTTGTCAGTGGTGGCCTGCGCCTTTGGAGCGGCTGTCCCTGAGGGTCTCCTTCCCCAGGTGGATGGACGCATCGTTGGAGGTACTGCCACCACCATCGGCAGCTTCCCCTGGCAAATCTCCCTCCAGCGTAATGGCGGCCACTCCTGCGGTGGTTCCATCTTTTCGGCCAACATCATCGTGACTGCTGCTCACTGCCTGCAATCCGTGTCCGCCTCCGTTCTTCAGGTTCGCGCCGGCTCCACCTACTGGAGCTCTGGCGGTGTCGTCAGCAAGGTCGCTGCCTTCAGGAATCACGAGGGTTACAATGCCAACACCATGGTCAACGATATTGCTGTCATCCGTCTGAGCTCTTCCCTTTCGTTCAGTTCCAACGTTAAGGCAATTGGTCTGGCCACCTATGCTCCCGCTAACGGAGCTGCTGCTTCCGTCTCCGGCTGGGGTACTCTGTCCTCCGGTTCCAGCTCCATTCCCTCCCAGCTGCAGTACGTCAACGTGAACATCGTCAGCCAGTCTGTCTGTGGTTCCTCTGCCTACAGATACGGTAGCCAGATCAAGGCAACCATGATCTGCGCTGCTGCAAGCGGCAAGGACGCCTGCCAGGGTGATTCCGGTGGCCCATTGGTGTCGGGTGGTGTGCTTGCAGGTGTTGTGTCCTGGGGTATTGGCTGTGCTTACGCCAACTATCCCGGTGTCTATGCCGATGTTGCTGTCCTCCGCAGCTGGGTGATTGGTGCAGCCAACTCGATCTAATTGGATGTATTTAGTTTATTGCAGCCAACTCGATCTAATTGGATGTATTTCATTTATTCTTATATCCAAAATAAAATGATTATCTTGCATAAGATTTGTTGTTACTGTTCAGGGTCATCGAGACAATGACGTCTAAGTTTTGTCTTATCTAGGGGAAGCATCGAGCAAATTTTAAAGGGCCGAGAGATACCAATGCTATTTGTTATGAGGACTCTCCAAATGTTTTACCGAAAACTCTTCAGTTGTTTTGATATGATATGATGAAATGATGTGCACCATTACGTGGTTAGTTAATCTAATCAATTTCGAGTGCGACACACGCCCAAAATAAGAAGAGTTTGTGCTCAGTTGACTAAAATTCTAATCAACTACTGATAGAAAGCATGTGCTAGCTCCCGACGTGGACAGAAGAAGATTAATTGATCACAACTCAAGTACTTCTACTGATTGATTCGAAGAAAATTCAACACTTCTAGATGGTACTCATTGTATGTACATTCATAAAGTTCAGTTCAAATGTTTCTAGTATCTTATCTTAACTTTCCTTTAACTGCCACTTATTAGGGATGCGTAGACAAAAAATGCAGGAAAGATCCTACTCTGGATCCCTAAACATGGAATCTATGATTCTAAGTTCATTCACTCAGGGAGTTCATTTTGTATCAATTTAATTCATTGCTTTCCATTCTACGAATTTACACTGATCTACAGATAAGCATGGAAAGTTGTTTTCCATTTGTTTGGAAGAGCCTAGCCGATAATAGCTATTTTTAATTAAAATTTTGCAAAATAATATTTGAGATAATGGTTCGATGTGCGCATTTAACATAAATAAGAAGAATGACTTGAGAAAATTTCGAAGATAAGCGGAACCCGATACAAAAATTGCAAGGCCGGTTTCGTAACCTCAATCGGACTATTGTACCTGATGGCATGTGAAGTATCTTTGTCAAACCTCATCATAAATATATTACGAATATTATTACGAAGCAGTCTCAATGGGTGTTGGCAAAAAACCCATCTATTACTCAAAGGTTCTACTCAATGAGCTATAATAGATAGCGGCATTATAACAATAGACCATAAAATACTTAGGGACCGAGATTTAGCAAATGGCAATAAATACAAATTTCGATTTGAAATGGTGTCTTTGACAGATAACAATGTTCTACGGGGAAGATAACCTTAGTCAGAAATGAGTTGAAAGTATTGGGTTGGGCTCTTCAAATAAATTATAGTCAAAACCGAAAAATAAGGCTATATACTATGTATGCTAATGCCATAACTTAAGTTATTATAAATTTTTGCTCATGTTTGATACTGTCAAAATGTTTATGGTCTCGGTGCTCTTGATAGATTACTTAAGGTGTGAGCGTGACACGACTACATACGATATACTGCAACGTGATCATGCGAATAGGTCGAAGATATAATAATCATGTTGGGTAAAAATTCAGATAAATGTGGGTTGGTAGTTCTTTTCATGATTATTCATGATAAAGTTTTGAAATTCAGTGGACATAATAAGTTTGCGAGCTTTTAACAACATAATGTTTCCATCTCTAGATCAAATGGTCAGGTGCACGCCACAGTCCAATAAGATGGAAAATCCTATAAATATGACCACTTCAACATTATATTTTTAGTGTTTGACATAATGTTTAAAGTGGTAGCACTTATCGTTTGCTTGGCAGTTGGTGCCTGGGCTGGCACCCTAGGCGTAGCTCCTGATCCATTGGAGCGTGAGGGACGCATTGTTGGGGGCGAGGATACTACGATTCAAGCCCACCCCTTCCAAGTGTCTCTGCAGAAGAAGAGTGGATCCCACTTCTGTGGTGGTAGTTTGATTAGCGCCAGAATTGTCGTAACTGCAGCACACTGTCTCCAGTCTACCAAGGCATCCGCGATTTGGGTGCGCCTGGGCTCAACGATCTACGATGAAGGCGGATTGCGGGTGGCTGTCGAGAGCATAATCTCCCACGAGAAGTATAGCAGCCAGACCATGCAATACGATGTAGGTCTGGTCAAGCTTGCCGAGAGTGTAGCCGAGACAGAGGACATTCGTTACATCGGACTGGCCAAGGAAACGCCACCGACTGGAACGCCTGCTGTGGTCACTGGTTGGGGTGTGAAGTGCTACTTCTGGTGCATATCCTTGCCCAAGGGACTGCAAGAAGTGCTCGTCTACATTGTGCAGTGGAAGGACTGCGCTTCGGATGCCTATAAATACGGTGACATCATATTGCCCACAATGGTCTGTGCCTATGAGAAGAAGAAAGATGCCTGCCAGGGTGATTCCGGTGGTCCGTTGGTAGCTGACGATCTGTTGGTAGGAATTGTTTCCTGGGGTTACGGATGTGCTCAAGATAAGACGCCTGGTGTCTATGCCGATGTTGCCGCCCTTAGGGATTGGATTCTTGAGACCTCTGAAACTTTGTAGAAATCTTTTCAAATAAAAGCACAAAATGAGTAAAATTCGCGAACTGTCTTAAACATTTTGTATAGTACAAATTAATAGATTGAAGTGAGGTAAGCTTTTTAAAGCTCGGGAAAATATAACTTAATAGTGCTTTAGTGAGTTGATCGATGGTTTGTTTCTCGCAGAAGCTTTATTGCGAAAATTGTTTTGTTGTTATCAATGAAGAAAAGCTTCAAACGCATTTGGTACTTTTGAACCAAATTCGGTAAAACTTTAGGTTTATGGTGTAACAATAGAGGTACAATCAACAGTTTAGTTGTTGGTGTATTTCATGTAAAATTATACATTTGTTAAAATTTTGGTACGTATATAAATTATTTCTAAGTAGCAAATGTGTTGCAAGGGCAAGCACTTTAGATACTCGTTCTGTGTACCAAAAGTAGCTATTAAACCAAACACAAGACAAGGTAACCTTTTCGTTACCAGACTTCAATAAGAGTCTACCAAAATATAAATCTATTTATATAAAATTCTTTAACTGTCTGAACTATCAACCATACTGTGAATGCAAAGAGCTAGTTTGCATAATTGGCCATGATCAAGTGTCTGTCTTAAGTCGATACCAAATTTTAATTACTAATTTGGAATTATATTTGTTTTAATATGAAATAAAATGTATAACTAAGACGCCAAAAGTATATATTTTTAGACCTAATTTATATAATTTACATATCACCAGACTTAAATTTGTCTTTGGAATCTCTACTTTTGATACTTCCGTATATCAAAAAAATAACGTTAAATTTGCTAAGAAAATTATTGTTTATGATCAACAAAATAAAATTGCATTTATGAAAATGCAAAAAAATTTAATTCTTGCTAAAATAATGTATTAACAATCTTTTGTTCAGATGCGAGACCTTGTCCATACTGACGTATGATTCAGAATATTAGATCAATTCTTTATCATGGCTGATACCTCCAATATACAATATGTTTCTTACAAAACTCGTTTTCTCGGCAATCGAAAGCCTTATCTATCGTTTATAGAGACATTTATTGCGTTGATAGCAGCTGACGGCAGAACTGCGAACGCTGTTGTATACAAAAATACGAGTCCAGTTAGCAAATGACCAAACATTGAAATGGACAACAAATTGCTGGGTGTTCTTATCGTGCTACTGCTGCATATTTGCAGCTCCAGCTCCAGCTACTTGGATGTGGAATCACGCATTGTTGGAGGCGACGTTGTCTCCGCCTACTATCTGCCATACCAGGTGTCTCTACGCAGAAGGTCTAGCTCCAGCAGCGCCTATTCACACACCTGTGGAGGCAGCTTGATCAACGATCACACCGTCTTGACAGCGGCACATTGTGTCTACAATCGTTTGGCGGAGAATTTCCTGGTTGTCGCCGGCACTGAGGTGCGTTCGGGCATGGATGGCGGTGTTGTGACACGAGTGGAAAAATTAATGCCCCACGAGCAGTATAATTCATCGATAACTGATAATGATATCGCCTTGATCTTTGTCTCACCGCCATTCCCAGTGGGCACACGACAGAAGATAGCTACTATTGAGCTGGCCAAGGAGCTGCCAGCAGCGGGCACAGTTGCCACCGTCTCCGGATGGGGCACGACCACAGAGGGTGGACTCGCCTCGACGCAGCTGCAGCAGGTGCAAGTGCCGCTGGTGAACAACACTGATTGCCAGGCAGCCTACACTTGGAGACCCATCAGCGAGGCCATGCTCTGTGCTGGTGTGCCCCTAGGTGGCAAAGATGCCTGTCAGGGTGACTCTGGTGGACCGCTAGTGGTCAACGATAAGTTGCTGGGCATTGTCTCCTGGGGCGAGGGCTGCGCCAGGCCCGATTATCCCGGTGTGTACGCAGCCGTTCCTCACTTCCAGAGCTGGATTGCCGAGCAGCTGGCGGCGAATCCATAAAAGCCCACCTGATGACGGCCATGTGGCACTATCGCTCTGCTGTATGACCAACACAATGTATCCGTCTCCAGTAAAATTTATGACCCAGAGAGTGTTCTAATCGGCGATGACCGCTTGATAAGTTTCATTTACAATCCATCGATTGGGGCTATTTGGGATATTTCAGTTATTCAGCTGTTGTTCAACATGACGCACGCGCCGCTCTACATCTTCCTCCTGACCACCGCGTTGCTGCTGGTTGCGGCCAGGGCACATCCTGCCCAGCAACAGGACCACAGCTCACCCAATGGACGCATTGTCGGTGGGCATCAGACCCATATCTCTGTCTATCCGCATCAGATATCGCTGCGTCGCAAGGCCATCACCAGCCCTGAGAGGGCATTCTCACACATCTGTGGAGGTTCCATAATCTGCAATGGAAAGTATGTTGTGACGGCGGCGCATTGCATCATTGCCTCGATTGCGAGTCAGTACAAGGTTGTTGCCGGCACCAATATCCGCAATGGCAGCGACGGAGCCATTGTCTCCGTTTCCGAGATCATCATGCACGAGAAGTACAATCCGGATACCTACGACCATGATATTGCGCTGCTTGTGTTGAGCTCGCCGTTGCCAGTGAATAACTTCACCATCAAGGCCATTGAGCTGGCCAGTGAGGATGTCGAGGCGGGATCAATCAGCACGATCACCGGTTGGGGCACGACAAGCTCTGGCGGCCAAGCTTCCGATCAGCTGCTGGCAGTCCATGTGCCAATTGTGGGTAACAAGGAATGCAACGAAGATTATGGTGCTGGCAGCATCACGGATTCCATGTTGTGTGCTGGAGTGCGAGGCGAGGGCGGCAAGGATGCCTGCCAGGGTGACTCTGGTGGTCCTTTGATTGTGGGCGATAAGCTGCATGGCGTCGTCTCCTGGGGCTATGGATGTGCGCATCCCGATTATCCTGGCGTGTATGCACGAGTCTCTTATCTGAATGATTGGATCAAGTCCAAGGTTACTTGCCCTTAAATATGTTGTATATAATTCCCTTTTGTCACATGCCACTTCCAAATAAATGGCTTATTGGCGCCCATTAGTTGCGTTCAGATTTACTACACGTCTCTTATCTGTTACTTCGATTACGGGGAATTTTAATTGTGATTGTGAAAGACATAATTTGGAGCCAATTTAGATTATAAGCTCAATAGTTATAAATGTGGTAAATCCAATACCCACAATTTTAAGTAGACTACAGCTTTTGCAATTCTTCAAATCAATTATTTGGCAACAGGCTTTTTTGACGCCTAAAAGTATGCGCTCATATTTGTTTATTAATTTTAGTCTTCGTTTTTGCTATTTCTGTGAACTTTTAAAATGCAATAAAAATACGACCTATTAAATTCACAAATCTTCATTAGTTTTATTACCATTACAGCCATTTATTTGTCTTGCAATAGGCTGGTCCGGTATACTGTTTGAATGGGACGATAGCACGATAGCTAAAAATAAATTATTTGTTTTTAATGTTCATGTAAAACTGAATGAGTTGATGATAGTTTAGCTAAAGGGTTTGAAGTCTTTAATCATAAGGATATGATACTCTAGAGAAGGATGGGTGTTAAAGTAAAGAAAAAAAATTCCTGTTTGTAAAACAGAAGAAGTTGCTAGTTGATGTTGAGAGTAAAGCAGAAGACGTTGCTCGAACGCAAGAAGGCAACAACGTCAAGCAGAAAAAAATTCAAAATTTGTTCTTAAGCGGAAAAAGAAGCAAGTTCGCCAAAGTAACAAGCAAAAAAAGTTTATATTTAGCTAAGAGAAGCGGATTCTAGTGATCACGAAGAGTGAAGCAAAAGAAATTGCTGCAATGCAAGCAGACAAAAATGTTAAACAGAAGAAGATGCTACTTTTAAAGTAAAGCAGAAGCAGTTGCTAGTAGTAAAACAGAAGAAGTTGCTACTTGACGTTGCGAGTAAAGCAGAAGACGTTGCTCGAATGAAAGAGGCGACAACAACAACAAGAATGTTAAACAGAAGACGATGCTACTTTTGAGAAGGACGAATGGCAAAGTAAAGCAGAAAACAAACTTGTACGCGAGTGCGCGCTACTTGCTTGTCGAAGTAAGTGTTTTCTGATCGTCTTTTTCCCACACATATAGGAGATGATGTTTATCTGTGTGCATGTGTGGCAATTTTTTTGGATTGGGTTTTCAGTTAGACACATACTATCACGCGAACACCTATTCTGTTTTTTTTAATGTATTGGTGAACGTTTTTCTGGTTGCGTTTAAATGCGAGAATTCAATAAGAAATGTTAAGTAAATGCGCTTGGAGATCGAATTATGAGAACTCGCTTCGTAGCAGGCGCTTAAGAAATTTACTTAGAATTGTTGAAAATGTTAGACAGACAAGACCACATGGAGATTATGTAAACATATTGATCAGCATTGACAGTCAAGTCGATATGTATATAAAGCAGTCAGTCAGGGAAGACAAGTGGTATTTTAAATTGACTATAAGGAATTATTATGAATTAATATTAATATGTTTATATTTTTTTTAAATATTTCTGTTTTGTGTTAACTAAGAATTTATTAAAATTTAAATAAAAGTGCAATTGTCAAATAACTTCGTAGGTATCGGTTTCGACAGCATTATAAACTTAAAACAGCTTGTCCTGATTCGATCTTTGAAGGAGGTAATGGACGAGATCAAATTCTTAAACAAAGAAATATTTACATACATATGTATGTGTATTAATTAAAAAATATTGCATTAGTTACACGCATAAGACCAAAACAAGTACATGGTCTGGAACAGCCAAAACGTGTAGCTCATACTTGTTAAACTTTAAAAGGAAGATAATATAAGCTTTGAGCAACTGCTAGTTACAGTACGAAAGCACTGTATTTGCTTTGAGAATCAATAACATGGATCGATAAGGCAGTTAATGGTATTGGTGGTATGTTTTTACAAAGTGCAATAATCCGTGCTTAATTGCAATTTATTTTTTTTTTAACGAAAATTGAATATCTCATAACCTTACGACTCCCTACGATCGATGCTTGAGCCCATACTTTTTTTGTTGGTAATATAATTTTGGTGGGCAAACTTCTTTCTGTTTGTTTCATTCACTATTGCAGCTCGTTATCTCGCGGACCCTGTACATGGGACTATCTTAAATAGCCACAATTAAGATAATCACTGGAAATGCGGCTAGATAACTGCAAAATACCAAAAATACATAATTGTTAATCAGTTTGATAGGAGGCGGTCGCTCGTTCAGTCACCATTCACCACACGAAACATGGACATTCTGCCAATCAGCTTGATCGTGTTGCTCTCAACGCTGGCAGCTTGTGTTTGGCTTACTGAAGCTCAGCCGGAAGCACGCATTGTAAACGGCTCCAAGGTAGACATAGCTCGTCATCCCTATTGTGTTTCACTGCGATATCGGCGCAACAACGACTCGGCTTACCTTCACGAATGCGCTGGGGTCATCTACTCTGATCGAGCCGTGGTTACAGCAGCACAATGTCTGGATGGCCTAAGCGAGGACACGAAATTAATGGTGGTCGCTGGAGCCAATAAGCGAAATGGCACCGATGGATTGGTCTACCTCGCCTCCAACTGGTCGTTTCATCCCCAGTTCGACTACACTATGATTGACTACGACATTGGAGTCGTCATCTTGGACACCGCTTTTGATTTCTCGCATTATGGCATTCGCCAGATTGAAATACGGGAAGAACGTCCTGCGACTGGGAGAGACGCCATAGTGATTGGTTGGGGGTATCGTGAGGAGTGGGGTCCTTCTAGTCCCCATCTGGAACAGACACACGTACCCATCGTCGGCTCCGATGAATGCAATAGACTCTATGGCGAGGGAGAAGTGACTGAACGCATGATCTGCGCTGGAAATGTTGCCCAAGGCGGTAATGATGCCTGTCAAGGAGATACTGGCGGTCCTTTGATTGTAGACGAGGAACTGGTGGGTCTTGTATCCTGGGGACGTGGCTGTGGTCGACCAGGCCTTCCAACCGTTTATACATATGTTGCCAGCCTCAAATCGTGGATCAATGAAACACTGCATGCCGCTGGTGCTATATAAAAGTGTGCCAACTAACCAATGGACGGTGCCAGCTTTATCACCAATTAGCTGTACACGATAATTATGCGATAATTATATGTTTTTACCGAACTCCTACCGACTCTATAATAAAACCATTAATTTATTGTCCGCTGTCGACAAACAAAGAGAGCAACAACAATCCGAATCTGCGCACCTATAAAAAAGCTCATATTCACTGTCAAAAAGGTAGTTGCTATATAGACTGTGGGTTACCGTCAAATATTTGATTTGATGGATCTTTCATTATACTCGTTATAAGTATATAATTACTTTAAATAGGCGGTCTGATTCCGAATTTTTGAAAAGCCCTAGATATCGGAGATTATTAGCCCTAGAAACAGTAAATATTCAGACAATATACATAGTTAATTTCAAAATTTTTGTACATATTTTTTGGTCTGTTGTCAAGTAATAGAGCAATAACAGAATCTGCCAATATAGAAAAAAACTTTTGTTCACAGTCAAAAGCTGATCGCTATATTGTCTAAGGGTTGCCGCATTAAAAGTTGTTAATATAGAACTTTCTTTACTTGTGTACATTATTTATTTTAAAGTCGAGTATGATCAATTGAAAAAATAACTGCTATTATGATTTGATTATGATGAATACAAAAAACTTATTAAAGTTTAAATAAATGATTGCAAATATGAATATCTTAATGTTACATTTAAAAAATTAAAGAAAATTGCATAATTTCGGGAGTATTTTAGCATTCGCTGCGGAGATTGGGGATAACCCAGAAGAACCCCAATCAATTTTTAATAGTTTAGTACCTTTAATGGCGTGTAAGTTCATATCAAGTTTGTTGCAATTTTTGGCCACGCGCCATTTTGCCCTCAAATCGAAAACCATTTAATTGTAATCTTATTTTTTAAGCTAGTCAATAAAATTAATTATGCAATAAATAATATTTTATTTCAATTGACAGTTTTATATTGTCTTATCCCCTTAGAAGCGGTTGGGGGTATCTCCCAGTCGTACTTCTTCGACTCTCGTAGATAAGAATGTTTTGGGAATTACGCGTTTAACACGTGTTATTTTGTAAATTACGACTATTAAAAAAAGAAAATTTTTGATTTGACAAGCATTTATTGCAAATATAAAGTTTTTAATGGAATTATTGCAATAAAATGGGTTTCTTCGAATTCTTTATAGGAAATCAATGCTACCCAAATTAGCATTCTCCTCGGCAGTCTTTACGATCCAAGGGCGCAATTGAGGAACGGCAGCATAAACGCCTGGTTTGGTTGGGCGAGCACATCCAGAGCCCCATGACACAATACCCAGCAGCGTATTGTTGAAAATCAATGGTCCACCAGAGTCACCCTGGCAGGCATCTTTGCCACCGCCAGTCACGCCTCCACACAACATACGACTGGTTAGCATAATTGGATAGGCCGACTTGCATGCCGAGTTGTCGACAACGTTTACATTCACCTTTTGAAGTTCGGCGGCCAAATAGCCACCTTCGGTAGTGGTTCCCCAACCAGTTACAGTGACAACTGTGTCGTTCTCAGGACGTTCCGTTGCCAACGCGATGGGCTGGGCAGCTTCATTATACTTAATATCTCCGTCCAAGAACAGAAGTGCTACATCGTAGTCATTGTTTAAGGTCCTGTAATTTTCATGAATAATGAATTTCCGTACTGGCAGCTCTTGTCCCTCAGGAAAGAAGATGTTATTGATGCCAATGAAGATCGTCAGATTGGCAACACTAGTCAGCGTATTCACACAATGGGCTGCGCTCACGATGACATTTGAGTTAAGGATAGAACCGCCACATCTATGATTTCCACGGTAACGCATGGAGACTTGATGAGGATATTCACGAATATTTGTCGTCTCGCCGCCAACAATGCGCCCATCTGGCATTGGAACACCGCTGTGGAAGACGGTGTGCGCCAACGATGAACCAATGATGCAAAGCCCGATCAAGATGCGAATCATTTTTACTAACTAAAAAGAAATTGGCAATGTTGAGGCTTTTTATAGAGTTTAATGCTTGTCCAATTAACTTGATTAAAAGCGATAATAGAAGAGTTATAAATCTATCTAAACGGCTTTAAGGTTAATATTTGCCTTATCTTATCCTTATCGACAACTGACGATACGATGGAATCGCCCAAAAACCTTTAGCTTCAAAGCTGGCTGCTACGACATTTATTGACTGCCATGTTCGATTAATATCGATGTTTTCAGTGTGGTTAATATAACGGCTTAGTAAGTTCAAAAACGGTGAACTTAATAAATAGTTGACTCTAACTTCAACTCGTAACTAGCTGACGCGGTTGTGAGCTTATTTGGACCGGACAGATTCTTGTCAACTAGAATTAGATTATTTTCTTAATATAAAGTACAGTAAAATCTGATTGCGTTGAGACCTCTTTTAGTCAAACACGCTTCTTAGACGGACGCTTTTTCCGCGACATTCGTTTGCAGAGCAAATTTTCCCCTTTAGGGTGGAAAACATCTTGTCTGTACAAGACAATTATATTGTTTCCTGATGAAATTATTTTTTTCTCCTAAAAATCAAGTTTAAATCTAATTTTTCTTCCATTTGTAATTATTTTTACTACACATAAAAGTATATTAGACAACAAAAACTTTGCAAATAATTAAAAAAAATCAAAACACACAAAATACTCCCAAAGAAACTTTCTCTACCTAAGAGAGGAGAGGAGAGTCATTATTAAAAATATTAGTAACAGTATTTTAAAAGAATTTAATAAAATTACTTATAAAGGTTTTAAGAATGATATTCACTGGTTAGTCACGTCAAAATAAATCGTCATACTTTTGGAAATATACCCGTTAGATTGTGTTCGCTGCACTTTGCGCTGCAATTATATTTGTTTAATGTGAACATGTTTTCAGGATATAATCTAATCTAATCTAGGGATGATTTTGTGTTTCTTCTTCTAATCTTCAGTCTTGGGTTACCCTTTGCTCCACCCGGTTCTAGTATTGCAATTAATTCATTATTTTATGTTTCTTCTTTTATGGTTTATAATAGATCTCTGAGTTAGGTAATTGCAGTTCATATACATTTTTGTGAGCAGTGTACCCTTAGATTTTTTGTTTAGCTCATACATCATTTAATGATAATTCTACCTCTTCAAATAGTTGTCAATCAAACAATAAGTGTTATTGTGATTCATCATTTCTATAAGTTCGGGTGAACGAGTTCCACGTAATCTTTATGTTTGCATGCGGGAAATCTGTTTAGAATTAGCTACCATATAAAATTACGATATAATGGCACATTATTTGTTTATATCGATTGCTTATTGCAAACATAAAAAATCTTTGTTATTATGCCTTATCATCGTGTCAAGTTGGCACGCACCCGGTAGTCGGTAGATTACAAATCTCTGCAGTGGTAAGTGGTCTGTCGGTGATTTTAATCTAATTTGAAAATTAGATTACGTTAAACACAGACATCTCCTGTGAATATCAAAGTTCATTGCAACGGAATAGTAATATGAGTCATCGTACTGATAATCCACTTGGGTTAATTATGTGACTTTATTTTCACTTTTTGTTTTCTGTATCGTAAAAGACTTATCGAAGAGCTTATGGTTCTATGGTTTAATTATGGGTAAGAATTTCTCTTTAAAAGACTACCGACAAAACCTTGTTTATAGTACTGGCCACATAAACTTTATAATATCATACCATTCCTTTATTGATATCCGATACCAATCGTGGATTTGACGCGATTTCGGGTTCGCGGGGTGCGATAAGCTCTGTGCTATATAAGCCCTAAGTCATACGCGATCTTCCCATTTTGAGTTTACTCGTTCAGCGAAATGTCGCGTCTTGGATTAATCGTTTTGGTGCTGCTGTCCTTAGTAGCTTTCAATAATGGTGCTTCTATAAGCACCCACATTGTAGGTGGCACGGAGGCGGATATAGGTAGCTATCCGTATCAGGTGTCGGTGCGCCTGGAGACCTATATGTTGCTTCACATTTGTGGTGGCAGCATTTACGCCCCTCGTGTGGTCCTTACGGCTGCCCACTGCATCAAGGGACGATTCGCGTCATACATTCGCATCGTGGCCGGTCAGAATTCTATTGCCGATCTGGACGAGCAGGGTGTGAAGGTTACTAAATTGATTTATCACACTGGCTACAATAAGAAGACCCATGTGAATGATGTTGGCATGATTATAACCACTGTGCCACTAACATACTCCAGCCTTGTGCAGCCCATAGCCCTGGCTGTCGATTCACCCAAGGCTGGCACATATGCCCTTGTTAGCGGTTGGGGTAAGCGTACGGAGGTGGACGAAGCACTTCCTGCCCTACTACGTGCGGTTCAAGTCGAAATAATGGACACAAATACGTGCGGTGCGCAGTATTCTACCAAGGATTACACCATCACGGATGAGATGTTGTGCGCCGGCGCTGACGAAGGTGGCAAGGATGCTTGCCAAGGAGATTCCGGAGGCCCATTGACTGTGGATGGCATTCTAGTTGGTATCGTATCCTGGGGAGTTGGCTGCGCCCGTGAAGGCTTTCCTGGAGTGTACACAAGTGTATTGCACCACACTGCTTGGATTGAAGAGCAGGCGGCGCCATACCTATAAACAATCAACTCAATGAATTGATAATAGCTGCAAACGAACAAAGCATTTGAACAAATTATTATTACAAATATTTTAACTATTCATTAAAAATAAATTTATTTGAGCATTAAAATTGTTTGATATAGAATTCAAGTCCGAAAATGTTTAAATTAGTGCAGGATTCGTGAAACTATTTTTGATTATTTGAAAAAAAAAAAATCGATTATTCGAGCCGATAACTCATTTACAAAAAGGAAAGGAAATTTTATTTTTTGAAAGGATACAAAATTTTTAATGATGCAATCGATAATCAATTACTGTTTTATGGGAATTTCCTTCCGCTAAGTTTAAATGAGATTAATAAATATTTTTGAAAAGTAATCTGTAATCTGATTGATTTTCTCACGAAGAAAATTATGTCACTTACTTACATTATCATATTGCAGTATTTTTGCCAGTTGGTTATTGTGCTGTGGTATTTTATGAGTTTTAGGTATTTTGTGGATTGACGTGTATTCAACTTATTTGCGGCTTCGTTAAGCGGTCACATTGTTTTCGAGAAAACTCGTGAAATTGTAAAAAAAGAGGCAGAAAAAATACAATTTAATTATTGCCAGCAGCGTAAACAACTTACAGTAAATATGTCATTGTTTGGTGCGTTAATGGGAGATTTCGATGATGACCTCGGATTCATGAAGTAAGTTATAAGAAACGCTGTTTCTAGCTGAATATGGGGTGTGGAAAACTATGTGCGGGAGAACTGTGAAAAGAGCACTTAAAAGTTATGTGCAAGTACTAAAGTTCATTGAAAGAATTTATTGGTGATGAGGCTGCAATTGCGAAATGCATTCAATTTACAGTGGGTGCTCCGCTAGGCAATGCAAAGCAAATGTTAGTTTGCATGTGTTCAAATGCATGTGTGTATGTGTAGATTTTACACAATACACACAAATCGGATTTTCGTTAGCTGTTTATATGTGTGTGTGTGAGTGCGCAGCATGCCAGCAAAAAAAAAAACAGAAGTGCACGTAATTAATCGATTATTTCGATTGCAAGACTTCTTTGATAGGATACTGCTTAATTTCCTTCATTGACTACATTAATATTGAGTCACATTGACATAAATGCATTAGGATATAAATACGTAATTAGTTGTGCGTCTTGTAACAGGGGTGTCAACTAACTTCAATGCAAAGCAACTGTTTGTTGCCTAATAAACAGTTTTACTTACAGAAAAAACACAGGCGCACATAATTAATCGATTGCAAGACTGTTTTGATAGCATACTGTTTTGCTTTTGGTAGAATCGATACAATGTCTTCATTGAATTGTTCAATATTACATCGCATTAGGATATAAATACGTAATTAGTTGTGTGTCTTGGTCTTGTAACAGAGTTGCCACCTAACTTCAAAGGCAAAACAGCTGTTTGCTGTGTTATAAACATAGCTTTGTTCCACCATTCATCCGATCGAATCGAATCGAACGATTCCTATATCGTAGTGTGCAGTGCCCTGCCGTTCGTAGTAATGTTTGTTTTCTACTTTCGATACTTCAAATTAGTTTGTTAAACATTTTCGGCATACATTTGATATGATACGAAAACGAAATTCTCTCCGAAAGAAATCGAAAAACAAGAATCGAGAAATGGATCATAAGTTAGACCCGACTAGACTATATCACTACCTTTCATAACTAAACAAAAACGTTGCTTGTTTTTCCAGCAATCACATGAACCATCACATGAACGCAATGAATATGCAGATGCGATCCATGAATCGCTTGATGAATACCTTTATGCCCGATCCCTTCAGTATGCTGGCTCCATCACCATTTGATCCTGGATTCCAGCAGGGCGCCCTCATGGAACGCAGTCAACAGGCCATGGCTCCCATGGGCGGAGGTCTTTTCGGCTTTCCTCCCATGCCCAGTTTCAATCGCTTGCTTAACGCTGGTTCGTATGTTTTGCAGTTAAGGCTTAGAATTGTCATCTAATATGTATAATTTAGATATTGGAGCCAACAATGGCGCTTCATTTTGCCAAAGCAATGTGATGACCGTGTCGACTGGTCCCGACGGACGTCCTCAGATCTACCAGGCTAGCAGCAGCACCAAAACTGGACCGGGCGGTGTGCGCGAGACACGCAAGACCGTTCAGGACTCGCGTACAGGTGTCAAGAAAATGGCTATTGGACATCATATTGGCGAGCGTTCGCATATTATCGAGAAGGAGCAGGACCTACGCTCAGGTCAACTGGAGGAGCGTCAGGAGTTTATCAATCTGGACGAGGAGGAGGCCGAACAGTTCGATCGCGAGTTCACAACGCGTGCCAACCGTGGCGGCGGAATACCACATGGCAGCTCTCGCGGCGGCATGCGCGCTATACAGGCTCCAGTTGCTAGCGGTTCGACTGTCACCATTGAGCCACTGGATGATGACGACGATGACGATTGTGTTATCCAGGAGCCAACGGTGTCGGGTCGACAATTGCCTGCTCTGCCAGCGCCGCCAGCAGCTCCACACAGCAGGTGAGTCGACAGAACTACGACCAGAAATCCTCGTGTTTGTTCTTACAGGTTTAGGCGTCGGGTTAGCTTCTGTTTGACACTTGATTTACTTTGATCCAACTAATCTGTGTGTCCTTTTTAAATAACTGGTATTCTCGAAATGTCTGCTGTGGCTTTTGGACATTGTTATTCAGCCGCTTAAGAGTTAATGGAAGTTAAGTCATTCAACTAGTGAAACTAATTGATATGTTGCAGCGACGGCAGGCATATCCAGATGCTTCAGTTTAGGCTGTTCCCTTTTTTGTACCCTTTTTGTAACAAAGCCCTCTCTCTAAATTAAACGTTTGTATTTACTTGCAGATATAATTACTAAATCAAGCAAAAAGTACATACAGTATATTTTATTATCGAATATGAATTTGAATAAATATATCTAAATATATTTATATCAGATATATATGCATAAACAATATATATGTCAGAGTCCAAGATAATACAAAAAAAAAAAAAAAAAACAATTGCATATTAAAATATAAATTTCTGCTTTTACATTCTAACTACGTTAATAACTAAAAAAGATATTCAAAAAAGAGAACAATTTGAGGTAGGCGGCAAGCAATTTGTAATTACTAATTTCTACATATACCTAATTTTCAACTTTTTTCCTTTTTGATCTACAATGTACAAATCATTTATGTTGAGTATTTTAATTTTTGATTCACTCACATATTCATAAGCATTCGTTACGTAGACTCTTGATGTGCGTAAGGTCCTATTCGCGTTACGTTATGTTAACGTAGCGATGCTACGTTATAAGGAACAGCCATTGCTACTACTACCACTACTACTACTACTATTGCTATTACTACCAATAGTGACAAACAAACACACGCCAAATGTTTTGTTGTAATCTCTTTTAAATTTTCTTCGAATCGATTCCATACGACGACAACAACGACAACGACATCGACATCGCATCGGTAACAACAGCGACACAGCCGCAGCAGCAACAACAACTTCGCCTCGTTGCAACGCCACGATAACCACGAGCCCAGCGTCATCGCCCACAGTCTACGACGTTACAAATAACAACTATTTGGGCGGAAACGGAAACGGTGCTTCGTCCTCGTCGCGTCGGGCCTACTTGCGTAACGCGCAGCACTTGGCCACGCCCCGCCGCCCGCTGCGTACGCCTTCGTCATCACCCTTGGCCACTGTTTCCAGCGCTAGTCACAGCATTGCCGGCACGCCAAGGTTTGTTCGCATAAGCAAAACAAGACAACATCAACAGCAGCAACAACAAAATGATCCAAAATATCCCACGACTAGGCCCCAGAGACTTGCCTAGTTTCCGCATATACACTCTTTGTTAATCAATCCAACCTAAAACCCGTTTAAATCCAAGGATTTCAACAATCCCAATATATTCATAGTACGATTGTACAGAATTGCTGCTCTGTGCTTATCCGATATCTACCAATACGTTATGCTATCGTCACGTTATTTGGCTGTAAACATTATTGAGCTTTTTTCTTCAAACACATTTGCAAAATCCAAAAATAACAAAATGAAAAACGAATCAAATGAATAATCAATCGCCGTAGTTTTATGATAAACAATACGTTTTTGAAATTTATATCTTAATTAACAATTCTCGCTCTATTTCTTTCTCCTCTCTATATAATAATGTATATCAATTAAAACGCAGAGATTGGCGTTTATATAATTCGCGTTTCTATCGCAAGTAGAGACATATTACACATACTACCGATATCATGATTAATAATCAATACACATATATAAATATATATATATAAATACAATATATAATACATACTACTACTACCACAACGTAATTGAACAACGATCAGTGCTGTTAGACGCGATAAGTCAACGCTATCACATCCACTACTACTAACCTGTAACGGCGTTTTGCGACGGTACCACCCACAACTATCTCCACCGCCGCCGCCTGCCTAGATTATCAACCCTGCGACGCTACACATCAACGCAACGCAACGCATCGCACACATTATTTGGCTGGCTGCTGCAGCGTCGTCGTCACACGTCGGTCGTTACGTGCCTCATGTTACGTGTAAGGCCGCCAGCAAAACCCAGCTATGTACATAAATTCTACTACTACTACTACTACTACTACCACTACTACTACACACATTCTCTCTATATAGTACCTTTTAAAGACCAAAAAAAATGTGAACCAAATAAGGCGACGAACACGTGATCAGCATGTTGTGTCACTATTGCCTTATTTGCGTATAACATACGTAAGCCCAAGAGTCTGCTCCCCAAAATGAACCGAATACCGAATATCGAATACCAACAATGATTCTTTCAGTTCAGTTGCAGTTGAAAGAGCCAACATGTGTGGAAGATCAGTTGTCACTTATTTTTGGTTGCCTTTTGACAAATTCCATTACGTTTTTCGTTCGTTAACTTACGCATATAATCATCGTTACGTTACGCTACGCTACGTCACGTCACAATACAACGCAACGCAACGCATAATTGGTCAACGTTACACATTCTCTACGCTACGCTACGACTACCAACCACACCACACTATAACGTAGAACGTGACAACGCCGAACCCGAATCGAATATGACGCTTATCAAAATTAATAACGTTGTCGTTGTTGTTGTTGTTGCTGCTGCCGCTGCGATTTTGTTGTTGTCATTCGAGGGACTGCAACAACACATTTACTGCGTACCTCTCATTTCAATCAGCTTTTGCCTCTCAGAGTCATTTGAGCATCACCCACCATCACCATCACATACAGCCACAACAACCTCAACCCAAACCTCAACCTCTCTCATCTGAATAACAAACAACACTCTTTGCCCGCCCGCTCGCTCTCTATCATCATTTTACAATTTACAATTTACGTTCGAATTGGCCTGTGTACGAATGTTTATATATATGTATATTCTATAAAACTTTTACGTTGTCATATTTTTTGCATATTCTCATCATTTAGTGGCACAACCTAATTATTAATATGCCCATCTTTTGCTCTCTTTTCGCCAATTACAACTACTGCATCTGCATCTGCAGCATACATCCACATCCATATGCTGCAAATCACGCAGCCGCTCGTCGTCAGCAGCGTCTAAAGCACCATCATCACCAAGCCAATGGCGGAGCAGAGGGCGCAAGTGAGCCGCGCATCAAATCGGTCAAGCGGAACAAACCTCAATAATAAGTTATGACAAAGCAACAGGAATAACAAACCTATGTTATACACAAACACACACACACACACATGCAAACACAGTTAATTAAGCCTTCAATTGCAAAGAGACACATACGAAAATCAGAGAAAACGCATACACATTATTTTATTTTTCGATCCTTTAGATCCTGCACATTCGCCAGTCTTTTCCTGAAAGCTGACTGTACTATTTTTGGCTTGGCCAATCCAGAAATCGAAAGCGTTCTCGAGAACGTCTAAGCTACACAAAAGTAGAAATGCGAATAATTTTGTATCAAATTAACATAGTTTTTGCCAGCAACAGGATCTTTTTTCTGCAAATAATACGATGTTTTTTCCTTACGGGCAACTGTTCACTTCATAACGCACACGTACACTCACACAGACAATGTTACTGGAAATTTTAAGTTGTATTAAAGAAAAAGAAAAAAACAATATTTAAACGACGGCACCAATATAGATTTGGACGTTTTGAAATATTCTCAAGATTTTTTTAGTTAGCTATTACTTATTACTTAGTAGTATAAGCGATACATTTGCAGCGATGAGAATCAATTTGATGGAGCTGAAGCCGCCCCCAACCCCCCAACCAACCAACTACATTAAAAATCCAATAAATATATATACAACATAAATACTATGTAATAATTAAGATTAAGTAAATGTTTATGTGAATTTAATTAAACGAAAATACGCATATAGCAAATTTGAAACGAATCCATACATTTCTTTACACATTTCAATGAAACTACTTATGCGATAGCCCCTTGTGAGATATTTATTTCTGTTAATCAACCATCTCCATTTGAGTCTCTTCGGATTCCCGCCAATTGCGCTGCACCATTTCCACTAGCTGCTTCCAAAGCAAAGTGCGTCGCATGTAGTTCCCCAGACAGACCAGGATGAATATCCACGCAAGGCCCAGATAAAAATCTGTCGTCTTGTCGGGCACACTTAGCAATGGCCCTATCTTTGAGTACTGCAATACATAAGATGGCAAGCTTCGGGGGTGCACGAGCTTGATATTGGTGTGACGCATTACGAATGCGGCATACCTAATGCCGGCCGGATCTTGCCTCGGTGGATCGTATTTGATCAGAGGACGACCCTGGTGGAATATCATTAGAGTTGGCAGCGAAACGATTCCGAATTCGGCATTGAACCGCGTGAACTGGAACGCATCAATGTAAGCGACCTTCAGAGTGGGAAACAGATGAGGTAGCACATTGACCAAAGGCGCCACACGGGCGCATTCCAGGCTTGTGGGGGTGCAGAAGTGGACGATAACACAGCTGCCGTACTCATGTCGCTTGGTTGCATTGCCAACTGGCTTCAACAGATTCACAATATCTTTGGCCGACTTCATAATCAGTAGATTTTCCAAGGGTACCGTACCGTTCGCATCTGTCGGCATTATCTCCTCCTGAAGGCATCTTATTAACAAGGGTGGCCTGCGCTGTTGGGGCAGCTCCGTCAGGTGCAGTATATGTTCGTCGTCGGGCGCACAGGTGTAGCGGTCACTCATCAAGGCGTACGACTCAAATGTGTATTGGCACTGGCCCCGAAATCCTTGACCCAGTGCAGCGGATGATCCTGTGCCATTCGAGTGTATGATTCCTAGGTACTGTAGGGCGCTTAGCAAGCCTGGCAGCTCGGCATTGGTCCAAGTAGCGCCCAGTCCTACACGGTAGTGTCAGTAATAATAGCAATGTCACATTGTTGTTATGCTTACCGAATATTAACAATAATAGTAAATTTGCATTTGCATGCATTTTTTGTTTTGGTAGAGTTCAGTGTGGCAGCATTCTCGCAGCATTCAAATAACTCATGTTGTTAAGAGTATAAAAAATACTGGAATTGAATGCGACTGGACAAAAGCTGAATGTCGTAAGCCAATAAAAAGCTCATTGCTATACAACAATGGCATGTCCCAACAGTCAAAAAATAAATAAACAAAAAACTTTAACGTTCTGTGCACCAATCATTGTTGTAATTATGCATGGTCATAAAACAAACCAACAAGCACTGAGTTGTTATTCGTACTCAGCACTTCGCATAATACCCTGACTAGATGCTCAATTCGGGTATGCTGCGCACATGAAACAATGTGCAAAGCAATGTTAATGTATACAGCAAAAAATGTTGTAAGAATATAACTGAGTCGAGGGATTGAATGGGTTTATTGCTGCTCAAGCCGAACCGCAGTGCATGTACTTTATTTTCTTTACGTTTTTAAAACCGGCAACATCAATTTATCATGCTGAAGTGGTGTCCATATAAGCGGAAGTTGTAGTACAAGTTGCCTGCTCAGGGCAAACCAGGCGTATGCGCAACGACAACGACAACAAGCATTGCAACAGAAGTGGGGCGACCTTTTGTGGGCGCCTCTTCTCTTCATCTCTTTTTTCTTTTCTTATTTTGGGGGTGTTACAACTATTTTCAACATTGTGCACACATTTCATTCATTGAGTGCATGTTGAGCATATTTACAACTAGTTAAAGGGCAACAACAACAGCAACTACAACAACAACTGCTGTTAAAAGGCACTTTATGCGCTTTTATGAGATTTTATGGAGCATTTTAAAACGTCAGTCGCTGCGTATGAGTGAAAATGCCTTAATAATTATCTTCTTGGGCTGCTTTTGAGTTGAGGGCGCACTCGCTGACTATTCGCATTGGCAATCGCATTGAATTCAATTGAACATTTCTTTCATTTTCCATCCAATGCCAACTTATTTACAACTCCGATTCAAGCAGCGATAAAATGGGGACGGCCGTGAGGGACCGCAGGACGTGGGCTATCGGCCAAAACGGAAGTATTCCAGTTGTTTGTATTCGTGAGAGTTTCAATAGTTCTTGGGGCCAGTCGCAAAGACCAAGACCAATACCAAGTCCAACTCCAGCTCCCAGCTTCCAGTTCCAACTACAACGACAACTGCAAATGCAAGTCGTCGAACTTTTTGCAGGCCCTAAGCACTCGATATGTGACGACTACAACAAGAACAACAACAATATAAGAGCAAAGGACGATGGCTGCGCTTTTCCTTCAACTGATAAAGATAAGACCAAGGAGTTGAGTGCTCTGCAAGCGGTCTCGAGGCAAACTTTGTCAGCCTTTGCGGTTGCTGCGCGTCGCTTCTCAACTTGGCCAGAATTTTGTGACAATTTATATTCTATGCTTTGGCGTTTGCTTTCAACAAATCGAAAAACTATTAAATTGGGCTCTCAGCCAGTCAGACGCAAAAATACTAAAAGAAATGGAGCTCAAATGTAAATAGTCGATGTTTATATACCCTACTCTCACAATTACAAATCAATAAAACCTGAGTTGAAAGTGAATTTAAACATTCATTATAAATATATTCATGTATAATGTTGTTCGTTACGACTGGACTATCAACGCAAAGTACGACCGGTAAAAGCTCGGAGGCTGTAATTTTTAAACAGCATACGACATTTGATCGAACGAAGAACAGATTTTTAAAAATTTAAAATATTTAAATGTTTTTTATCGTAACCCATTCATAAACCATCAGCGCGTACTTCAACTAATATTCAACACAAATAGCCTTTTCTTCAATCAACATTCAACACGGACATGAGCCAGTAGCAGTTTTAAAACAAATATAGAGCTTATTACCTTTTAAATAGACTGCAGCTTGGGGTAATGATAATTTCTGATAATTTTGAGTTACTGATTTTTTTAATTATGATTTTTTTTTTTCTTTTATAGGTTAGCTGGCTAGTGTTGAAATTAATGAAAAATTTAAAGAACCCAATTGTAGGGTATTTCTGGAAACGTTTGGTACGCAGCTCACAGCGAGTAGAAATTTTACTGGTTGACAGTCACGCGATTTGGCCATGGTTTGGCCCATTTGATATCGCTGCAACTTTTCACCTTTTGCACGCCGTTGACAGGCCTTCGACGGCGTCTTGTTAATTGGATGGGACTGACCGTGTGTGGCCAAGGCAACGGAAATGGCAACGCCAACGTCAACAGCAACAGCAACAGCAACCATCGGGCAAATCTGAGATAAAATCTGAAAGTAAACCAAGCGGATGCAGACTCTGGTGTAACCTCAATAGCCAGCGCCTAATAGTATGCAACAGCTTTATGCTATGCAAACATGGTTTGACACCCCACGCCTCTTATCACAGCATCTGTAAATAAATGCAAGTCAGTGAGAGCAGTGTCAGCAGCAGAGAGAAAAAAAGGGGGAAAAATAAAATAGAATCTTGTAGCCATATTGGGCATTGAAATGTGCCGGCGTATCCTGGCAACGCTTCAGATTGCCTCCTGACAGCGGATGACACTAAACTAATTAAAAGTTTTCGGCCCAGACCCGGACTAACCCATATGGCAATGGGTTCGACTCGCATCTTTTCAGAAAGATGGCATAAATTACGCATTGAAATCACGTAAATGTTGGCAAATTTAATCAGCATAACATCACTGTGCGGCCACTAAACAAAAATTAAATTTATCAACATAACCAAATAAAGGCAGCGAACAAAAAAATAAAGGAGGAAGTGAAAAAGTGTTTCCCGAGGACTTGCGCGACTATTAAATACCTTGTATAGTGGAGAGTATTCAATCAAGTTTCTATTATTTTATCTTTTAATATTGCACTTGCCACAAACCTTGTAGTTAATTTTGCAGTCGAAAATTAATTTCGAGTAATCCAGAATAGTTATTTTTATTTTGTTTTTATTTAAAATGTAATCAAATTGAAGGTTTGTTTTGAATTTAATAATGTTGTTTTGTTGAGCATAAATCACTCTTGCTTTAAATTAATGTAGTCTTCAAATCCTCAAATTTGAAACACACAAATTAACATATTACAAAATTTGAAGAATAGAATATTTGGCACGCTATTATTTTGAATTGAAAATGTTCGGATTACATACTCCTTAGGTACGTTTTGATTGCGGGGTATATAGAAAAAAAACTGTTAGTGTCAACGGTACAAAAAATTTGCACAGAACTACGTGACTTCAATTTCTCACTCAGCCGCAGTTTGCTCGTAACGTGGACTGGCCACAAAGGTGTATCTGTGTATCTATGTATTGTGTGCTTGGTGTGTGCGTGTGTGTGTGTTAGCGTACTATATACATGCTTTTTTGGTTAGTTTTTGCCTGCCTGCCTGTCGGCCTGCCTGCCTGCCTGCCTGAGCACAACTTTTAATCCTTTGCACTTTTGTCAATGTCAGACGAGATGGTCAATGACAAACACGAAAACGAGGTTGAAAAACCAAAACATGAAAAATGCTGACAGAACGGAAGTCAATGTTTATATGCCCTTACCAGATGTCTAAATTGGTGCTTGGGGTGTTTTATACAACATAAATATAGAATGGAACGCAGTGTTGAGCTCGAAAGTTCAAAGCAAATATTTGGAATACTTCAAATATAATGTTGTAATTACGTTTCACGCTTACTTTTATTCAACTATTATTTTAAAATACTTAAAAATATTATTGCAATCTAAAGAAGTGTCGTGATGAAAATACCCTTTTTGGGGTTGTTGTGGCATTGTCATTTGCAAGGCGAATTCTCATTCGTATTGGGGAATAGTTCCTACCACAATGACATTTCAGATTGTGCTACCGAAAAAACGACAGAGCATCCAATAAAATTAATTGATTTTGAGGTTTTCCATTTGCCGTGTGTCGATCGATTTTGATTTTTGCCCCAACAGTTTACCGCGAGTGACAGACAGCTTTGGTCAAGAGATTAAAGTGATTATGCTTATCCAATATCGTATAAGTGGCTTATGTGAGACAAACAAATATTGATATTTTGAAAATACAGCACATGAAATGTTACCAATAAAGCTTCTCTATTATCTCTTTAGTCACGCCGACAAATACTTTATGATATCTGAAATATATTGCCACTTATTTTACTTATTGCATTAAATATTCTACATGAAGTTTTTCTAACTTTTCAGTTAGCTTCGAATGAGACACGTTTAAAACTCCATTCAGTGCCAATTTGATGTCGAGCTTGCCGAGCTGTCTGCCTCTCTGTCTGTCTATACGCCTCCTGACTTCTCTTTCTCTTTCACACTCACTGCAGCCACTGTCTGCGCTCTCTACGCCGCTCGAATTATCAATTATGCGTTGGCATTGCGAGTCCCGTGTCCGAGTGCTGTAAACTTGGCAATTTATTTGCACCGGAAACTCAACATAAATCAAACTAATTTCTCCAGGGATTTTTGAACAAGTTTCAATGTGTCGCTCGGCTGCTGCTTTGCCTCTGTCTGTGTGCGAACCGTGTTGTTGTTGTTGTTGTTGTTGTTATTGTTGTTGCTATTGTTCTGGTTGTTGTTGGGCACGTGTTTGGGGCATAGCAAATTGAATTTGTCGCGCCATGTTGCATAATTTGGAGCCCATTGTGCGTCTAATTGGCCAAAATGTGAGCGACCAACGTGGAGTTGTCCATTTATATATACACACATACATTTCTATGAATGGCGCTTTGTGCTGCAAGACGCCGTATACATATACTCATATATACATATGTATATTCATTAACGGGTATTCGTTGTCTTTGAGGAAGGTGTTTATTTGCTTGAATTATTACGCTCAATAGGAAAATACTCGCTTCAAATACTAGTAAATACTAATGATATAGTGGCAGCCACAATTAACAATGTTGCTCGATATTGAGAGTATAAACAACTAAATAAAGTACGTCCAAAGCAATTAATATCATGCGACAAAAATTAACATTTCTTATTTTATAAATTATTATTATTATTGTCAGCTAGAAACCTAAAGTCGAGAGTAGAAAACATATGCGATTCGCAAAAATATGTGAAAGCACACCAAAAGGTATATCTTGTGTATTTATTTTGCGATTAAAAGTAGATATGGTTGGCACTTTCGAACTAATGCTTATTTCGCTCCGCGTGGTCGGATGTATTTCATTGTGCCAAAAATAACCAAAGTGTAGCCAAAATTATTATGGTGTCGTAGATGCTCAGCGGCAGACGCAGTAGCCCATGAACTCTATTTGAGCTTAGACTGCGTCCTTATCTTAGATGTGTTGCCGGTCCCTTGCGTAGGCGGCTTGCTGCTCTGTCGCTCTTTTTCTCTTTTTCACAGTCTTAAGGTGCTGCACTTTTGTTCTTGGGACGACAACAACTCGTTGAAGGAGGTTTTTATTAGCTGTGAATATATTTGAAATAAAACTATATAAGAAATACAAATTATTCTGAATTCATGTCATTGAACTAATAACATAAAAAGTAAATCACAAATATTAAGATTCCCCAAACCAAAATTATGGCTGTAACTTTAATTTTGCACAATATTTTTAACCCTATAAAGTTGGTTATTACATAGCTTTCAATTACACTGTTTGATTTATACATTTACAAATTTAAGTTTTTTTTTAGGGTGAGAAAGTTGCCGAATCCAGATTTCATAAGACCAAATTTCAGTGCAACAGTATTTCATCTGTGTTTTAATAAAGCGGAAATGTCAGTGTCAAATATCAATCAATATTTATTTTGTAATCACATTTATTTTAAATTCTCTGTAGCCCCAACTCGATTTTAATAAATATTATAATATTTTAATTTGTCTAGTCAAAATTATCAGTTTTTAAGCGAGATGATGGATTCGGACTCCTCAAGCAAAATGCAAGAAATGGAGCCAGAGCCCAGTATACCATTGGTGTCCCTGTCTGAGTTCGAGGGCGGATGTCAATGGCCCTCTTGGGATATACCGAATATCGACTTTCTGAAGGAGAAACATCTATCGTTGTTGCCACTGTGGCGAAAGAGTTGGAAAGAGAATGCCGTAGAAGATCTAACCTTGGTACTGGGCACAAGGAAAATGCGATGCAACCGCTTTCTGCTGATGTGCCACTCGAAATACGCATTGAGGGAACTCCGGAATGGACGACGTGAACTGCTGTTACCCGAGGATCGAGTCACATGGAAGGGCTTGGAGCTAATTTGTGAATGGATACAAAATTCGACCGAATTACTGCAGCGTCGCCACATTGTAACTCTGCTGTCCATTGCAATGTTTCTGGAAATCGGGCACTTGGTTAAGCACATATGGTATTGTCTGGATTTGTCCGATGAGTTTCATGAAGATCAGGCATTTGCACTTTCTCAAGAGGCACGAGAGCTGGGCTCAAATATGCCTCTTCAGGGATTTGACACTGCCATGCTGCGTCGTGTTCGATGCTTCTTTCTGACTCTCGTTTCCAGCGCCGAGTTTATTCAACTATCTTTGGAGCACGTCTGTTCACTGCTCGGCTCGGATGAGCTGTCGGTCAATAGTGAGAAGGAGGTTCTTTTCGCAGCCATCCATTGGCTAACCCATGATTGGCCATCTCGGATCCAGCATATTACCGCTGTCCTGCAGGTCACACGTCTTCCGCTGTTGCAACGAAAATCTCTTATACAATTACGCCAACCATCAGATGATGAAGTGTTCAATCTTGTTATCGCACAGCCCGAGTATCAGAAGATCATCCGAGTTGGATAGTAGGTGTCGCCTTATATTATTGTTATTGCATGACTAATTATTCTGAATCTACAGCGCAGACCTCATCGTTCTCACCAATAACGATAACACTGAAATGTACAAGTTGCATTGCAGTTCCCTCAAAGTTGTGACGCCGGTGCGGCGATTATTCATCTGCCACGACTTGTGCCCTTATCACAGACACTACAGCGATGAATCTCTCGCTGATTTCAGCTACAAACAGTTCATTTACTACTTACAACTCCTTCAGAAAAATCCCAATTCTTGGAAAAGTCTAAAGGCGGAGCATGTTCCATTCACTTTCAACTAATAAGTTGCGAAGTGAACTTGAATAATACCTAAGTAATAATTACATATTTGAAATTTGTATCAAAAATTGTTGCAAATTATTTTATGCTCTTTTTTGTTAAACACGAGTTAATGACATTATATATTATTATATATTTTTCGTTTTCACATTGTGTTGCATTTTTAATAACTAATTGAAGTTTTCGACTGATTTATTGACTGCCGTTGGACTCTATAGTAAAATTGACTTACACCATAGTTTACGACATTTTATCTAGGTTTTCAAAATACATACACTATCTTAAATCCCGCATTAACTTTAGTAAAATAACGTTTGTTTTTGACAAAGATTGAAATCTTATTTTGAGAGTTTTTTAAAATTTAAAATTCTACTGGAATACTTTTTTTCATAAAAAATATTGATATATTAAAATGGACGGCAGTGGAAGTTGCAAGACAAGCTGGAGTTTACTGTATTCTAATGAACTTTCATCGATTTTTAGTTTAAATAATATTTACTAAAGGCTTGTGTCATTTTTATAAAAATATTTAAGTAATTTCTTCTGAAAGTTAAATATTATGTTTGCAATTAAGTGCAGTGCTTTCATTGACAGTTCATTTAATCAGCTTTTAAATAAAAATATAATATCTCCCATTTGGTGCAAACTCTATAAGCAGCTTTACGAATTTCGACAAGAAGCTTTCAGCAACATATTTTAAATATTTTTCACAGTTTTTCTATTACTTGCTACACTATGTACCTGGCTATAATGTATCTGATGCCTCGGGTGAATTTGTATGTTTGTTGCTTGTTTTACTGCTATTTGTAATTTTCAAAACAATTTCCTCATCAGTTGCAACAACAACGACAATAACCACACCAACTGCGGGAACAACAACTAAAAAACAAAATAAAAACACGAAGAATACATAAGTGCAACCACATCGTCAACATCATCGTCATCTCGTTGCCGTGTTTTGGTTTCGTTGCTCGCGGCGCTTCTTGTGCGCTCAACCACGTTTCCCCCCCATTTCTTTCCTCTTTACCATATCTGCTTCCCTCGGCAGTACAATATTCGCATCCTGCTGCAGCCACCTGCCCTCGACAGCAAATTGAAACTGTGTGGCGGCCAAAGGAGAAGATGTCTGCTAAGTTGCTAAACGAGATTGCCATGCAGCTGTTGCAGTTATTGCTTTTGTTGTTCTTGTTGTTGTTGTTGTTGTTACTTTGGCCTAATGATGCTCGCCTGATAAATGCAAAATCAGCAATGCAACTACACTCAGCAACTAATTTAAATAATTAATAACACAAGCTAAAGCAACATCGTGACTGATCATCTCATTGGTGAGATACATCTAAAATACGAAGTCATTATACACATTTAAAATTTGTCAAACAGTACTTTCAATTTTAGCTTTAATATGGCATATTTTGCTGGCATATCAATTAACAACAAACCTATAATAACGAATAAATAAATAGAAAAATCTGCTTCATTTAATGGCGTCGTTTAATGCACACGTGAATGATGACAATAAATATACATTTAATTAATTTTTGCGGCACTTTAAACATGTTTTTGGCCATTCAACAATTTGTCAGCAATTAAAGTCGCATAATTTCCGGCTGAACTATGCGGCTGCATTGAGCTCTAGACGTGTCTGCCATCGCTTCTCTCTCTCTCTCTCTGCATCTCTCTCTGTCTGATCACCTTATTGGTGAAATATATCTAAGTCATTATACACATTTAAAATTTGTCATTCTGTAAGAAATTCCAAATTTACCTTTAATGTATATCATATCATATCAATTAAAAAAAAAATAATAAGAATAAATAAACAAAATTGAAAAACGTCAATTCATGTCATTATTTAATAAGCAAGTGAATGATTACCATAATTATACATTCAATTAATCGTAACCAACTGATTTTTCCTGCAATCTTTAATTATTCTGAAATGCTTTTTGAATGCCTTAAGCATGTTTTTGGCCATTGAACAATTTGTGAGCAACTAAAGTCGCATAATTTCCGGCTGCACTACGCGGCTGTTTGGGCTCTAGACGTGTCTGCCATCGCTTCTCTCTCTCTCTCTCTCTCTCTCTCTGTCTCTCTCTCTGTCCCGTATTGTCCCTGACATTGTTGGCGTTGGCTAAAAATTGCAATGTCATTGTTGCGAGACAGCGGGCGGTGCACACAAAAACCATGTGGCTAGTAATTCATTACCCCGACCGCCACACACACACAGCCGCACACACACACATACACACACATACATATTTATGCACTAACACACGCACAACAATTGCACATGGCCGCCGACGCCATTTAATGTGCAAACAAAAGGCGTTGGCAACACAAAATACGAAAAAATAGGAAAAAATGAGTGAGTGAAAGAGTGAGAGAGAGAGAGAGAGCAAGCGTGGGAGGGAGATGTGAAATGCTTGTCCAATGTTATGAAGTATTTGTAAAGTGCAGACGGCGCACAATGGCCACAAAGGAAAAAAGAGTGCGATGGGGAGAGAGAGAGGGAGAGGCAAAGAGAAAAGCTGTGCTCTATGCTAAAAGTTAAAATAACGAACGATAATTAATGGAATGACAACATAAAGCAGGCAACAATTTCAACGGGTTTCCAATGCTCAGGCGTTAGGCGTCTCCTCCTCCCCCCCTCGAGGCCTCCTCCCCCCTGCAGTTTGGGGCGTGTGAATGCTTATCGAAGCTTGGGTGCGAAAAAAGATGAAGCGGAAGCACCGCCAATGCCAATGTGAATACGAATACGAATACGAGTGTGTGAATGTGAATGTGAATGTGAATGGTTTCTGGACAACCGGAAATGCATTGTTTCACGCGCAATTTCATTTTGGCATTTATTATGCGAGCGAGGAGCAGACTGACTGAAGAGCCTGCTGAGCTGCAAGCGGGGAGGAAGGAGAAGTTGGTGGGAGTTCGCCATGCAGCAGGCGAGCTGCAATTCATTAATGCAAAAGTAATCAAAATAATTAATTAAGACTCCGCTTTGGGGCGTGTTCAAGTATCTGCGGTATTTAGAGAGAGACTTCGCCACATTTCCACCATTCCAATTAAATTACTTTCGCATTGGATTTGAAGTGGATCTACAAAGAGAAAATGTAATTTGATTAGCAGCAGAGGTCAAAGGGGATCTAAAGGCTACAAATTACCATTGATTAATGTTTTGATTTAAATAAAACTTTAATCTAAATAATGATAATAATAATATTTAAAATGTTATAGTTTAATTTATTAATAATGCCATATAGGTATTTACATTTAATATCCTGTGGAGTACTTAAATATTTTAAACGAAAAGAAGAACAAAATCTATTTCGATTGAAATAATAGTTTTTAAAAAGAATATCATCAATAGTTCTGGAGATTCTTAAATTAATATTTTCCCCATTTTTATTATAATTTATACAATGCATGGATTGACATGTTTATGTAACATTGATTGCAAGAGGCCCTAGTTTTTCATGGGCTTTGTTTTATGAGTTTGTTAACAATCGATTGAATGTTTTTTGTGTCTGCTCGTTTTTTGCCAGCCATTAGTCTATTGCTACAAGCAGCCGAACGCTGGCCTCGGGCGCTGCCACGCCTCCCAATAGGGGGTGTATAATAAATCATGTAGTTTGAAACCTATTGAAACAACCAACGTTCACTCCTGGAAGCTTCTCCCCACACACATGCACGTGATTCATTGCATTGGTAGCCGGTCAGCTGTCAGAAGGGAGAGGTGCAAGGGGAGGTAGTTTCACAGAAATAAACTCGATGAAAAATAATAAGCAACAAAAGCTAACAGTAACAATCACAGATTTCTGTAAAAAAAGAAACAAAACAAATTAACAATGAACTTTGTTCGTTTGAGCGGAGGAGGGAGAAGGATGTTTGGGGTCCTTTGGGGGTCTGTTAGTTTGACCTGTGACTTAACCTTTTCATTTATCAATGCAAAGGGCCAACAGACAGTCAAATACATTAATTTAATTTGGCCACAATTCCCAGCTTCCCAATTTCGACACACACTCATCAAGCGTCAGACAAAGCCTGAAGTTACCTCTCTCCCTCCTTATCTCTCTCTCTCTCCCCCATACCTGGCTATATCTATGGTACTTCTGTTCTCAGTTGGCATTTATCTTGATCGACCTGAGTGACACTTTTTGTACTGCTCCAAATTCAATTTGCTTTATTGATAACACACAATGAAAGGCAATATAACACAATAATAACAACAGATCTATAAATGTCAAGCCACGGCGACAACTTGATGCTCTTCAGCACTTCAAAGCCGTCAACTTTCAAGACAATGCTTTAAGTGGTCTCTTTAAACATATTTCACGTTTATTGGTAATTATTTGAAATTTATTCAGAGTATTCGAAAGTTCGGTTTCTAGATGAGTAATGAATTGAACAGACTCGGTTGCAGGGTAATAACAATGTGCTGAAAATTTCGAAAAGAAAAAGCAACACATTTCTGTGGCCTTTATCAGATTGTGGTCAGTGGACAAACATATATCAAAGTGGCTGTGAAAATTTATGGACAACTTAGGAATTTCTCATTTATTGGCCGTCGGGTATGAATGGCTTCATTCGCATCGCTTGACAGTGACTGAACCTGCAAATGTGTGTGTGTAATTGTTGAGAATGTGGTTGTGTGTAGTCGCTAATTATTTGCCAAGCTGGGCAGCATTTACGCATAGCATTTGAGTTCATTTTGCTTAATTTGTTTGCACTGCTGACAAAGGGCCTGCGAGATAAAGAAAGAACAGAACAAATTTTTCTCATTTTGTTGCAATATTAAACAGTTAAAGGATTTCGGAGTGAAACCGATTGCGACTGTTTGCGGCAGCCATTGGCAGGGCAGGGAAGCTGCTGCATCGGATCCGTGGAGCTGATGGAGCTGCTGGTGGATGTTCTCGGACAGTCACGTCCTGCAGCCCCCGCCTCGACTCGCCGCTCTTCAGGTTTTAGCTGCCCGTCAGCGTTTTGTCTGCGACCGAATGAAGCCGCAGACATTTGGAGCGGTGGTTGCTGCTGCTTCTGCTTTTGCGGGTGTCCTAGACTCTGGGCAAATTGTTGGCCCAACACAAAGTTTATTTAATTTTTGTGCAGTGCCCCCGCTACGTGCCCCTTTTTGACTTTGTTGATTAAAACAAATTGCGCGCTGCTTCAAGTGCGACAGACGCTCAACAAAGCAAAGCTCTACAGCCTGGGGAGGAGAAGAGGGGAGCAAGGGAAAGTGAGAAGCAAGCTAGACAACATGCCACAGCATCTCAGTTGCAATGCCAAGCCACTGCTCTGGGTGTCCAGATTAAATTGGTTTCATTGGACAACTAGCTGAGACCGGACTGAGAGAGGTGCCGGCTGCAGTTCTCTGTTCTTAATTACTAAAAATTAATAAATTTGAAATCACTTTAAACAGCAAAGACCCAATGTAATTATACTGCTAATTTGATTTTGGAATTTATATCCATATTACCATAGCTTTAAAAGGAAAATCCCTTTGAAATTTGTGCCTGACTAAATTCATAAATTGGGCATTCACGTGATTGCGTCTCAGACAATTGAAGATTTTTAAATCCATGGTCTCCAATAAGATATTACTCAATATACCCAATTGCATTTCGAAATGTTCGACTAAATGTTATTCAAATATTTTAAATTTTCTTTATTTATTTTAATTATTATTTTTTTTAGTAAAATTTCTGTTTAATTTAACAGAACACTTCAGTTAAGATTAATTTTTTGAAGAGTTTTTAGTAAAATCAGAAATATTTTAATTGTTTTATTTTTAAAATTTTTTGAATTTTGTAGAACGAATTTGTATTTAATGGAAGTAGATATTATTATAAATTTATTTGCAGCCATATTATTATAGTACGCTTACTTAATTGTATTGTAGCTTTCGTAAGCAAGCCGAAATTAGATAGTAGAGAATATAAATTCGTATATCTCAAGGAACGATCAAGGATACAGAACATTTTAGACTCTGTGTTCCTTTTTTTTTTATTTCTTTGCGTATTTTCACGCACTTTCATACCACACTTCGATAAGATATTAGATAAAGCTTGCGTATTTCGCTAATTAGTTTCGCAACAGCACAACAGAGAACCCGTTGAGTTGATTTTGTCTTCTTCATCTTTCGCTTTCGGCCAAAAGCATCAAATTTGTCGGCAATTGTCATAACTTTAATGCAATTAACCCTTGGCAAGTGACCCCGACGCTTATCGGAAGCCCAGAACTAGATGTGGACGAAGTGTGATAAAGAGGGGGTCAGAGATGGAGATAGAGGTAGATATAGAGAAGGGAGCAAAAAAGTAAATACAGCCATAGAGTAAACCTAAATATTTAATTAGGATTATAACGAAACGAGCTTATCGCTCCACACTTGTGGGGCTGTAGGGAGCGACGGTCGGCGGCGGAGATTGTGTCGTGCCGGCATCAAAGTGATGAGGGAACCAGCCGAAGCGACGAATGTCAAAGACTTCGCGTCCTGCCATCAAGCCTGCGGGCAACATTTCCAGCCACTCTATCCAGTGTACACAATTGTGTTTGTGGTAGTACGAGTGCGTGTGTGTGTGTGTGTGTGTGTGTGTTGGCGGGTGTCTCTCTTGTTGCGTTTTGGCTTATGCCGTTTCACTTTTCGTTGACTTAATTTAATTAATTTCCTTGCCCCAAAGGGTCCGATCCGTTTGCTTGGCTCTTGCCTGCTTCATGCAACGCTTCCCTTATTTGTTGTGTTGCGTATACGTCACGTTGCAAGCACACACAGAGAAACACAAACACAGACTATATACACATCTATGGCCATATATACTACCCTTTGCCTGCCTATCGATAGCCTAGGCTACATATAATACCACGACCTGTGTGATATGCTGTAAATAATGAAAATCCAATTTTTCCATTGCCTTCCATATTACCGTACTTATACTTATACTCTTCCATCCTGCAATGGCAATATCCTTTAGATTACACATTTACTTAAACGACACTCGGAATAATTATTAATAATAATAATATTGAAAACATATTGTGCTAAAATATATATGTAATTATTAAAAAATGAATATTAAAATGCTGCAAAGTGTTTTGTTACATATTAAATTCATAGTGTGTTAAATCGATCGTATACGCAATTTTCTCGTTTTCCTTTCACTTCAATTGCATTTTCATTTGCAACTTCTCCACGCGTCTGCACAGCACATTCTGCTTTGTCCTTTTTTTCGGGCTCCTTTTGGAATTTTTGTTGGTTGATTTCGGAATAATCAAGTAATGAAAATGCCGGCCTGAAGGTGCGCGAAGAATATATACTCCTTACTGTGGAATTAATACTTATATATAATCAAAAAGTAAATTCGTTTGTTTTTAAATAAACATGCAACAAAAATAAGTATGAAAAGCCAGGTCTTCAAATGAGATAAACAAATAATACATTGTATTTATCTATTTTAAAATCGCGAGCATGTGGTGCAAGGCTTACACACTTTGAGTTTGGTTAAAAGTCGCGATTTAAAAGCGCAGCGCAGAAGGACTGCAGTAGACCAGAGTGTGTGTGCTTGGGGTTGTGTGTCTGCTTTTACAATCCTATTAAAGTATCAGACAATCTAATCACCGGCAGCTCAAAAACCGCGCATCGTGCACACGCTCTAAACGTTGCCAAAGGATCACAAAGAAAGTACACAGAAGGAGTTGGAAGAGCTAAATTTAGCGCTGGAGTTGAAGCTGGTGTGTTGACAGCGCCCCATTTCGTATACAGCAACACAATCAGATAAGTACAGAGGCAACAACAACAACGCATTACATGCGAAATGCCCAGCAAAACGACTTTGTACAGAACCAACAAGCAACTCAATGGTTGGGGAGGTGGAGGAGGAGCAGGAGCAGGAGCAGGAAAACAGTGGCATTGCCAAAGCTGATGCTAAATCTAAAGTCGGAGGCCGCCGCCCATTTGGCCCAGTTGGAGAATGTCGCTAGCTGGTTTTCGCATTGTCTCCGTTTCAATTCAAAGGCCATGGACTGGGTTTTGTTGTTGTCCGACTGTTGCCTGATTGTTGGTCTGCGTCAGTTTAATTTGAATACACTTAAGTGTCCTGCGGTTTGCCAGTGCCGTCACAAGAATTTCCAATTGAAAATCACTTCAACTTTAATTTGATTGCCGCTCTGCCTGTCCTTTCCTGTCCTGCCCTGGCTGCTAAGCTGGATGGCAGTAGCTAGCTGACTGTCTGTCTAGATGGCTTGATGCCTGGATGGCTGGTCGACTGCGGCAACCGACACTTTAATCACATTTCGTCCCAGCATTAATATGGATGAAAACCTGTTTGTTAACTTTGCATAAATTGTTCTTAACCGAAACTCTGGAAATAACAAAACATATTACAACACTACGAAGTTTTGATAAAATGAAAATTTCGGATAATAAATATGCTTATTTTGCGAATCTGTTATAGGCTAAGTTGTTCTTTTGAATTACATATTAATACTCATTAATTAATGTAATGATATAGCATATTTTTATTTAATGTTTCTCTTGAGTCTTGACTATTTAGTAACTATTTTAAGAAAAGATTATCAATAATAAATAAAAACTCTAGATACTGAGATGTAAAGGCAAGAAGTAATTTTATGAAACGAGCATAACATAACAGGTGGGCTGAAAAGTTCGTAGGCTAATAAATAGATAGTGCTACTAAATAAAAAGGAGATTGTTTTTATAAGCTCTAACCTTTAAAGTGCATTTATATAAATCTGACAGATGTTGTGGCAATTGTTTGTGACATATGTATATCATTTTAAAGGAAGCTGCTTTTGGTAGTTTAAAAACAATTGGATAAACAAAAATGTTGAGTATTAATAAAAGTTGTTAAGCTGGAGTTTTCAAGCTTGAGCTTCGCCATCGTTACATTTTACATACATAAATCCATAAATGCGGAAAAACATTTTTAAGCAAGATAGCAACAAGTAAATAAATTACTTTGCACTACATCTCACAAAATTGTAGGAAATATTAGTTAAGCAAAAGCCTTTAATTAAATGCAAATAGATAAAAATGTGAAGAAAATATGTTACTTTTGAGAAGCATGGATGTTAAAGTAAAGCAGAAGCAGTTGCCAGTAGTAAAGCAGAAGAAGTTGCTAGTTGACGTTGTGAGTAAAGAAGAAGACGTTGATCGAAAATGTTAAACAGAAGACGATGCTACTTCTGAGAAGGATAAATGTTAAAGTAAAACAGAAGCAGTTGCTAGTAGTAAAGCAGAAGACGTTGCTAGTTGACGTTGTGAGTAAAGAAGAAGACGTTGATCGAATGCATTTAAGCGGAAGCAGATGAAAGTATGGTAAGAAAACAAGCAGAAGAAGTTGCTTGTGATTAGAAAGAGTTAAGCAGAAGAAGTTGATCTAATGCAAGCAGACGAAAATGTTAAACAGAAGACGATGCTACTTCTAAAAAGTAAAGCAGAAGCAGTTGCCAGTAGTAAAGCAGAAGAAGTTGCTAGTTGACGTTGTGAGTAAAGAAGGAGACGTTGATCGAAAATGTTAATCAGAAGAAGATGCTACTTTTGAGAAGGATAAATGTTAAAGTAAAGTAGAAGAAGTTGCTAGTTGATGTTGCGAGTAAAGCAGAAGACGTTGCTCGAATTCAAGAAGGCGGCAACGAAAACAAAAATGTTAAACAGAAGACGATGCTACTTCTGAGAAGGGCGAATGACGAAGTAAAGCAGATGAAAAAGCTTGTACGTGAGTGCAAGCGAGAGCGCGCTACTTTCTGGTCGAAGTAAGTGTTCTCTGATCGTGTCTTTCACACACATATTAGAGTACGCTTTTGTAGCATGTAGTTGTTGTTGCTACTGCCAAATAAATCACAACAACAAGAGAGGGAGAGTGAAGAGTGCAGACATATCTCACGTATTTCAGTATTTTTAAATTTATGTGTGAACGTTTGTGTGGTTCTATGTGAATTTAAGTGTACATTTTATAACTTGAAAATTTTTAGTAATTATACTTTTGTTTATGTTTAATTAATGTAATGTTACTTGATCAAAATTAAAATAACTACTTACAAGTGAGTGGTGCCATAATTAATAAACGTAATCACTTAGGTGAAAACAAAAATAAGAAAAATGTTGCTCGACAGTGAGATGCTTTTATTTATAGATATTTTTAGAGAATAATAATTTCGTATTAATCAACCGACTATTTTAACATCTTCAGTCATCTGATTAGACTGTCATGCTTAATAAATTTAAGTAATTATCCTTGGAAACTGAAACTGGCTTGCGTTATACTAAATTGGTATCATCGTAACTAAAATTATAAAAAATCAATTATATGGTTGCTATTAAAAGGAGTCGGAGTTGCTTCGTTCCGCATGATCTACCCCTGTGGATAAATGTAAATCTGTATAATTGTGTCTATATAAGCGTAGCTACTAATTAACGTACAGACTATCTGCAATTATTGAAAATCGAAATTTGGATAGTTGCGATGAAGTCGAAATTGCATTTTGTCAGCAAGTTAAGCTGATTAAGAGATTAAAATTTGGTACAATTCGCCAAAGGACACTTGCTGGACATCAAAGAGAGGGAAGTACACGATAGTTGCCTGCTGTTAAGCACTTATTATTCAGATTCCTGGGGGAGATGTATGTATGTATATGTGGGAAAATATATGATTTCAATGTACCATCAAATAAACAGTTAAAGGCTTATGCACAACACACATAGAGGACTCTAACATGACAGGATAAAGTTGCCAATGGCCCCGGGAAATCTGTATTAAAATCGCATTATGTGCGCCTCACTTGACAATGGGGCCAGTGAAGAGGGAATCGAGGGAGTCAGGCAGCCAGGGAGCCAGGGAGCAAAGGGTGAATTTGTAGAGCCAAAATAAAAATAAATGAGAGGTAGAAGAATTTTACCAAATGTACTGACAGGCAGAATGTTGAGGAAGTTTATAAACCGAATACTCCCAGTTTTGGGTGGTTGCTGCTTAGTTGCCTGCTCGACGTTCTGACTTGGGGCATTAACCTCAAAATGCATTTGCAGTTGTTCCTGCTGCTAGGTGAAGGGCTGAAGTTCAGCAGGCAAACTGCAGCAAAACTGTTGCCCTGCTCCAACCTAGCTGCTGGGATGCTTGAACTGGCTGGGCTGGGCTGGCAAAACTGGCAGGATCGGAGGATGGCAGGATGGCAGGATGGCAGGATGGCAGGATGGCAGGCTGGCAGTAAATGCCAGTAAAAATGAAAAGTTGCTCGTTGTCGGGGCAGCAGCAATTGTGGTTTCTAATTGTTTGGGGTATTTTACACTAACAATTGACCGCAACGATGCGCTGTAATTTGAACTGTTTTACTCTAGCGCAACACAGAACAACAAATCGATAGTTTCTAATATTACAAAGTTCACATTCTTATCAGAGTGCAACGAAGTGATGAGCTATACTGCTGCTTAAAATAAATAAATAAGCTTGTTCGATTCTTTATTATCAATAAGCATTGTTAGTTTATACACTTGGCCTTCGCTTAACATGGACTCTTTTAGCACGAACTCGATTTTTCACGGTTGCAAATTTGCCCCTTCGTTAAAACATTGAAAGGCCTCGTTCTCGAAAATGAAAGATTTTTTGTATAAGGAGCCACGGAAAAAGAAATCATGTTGAATCGAAACTGCTTAAACTATAAATGCAGTTTAATTCATTTTAAATGTAATAAAACATTGATTTTTGATTAAAAGTAACTTTTTTAATTTAATACCAACTCCTAATTTTGAGGATGAGAATGTCATACATATTATATATTAAACTTTTGGTTAATTTAAAACAATGAATGGAAATAACAGTCCCAATAAATCGAGCGCTTAGTTTACTCGGAATTAAATTGTGGCGCAGAAGGAACATTTGTAAACAACACTTTTTTCTAGTAAACTATTCATTATTTGACTGATGGATAATCAAAACTGTTAGAAATAAATTTAGTACAATTAAAAATAAACAAATTTGGAAATTAATTTGTTTGTAAATTGAATTTCCCAAACGGTTGAAATATATTTATTTTGGTGCTAAAATCGAGGTTGACCAGGATTAAAAGGAGATGGATTAAAATTGAACGGATTCCATTGATTTCCTGGCGGTGGAGGTGGACGATGATGTGGGATTCGAACGGCCGCCAGTCCCAGCGAAATACAGCTGATTAGCATTGCGATTACTAAGACGAAATTAATGGTTTGCATCTTAATAGTGAATAACAGACTACGTAAATATGAATTTGCGTTAGGCTTTATATGCGAAATTGTAGTATTCTTCGCATCTCTGGTGCTTCCCCAGTAAGTCTTTCGGTAAATCACTGACAAAAAAGTCCCCACTTGAGAGATAATCAAAAACATTCGCACAAGCACATTTGGGATTTACAAATCAATGCATAGCTCTATAAGAAACACCATTGAGAAAGCTACTCTTTAATTAATTAAAATTAATTGAAGAAATTAGATGTAAATATTCTTGGAGAGTTTGAATCTCTGTGCGTAAGAACACCTGGATATTAGCTACTATAAATAAGACAAAGGGTTTCTTTGTTTTATCGTCAAATTTGTACAACTACTAAAATTTAACAAACTAAAACAACAAATAGTTATAAAAATAAAGCTTATATTTAAGAGCTACATCTAAATCGCGTTTTCCAATATCTGTACAACACTCCATTAATTTCATTGTCGATAAGTCTCTAGTTTACATGGCGATTCATTGGAGAATGAATTGAGAATTGGTATACACCGAAATGTATTAAATTCATAGATTGGGAATTTCGAAAATATATATTTAGTTATAGGCAGCTTATTACCAAATCAACAATTGGTTTTGATGCCTGAAATATTGATCATTAGTTAGTACATGTTATAGATATAATTAGTGTCTCGCTTACTTGTAATTTTCACAATAGTTTCCTCATTATTTTTTATTTTTATTGTCGTTATTAATAAATTACACCAATTGAAATTTCGGATATTTTTATCGCTGTATTAAACTGCTATAGCCTACTGCTACCAGTTAAACAGACGTATAGTCATATCATATAAATAACTGAAATACCAACAAAAGGATAAAGCAGCAGCATCTGTTTAAAGCCATAGAAAGCCCAACACTTAATAATAACTGTCAGCGACTGCGGCAGCTTTAGAACTCATTTATAAGGATTCAGGGGCAGTGGGAAGGCAGGCAAATGCGACAATGAGCAATATTAAAGTGGTTTTTAATCAATTTTTATTTTATTCAAGTTTTATTTCCACTTTTTTCTGTGGCGTAAGCGAAATAAATTGCAGAACGGCTTTCATGCCGCGGCATCAGCAAGATGGCAGAATGTGTGTTGGTTGCTTGGTGTGGTAAATGGGATGTACGAACATGTGCTTAGGGACAGCTGAGAGTTTATTAAAAAGAAGCGCGAGAACAAAAAATATGCGACTAAAAATGAAAAATGCTTTGTCGGCTAGCCAAGAAGAGTAGACCGAGAGTGATGAAATGAATAGTCGGCGAGCAGATACCCCGCAAGTCTACACTTGTATTTAAATATGAGTTATAGTTTTTATTGCATTGTGAGCATATCCTATAGACGGTAAAATATTTGTTATTTGACCGGCATTTCAATTGCTTAAGTTTATCATTTGCGATAAGAACATTTTGTGAGTGCAGGGTATGGGTAAGGTTTGTTGGGATACATGTCCGCATATAGGACTTTGATCGCACACAGCGTATTTAATGCAGATTTATTATTTTAATAAAGAGCCATACACGCAGATACAGATTTAAGCCGCTAAGTGTTGAGAGTATTATCAAATTCTTGTTTCCACGGTCGTTCATGCCTTTAATACACATTTTTAAACGTGAGCTCGTTCATAGAGAATCTGATTTCAATACGTTTAATTTATTATAACGAAAACAGTTTGTGCGTTTGTGCAATTCCATTTAAAGATGTGGAAGAATTTCAATTCGAAAGAGTTGGATTAAGTGCTATGCGAAAAATGAGTTAAAGCTGATTGTGCTTAGAGGAGGTCAAGTGTCGAAGCAGAAATGAAAATGGAAATGGAAAAGAAAAAGGCAGAAGGAAAGGAAATGCCAACTTAATGCCGAAACGGAAATGTGACACGTTGTAGTTCAACATGCTTACGTTGATGCTGACGCTGACGACTGCGTTGGCGATGGTGATGGTGATGTCGATGGCTGTCGGAGTTTCCGGTTGCCACAAAAATTAATTTCATTAATGCATGGCCAGCGAAATGAATGGAAAGCGGACTCTCTGTAATTATGCAACGAGTTCGTTCTGGATGCCAATGCGATTGAAAGACCCGCCCACTCACATTCACATTCACATTTACACTCTCACGCACACTCACAATCACACTTCTACTCACACAAATTCACAGAGCAGCATTTTAATCAACTCAAATGGCACATGCAAATACAAAATACAGTCTCGCAATCAATTCTATGGCAGCTGACGCTTTAGCGTTGATAGGCGCGTTAGGAACTCGTCGCGTGTGGCACGACGCTGCTGCAACGCTGCCAGCGGCACAAGCTCCTCGCATTGTCGCGCAATCTCCGCCAGCGTTTCGCTCTCGTTGCGCATATCCGGTGTGGGACCGTAGCTGGCGCTCACTGCGGCGATCTCGCCGCCAAAGCGTTGAAAGTAATCAGCCACGCCACCGGGAGCGTTCAAGTGCGCGGTCTCCAGGGAGCCCATGAGGGCATAGCGCAGACCCAGACCATCGCTCAGCACCCGATCCGCATCCGCCACACTGATGACGCCATCTCCGACCAAGCGCCACACCTCGTTGAGTATGGCGTACTGTATGCGATTCGTAGCGAAGCCCTGAATCTCGCGGTTCAGCACGACGGGCCGCTGTCCCAGTGTCAGCATTAGCTGGCGGGTGCTCTCCACGGCCTCCTTTTGTGTCCAGGGTGCTGGCACTAGTTCCACGAGGGGTATGAAGTAGGGCGGATTCAGGGGATGGGCCACAAGCATCTGCAGAAGATAAGGCGTCGTAAGACTGCGAGAAAGTGAGGGAAATGTTTATGACGTTTTACCTGAGCTCGTTGCTTCAGTCCCTCGGTGTAAAGGGAAGGCATAAAAGTGCTCGTCGAGCTGGCCACGACTGTGTGCGGCTCCAAGAGTCCATCCAGCTGGGCATACAGTCCACGCTTCAGCTCCAGCTGCTCCGGTACGCACTCCTGAATGTGCAAAGCATTCGCCACCAACTGCTTCAGCTCGGTGCAGCCGCTGATCAGCTCGAATTGTGCCTCTGGCGACAGCTGGCCACGTAGAGTGCCCTTGGCCCCGAGATTGTGCAACTCCTTCTGTATCTCGACGAGAGCCGCTTCTACTTGGCTCTCCAGTATGTCGTAGAGCTGCACCCGATAGCCGGCTGCGGCGAAGAGCATTGCCCAGGCACGACCGATGAGGCCGCTGCCCACGATGCCGATCTTCTGGCAACTCATTCTGTACTGAAGCCAGTTGGGCCATCGCAGATGTCGCCTCGATGCGGGCTGAGATTTATCGCTTTCGGTTCGAGTTCACATAATTGAATTGTTTATTAATGATAATGACTTGTCGAATTAACGACGCATGGAATTGTGTTTATCAGTCGTTGATGCTTGTAATGAACACAGTAACAACATTAAACAGAGAATAATCAAATTTTGGATTTTGAACATATTCAATTTATTCGAGGTGTCTCCCACCCTTTTAATTCTACTCGTATTAACTAAAATTTAATCTATGAATGTGGTCAATTAAAGAACTGTAATTTTTTCATATTTATTTTAGTTTTTGAAACACTTGTTAAATAATTATAATTCGTTATTTTTGTTATTAAGTTTCAAAACATTTTCAACTTTATCATGTCGGCTGTTTTACATGCAATTTAGTTTACTTGTTTTAATGCTCTTGATTATTAAATATTTGATATATCCAATCTGATCAGAATTGCATTTCTTATCAGTAGTTAAAATTAAAAAAAATGTTAGGCTGCAGCATTTAATTAATGAGCACAGGGTATCTTGCAGTCGAGTACTCGGTGCTTTTGATACTTTTTTAGTTTGATTAACGTGCTCTAGACTTTGACATTTATGTTTATTTACATTCACAATACTTGACAGCTAATTCTTCGATTTCCGAGTAAGATGTGATAAAGTGTTTTCTTTAAGTCGTTTAATTGTTGTCGCATTTTTCAGCACACGTGTATTGTTGTAGTTACTGAATTTCATTCACAAGGCGACCACATCAAAGGGCATTTGCTTGTACTGGAATTGCTAGTTAAGTGTTCAGGGAAGAGATTTTCAATTGGCGGGAAATAACAAAGGTCTGCATGTAATACTTTTATGCATATTTCGCGCATATTTTTCTGACATTGTAAGTGGCTGTGGCTGCCAGCTATAAATTATTGAATAAGCACTGCCGCCAGAAGCAGCAGTGGCAGCGGCGGCAGCAACACCAATAACAACAGCAATAACAATAGCAACAACAAGAGCAACAGCAACAGCGACAGAAACAGAAACAGAAACAAAGACAGACTTTACCACAGTGAGGTTCATGGCATTGCCAGTCGTTTTCATATGTAAACCACATTAATCATACGCCCCGTTTGCGTTTTCATTTACGCCACTGACATATGAAAAAGGCACAACAACAACAACGCAACAACGGGAACATCAGAGCAACAACATGAGCAAGAAGCAGCCGCAGGAAGAGCGGCAAAAACACTGAGCTCACTGTGACGCTGTTAGGAGCTTTCCAGAGCAGGTTAAATCAGCCATGAAATGCCAACTACAGCAACAATCGAAATGAATGAATAAAAATAATAATAATAATGCGAACGAAAATAAAAATACTTGAAGGTATCCGCATTGCATTACAGTTCATTGCATTTAAATGATTGTTAATAAAAATTGAAATCAATACGAAACGTTTTAAATTGCCTATTTCTCTTGCAATCACATAACGAGCAGAGCTCAAACGATCTGAGCAGAGAGCTGTAAAGCTGCAATTTGCAGCTATTATCTTACAGAAGGACTGTGCATAAAATGTCCTCAAGCTTCGTACCGAAATCAAAGCACAGAGCGAGAGTTGAATGTCAACAAGATTTCTAAGTATGCAAATGTTGCTTCGAGTGCGCAGACAACGCAATCGTCAAAGGGACAAACTGAGAAGGCTAAGCTGTAGTTGAAAACGGTCTCCAATTCGACAAATAATGCCAATGCCATGCACAGCTTTTCTATTGTAGTTTCTGTTGACTAAGTAGTTTATGAATACATCTAAAATTGTCCATAACTAAATGCCCAGTTATTATTTCATACTGAAACTGTTTAATAATATCTTTTTAATTGGTTTCCGAGAATGCAACACAGATTTCGCATTAGCGCATACATATGTCTGCCAGAGAAGAATATGTGGGCAATCATCATTCAGCTTGTTAGCAGTGGAAAAGGTCATTGGTTCAGCGGTGTCAGGGGAAAACAGAAGGGAGATGTGGCGTTGGTACGCGGCACAAAAATGTCGCAAAAAATTGACAAACTTTTCATTCCACACGCACACAAAAAATAAAATCAAACAAAACAAACAGCGAGCGAACACAACGTCGAAACAGGACATGACATATGCTCCAGGACATATGGCGGCAGATATTTTTTGGTTGTTCCTTATGTTTTTTATGATGTTTTTGTTGTTTGCGTTGTTTTTTGTTTGATCCGAATCTGGCTGAGTGGCAACTGTTGTTGGCCCTTTGCTGGCAGATTTTACCTGTTTGTTTAATAAACTTTTGCAGTTGCATTCGGAGCGCAACTAAAGTACTTAAGCAATTTTTATCGCAGGAGTTTGTCAGTTCAAATTGTTTGCTGTTTGCTTCAAAGTTGTCGCAAGTCGATTTTTTCCCTCAGCCAAAAAAGTTTTTGTGCAAATTGCAGTTTACTTGCTGCTCTCAGCCCACAGCTCATCGTTCAGTGCTCACTGCTTACTGTTCACTGTTGATCTGGCAGTGAATGTAAACAGTTTGCCAGTAACATCATAAATGCCACAGCATGGCTTAACATTGTGGGCGTGGCATGCAAAAAGCCATAGCCGCCCCCTTATGCTGGCCTGGCTTATTGTTATTGTGCTTGGTCCCAAACTATGCGCCGCCAGTTTTGTGTGCAAGTTTGCTTTGACACTTTGACATTGACAATGATGTATGTGCTAAGTGTGCGTGTGCATGTGCGTGTATGCGTGCGACTTTGAGAGTGTGTGTGTGTGTGTGTGTGATCCAAGGGTGTGGTTCAGTTCTGCCATTAAATATCGATTAGTTAAGTGCATCAAACTGAGTTAATAGATGTCGCAACTCACTTTTAAGCCATGTATATTTGCAATACGGCTCCAACTGAATCATAAAACGATTGCATCCAATCAGATTTTGTGCAAAGACTTTAATTTGAGCGTTATTCCATTGTTGGCTTAATCAAAAGCAAATAATATTATTTCCAGCATTAATTATCTCCTTTCGATTGCCTTTCGAATCGATGCAAGTAATTTGTTAAATCAAATTTATTTGTGCTCAAAGCCATCAGACCTTGATTCATTAGCTATTTAATTATAATTCAATTTACAACAACCGGAAAGTAAATTTGAACCACAGACGAAAGTACCAATGTAAGCATACTCTGTAGACGCTGTTTTAAATAGAAATAAATTTTAATTATTTATAGTATTATAAAATGTGTGTATATCGCATTCATCTCCAATTAAGTTATTCACTGTTTTGCTTTAAAAATGTAACTATTTTTTTGTTTTCGTAGAGCATTTGATAGTCGAGCATGTAGACAGCAGCAATTGTATTTATTTTTATTTTTCGAGATTTTATTAGCAACGATTTATGAGGACATGCAAATAAAAACGCCAACGAATTGTTGCATATGTCCTGTTGTTGGTTTATGGCTGCCAGTGGCATATTCAAGGACAGCAGCCACACTAACAATAATAGCATCAACTATAAAATATATAAAAGGGTTGATATATTGTGTTTTTACAGCATATTCTCATAGGTAAATCAATTTGCAATTGATTGAATGTGTTTTGGCTTTTGTGCTTTGAATGCTGGCTTTAGTCTGAAATTGTCCATTTTAAATAGTTAATAACCAAATTGTTGCTACGAATGCGTGCGAATCTAATTAGTTGTGCGCAGTTCACAGCATTTCTGCTCCTCTGTGGTTCGCTCTGCATGTGTGTCACAGCTAGCCACATGCATAGAATGCATTACAATTGTGTGCGTATTTGTGGTTTTCGCCTATTTTATTGTACTTGCAACCGACTAGTCGAGGCAAAACAATTGCACCTCATGCCACGCATCGGCGCATTCTATTCTTTGCTCTCGATTTAATGATGCATTTGATGCATTACCAAACAATAGCAGCAAATAGACCATTGTCAAATAGTGTGTGGAGTGCGGATCAATGTGGACACACCCGGGGTTTAGCACAGAGAATGCAATTCAAATCATTCCACATGACATTCTGAAATACGGGTTCATCTTTTGTGACATTAGTGGTATGCAGTTGACGCATTCTCTTAAATTCAATTTAATAAAGTTTCAGGCTGAGATATAATGATTTATTTAATGACAATCACTTTATTGTTGAGAAAAGTTGTGCTCAATAATTACTTAAGTTTGAAACTATCAGTATTTCAATTTTGCCTATTAAAAGCGCAAATTCTCTAATAAGTCTAAGCTGGCATTTATCGAACACTCGCCAGTTATAAATTAGTTGACAAACTGGTCGATACACACATACACTTATAAGTGGCATTTGAGTGTGTACGTGTGACATATAATTAAATTATGCGCTTGCCATAATATGCAAACACAATTTTGTTGATTTTGTAGGGCTAGTCGTAAACCGAGTGCATATTCCTATTTTAATTGTTTTATTTAACATTTAAAACCAATTTATATTTATGAAATTGTAAATTGGCAGCATCAGGGGCCAGCCGCACACCCGCAAAAACACACACGACGACGTGGCGTATACGCAACATTTCCATTTGCCATTAAAATGTGCGAAACATGTCGCGAAATGTGCCCCATGCCAATTTGTTTGCCGGCTTGCCCGGTTTCACTGTTTCACTGTTTGGCTGTTATGCAGGTAATTAAAATGAATACGTAACGCTCGCTGGGGCTTGTCAATTTTTATGGGTATGCGTAATGTGTAATGTGTAATGTGTATATAAATTATTAATTGACTTTTATAGTACAACAGCAGTGGCAGCCGTGGCAATGTTAATTAATTAGCACATTGTTGTGTGGCGACACAAAATTTAAGCCGTTTCAACGAACCGCTTCAAGTGTTTGGCTATAAATCGCATTAGCAGATTGCAGTCGGTGGCCAAAGGACAACAAAGCACAAAATGTTCCAACTACAGCTCCGTCTCCTGTTGCAAGTGCACTTAAATGCCGCAGCCAGGAACTCAGTTGGGGTTCATTTACTGTTGCGGTTTTCATCAGCCCCAAATGCAAATTGCTTGCTTGCAATGTCGTCTAGGCAATGTTGGCAACGCGGCGTATGATTTATTTCAACAGCAGCGAATTCTTAATAAAGGCAATAAAAATACGTTTGCCGTAAGCATTTAATTGCCTGACAAATATTTGCACCGCCAATGAGTTAGACCCAAGTTTTCAAGTGCTGCTCAAATACTTTGCCTATACAAAAATAATTAAAAATGCACTCATTAAATGTGGTCGACTGGAGGATATCATGGAAAGTGCAAATAAGCTGATGAATAATAGTGCAACATTCCAATTGAAGTGCAAGTATTTTCAAGAATTGAAAGAATTTTCTAAATTATTTGCAACTTGTTTGCCAATTTTATGTTCCTAGGCTGTTTAAAGAGATCTAATACCCGCTTTGTTCTTAATGAGCAGTAACTTTAGTACCCAAACTCATCCTCTGAATCTGTCAGTGTCGTCTTGTCGCATGCATTATCGGCATACGTTGGCGTTTTGCATAACTTTGACTGCAAAACTTTACCGCTTGACAAAATGTGGAAATCGTGACGGGTCTAGGGGGCTAGGGAAGGCAAGTCCTAGCCCCTTCAGCCCTTATCGGCGATACTCGTATTTATATGCAAAAATCTTAAGTGAAGTATCGATTTTGCCGCTAGCCAGAAAATTATTTACAAACGAATGAACTTTCCAAATAAAAAACAGAGTATACAGTGAGTTGAATGTAGTTACATACATACAAACATATTCTATTCATTTATACTATACATATATACGAACGCTAATACGACTGTATTTGCATGTGCTTGTGGCGTGGAGTTTTGTTTATCTATTCCGTGAGCCTTTTGTGTGCCTGCTTCGAGCACTTCAAAAGAAAACTCACTGGCTATGAACTTGAGATAGAGCTCGAGCTCAGAATCTGCTTGTCAAGCTGTCAGACAATTTGGCGGAATCGCTTTAAAGTTCGCTATGTAATTTGATGTGCTTTATCTGGGTTCAGTATTAGCGTACAATTCAATTAACTTTTTATTTAAATTAACGATCCAGCTTCGCGATTACTGCAGCTGTGCGAAATATATATTTTTTAAATACTGAAAATTTAAATTGACTACTCAACAATCCTTCTTTTCCATATCAGCTGCTACTGGCCTTATGTTAATGATTCATGCAAATTCTATATCAATTTCTTGTAATGCAGTTTAGTATTCACAAACTGCGAGTCTGCAAGTCATTAGCACTTTATCTTTATCTCTATAATGGAGAGCTTAGCAAAATAAATTTTTGAAAATTTATGTGACGACTTCATCGGAAATGTATTAGTCTTTTCTTATTTTAACATTTTACCCTTTCGCGTTTGCATTAATCTTTTGGCATAAAAGTTTCACTCTGGCCGTCGCCCAAAAAAGTGAAAAGTAATTTAAACTTTTGCTTTTACTTTTGCGTGCGCTTTCACAGTTTTTCAGTGGTTCTTGCTCTATAACTTTTTTGTACCCTGTATAATATGCAGAAGATAGTGGACATAGTTTAAACATTTTTAATGAGCGTTTTCAGTTCTATAGATATAACAATTGTTTTTGTTGATTCATTTTTATTCATATTGAGTTTTGGGATGTATTTCTTTATAAGGCGTTCTTACAAACCCTTTCACTAAAAAATTAGGAAAAATAGTCACAAATAAAATATTATCTGAGACTAGGCGGAAAACTTAAATTATTTACAGGGTAACTGTAGTTGAGCAAACGTGATGAACTTTTGTGTATTTTGTTACCCTCGATAAACGGCAGACAAATTTCTTTAAACACTTTTGCTATTGACTGAATTCGAATTGTAAAATAAAAGGCCAGAAATGCATAAGACAATTTTTTTGAACCTTGGTTTGTTTCATTTTGCATAATCCGCTTAGGCGCTTACTTTGATTCTGTTTAACGTGCTTGCATTTTGCCATTTCAAGTTTATTGCTGAAGACGTAAATTCCTTTTTATTTAATGTAAGCTAAAGTCAAGAATGTGTAGAGCATGGAAGCGGGTCGAAGGGATTACCAACGCGATTCTACACTTACATGAATATAAAGAGCTTCATGAACTTGCTGTTATATATCGTTCGTGATACATTTGACATTTAACATGTCTTTATTCATGTCAACTTCCTATACTCTTTCCAAGAGGGTCTGAACAATAAGCCAAATAGTATTACAAATATGAGAAATTGTCAGTTGTGAGCTGAATCGACATACAATCTACATTTTAAGATTGTTTCTGTTTCCTTTATATAGAACTATGTTATTAGAAGAATATTTACCTACTAGTAAGATTTTGTAAGATTTAAGATTTTAAGCTGAGAATCAGTAATTACAAACTAATTAACAGCTCTAATAACCATAGTAAATATATTTAAGTTTTTCAGATCTATAATTTTAAATGAAACTTTGAAAAATAATTTGCAATTGTTCAATAAGAGTATTTTCTGCGTGAACTAGATAAACGACGTTGTGTTTACAGAGTTTTTCATTTTTATGTGCAGACAAATTTTAGCTGGCACTGGTTTTGTGTTTTTAATCAAATGGCACTCAATAATTAAAGAGCAGAGCCAAAGGCGATAGATGCAGAAAGCCATAGGGACATAAATCCAGCTGCCATAACTTCCTGCTGCAAATATTGAAAGTCCATTAACAGTAAAACATGGTTGTTCCCAGTTGAAGCTGCTGCCCCATTCGAGTTCTCCATTGTTCATTGTTCTCTTGCACCTTGCTGGGGTTGGACTTCTACCCCAACCCCACCAGAGAGCTAGAGCTGTAGATTAATTCATACGGCTACAGTTTCAACTGCAGTGTTTTTTTGTGTTAGTTGTGTTAGTTAGCTGGGGCTTATGGCATGTCCTGTCTGCATCTGATAAATGCGTCCAAGCAACTTTAATTAAAACATTTGCCAGCTACACACCCAACGCCGTTAGACGTCAATAGACGTCAATAGGTTTTTGTTTATTTTTCAGCACAAACGAGGCGTAAACATAACAAATAGCTAAACGGAAATAACACCAGACACACCCACCTCACTTACACACACATTCATTTGACATTTGACATTTGTTTGTTTGCCTTGGCATGTGGCTCAAATTGCATTTGTTTTTATTGCCGTAGTATTTATTATTTGTGTATTTGCTGACTTGTGTTTGCGCTGGACATTATTAACGCGCTTCATTCCGTTGCCTAACTAAGCAATACAAGATAATATTTTAAATAGGAAAGCGAATTTCTTGTCAAGAGTTCTTGAAGGACCGCGAATTATTAAAGACGCTTGCAGAAATAATTAACTAATTGATTAACGTTTAATTTATTAAGTACATTCAAACAGTTTTTAAAACCATTTAAAAATATTAATTAGTGTTCGATGTCATCGCCCTAATCGATATCATAAATTAGTGCTTTGGGTTGATCGCTAATAATACTAATTTACACGAACCTGCGTATAAAATACTTGTTAAAGGTGATGATTGGTCTAGAAATACGAAAATTACATTGATGATTTTGAGATATTTTTGAAAATCGTGCTTTTCTGTTGTTTTTTAAATCTATATGTATAAATTTCGTTGGTAGCATGCTATCAAACTTCAGCTTTAACAGTTTTACCTGATGCATTCCTTCACAATAATTTGAAGTGAATTACTTAGACACATAATTTAATTTATGTTTAATAAACAATTTTATTGCAATTTATTTTAAGTGCATGCAGACAAACATTGATGTTCTCAACATCGTGAGATCTTGAATTTGTAAGCTAGTGTAACATACATATGTCTTACTTATAAAATGATTTGTTTTTATTGATTAGCGATTGGTATAGAACGATACTGCCCTGTTTTTCCTCTGTTGATTTTTACCATTATTGAATATTTGAGTTTTCGCAACACGTACCTTCATATATATTTATGTCTTCACATTTGTAGAATATCTGTAATGTAAAATTGTCTTCTCGTGTAAATTAAAACTTTCGATATGTGGTTGCCGGTTTCTTTTCAATGTTCCCAAAACTTATCGAAGCCGTTTTCTGTTATGAAAATTGTATAAAGACACATGTAAATCAAATATATATATAGTAGTAATACATATCAAAACATAATATAAACCTTTACTAAGTCATTACTCAAGTAATAAGTTCAACTATTATATCAGCATTTGAAAAGCGTTTTCTATATATGCAAAGAGCAGAAGATGGAGCATATACTGATTGTCATTGAGACTATGACCGTATGTGTGTTCACTTTTGAGTTGGAAAACGTTTTATAATTGACAGCCAATGTGATTTGTTAGTCTGCTCGCCCGGTTTCGACGAGTGGCTGTCTGACAGTATGGACTGTGCTTATGTCTGGTAACCAAGGCAATATACTCGTAGTCCTTGCGCTTTTGTAAACATAGCTTGCACATATTTGGAGGGTAGTAAAAGCATCGGCCTACCTAGGGGAGAGGGAATACGGTTTTATACATATACAGTAAGCAGCTTGGCTCGCAGATTAACAGATTATGATCTGACATGAGAGAAATAAAGTTGGAGAACTTCATTAGCAACATGTGTACATTTGCAGAGTATATTCTGTTGCTCTCGTCGCACTCCACTGGGCAATTAAAGCAATAAAAGTGTAGACGACTGCACATTGAATTGCCGAATCCATACAGAGGCCATTTCGCTCAGCCTTCCACTCTCCCACAAAGCTGGGAGCTCGGTTCGAAAGGCGGAGTGGGGGAGTGGCGAGAGGACGAGGCCGGTAGGATAGCCCACACTTAAAAAAGTTGTCGAGTGGACGCAAAAAATAATTGAAAAGCGCACTTTGGCTTTGCTTTTGTTTGCCGTTTTAAGGAAAACATTTTAAAGAGAGCACATTAGCTAAGTTGCAAGAAATATAATACTAAAGAAGAGATTTACAAAGAATCTAAATTGATTCGCTTTTTAATGTATTTGACCATTAATAAAAAGAAAAAAAATTACACATAAAAAATATGTTTATTATTATTTCTGTACATATTTTTTTAACCTTTCAGAAGTAATAAAGTTACCAATAATTATTACCAAAAAGAGTATCAATTTTTTGGCTAGTTTCAATTGATTGTATTGGCATTTCAGTTTCATTTGGGCTTTTGATATCGCAGCTGAGATTGGAACGTGTCCACGCTAATCCCCACTTGCCAGATCGCCCTCAAATCCTATTTTCGATTTTATTTAATGCAATTTCTCTATGAAGAGTAACTACGTAGGTGTGTGTGTGTGTGAGGAGCATTAGAGTGTTTGTGTTTATTTAATGGACAGCGAATTAAGTGAACAACAGAGGCATTGGAAATTAATTTTTGGCTATGCGGCTAAACACAAGCATTTAGTATTGAAATGGTAAAACCGAACAGCAAGAGCAACGATAAATGAAAGCCACAATTAAAAAGTAAAGCGAAAAGCCAAAACAACAACACGTCCAAAATCAATGCTGTGAAATCATGCATCAGGTTTGCCCCTCCAAAATCCGGATGGCACTCTATTAAATGCAAAATAAAATCACAGACTCACAGATATTGTGTGTGAGAAGAGAGGGGAAAATGTAGATTGCGGTTGCACTGTAAATTAAATATAAAATGTCCTGCGGACTGTCGCTCTTTATGCATGCGGCTGCCCCCAATGACATCAGCAACAACAACAACGACAACGGCAACAGGAACAAGAAGAAGAAGAAGAACGACAACGTCGACATGCAACCAAAAGTTTTGCACATTTTTGAAATGCTTTTTCAACGAATGCAGAATACAGACGTACAGTCAGAGGATGAAGCGAGGGGAACAAGGGGAATAGGGGGTCTAGTAAAATTCAAAACAAAAGAAAACTTGACAACAAGTTTAAGCACACACACACACACACGCACACGCACAAAGAGACAGATGCATAGACTCACACAAAACGAGGAAGGGAGACGACGACAAGCGCATCGTGAGAGGGACAGAGAGATAGAGAGAGAGACGCACAAACACGTATAAGGCCCGACTTAGTTGTCCCATCAACAAATTCAAGTGCACTTTTGCTTTTGCTTGTTGTTTAACGGCAAAATCTCGCACATGCGACAAATTGAACGCCTTTAATTGTATTTCAAATGAATATGAAATCATATCATAGCAATGAAGCCAAAAACTGCTATTGCAACCGCTAATCAATTTTTAGAACTGAAAATATCAATTGTGCACATATGTAACATTTGTATATATTAAAAACCCTCTAAGCTTGCAGTCTGATTGTAAAGCAAATTAAATATTTTAAATCTGGCCTTCAAATTTAAAAATAAGTTAGTGAATGCATTACATTCATATTTTCAAAACCCTGTGCTGTAAGTTTATCTTAACTTGTGTATCTCGCAATCGAGCTCTCTCTCTCTACTGAGTATTTTTACTTGATTTTATTTAATAAAATTAATACTCTTTTATATTCTACATGTAGCGGGCATCCGATCAAGGATTTTCCGCTTTTTCTTTGAAAAAGAAATTTGTTGTAAATAACAAAGAAATAAAAATACTATACTACTCAAAATATTTTAGTTGAAAAACTCTATGCTTAACTCTGAATAGAAAATATCTATAACAATCATGAAAAATAATTTTTAGGAAATAAAGTGCAATAAATAAATAAATAAAAAATATGTAGCGAGTAAAAAAATAATGTACAGTGATGAAAATTCAATTTTATGACTTTACCCAGAAGCTGATTCTTTGTGGCATCTCAATAAATTGAATGCTGCCAGAATATGACATTTCTATAAAAACATCGAGACATGAACCTGATTCCAATTCCAATTCGACAAGTAAATTTTTGTCGGGTGCGTTAAAACTTTAGTGCTTAGATGTATGTAATTGCGTATAGTAATATGTCCTATGTAATTTTGATGTGCACGCTTGATGAAAATAATTGTAGCATACTTTACAGCAACAATTTAAAAGGCCATGGTCACGTTTACGACAACTTCAAGAGCAACAACAACAGCAACAGCAACAAACATAATATAAGGGTGAGAACGTCATCCAAACTGGCCAACAGGGCGTATGCTTTGACAGAAACGTCATTATAGTAGCTCTTGAGACGCAAACAGAAATATAATTTGCCCTGAACGATATAATATGCGAAATGCAGTCAGGCGTCACAAATTGGCCGGCATTGCCGACGACAACAACAACAACAAAAACAACAATAACAAGGACAAAAACAGCATAAACAGTTGCAATTGTTGAATATCATTTGGCAGAGGGCAAGAGCACAAATAAGCGACTTGAACTCCTCGACATACGTTCAAGTTTGGCCCATAGTTTGGCATCTGAGATTTGTTAAACTGGCAGCTTCAGGAGGATTGGCTTGTGAATTGCGTGCATTGAATAACCGAAAGTAAGCAATCGGGGCGGGGCGGGGGACTTGGGCTCAGGCTCTGACTCTGGCTGTGGGAACATATTAATATGCAGACACTGTTACACTCGCCGTAAATCACCTGCACATCATGACCGCAGCCGTAGCAGGAGAAGTGGTAATAACAGCACCGAGAACCAAAGTAGTGTCTGTGGCATGAGAATAACTTAAAGATCCAACATGGCAATTATAACAGATGAAAACACCATGATATCAGTGGAATTGTAAGTTGCAGCAGTTATCGTAAATCTATATGCATTAGTTGTAAGTCTAAAGTAGCACAAATTACAGTCAAAATAGCATCGACAACTAATTAATAAATTAATATAAATTATATTGCCATCAATTAAATATATATCTTAATTTATTTGATACAAAAAATATACGTTTTTTAACTAGCTTTCTCTTACAAATGTGGCTACTTAATCCAGTTTTATAGTATACAAATTATATACAGCTTATCATATCATATCATATCATATAAATATATTTGGTTATCAAATGTGCTGCAATCGTTCTCCTTGCTGGTAGTTCTAAGCGCATGTGTCGCATTTAGTCACAATAAAACACTTAAAAACGAACAAAAATAAAACGTGGTTAAATTATTGTCCAAACAATTTTGGTGCTGCACAGTTGAGTAGACTTGTGTGATAGAGTTGTTCGGCTCATTTGCTGATAAACGTTTCTTATTAAATTAATGAATATTAATTTGTAGTACCAATTAAGTACAACTTTAGCGGGAATGCTGTATATCAGGAGCTTCAAAAACAGCACAAAATGAATAGTAACATTAACAACACTAGAACAGTGGCAGCAACAGCTTAAGCAACAGCAGCAGCTGTTAATTTGCCGTTTGTCTGAGTAAAGTTTCTGCTTGGGCCACAGAAAGTTGCGGCAACCGCATCCAAAAGTTCAAGCAAAATGAAGATTTATTTGTCTGGCTAGCGGAAGTCATAGACACAAGTCTATGCATAGTGATAGTGCCGCCATAAGGTTGGGTGTCAGTCTGGCTGTCTGGCAGTTTGGGTGTCTGTCGGTCTGCATGAGGATCACGTGTCTTGATGCAATTTCCGCACCGGATATTTGTTGTGCCTCTTATACTACTGTATAGATGAGGCAAACGAAGAGGGCAACTTGCCTCTAATTTGTTGCACAAACTTCGACACTGGCCAAAGTGCAACAGACAAGACTCTTCTACTCATTAATGAAGGCGATTTAATGGCCTACGAAATGAAGCTCAAACATTGCAATGCCAATGCGTATTTGGTGGTGGCAAGTTGCTGTGATGTTCTGTTGTTTGTTGCTTCGTAACCTGCACCACAATTATACTTCCTCAACAGTGACCATCCAGTTCCATACACTGACTGCCTGTCCGACTCCATTTCTCGTTGTCTGACATATCTGTCTGACTGTCTGATAGCTTATGTTTGTGTTAATGAACAGTTCCTCGCAGCAGCAGCAGCAGCAGCAACTGGAGCGGCTGTCTAGCATATGTCTGAGTCCTCACGTCTTTCTCTCTCTCTCTTTCTCTCTGTCGGTCTGTCTGTACGTGTGTGTCCATCGTACATAGTAAATTATTGTGTGTGTCCATGTCTATAGTCTATGACCCTGCCCAAGCTGTCAATTTGCGGCACAGACAATGGTCAGTGGCCTGACTTTTGACAGTTGTTTCCATTGTTTGGCCCATTTTAATTACATTTCCGAGGCCATATCGCATGTAAATTGTTCATTCGTTTTTTAAATAATTCAACCAGCCACTAAAAAGCATTGAAAATCTATTTAATGTGTGAAGCGAGCAATATCAAAGTGCCCTAAATGCAATCATCAATTTTCTTATCTACTCGCTGAGTTGGGTTGAGTTGAGCTGCGTTGCGTTGCGTTGTCTCTGGGCCATTTACTCACATTTTACAATCTAAAAATTTCCACATCAGTTCACTAACGAGGCTTTTAGCACTCATACAAACACCGTAACTCACATACCCTTCCTTCCATATGCGAATGAGAGGAAGTGAGTTCAGACTCCCCTGCCTACTCGGTAGTATTTTTTTCTGCCGTCACAACGTGTTTTTTATGAGAACTGATAAGGGAGCATCTAAAATAAAATATTTTAGTGGCCAGTAAGAAAACTACAACCGTGTGTCCGTGTGCCGATGTTTATATGGTTTGCAAACAGTGTGTTCACAACAATTTAACAGATTTTCAAATTTAGACTGTTTAACTTATTATAGAATTGGTGTTTTACAATTTGTCAGATATAAAGTGATTGTCAAAATGTTTTTATGAACCTGATTTCACTGGAAGCAGGATTATAGTCTATTAGATCAGAAAAATGAATGTCAAACTAGAATATATAGATGATGGAAACAAAATGGAGAATTGTGTCTAATTATTTTAAAGAAAATATTTTTAAACCATATTGAAATAAAGTATATATATATGTTAGAAATAAGTATTTAAGTATTTTTTAATTTTCATTACAAATTTTGAATGTGGCTTATTTCCACATATGTAGTTTAAAACACAATATTATGTGTGAATTTTTATGTTATCGTTTTTTTGGTGTAAATATTTGTAAGAAGATGCTATACGGCAAAGTGCCCATATACTTTATGCATTCATGGATATTTCCTTATACCTTTTCGGAAATCAGTAAATTGTAATTATATTGCAAAGGTAAAAAGCTTCTGAGATTAATGTGCTATATTCATTGCACAAAACTCAGCTGATGTCATCGTTTCGTGAATCCATTTGAAGGCCGATTTAATGAGTTGGGCCACCACAACAGACTGTGGCTTATTCCCAGCTCACGGACAGCATACACGACTAAATATATATGCTCATGTGTACAATCTAATAAAAGCTTTTGCGACATTTGATGATTCGCAAGAAAAAAGGATTTGAAATTTAATGAATTTTTGTTTTTACGCTCGCCTGCGTGGCACATAAAATGGGAAATTTGGCTCATTTGTTTGGGGGCTGAAGCCTCGGAGCAAGAAAAGTAAGACGTATACGGATTTGCCCCTCTTTATTTTGATGTGCGGTGGTAAAAGGCGTGAAATGCGCTCACGTATGTATATACACACACACCCACTTATATGCTTATGCACGCATACACATTCGAGTACTTTGCATAAAATGTGCCCAAAAAGGTTTTATGTCAAATTGAAAGACGAAAAGCAGGCTGAACAACTAAAGTGCTAAACAGCAACTAAAACCAATGTGTGCATGTGTGTGTGTATGTGTGTGTGTGTGTGTGGGTGGGTTGGTTGGTTCGAGGGAGATTGTTTGTGACAAGAACTCAAAATGCATGACTCGTCATGGGAGCAGGAATCAGGCTCTAAATAATTTAGCAACTGGGCGGACAATAAAATTCGAACTGAAATGTCATACGCATGCATTTGCATATGATTTACCAGGAACAGGCTCTGCAATGGCACGTCCTAAATTTGTTTGTGTTGTTGCTGTTGTTCTCGTTGTTGCTGTTGCATGACTGTAAACGCGCAGTGGAAATAGCATTGAAATTGATGCCAGCGGCAAATCAGCAGCGTCAGTTGAACTTTGTGTCTGCCCGCTCTCTCTTTCTTTTTCACTTAACCCTCATTCTCTCTCACTCTCTGTCGCTGTGACTGTCGGAATTCCAGCAGCTTCTGTGATAAATTTACAATATAATTTGTATATTGTCATGGTCATATATCTTCTCGTGTACTCGATGCTCTGCAATTTGCATGGCCAAATTGCATTTGCCTACTTTCGGGCGAACAAATTGTCAACATATAATTTGTTTAGAAATTAAACTTGATGATTCAACTAATTTGGCAACATTGCAATTGTTAAGCGTTTTAAGCACCACTGCATGTTTAGTAAATTTGCTTTGGGCGGACAACCATTTGGCCAATACAATGTTCGCCCAAAAGGCGAATTGTATTGAAAATTGTGAACATAATTTCATTAATGTCCAGCTGCAGACAATACTATTACAAGAGTGTGCGCATTATGACATTATGGTAACTAAAATAGTAATAATAACAATAATTGCATTCGGATTTGCTTTGAATTGATATTAATTTCAATATTAAGCCAAGTTGTGGAAGATATACGACTATATGAAACTCGCTTGATTTCCGACCTTCATTGTTTATCTCAACAAAATCGTTTGAGTAATTGACACCCATTCAGACATACACAGACACTGAATCACCCTCATGCGATTGAGTATCATATTAAGAGTCAACACGCATAAGAGCATCCGACATGCTAGACTTCAACGTCGACGTTCCAAAAGCTGCCACAGCAGCTGCAGCTGCAGCTGATGCTGATGCTGGAGGAGTTGCAGCATCAGGTACCCGGGTCTTGTCTGCAACAATGGCACAACAAAATTCCAGTCTGTCTGCATATTTGAGACTTTGATCATTTGAAACGTTGCAACGTTGCTGCCAGACAGTAGAAAAATGCATGAGGCAACCGGCTCACCACTCTTTGTTAGATTGACAGTATCATATGCTAATGCCGATTCCCCCCACATATGTGTGTAAGTGTGTGTTCATGTCTGAGCGTTATTATGTGGCTACTCAGCAAACCCCTAACAAAGTCCGACAATCTAATCATCATCATCACCAATAACACCAGTCAACACAAGTCCAGTTTTGATTACTTCAATTCCCTACTTTATCAATGAATATGGGTTTTAGTAAAATATACAAAAAGTGTTGTTACATATTTGTCTGCGGAATTTCATTGTAAGCTACAATTTGTATCGATGATTAACAATAATTGAATAAATTCAACTTATATTCAACGACAAGTTCTGCTTTAAATGCTGATAAAAATAAATATCGAAAGCTTGTTAATCTGTGTTGTCCACGTTTTCGTTCTGTCGTCCACATTGAGTGCAACATATTGACCAATGCTTTGGGTGTGCTTAACTCTTTCCCATTCTGTCATATTTGATAAATTTATGCACATTATTTGTCCTGCTGCATGTCGCGCTGATTTTTCTCTCAATCCCTTTCATTCACATTTTGATATATCATTTGCATGCAAACTAGCTGCGCTTCAGCTCAGTTACAGCTTTATCTTCAACTTTCCGATGTTTTGACAATGATTGATTTTGGGGATGGTTTTGATTTCAACTGTCAAGAGCAAGACATCGAATGGTCAAGAAATCGACATTTAAAAGATATACGGCGCAACTCAAATAAATATAAATTAACTGTAGTAATCGTTCATTCCATTATTCTGATATGCTAGTTGTTGATAAATAAATATATATGTCAGCTATCAACGATCTTTGAATTTTGACTGTAAATATTTTTAGCTTGGCGCTCTTGTTGCACGATTCCTAATTTACAAATTCATGAATATAAATTGCTATTCAAATTATCAAATATGCAAATGCCGCCAATTTTCATTGGAGGGCGACTACATAACATTACCATGCATGTATTTCACAATAAAACTTATTATTTTTATATATTATACTATAAAATTATTATGTAAGAGAGCCGAAGTGGAGAACTTTTTGAACTTTATTTGAAACAGAAATTTTATATTTTTTTTAAATATTTATATTACAAAACAACATTGATTCAGTAACACTTTTTATCGGATTTTCAATGAGTCAAATGTTGTAGTCAAAAATGACAGCTGCGTGCTTTTTGTTATCATATATTTTCTCTACATTTTCATTTGTATAATACTCGTCTAACATTTAGCAGAAAACTGCAGCTTACAGTTGTCAATTGTCAACCAAATCAAAAAGAAAGCGAACATTTCTAATTAAAAAATTGTAGTGAAATAATGTGAAGCAATTGTCCAGGCTTGAAATATTCAGCATACATTTATTTAATTTAATTTTGATTTTAATGTTTGTCATATCGTGGGCAATCAGAGCAAACAGTGCCTTTCAAGCTACTGTGGAAAGATGTTTGTACATCAATTACAGCTGTCAGTTCGCCAGTATTGCGTGTCAATTTGTGAAGTTTTTGCGAGTATCTGACATACATAACAATATCCATGATCCCTTCTAGTAGATGGCAAGTAAAATACTCCAATTGGCCCAAAACTGCGAACTGATAAATGCCAGTGCAACTTTTTCGATAATTGTTGCTAATTCTTCTAGTTGTGTGTGGCAAGTTAAGAAGAGCAGCAGAAGTTTGCCACGCGTGTGTCAATTGTGCAACAGCTGCGGGCGAAACTTTCGCAAATAATAAAGTTTTTAATTATAAGCAATGCCCGGGAAAAAGTTCATTTTCTTCGGTTGATCGCAATCAAGTCGAAAGACGACTTCTGCCAAGCCATCACAATTGCACCGACAGCAGCCACAATCGAATGAGGACTGTGGCAACTTGGACTGTGGCACTGTGTGCGTGTTGCCCCACGGCGTGTGCGTGCCACTTTGACTGACTTCTGCATATCTCAGTTAGGTGTATAAAGTATATACGACTATGTGTGTGTGGAAGTCGATGAAGTTAGTGCTGGGGTCACAGCCCAGACTTTAAGCGGAAATGTTGCAGGAGCTTCGATGTCTTTTTGACATTTACATTTGCCTGCAAAAATACTTTCCCTCTGCTCACACATTCGGTCTAAATGTTTCATTGCTATAGATAGTTGTATGGCAAAACTTGTAGGTTTGGCTGCTGATTGTGGAAATGGCCCAAATAAAAAATACACTGGTCATTTGCTGCAGAACAGTTGTAGTAAAAACAGTTGTTGGACTTAAGATTATTAATTATGTCTATTGAAAGTCATATTTATTAAAAGTTGCAAGTGTTAGCCATAGTTAACAATTTGTGTTATTTTAAAATAAAGAATTGGAATAAGGATTGAGCTTACGTGGCAATAATTCCAGCTTCAAACAAACTTTAGGCTTTTATTTCATATGTTCTATTTAACTCTTAACGATTTCTCACGAGGCTGTCTTACGTGCGCTAATAACTTTGGTGTCTTGGTATTATTCTGGCCTTTCCAGAATTTTATCAGTGTTTTCTATCGTCCAGTCGATCCACTTTTCCCAATTAGTTTTCCACTTCTGCATAGCAATCGCTTTTTCCTCGTCAGTAAGTGCGCTATGCCTGATTGAATTCTTGGCAGTGCGCTTTAGAAACTTTAAGTCGGCATTCCTGGGCTGTAACAGATATCGCAACAAGCGTTGATTAGATATATATTTAGTAATTAGATAGTCCACTCACCGCAATGCCCAGAAACGCCATATAAAAGTCATGGGAAAGTGGTTTCGTGTGCCAAAACGAGGGATTGCCCGAGGAGAGAACGAGTGGTATATCATTGGCAATCAGCGTGGCAGCTGGATGATTTCGGTAATCGGCACCAAGCTGCAGCACCTGATTGCAAATGGGGCACACCTCAATAGCGATTCCGAAATGCTTAACAAAATACATCATGAGCGGATGCTTTGTTATCGCGTAGGCGTGCCCAATACGCTTCGTGCCGAGAAGAACAGCATCTATTAGATTCTCGTCGAGCGGGGAGCCAAACAGATTGGTTTGGCCGGCATGGAAATAGAAATTAATGTGCGGCGGCATTTTCAGCAACTCGTTAACGAAAATCTTCAAGGGATGAGCCAATTTTTCCTGACCCACCAGATCGAAGCCGATCAATAGGTTCGGAAACTCCTTCTGCAATGACACTTAATGAGTCTTTTAAAAGGAAATGCAAATCTTTTGGGACTCACGTTCAATGCGATGCACATCTTGACAAGTTCTCTCATATTTTGGGGTGTTGTGTGCCGAAGCGGTGAATAAATCACTTTGGAATCTATGAAGTCTGGGTGATCAGCCTTGAATCGCTTGATCTCTTCATTGTACACCCTAAGCGTTTCCTGAACTGGCAGCTTTTCCCCATTCAGGCAGTAAAGACGACTCAGCGGTGACCGGACCTCAACATACTGCACGCCATCATCGTTGAACTCCTTGAGAGCATTATAATAGTACTCCCCCCAAATTGGATAGTATTTGAGCATGCCTTCAACCATACGGAATATGGACATCATGTGATCCCAGGCCTTGTCATTTGTCCGCACGTTGGATAGTGGATACATGCTGAAGAGCATTTTGAGGCTCTTGTTCACATTCTCCTCGCCTCGACGCTCTCGGATCTCATCCATCGTCTGCCATTGGCCGCCCTCGTGGCTTATTTTCTTGGGCTTATCCTTGGAGAAAGTAAACTCGACTATTCTGCATCCATCGTGTATTGTGCACGCCCAGAGATGCTTCCGATAGGTCAGATCAACGAGGAATTTGGTGCTGCACAACGAGCTGTCGTGGGTTTTTAGGGCGCCTCCTTTGGGCATCTTGCGGATCAACTGAAACAGTGGCGACTTCTCGATTACGTTCAGTTTCTTGAAGATGTGATAGCCTGGCACAAACTGATTTGGATCCTCGACTCCCCTGTTGTATTCGTCCATCTTGAGGCACATGATGATGTCATTCACCTTGATCTCCTTGTTTGTCAACTGAATGTTATTGCCGAGAATGGAACCCTGTTCGAATTTGCATAATATTTCGCGAAGTTTCCTGTAAGCCTCTGGAGTGCATTTGCGGAGATCTGGCTGGCCGAAAAGTTTGGTTAATTGCGGAAGCATTTGGATTGGACGGAGAATTTTAGTTGGGGGTCTGTAAAAAATATTTCAATGATTTTGGATCTAATTCATATTTACAATTTGACACAAAGACTGACAAAACGTTGCTTACGGCTATCACTTTCGTGAAGTTTGTTTGCTGTCAGTGCGACCTCAGCTCAATCCGATTCCATGTTAGTCAGGCTCACATCCTCTTGTGTTTTTGCTGGCAACAAGAATTTGCTTAAGTGTTTTTAGCAGCATTACGTTACTTACTCGCTCTTACGGAGCTCTGCCCCTTCTATCATCATAGATTAAGGGACTCGACTCCATGCAGCATACACCCAAGTCAAGCTGCAACCTGCAACCTTTCCAAACAGAAACAGCTACAATTGCCCCGGGCCATGAAACTTTTCAAGTGTTAACGAGTTTTGTTGCACACATGTGTCGGTTGCATACATAGTGCACTTAACTTGAAAACTTGCACGACATTTAAGCAACAGCAGCAGCAGCAACAACAACAATTGTAAGTGGCACAACTGATATGCTGCTTTTCTGAGAATTTGATTTCGTGCAAAAACAATTTGCATCTTAATTGTGCCCTTTGCAAGAGGCAAGCAAACAGCTTAGGGCCACAGACAGGCATGCCTATAATTCGACTTAGGCGAGAGTTGAAGGTGTTTGAAAGTCACTAACTAACCTTCAACTAAAGCCAACATTAAACTCAATTCCACACACTAAAGTTTGGCATAATTAACATGTCATATGCTGAATTACTTTGATTTCTTTCGTTTTTCGTAGTTCCTATTCGTCGGAGTGGGTTAAAAGTTTTCGAGGCAACCACAAACCAAGTCCAATTACAATGGCAAGTGCTCTTAACATGGTACATAACATACCTTTAATACTTTTCACTTTACAAATGCTTTTATATAATTTTGGAATTGATGCTGCATTTCAAGCACTTCTAGCTCTCGCACATGTTTCTGTTTTACGATGCCAAAATCCCTGGTTGCTTGCTCTTTCAGCATGCTTCTTTTGTTCTCGCCCCTTCGCTCGTGGCATCGTTACATATCATTTTTTGTCTGTTACAAATTATGCTCATATAAATTTTTATAAAACATTTCTGGCGTTGCCATTTTATTTTATGTTTCTTTTTGTTACAACTGCGAACCATACACACACCCACACCCACACACACACTCACACTCGCACACACACAACTAGACATTCTCGGCAACTGCCTTACAATTTTCTGCGCACAAAAGTAGGCTACAAAATGGGGCGCGAAGCGGAACGCGTTTTGTGTCTGCAGCAAAAATGAAAAGCAATTCACACTTGAAAAGTTTCAACATGCGTTTTTAAGTCGCACACAAAAGAGGACCCAACTATTTTATTATTTTTTGTACACTTTGTTTAAATTTTAGATATGATGTCAGCATCAACCCTTAAATGACAATAGCGAAAAGCGCTTGCTTACGAAATAGGAAATATACATATTTATTCAGTCAAAGTAAAAGTTTCTTTAAATGATTGCAAAAAATACTGGCCAGAGAAAATGTGAATTATTTTCTTTCTTTTTTTCAACCTTAATGCGAACATATATTTTTGTGTAGTTAAAAAATCAGATAATGTGCAAATAAATACCTGAACGAGCCGGTTAATGATGCGATATGGATGATGCATGGCAAATATATGTGCATGGATTTCATATTTGCATGATGGGAGCTGGTAAAACATTAGCGTCCCAGGGTTCATTATTGTGTATATTCGGCGTGTTAATGCGTGTGAATATGAAGCTGATGGCTGCCCCACAAAAGCAGCTGCAAACCGAGGCGCCCATTGCCATTTGTGCGCACATAATGTTAGGTCGGAGACGAGGCGACCATAAAAAAGGGTTCGCACTTGGAATTTGTTTAACCATTGTACATGTGGCTGTGGCTGTGAGTGTGAGTGGGAGTGTGTTTATGCCAGTTTATTGTGGCACTTTGGATGCCTTTTGCCAGTTTATTTTTGAGGGCAAGCTAACTAATTTAATATGCATAAATGCTAGCACATGTTTCATAAATGGCATTTTAAAGCCGCACGAAATGGGTTTATTATGTAGGCGGCTCGCTTTTCCCACATTTCGCATACAATATGAATTTCTATTAATGTTTTCTACGCCGACTCTGCCATGTCTATGTATCTCTGGATTACATTTGTATTCCTATTTACAATGTGCATGTCAGAGGAGGGGTAACTGTTGCATACTCGATTTTAAGGCCATAATTAAAGTAAAGAATCGACGAACTGTTGGAAACTGCACCAAACTTACTTCGCGAGATGTCAGGGATGGCCAAAATGAGCGACAGTTAGAAGCGTTGCAGACAACAGCTGTTTAAACTCTTTAGAGCACAGTGTGTGTGCAGTTGCCACAACCGCGTGGCAGTTTTCGTCCCCATCCCCTTCCCATTCAGAAGCCTTTATGAGTGAAGCTTAAATTGAAACAATAGCTACCCCCAGCTGGCTGTGTTCGTTAGCTTGTTAAGCTTGCGGCTGGCATTTTTATCTGCCTTTTGCTTTGTCTGACTCGGGCGCATTGTCATTTTCACAATAGCCAAATGCTTCGCTTCTGTACACAAATACTCTCTCACACACACACACACACACACACTCACAAGCAGAGACGCACACAGTGTTTGATTACAAATTTTTGCGTTTTGTCAAATTGATTTGTCTGCAGTCAGCACGTAGACAGCCACCTCATCGCATCTTCCCCTGCTCCGCGCTGCTTTGATCCCCTCCCCATGGGGAGGAGCTGTAACCAATTTACATTTTGACGCGTTTTGCGCTTTGAATTGCGCGGCACGTTTGTTGCCTATTTGAATTACGAGTATGTCAATAGAATCGCTCGCAATTCTGCCTCTTCCCGTAGCCATCTCAAATAAATGTCAATAAACATCTCAGGCAGTTTGACAGCAAGTGCTTTAAGGCATAGAAACTTGACAGCACAGCCAGAGACATATTCTTAAAATGGTTTGCTCGTTGCCATCTCTTTAATTTGACTGCTGCAAATTATTGGTTCTTATTCTAACTATGTAGTTGGTTTTACGCTTGTTTTAGGTTACGTATTACTATTAAAAAAGGACATGAAGCAGCTGAAAAGTGTTCGACTAGAAGATGCCGTAGCATTAAAATACATGCACCTGCAACCAACTTTTTGTTTCCAATCCACTACATTCTAGTGACGATGCCCCAACATTTTTTTTAATGAAAATACATATTAATAGCTGCCCTAGACGCAATTTATTTAGAATATTTTAGTAGGTATTTCAATATATTAATATATATATATATTCTTGATCTTCGCAAATTTTTGTCGTCTCTGAAAACGAGTCGATCGAACCACAGTGAGGTCTTAACTGACAATATTTTTAAGCAAGAAAAAACAGATTTTCTCAAAAGAGCATATTTTCGACAACACATGTCGACCGTTCAGTATCCAGTTAAAATCAGCTCATAAAAAAGATGTATGAGAAGAAAAAGAAAATGCAATTTTCAGCGTTTGTCTAATCTGAATGTAACAAAAATTGGTAGCCGGGAACATTTTTAACAAGCTAGTCTTAAAAATCGTACAATGAATTTAAAAATTTATATGTTTGCGAGATTTCTCAATAAAAAATAACTGATGAGGCTTAGAACTTTGCTTTTTAAGAAGCTTATTCTGTGGACATATTGCATTAATTAAACAATGCAAAACAAATTCAGCATGCATTTAATTATTTTTTTTTATTTGAGATTCCACTGTTGTTCACTTATTGATTGTCGTGTTGGGAAAATGTCGTTATTGCTTATTATTGGCAGTGATTAGTGTACATAGCCATGCTCCAACAGACTGTGTTTGCAAGTCGTTCTTATGGTTCGCAGCGGGCACTAACCATTTCAGCTATTGTTCCCATTATTTTGTTGTAATGCTCTGGGCATGTTTACAGCACTTCGTATGGCTTGTTTTTAAACAATATGCTAGCTATTTGAGTGGCCATACACGAATAGCGGCAATAAAAAGAAATTATAAAATAATATTAACAACAACTACCGAGAAACTGGCAGGCATTTAAAGCCCCGCCCGACATCAAAGCGTGTTCGAAAGAAGAGAAACAAAATGTAAAAATGAAACATAGAACGGGAGCATTGAAAAGTGGTATTTTACGTTAATGGTTATATGAGTTTGCTTCACACAGAATGCTCGATGCGAAACTTGCACCGTAAATGGGCTCTGCGCTTTAAGTTTAACGAGAATCGGAGTACCAGAAATGGCCGGCAACAATTGGATAACGGTCTGCAGGCAATTCCGGCAACGACCAGGCCACCTTAAAGTTCAGGTGCGACTTTAAATGGTTTTCCCACCTGGCCAGCGACTCAGTCGATATCGTAGTTAATTTTTTCTTTTGGTGAAAGAAACTAAATTCTAGCACAGCGAATAGGCAAAACATCCCCTTTAAAAATGATCTAACATATATTCAAAATATTTAAATATATATTATTCTCAATAAAAAGATGTACGTGTTTTTCGCTTTGTTTTACTACCTGTGGGTCAGATACATATGTCGGTTGTATATGTTTCTATGTGGAATACTTTTTTTTTGCCCACCCTTTGGTAGATCGTAAAGCCTAATTTTGTTTTAGAGGTGGCTCATGTGAAATTCACAGAACAAGCCAGGGGCGAGAACAGACAGCAAACATGTTGAAAAAAGTTTTATAATAAAATTATTTGTTTGGGCCAAAATAGACAACTTTTCAGCCATACATTTCATTTGTGCGAAATGTCACTCTGGGGCATACTTTTGCCAAACAACTGAACAACCGACAAAAACAACAACAATAACAACAAGGACAAATGTTTGGCAAATTTGCAGAATAGCTATGTATATGGAATAGGACTGGAAGCAGAAAGACTACAGCTCCATCTCCAACTCCGTCTCCGACTCCCATGTCAATGGCAAGGCACTGACAATTAAATGCGCCTGTGAAAGTGTGCAGTGCGCAGGATAAACATTTGCATTTAAATAAATATAAAAATGCAGTGCATTTTTGTTGGCTCTTTTCATTAGCCAAGTCCTCGGCTCTTCGGCTCCCCGACGTGCAGTCTGGCACCCAAAGTGACTTTCAATGTAAACGTCAGCGCTTTGTGCTGTTGACATTTGTGCGCCCAGACGGGAAGAAAGAGCTCCAGCAATAGCAATGGCAACCAGGAGCAGCACCAGAGAGAGGGGCGAAAAGAAACAAGACTAAGAGCAGAACGATGACGGCAACAATTTACGATAAACATCTCAGCGGCATGCAAATCCCTTTTTGGAACGCCACCAGGCACAGGAGAGTACTTCAGCTACTTGGAAGAGCCAGGGACAAAGCACAAGTAGATGCTGATGGGACTGACGGTGGCGACGTGGATCCTATTCGATTTGAGTGGCAACTACGAATTAACCAACCCAACCGCCTCAGCTTGAGACTCAACTTCAACTTCACATTACACTTCACTTCAGATTCAAGATGTATAAATTCTAAGTATACACACAAATAACTGAATTACAAATAAATCAACAAAAATGAAAGCTGTTAATTCTTTGAAGTGTCTGAAATGAAAGACGCGCACTCATTTTACACCGTTTGAATTTAATTGATTGATCATCTCATATGAATGGTAATGTTTTCAAGAAGCCGCTCGATGTCTACGTCCTTTTTATCGAGCTACATCATATGTTAAGTATTTACTCACGTATTACTAACTGCATTATTTTACTTGATGCTGTTATTACATGTATGGAAATGAAATCACTTATTTGCAGTTAAGAAATTAGTTTAATAAAACCTATATCGAACACATCTGATATTTTGACAAGTCGCAAAATTTGATAATTTGGCAACTGATTAATTTGGCGGTTTGAAAACATTGCCGATAATGTTGATTAAAATTAATTGCTACAATTTACCTTGCAATTTACTTTGGCTGGCAATTTCGGAAGACTCAATTATAATCGAAATTTTCAACATACAGTTCTGAAACGGACTCTACAATACAAAGCCATGAAATTTGGTATTCGTTTCAAATTGAAGAGAAATACCTACAATTAATCCTCTGTTAGCGTTTGGTTCGCCAAAAGTTCCACACTTCACAAAGACTGGGCCTCATTTCACACTCACAAGCAGTAACGGGTGGCGATAATGGAAATTTCTTACATTCTGAGAAGCTGAGATACTGGGTCTTGCGCTTGGTACAGCATAACGGCATGCGGCCTCGGGCACATCTTACGTCGGATCTGACCGATCGACACTTCGATGTACGGAGCTTACAGCAAGGCCAAGGCATTGTTCTGGGAGGAAAAAGTCTCGGTGGTGGTGCGCGCTCACTTTTTGGTAGTTCACAATCTTCTGGTTCACAAGCCGTGCAAAGCTGACCTCTAAAAGCTTTTGGATCACGTCGCTCGATCACCGGATATATCTTATGAACTTTGGGTATTCTTTGGGGAGCTAGCTTAAACTCACACCAGGTTTTTTGATAGTTCCGATTTTCCTTATCACTTGGTTCGTAAGCCTTTGCATCAAGTGGTAATGGACATGGCTCCGGAATGCAAGGATCGGGTTTAATTTCCTGATATGCCAGGCATTTGTACTCGGACCTTCGCACCCTTAAATAGCAAGGAGTCTTTTTCTTCTGGGAGAGACGCATCCGACGTAGCTTCTCCTTAAATGTTTCCCTATTCCTGGCGGAATGGGTGTTGAAATTAACCACTAAACTATTCGCCAAGTTTAAGTGTTTGGAGCTGCGATTTTGGAACATGTACCGGAATCTGTTCAATAAGTTATTCATATTTAAAACAAATACAATTTTGAAGTGCCTTTTGCCGAAATGTTGAATATTGAGAAACTCAATTGAGACTGCTCAATATTCAAGCCAGCAACAAACTGATCTGACAGGCCAAGAAAAGCGTTCATATTAAATTCGAGTCCTCGAAGCTTTTTTAGAATAAACAATAAAAAACCTTACGTACACTCGTTTCTATGCAAACATGGCCTTACGTAAAGTAGGCTCCGAATGCACTCGAGTGCATTCATATATACATATGTACATACATGCGTAAAAAGTTTTAATTTTGTTTTGTTCATCTAATGTATTTTTAAAATTATAAATAATTCATTACATTTTTAATCTTTCAACAAAATCACTAACCAAAAAAATATTTAATGGCTGAAAACGATTATGATACCATATCATTTACATTTTAAGTGGCCTCGTGATCAAATTAAAAATGTAATTTCAATAAAAATTGTTGTTTATTATGTTTAATGATTTAAGAATGAATTGGTATTATATTTAAGAAAAAACCATTCAATTTTGAATGTTCAATGCATAAAATAAGTATTTATACATCATTCTTCAAGTTCTAGAATAACTATTCGCTCGTAATTTAGAGTTATTTAGTAATTAGTCTGTTGTAATACGAGATAGTATCACGAACACAAAATTCTTAAAACAAACCTGACTTATCAGAAAGATCTCGACATCAAGAATTTCAAAAGATTATTAAATAGTGAATTTACCGAAACTTCTGATTCAAGTACAAAATTTGTAGATTTAGATACACAAATTAGATTTAGTCTTTACAAAGTCTTAAAAACGAATCAATAATCTGTAAATTTAATGACAATTGGATTCTCATTCAACATTCCACTGATAAAAATGGTTTCAACCTTCCAATGTTGAAGGATACTTTTGGCAAGTTTGCACATTTTTTGAAGTTGTACACATTAAACTTTACTATCATTAATAATATTTGTATTAATAATAAATTGTATGCCATTTAGTCATTATCAAAGCGTATCTCCATAACAGAAACAGTAGGAAACATCACAAGCTCTTGAGAAAGTGTCAAACTTCTTAGCTATATCTTGTTTTGAAGACACGCCAAGCTTCACAGATAGTAACTTTCCTATGGCATTCAGTAAATGGTTCCTTCTCCAGTTCTACGGTTTGGCATTCTGAGAAACTGGGATAACGAGTCAAAGGACGCTTGGCGGTGGGATGCTCCTTTGGTTTGATTTTGCACTTTGTCACTCTCCTTGCCTTGGGACACTCGCAGAGCGGATTCTGAATGCAGCGACTCTCAGATGTAGCCGGACCTGGTTTCAAGGGTCGACATTGCAATGGTCTCATTTTGCTCCATCCTTTCGAAGGGGGCGGCTGATTACAGCTCGGTTTTCGTCGAGGTCGTCTAACTATCTCGGGTAGCGTTATGTGACACACACGCTTGGGAACCTTTTCCACGATGCAGTCTACCCAGTACTTTTTGTATTTCTTATCCAGAGTCTTACTGGGCCTGTACAGAGTCGAGTCTAGGCGGGGTTCATTGAAGCACGGACCCATGCAGATGGGTTTATAAGGTGGATCGCAGCGCATGTAAACACCTAAAGAGCGTTCCGTCTTCAGCTCTTCGTCAGTCTTGCAAGGATCGGGTCTCTTAAAATATTCTGGGCGAATGACCACCGGCATCCTGCATTTCTTTTTCTCCTCTGTATTAGATTTTCGGCACTTCGCAGAGTCGCCTTTGTAGCGCACAAAAGGCAGCCGAGTGCCACTCATGGACTTCCGCTGCAGCTGAATTGCTCGCAATAGTGACGTGGGGCATTTTAAAGGATTTATTCGCATTGCCAAAACTAATTTTGAACCGTATCACACGGATTTAAAATATTTCTCAATTTAGACAATTTCCGAAAGTAGACTGATGACTCTCTCCGAATTGAGTTCATTAAAAAAGATATTGACAGTTTTTGCCTAGTCTGGGTGAGAACAACTGAAGTTTTCTCTTCAAATACCAAACAAAACGCACTAATTAATTACTGGCCGCGGGGCATTTTAAAGGATTTATTCGCATTGCCAAAACAAATTTGGAACCGTTTCACACGGACTTAAAATATTTCTCAATTTAGACAATTTCCGAAAGTAGACTGATGACTCTCTCCGAATTGAGCTCATTGGAAAAGATATTGACAGTTTTTGCCTAGTCTGGGTGAGAACAACTGAAGTTTTCTCTTCAAATACCAAACAAAACGCACTAATTAATTAGTGGCCGAGCATTTTACCATACATCGTTTTCCCTCTAGGTTGCCACTTGAGGGCAACCGGGATCATGAGTTTATGTGCCGTGCTCATTTTTTTTTTAGAATTTTTGTTTCACCAACAACTTTAACCGAAATTGATTTTAGTTCGAAAAAGCTTCACGGCGTGCGAGTTTTCCCTTATTCACAATGATTGTTATTTCCATTGCTTGTTGGCCAAAACGATATCACAACTATTTGGGATCGATTTGTATATTATTCCAGATGCATCTTTTGCGTGGATTGTGTAAAGATATCTGTAATTGATTTAAAAACTTAATGCAATTGTTGGGAATGCGCATAGGATATCTCGTAGTCGAGCACTCTGGAGGAGAGGCTTTTTGTGTGTTTGTTTTTTACAGCCACTGCAATTTTTTCGGGTGCTCCAATTGAGACCTTCGGTTTGGGGCAACTGCCTTGAAATCGAAACGGTCAAAAGATTGTGCCGCCAAATTGTTAACAGCAATTGACCCAATTTTATGGGTCTGCACTCATGCATATTTTGGGTAGTTTGCCGGACTTTCGAGGGGAGAAGCTAAAGCTGTGCACAAAATCGGCGTAAAAGCGAAAACTGGCCGTGCCCGTTAACTGTTCGAGCGATGCCGACAACGTTATTTGAGTTTTTTTTCCACTTTTTCTGCTGCTGGCCTTACTTCGTTTACCATCACGTGCGAAACAAACCGAAAAATGCAAGAGTTTTTTTTCTGCAGATCGACAGCACATTTATGTATATGTCTTCTTGTTCTGTATTTTATTGTTGTATCGAAATGGGATACAGTTTCCCAGCAGCCATAAAAGCTAAAATTTAATGCGGTAAATTAAATTAACAATTTTAAATACCAATTAAAGACAGTTTCAAACGTCTATAATATCAAGAAAATTATAACAAATTAAGATTGAGCGCTTACTTGATACCTTACTGATACACATAGTGTAGATAATAATAAGTAATAAATAAATATTATCCAAATATATTAATTATACTGTAAGAATAGTTACTTTCCATGTAACAGTAACAACATTTTATTTAACGAACAAATGTCCAATGCAGGTCTAGAGCGAGTCAAGTGCAAATGTGACATTTTGCTGTTTTATTATCTTTTCGCGAACGGATGATAACAGATTAGTGTAGACATCAAATAACATAAAATCTGAACAACACTGCTTTTGTCGTATTTTTGTTAATTAAATTGTAACATCGTAAAATACCCACTGTACTATTTTTGACTTAAAACTTTAATATGTTGGAGTTTTAGGTACTATCAACCCTACGAATTTACATCAAAGGATATCGCAATATTTAAATAAATAATGCTGTAAATGGAGTAATTGCAACTTGGCACTCAAAATTCCCATAAAACTCAAATGCACTTTCCAGTTGCCATCGCTCTGAATAGAAGTCGCACTTGGAGAAGGAAATCGGAACGAAACAGAGTCCAAGTTGTAGTTGGAGTTGGTCGCAGTTGGAGTGCGAATGTGGAATGATTTCATTTACTTGCAATCAATGAAATTGCACTGATGCAATTTCGTAGTGCCAAAATAAACAACTGAAATGAAATGGGAACGGGAGATGGCAAATGTAGCAGTTGCAGTTAAAGCTTCAGCACAGAGGAGTCTGTGTGGGCATTGGTTGAGTTGGAAAGGGAGTTGCCACGGCTGTCTGTCACAGCAGCTACGGAAGCAGCTTTGGGGCAACCGTCTGGCGACAGCCAAAGGCGAAGTCGCGGTCCTCATATATTACGCAGGCAGGGCAGGGACGAAAAAAGGACTGTGACTGTGACTTCAACGGGAATGGCAACTGCAACTGAAGGCGGAACTAACTCATGACTGTCACATGCAGAAAGTTCACGCGCTGCCATTGGCATTAAGACTGGAATTGGGTGCGACAGCCACAGGGTAGAAAGGTAGCGAGCAGAAAGAGAGATTTGAGAAAAATGTCAGTCTGACCCCAAACGAAATGAGTCGAAAAACTGGCCAGGGTAGGTGAGTGTGTCTTGGTAGAAGAGAAAGCCAACGGCTAACCACAGGCCACCCACGTAGTCGAATGTCATCGCCTCGGGATGAGGAGCGCAGGACAACGACCGAGGACAGCAGTATCACCTTGGTGCCCCAAAGAGCCTCCGCTGCCATCGAACGGGAGCCCGTGGGGCGACGATTAACTTTTGATTCCGCATTGCCAGCAGCGAACACCGATGATGATGGTGAACAGCAACTGCATCCTCCGCTTATTCTGTTAGGTGGCCAATCCCCGCCAGAAACGAGAGATGTGCAAGTGGGAACCTTTTCACAACGCAGGGGAACCGAACACTCCATAGTTGGGCCTGACGGCGACGGTTCTTCGTCCAGCAACTCGCAGCCATACGACCAGGACGAACCGCTGACCACAAAGGTGGTTAAAGTCTACAAGAAGAGTATGATCCTTAATCCAATCTGTTCTCAAGTTGATCACGATTACTTTTTGCTTTTGCAGGACACAGAAAACCGCCCGTTGTGCCATATGATTCAGATGACTCGCTGGCGGGGCAAGATGCGTTTGGAGGCGATACCAACTCAACGGAGAGGATGCACAACTCCTTGGAGTCGGATCTCCCAATGACGGATGCGTCGCAGACTGTGTTGCGCACCGAAATCAGCAGCGGCGAGATCAGCAGCAGCGGCTCCTTGATTGTATACAACAGCGGATCAACGGACTCCAACAATCGCCAAATGAATTACCCACAAGGCTTCAAGCTGGCCTCGGGCACAGCCTTCGTAAGTGAGACATTGGATTACTGTTATACTTATCTTATCTGCTATCCCAGATCTATATGGCAATACCTCCCGACGGCGGCTACGGCTGGCTGGTGTTATTCCTCAGCTTTCTGGCGCAGCTCATCGTGGACGGCATTGTGTTCTCCATAGGCATCTTGCTGCCCTACATCAGCGAGGAGTTTCATGTGACCAGTGCCCAAGTGGTACTCGTGGGCAGCGTTCAGATTGGCTGCTATTTCATGGGCGGCGCCTTCTCCAGCGCCCTCATCAACAGCTATGGCTTCCGGCCGGTGGCTCTGCTCGGCGTGGCCATCTCAGCCGCGTCGCTGCTGGTCGCCAGCTTCTGTCCCAACCTGCTGTTGATGATCATCTTCTACAGCATCATTGGTAGGTGACAATCTGAGCTGCAACTCGTAACCTCCAACTACAAAGCGCACAGTTTCCGCAGGTGGCCCTGGGCTGAGCATGATCTGGGTGAGCTCGCAGCTCATCATTGGCTACTACTTTGAACGCTATCGCCCCATCGCCAGCGGCTTCTCGTGCTCCGGCGCTGGCGCTGGCATCTTCATATTCTCCATTACCAACAGCCTGCTGGTGGTGAGCATTGGCTGGCGGAACACGATTCGTGTCCAGGTCGTACTCATTGTGCTCATCGCCTTCATGGCCCTGGCTTATCTGGAGGTGGCTCCCACTCCTGTGGGTGTGCTGCATGACGAGCCCTTCTCGACGACCAGCTCGAATGAGTATTACGGCAACTTCTATGTGCACAACTTTCTGGTGGACGACGCCTCCTCGAAGCGATCGCACGCCGTGCTGGAGAACTATGAGCCGCCCCAGCGGCAGGGACGCATCCGCCGCTGGGCAAGCCGTTGCTCGCCGTGCTTTCGCAAAAGGCCGCCCAGAAGCCAGCATCGACATCCGCTGTCGGATGACGAGCGCTCCGAACGCAACTATGTGGTGCGAGCCGATCCCATGCAGCGCGAGGATCTCTTCTACACTGGACCCGCTGACTACACGGAGCCCCACAATGTCGAGCAGTTCGACGGCAAGGAGTTGGAGCTGGTCGGCTCCAAGGCTCATGTGAGTTGCTGCATCTAGACATCTTCTTTGCACTGAGCATTCTCTGAATTGTGATTTCAGCTGCAAAGGATTGCTTATGGCCTGCACAACATCCACGACTACGACAGCACCGACGACTCCATTACTTTGCCCGTCTCGGATGCCACGTCAGTGGGGGGCGCTTCAACCTCCGGCCCCGCTCCCACCGCCCATGTGCCAGTGCAACGGCACAAGAAGCCACGCAAGGACCCAAGGCGAGGCTGGTTGCGCACCAAGGTGATGAAGGCAATGAATCGACTCTTTGACACGCATCTCTTGAGGTCCTTCGAGTTCCGTGTGCTATTGACCTCGGCATTCCTCTATCCCATGGGCTTCAACATACCCTTTGTGTACTCAAAGGCGCGCACCACGATTCCACTGCAGTACGCCCAATGGATTGGCCCTGCGATTGGGGCCACCAGTTTCCTGGTGCGGATTCTGTGCGGTTTTGTGGCCTACAAGCTGAGGGACTGGACCAACTACATCTGCGGCGGCGGCATGATGCTGGGCGGAATCATGGTCTTCATCAGCGCCTTCTACGGCAGCGACTTGGTCTGGTTTCAGTTTGCCTACGGCTTGCTATACGGCGTGGCACCAGGTGAGCAGCAGCCCCATTTACCTGTTACCTGTGCCAATCTCTCACCCGTCAGCTGTCTTTGCCACGCTGCGAGCCCTCATCTATGTGCGCTACTTGGGCCTCTCGAAGCTGACCAATGCCTTTGGCATCACGGCACTGGCGATGGGTCTGGGCGTGTTTATTGGCACCACCTTGGGGGGGCTGATGGTCAGTAAAACTGGTGGCTATGCGGCGCCCTTTGCCTTTGCGGGCTTCTGCATCACCATCTCCGGGTTGTTGAAGCTTGTTTTGCCCACTTGGATCAGGCATCGGAGGAGTTCAAAGGGGATTTGATTTTCATTGGAGTGCAGTTTACGATGCATTGAGTTTATTGGTTTGTTATTCCTGTTTGATTTATTTTACAAAATGTCTTGCAGTTGTTCATTATTTCATTACATCATAAATATTTTAGAGTCTAATTTCTTTGCAATTCGCATTCTTTATTTTCCATTTGCAATGTCAACGACTGCTCAACTGTCAATGACTCTCAAACTGTTTTGCTTGTCAAACTGCATTGTGATTGTAAAATTGTAAAATCAAATCAAAACTTTGAACGAGCTCAACCTGAAAGTGTTGTAGATACCTTCGAAACTGTAATTTAATAAACTTTTGCTCTCGCTGTTATTGTTATAGTTGTTCTTTTACTTTTATTGCAATCTGTTAAGTATAATTAACTTAGTTTACATCTAATGTTAGCTTAATTGCTGTCCTCCACACCCTCTAATACTACTAGCTTCGAGTGTGTGTGCGACTTTTTTTGGTTTTTGGTTTTGGTTTGTTTTCCTTGTTTGGTTACGCAAATTTTCACGCTTGGTTTTGTTATTTTTGTGTTTCATATTTGTTTGATTCAGTTAATATACTTATACATACGAGGACAGTTCAATAAAATGGCTGCTTCCATCCGCCGAAAATGCAAATTATTCCTTAAGCATCGACATCAAAATATAACTCAACCATCATCTTGGAATTACTTTAATTTAGTAAATGTTATTTATTTTAGATTTCATAATCAACCTGCTGGAATATTTAATTGGCAGCGCTTTTTATCAAACTGCCCTCGTCACGCTTGCATCTTAAATTTGTACGACTACTAAATAGTAATTTTTGGTTTTTCAAGTTTCTTTTATATATGACACATGTACTCAGAAATTACTGCTTGATTTATACAATAAAATTAGCTTACGCAACTCAAAGCAACAACTGAAAATGTATTCTTCATTTAGCCAAAATTGTGTTTCAGAGCTGCTTCAAGTTCCACAATTGAGTGAACTCGATTTTATCTGCACACTATATAGTATATAATTATTGCATGTGATAGAAAGCGTATTCCAATGTGGAACTCGGAGCAGTTCAGCATATGTTTTTAAATCCATTTTGTTTTGTAATATTGTCAGTAGTCTTCGGTTTCATATGCAATGTTCATGATTATTAGTTTTCGCTTTTCTTTTCATTTAATTATAGTTAGTTTCAAACATTTGGTTGTCTGCATTTGCGTGCATTCTAAAATGATGTTGGTTTTTCTCAATTCAAATTTCGTATCGTAATCTAAATTTAAATTTAAATTAAAATCGATCTGCAGCTGCTGAGGTTTCCGCCAGGTCTCCGTCTGGTCTCCGTCTGGTCTCTTGGCTTGGGGTTCTCCCTACTGTTTTTTCACTGGTTTCCACAAAAAGCAATTCTTACGCCTTAAATTAAAATTATATTTATATATCGATATCGCTTGGTCCAGCATAGCGTGTTCATGTATCGGAATCGGACCTGCAGACAATTTCCAAAATTAAATGCATATTTGACAATTACCGAGAATGCGCTGAGGGGGCGTGTTCGGGGCTTACCAATTAAAATAGCTCTGAGGCCCATGGCAATTGCGCTCGGTGCCGCACCATTTGGACTGCTGCAGTGCCGGACATGGCCGTCCTCCCCTCTTGCCGTGCTTGATGACTTTGCGATATCGATGCATCTCACCAATGCCGCAGCTCTTGCTGCAGGCCGTCCACTCTGACCAGTGGCTGACGCGGCAGTCGCGACGCCGCTTCGCCCCCAGCCCCGACCGACGTCGTGTTGGAGCAGCGGCAATCTCCTTAGCCGCGACTGGGGCCGGGTAGTTGGTATTGTTATTCGTGTTGTTGTTGCTGTTGTTGCTGTTGCTGTTGTTGTTGCTGTTGTTTTTGGCCACGTCCGTGCGCCTGTAACTGTTGGCAATGCTCTGCATCAGGGCGTGCTTATCATTCTTCGGCACTACGCTGACCAGCTGAGGCGGTTGGCTGTTGTTGAAGCTGTGGGACAACAGAATAAACAAATATTGTTGTCTGCATAAATATTGTGATTTGAGGGTGGAAATAAATTTAATTAATTACACAAAACATTCAAGTATACCGAATTTAAAACAGTCCAGTAAAAGTTACTGCGATTTATATGCTCATCAGCCACTTAAATAGAAACTTATTTAAATCAAATATGCGTATCAAGGCATCCAATTCGTAACTGATATACATAGAATATTTATTTATTGTATCAATGCCACTTATCTAAATTATTTTAAATTTATGGTTGGACATAAGGCAATTTTATATTAGCCATTTATATAGTAACTTAATTAAAACATATGTACATATATGCGAATCAAGGCAACCAATATGTAACTCATACACATAGAATTTATATTTAATTGTCATTTATATAAGTTAAATATTGAATATCAATGCTACTTCTCAAAAATATTTTAGATTTATGGTTGCACATAAGGCAATTTTATATTAACCACCACAATAGTTACTTGATTAAACCAAATATGTAGAATAGAATTAGAATTAGATTTATTTATTTATTTATTGTAATTTATATAAAGTTATATTCTTTGTGATTGTTACTTTTCCCAATTATTTTAAATTTATTATAGTACACAGGGTAATTTTATATTAACAGTCTTATTTTATTGAATACGTTAATTTTATATTAACAGCCTTATTTGATTGAATTCTGTTTTAAATTGAAGCTCAAATTTCCTTTCAAATAATTTATTTATGGAATCAATTGGTTTGCTTTATGATTTTGTTAAATAGCTCACAACATAAATCGCTCCATTACAAGTACGATTTTGCTTCCGTTATACACACACACACACACACACACACACATATACATACATATAAACAAGATTACACATGCGACACGTTGGCTGTAGCAGAGGTGTTCTCGACTGAGCATGTTTCTTATTTCAGCACGTCAGCTGTAGACAATTTCAATTTAAATTTGCCTTTTGCAGTTATCCAGTATCGTCGTGAGTGTGTGTGTGTGTGTGTGTTTGTTGGATGTGCTTCTCTGGAACCCCAGCGTCGGAGGTAGAAGCAACATTTGCTGTGCCGCCGCCATTTTCCTTCCTTCCTTCCGGACCAACTTCCGTGTTTTGTTTCCTGCACTTTTCGTTTATTTGCATACCCATGCTCCCTACCCCCTGCCCCTCGCTGCGCACACCGTGCAAAATCGCGCAAATAATAATAATAAAAGAAAGCAAAAGAGAAAACATAGAGGGTGAGGAGAGGAAATCAAGAGGCAAAGGCAGCGACCGAAAAATGCCGAGTAAATTGGCGAAAATATTGAAAACGTGAAGCGAGACTAAAGACTCGAATGAGTCGCCAGACGTGAAGACTCGAAGACGTGAAAGCCTCAAAAGCGTCGAATGCGTGCAAAGGCAAAAGCGCTGCCAGCAGCAGAGGAAGCGAAAGCAAAAGGCTGTCGACTGCCTAACGAAAATAATGAACAAAATTCTCAAATTGAAATTACAAACATTTTTTTTTCTCAGCGGCATGAAAGAAATGTGTCCTGTTTTCAGATGTGTGTATACTCCTGATGTGGGTGGCAGTTATTAGCAACAATTTGCGTTGATCATGCTTGGGGCAATTACCGTTAGAAGAGCGCATCAAACTGTAGTCAGTAAATGTTATTTTATGCGCAATTTGAATGCGAGCAGCAGTATGCAGCATACATACACATGAGTATTTTATTGTCCCCAATGTTCTGTTCAGTTCTCTGTGAATTGACTTAAATTCCAACTTCTTGAGTTGATTTGATTATATTTGAGTTGTCTCAGAAATAAGTCAAAAGTATCAATTTCGATCTGAGCACCTCAATGTTGTACTATAATTATGCAATTTTTCTAAGTAATTGGTGAATGGAGTTAATGAAATTATTGTGTCATATTTAAGAAACCGATTTATTAAAAAATTGATCTATATATAAATATTTTGATTTTAAATTTAGAATATTCAAATTGTGTAATATTTTAAATTGAAAACTAATTAGTTGTTTATATTGAATTTAGATCTATTGATCTTAATTGACTTTAAAATAAATAAAATTAAAGTAAGTGATGGAATAATGTTGTCCATTTAAAATTGGGGTTAATGTTTTGGTTGACAATGGAAACAAACAAGAAAAAGTTCCATAAAACTAAATTATTGAAATTACGATATTTCACATGCAAACATAGTTTGAAATTTTTGATAAATTAATTTCCGTATAGACAACAAGTAAGAAAGCTACAGTCGAGAGTGCTCGACCGTATGATACCCGCAACCCATTTCGAGAGAAAACAAAAAACATAAATGATATTTTAACAAAAAATATACCAAATATACTAAAACTTAATTTTTGTATATATTTGAAAATAGCGGGTAAAATACACAACACCGCTATGGTCACACTGTCAACTTAACAAACAAAGCGCGGGCAGCTGCAAGTGAATTTTGCATATAAAATTGATTCATTAATAACTTCCTTGTTTTTCATTCGATTTCAACCAAATTCACAGGAGTCATTCAGACTATCATTGTTATTATGCATACCAAAATTCAATGCTCTAGGTCTATTATTACGGCTTTTACAGTTTTTGGGGGCGGAAAGGGGCGTGGCAAAAATCTAAAATAAACTTGATCTGCGTAAGACCTACACAAATACTGTCACCAAATTTGATATCTCTAGGTCAATCAGACACTTAAAACGTCCATATGCATTGGGAACAACAATTTTGATAAATAATTACGCGAATAACTTTTGTTCTACTAATCCGATTTTTACCAAAATTACAGGGTATATTAAGAGTGTCAAGCGCAGATGGGTTACCAGATTACACATCATTACACAAAGAACTTTTGGAGTTATACGCAATTTACATAAAAAAAAACTTGACTTTTTCTAGATTAATGCTTATTGTGGGCGAAGGGGGCGTGGCATCCAACTTTTGAAATAAACTTGATCTGCGTAGGGTATGAAGGAACATTTTTGCCAAATTTGGTGTCTCTATGTCTTATAGTCTCTGAGATCCAGGTGTTCATACAGACAGACAGACGGACAGACGGACAGACGGACATGGCTATATCGTCTCGGCTGTTGACGCTGATTAAGAATATATATACTTTATGGGGTCGGAGATGCCTCCTTCTGCCTGTTACATACATTTCCTGTTGGCACTAAGTCATAATACCCTTCTACCCTATGGGTAGCGGGTATAATTATATAGTCACAGTAGTGAAGTACAGTCGACTGTACCTTGTTTTGGCTGCCTAATCACTTTTACTTGTTTAAATACGCTGTAAGCATAGTTTAACCAATCACTCAAAATTGTTGAATATTTATCAGACAACGTTTGACTTTCAGGCCGTAGTGATAAACAGTTTGATAACACTATTCGTATCCGAATTGAAAACTAGAATTGCGCTCACAAAACTTAACAATTTATTCACAGTCACAAAGTCGATACATTGCATGATCAAGATTCAGACACAAGTATATATCACACACACACACACACATGGGAAGGCAACTGTCCTATTGAACGGAGCAACAACAAACTTCCGGCTGTGTGTAGACAGTTGCTGTGGCCATCTGCGGTTGAACGGCAGCCACGACTGTGGGCCGCGGTGGCCCGAATGTTTCCACTACGACGGGGGGTCGAGGGGGTCCGAATGTTTCGACTATGACTGGCGGAGGGGCGGCGCCGATGACGACTGGCGGTGCGCCGATGATGACCGGCGGCGGTGCAAAGCCGATGCCCACGCCAAAGGGCGGTGGACGTGCCCCAATATTGACATCCACGTTGACGTTGGTGCGCCCAGGTGGCGGTGGTCCAGGACGATAGCCGGGTCCCGGTCCGGGTCCGGGAGTGGGTCGCATTACGGGTCCGGGCCCGTAGCCCCGTCTTGGAGGTGGAGGCATCGCACGCTCCTGCTCGAGTGATACTCAACGGCTTCTGGCTGTTGACTGACTGCCGTCAAGTGTTTTATCGCTGTGGTCATTCACTTTGGAGTTACCCTCAAGTGGCGGCCTCTAATTAATTATCAATTACGTCTTGCCAGCGACGGTGATTTTGTTTGCAACATCAGAGCCAGCAGAAGCTCGCTTCGCCATCGCCATCGCCTTCGCCATCATTAGCGATAAGATAAGCTCCTTGCAGGCGGTAGCTTAAGTTCACATGCCGATAAGGTAGCTTTGTCATCGCTAGCCGATGAGTGTGTTTGGCTACGAGTGGCAGGTGATTTCTTTGGGGCATGCCGCTGATACTAAATACTAACATAAGACACACACATAAATGCAGTTTAATGTTTCAAGAGTGGCAAATCTTCTGCTATCAATTTCCAATACTTAAAATACTCCCATTCAGTAACAAGCTAGAAACATAGAAAGCAGGTTAATGTTTCAAGAGTGGCAAATCTACAGCTGTCAACTTCATATATTTTATGTATTTATTTTTTAATTCTAAAATGAAACTAGTGACAATTGGATAGTGTAATATTTGGCATAATATTTTGGCTACATAGAGACTACAAAAGTCATTTGAAAACTTCTTCATATATACGAGTATATGCGTTTCCAAGTTCCAACTTCACGACATGTTTTTTATATTATATATGTAATATTAAATCGAATTTGCATTTAAGTTTCTGCTTGGCTGTCATTCAGAGTTGTAAATGGCGCTTTAAGCGGAATATTTTAATGGCTCGCAGCACTCAGGCAATAATGCAACAGCAACGTTTCCTTGGCTCTTGCGGTGGCGCCGCCAAATCGCTGCTGACTCTGTAGCTCTTTCGCTCTTTAGGTTTGTCGGTGGCTTCGACAGACACCGTGCCGACGAGCACCAATTCAGTAGGCAATGTCAGTGGAGGTGGAGGAGGAGCGATCTGAGTAGGCTCTATGATGAGCTCCGTTTGGCATACCGCGGCTGGTTGAGTTGCTGTTGTTACCGTTGTTGTTGCTGGTGTTGTTGCTGCTGGTGCTGGCAGCGTCATCGTTGGCTGCCACTGAGAAGCTGGTGCCACAGGGGGAGGCGCGGTTTCGTCAGTTGGCTGCTGGGTGGGAGCATGTAACGTGGCTGCTGACGGCTGTGGCGGCAGATCCAAGTCCGTTTGCCACACAACCTCCGTCAGCTCCTCGGTGGGTGTCAGGTAGGGAGGCGTCGATGTGGGCAATGGTGGTGGCTCCAGTGGATCTGGTGGTTGCGGCGCTGTTTGTTTCTCTTTAGTGGGATGCTTGTGACGATGGTGATGTTGATGCGTGTCTTGTGGTTGTTCTGCGACAGTCTCTACGATAAGAGTAGCATCATCGCTAACATCAGTTATAACCAAAGTCGATTCGTTCTCCTCCCTTTGATGATGCCTCTTCTGGTGCTTGTGATGATGGTGGTGATGATGATGATGATGAGGCTGCCGCTCGGCCGGCGTCGGTGTCGTCTCAATAGTTGTGATGCCAATCGTTTCGCTTATCATTGTAGAATTTATCGTTTCATTTGAGCTGATTTCCTCAATTGTTGTCGTTCTTTGCATTTTATTTATTTATTTCGTTTGAGTTGCGGACTCAACTGCGCTTTCGTTGCGACACTTAACTAAAACAATTTTATTTCGACCCAGTCAATATATAGTCAATGCTTGTGTCATAGTAAATATATTTTCATGCCACAAATCTCCACTGATTAGATAAACGCATAACTAACTGATTTTGCAAACATTTGACTTGTCTTCGGGCGATTGCGAATGTTTTTGCTGTGACGGCTTGCCTACTTTTTCGTCCACTGTTGTTGCTTGAGGTTTGACTTTAGATTCTGCAAATTGAATTAATTATGTACTAGCTACGCATAATGCGAGCTTCATTCTCATTGCTTACTGTTCTGTTGCCTCTGTCTCTGCCTCTGGTTGTTGTTATTGTTCGCTGCCGCACCAATTACACAAAGAGTTGCTGGCGGCACCGACATTGTCGTTAGGCTTTGAGATGTTGTTGTCTGGACGCAGTTAACTCTACTGCGAGTATTGCCCGGAATTCGCCTTTCTTTTATAAGTGGCGTAGCCCATGCCACGATAAGATAATATAGATAATTAATCACACATGTACATTGGCTTCCCCCACTCGGTTACAATTTAAACCTCACTGGCGTCATAGCTTGTTTTAATAATAGCAGGACTATTGACATAGTTCAAAGTTAAGCAGCTAGATAAGACGCAGTACTTCCCCAAAATATGACCGTGAAATAGACACCATTGCATATATTGAAGCAAGAAAGGTCAGGGAAATCATCCAATAAATATTTAATTTAAACTCTTCTTAATTATTTCATAAAATTATTGACCATTTTTTAAGATGTTCATCCTATTGTTGCCTTGTTTAGATTCGGGGATTCGAATTAAAATAATATTCATTTGCAGATTTTAAATGAACAATTCAATTCTATTAATCATAAATTAATTAGCAATGCAACTCTCATTAAACTATGCCAACAAATTTTGCAACTCACATCTTGATTTTATGATTATGATTTCCACTTGGCTTTTAAAATTGATTGATTGTGATTGACTGTGAGATTCCCGTTAGCGTTGGGGCTATATCGCTTACATATATCTAACATATACGTATACACCTTGTAAATATACCAAATTGTCAATTAAGCTAGCAACCGCCTTCATAAACTATATTAAAACCAATTGTCTATGTCGGCAGTTGACACTGATCGAGAATATATATACTACTTTCAAGTCAAATATACCTGTTACTTATATTGACACAAAGTCGTAACCCTATAATTAATTAATTAATAAAAATGAGTGGAGTGCTGCTCTGTGTTGCATTACTCTCGAAAAGCCAACGAAAATGCTTCTATCCAATATTTTTATATTCATATATTTCAACGGTAATTTTCACCGAGTGATAAACGATTTAACATATATGTATTTATCGAACGTATTGAGGTTTAATTATAACATTGTAATTGATTTGATATTGCATTTTTGTTCTTAGCGTTCAATTTTCATTGTTGAGACGATATTTCTTTTGTTTTCGGCTTTTTGGCTTTCAGTTTTTTCTCTGCAATTTGAATAAATATTTTAAATGACGAACTACTTTTTAAAGGCGCGAGGCTCACGTTTTTTCAAGAATTGTTTTTGCTGCTGCAGCTGAAGTTGCTGCTGCTGCTGCATTTGAAGTTGTTGCTGTTGCTGCCTTGGCATGTTGCACGCTGTGCTCAGGGCAATAATCGAGATTGTTGCTGGCAGCGCGAACATGATGTTGCGATTACTGTACGGCGTGTTGTCTGGCGGTCTTCACTGGTCAACTGGCTGGTCAACCGAGCCAGGTGCTTTGGTTTTATAGGCAGAACATGAGGGCATTGATAAGATTGCAAGTAATTACACTGTCCGAGCAAGTGTTGGCATTGCTTTCGGTTTGCTGTTGGCGCCGTTGTCAGCTTGCCAATTGTTTTCAAACCCAGCCATTCCTCCCTCGCATGCAGGCGGCCACTTTAGCCGGTTCCTTGCCTGCCAGAGTTCTTACATGGATTTCGGATTTCGCTTCTTGGCACTCAAACACGTACGCGCGCTCCTCTAATGTCCCGCCAACGCCCACGCCCACGCCCCCGCTCCGAACTGAGTTTGTCATTAAATATGCAGGTTACCAGTGCCCAGGGTGCCAAAAATCCACTCCAGCAGCAGCAGCAGCCGAACTAGCACGCAAGTGGGCGTGGCACAGAGATGCCAACGATGGAGCTGCAGAAGTAGCAGAAGTAGCTGAAGCCTGGCACTGGATTAGTTGTAGTTTGCGCTTGTGCACGTCGAGGGCATTGCCCGACATTGGAGTTGGATTTCAGCTCAAAGTCTTTCTTCTTGTTCGCTCTCTCTCTGCATTTGAGACGAGCCTTTTAAAGATGCAGCATTAGCCAACTACGTGCCACGATCTCCACCACTCAGTGAGCTCTCCTTTCACCTTTGCATAAAATGGGGTAATGGGCTGAAATGTGTGCTAAAAAACTGCTTTTCACTGGCATCGTTTTTTTTCTTTGGTCAGCTGCTTTGAATGTGTTGAAAATACTTTACGTATCCAAGCAGCAACATCTGGCGTTCGCTCGTAAGTTAAGCACGGCAAATTGACATTTACCTGCTGCATCACATTACGTATACGACTCGAAGCCAAGTATTTCTGCAAACACACAAAACTTATTAATTTGCTAAGTTCTCTCAACCAACTAACTAGTGTGAGCAATAGAAATATACTTTACACATCCTTTGCACACATTCAATGAGTGTTTTTGACTTTCTCCCCTTGATAATAAATCATTTTACTTTTTTTTGTATTAATCGTTGCTGGCGCTGAGCGAGAGTGTGTAATGAGCTATATTTAGCTGGAGCGACAGCTACAAGCTATAATTATATTTACATGTCAATTGTGTTTTATTTTCACGGACTGTAATTAATGGCAAATGAATGAATATTGATTAATGCTTTTTCCTGCTAATTACATCTATTATTAGCTTGACCCAACCAATTGTGTAATTATTTATAAAACATAATGAAAACTTTCAGCTGCAGAACCACTTTTTTTGTATATATTTCGAAACGTTTTTGCTCGATTAACTTTGCATAAAATAAAGACATACTTTATGCCTGGATTTTTTAAATAATTATACGAGGTATGTACTTATTAATATTGACATACTAGTAAATTATGTATCTACTTATTCATTAAGGTATTTAAATGACTCTAATAGATTGTCATACTTGCAAGTTACTTGTGTATTTTTGAAAGTCTTGTCAAACTCACATGGGATTCATTTTGGCCAGCAACTGGGAGCGAATGCGTTGTCGCTCCTCGTCGTATTGTTGCAGTTGCAGCTGTTGCGGTGTCTGTCCGTCTCGCTCACCGTCGCGCTCTCTCTGTCGCTCTCGCTCGATGCTTGCGGACAGCTCGTTGTTCATCTCGACGTGATTGTGCTCGGCATCCAGGTGTGTTTGGGTCTGAACCATTTCGTATTTGCGATCGTCCTCGGCAATGTTGAACACCTCGCTCAGCTCGTACTCCTTCAGCTGCAAGAGTCACAAGGATGCGAATTATTAAACTGGCTAAAGCAAATGTTAGACACACTACTAACACACACACACACACACACGCAGCATGTGTGTGTGCAGCATATTAATTTACGCGGATTATGTGCATGGCATAAGCAAAGCAAATGCTTCCAGCTATTCACACACAGCTGCTGAATAACCATGAGCATGAGTGTGAGTGTGAGTGCGAGTGTGAGTGCGAGTATGAGTGCGAGTGTGAGTGTGAGTACAGGTGCGCCTAACGCGCTGCTAATTTCAATTTGTGGTAAATATTGACACAGACACTGGGCGCTTCACGACCATTCGCATAGACCAGCGTCAGGTATGTGGTGCGGTGGGGTTGAAGGGCAGGGAAGGAAACAACAAGAGGCGGCGAGGACCTTCTGTGACAGCGACTAGGTAGCGAAGCAGAGCAGAGCAGAAAAAACTTTTGTTGGCGCGCTGTCGCGCATTTTAATTTATTTGTTTGGGCTGCTGTCATTTTCTATACTTATACAAGCGCCCCTCGCATTGTTATTGCCCCGTTGTTGGCCTTGTTTTTGCCTGGCTTTGGGCTTTAGGCTTATCGGAGGGCTACCTTTGGAAGCTTCACTTTGCAAATGCGTCGACAGCGGCCGCGTGTTGCTTTTGTGGCATTGAAATAAACACACACACACACACTTATACACACGTATATATACATAATCCTCAAATAACAACAACAGAAATACTGTGAAATTCCTTGTGGATTACAGACCCGCATCCACAACCAGAACCTCACTCTCAGCTCTCAACCGCCTTGGTCCCGTCTGTGCCCACAAATTCCATTCCAATCCGAGATTTCATGCGCCAAATGGCACACAAAAATTTCTGGCATTTCACTTAAAAGCAAATTTAAGAATTTAATGCCCAAAACAAATCAACACATAATTACCCATACATATCGTAGAGCACCCAGCACAGCACAGCACAGACCTTGGTTGACTTCTTTTAGTTACATAACTACTTAGGGCTTGGCCTGCTCCACATGTCTTGGCCATAAAATAAAGCAGACGAACATTCTCCTAAGTAAATAACTTTCCATTTCGTTGGTCGTAAACAAAAGTAGCCAAATCTATGCGAAACTGTCGACGATTCTATTTACAATGAACTCTAAATACACTATCATTAATTTATTACAATATCATCTACTAGTTGTAAAAATGATATAATATAATTTTCGATTTACACTGGAAATGTGTATCTTATTTATTTACTTGGCAATTTATTCCATTCTATTCCATTCCCAAGAATATTATGTACAGATTTATGATATTCATTAAAATAATCACAATTAAATGTATAGTTTACGGTTTTTAATTTTTAAATTATTCATTTGAAAACTTCCAATTTAGAATTTATTCAGATATGCAATCTATTATGTAAAATATGTCACTGACAGATATTAGATTGATAGTTTTCATTTCCTGATCTACTTTAATAGCAGTCATTTTTTCGACTGTTCATAGTCGACTTTAAAATAAAAAAAAATAAAAATAATTAACATCGACATACTCTTATCTTAGCTGATAAGCGTACAATCGATTTTCGAGAGTGAACAAAGCTGTCAACAAATGGTTTGTACTCCGTGCGAGTGAATTAAAAGGAGTAGACATTTTTAGGGCTTTCTTCCCCAATGTCCTGTTCCTCAGCCAAACGAAATAAAACTAGAATTAGTAGTGTCAAAAAGGCGTTACTATAACAACAATGGCAACAACAATAACAACAGCAGCCAATAAAATGGGAAGACGAAGAAGAACTGAACTGAACTCAACTGAAGCCCGGCTAGCATCTGAGCTGGGCCAACAAATAAAGAATAATGACCACACGTACAGAGTGTGTGTGTGCCACGCCTATCTCCCTATCGCCCCCGTCTCCGCCTCGGAAAACTGCCCACCGGCAACTAAACTATGCAAACGTAGTTGAAACATCTGCCAGAAGCGTTGGGCGTAAATTTTATGTGCGTCTCTCGGCCACACATAAAAGCAATTTTGATGAGCGGCTACGGCAATGGTTAGCAGCCAGGGGATGCGGGCGGAGGCTTGAGGGATGAGGGATGAATACGGACACGGACACGAGTACGGTTAGGGAGGAGGGCCCCTGTATTGTGAGTGTAAGTGCCGCACTTTCTGAACATCGTACGTCCAGCAATATAATTACAATGCCTGAATGCTCGAATTGGCTTTGTGTGTGGAGGCGGCTTCAGAGGCAGCTTCTACGGCTACTTTTACTGCTGCTCCATTGAGGAGACGTCTTTTCTGGTAAGGCCCCTTAGCAAATTTTGCATTACCATTGTCCTGAAATGTTTCACGTTCACGTTCACGTTCACGATTTGTGCCAGCTAATGGATTGACGCTTATAAAGGTCGAGACCCATGGCGTAGAGAAGCAATGCTTGCCTTTAATGGTAATGGCAAACTTAGATAACGTTGCCCAGATAATGTAACGGCGCTTTATCCATAATTTATTGCACACTTACGGCGTACTTAATACTCTAATTGACGAGTCCTTCTCAGAAATCAATCTAAATTCTCTCTACTGATAAAATGGGTTTCCAGAATCTATTTTTAAAAACAGCCTGATCAAACAAAAACTTAAGTAGGCCACAAAATTTAGATTACAAAATTTCAGTTTTCAATTAAAGCTAATTCAATTTTTTGTTGAATAATAGTTGGCAAAACACTCTTTTTTTTATTTGCAAACTATCCTTAATTTTGTGTAAATTGAGCATAATTATATTATACATTTTTCTAGTTGATCATTGAAATGAGAGCTTTAATGGCACATGAATTTGTCTCATTTCTTTATATTCTTGACACACTTTTGCGACTCCATACTTAAATTAATTAGAGTAATTTTAGAGGAACTCAGTTTATTATAATTAATTTCAGCTCAGTACAGTCTTTCTCATTTTCGTCCTCTCAACACTATATATGTTATATCCCTGGTGCCGCATGCATTTAGCATGTGCTTTAATTATTTCATTTATCTTCTGACTTTTGGCTAATTCGCAGAGTTCACACCATGCATATAATTTTAATGTGCAATAATTAGCATTATACGTATCCTCGTCCTTGCTCATTTTTTTAATCTGAATTATTTTTTTTTGCATCAGCAGCAGCTGCGCGGTTTGTGGCAGCTGATTTATATGGTGTAGCCATAGGAATATAACCCACACACGCACACTCAATCACACCGAACCAAACCAAACCGAACCAAACCAAACCAAAGCGAATTTCACACGCACTGGCGTTACACATGTTTGACGCCATTGTAATGCTAATGGCTCATTAGCACTTTGATTTTTTTAACGGAGTTGCGAGCCACATGGCGAGTCATTAGGGCTGTAAATGGTAGAGGGGGGCGGGGTAACATTTTGACTGCTAATTTGCAGTTAATTAACTTGTTTAAGCATATTTTCAAGAGCGAGGGGAGAGAGAGAGAGAGGGAGACATTGGGTAGCTTACCTTGATGAACTGAAATGTGGCTATGGGAGGCAAGCGCTTGCTCTTCGGGTAATAGAAACTGCCCGCCGGATGGCCAGGATAGCGGGAGGTGATGCGGTAGATGACGCCCTGCGGTGCCGTCGGCCAATTGGGTGCGGTGAAGGTGAAGCCGTTGTCGGTGCCCGCATCAAGTGGATCCAATTCAACGGTGACTGTGTCAATCCACGAGCCACCAACGCAAAGCTGCAACACACAATAAAAAAAAAGAGGGGGAGAAATGCTCATTGATTTCTGTTTGAAGCTGAAGCGTTGCGTTTGCCCTTTTTTGCCTTACCTCAAACGAGTCGACGCCTATAAACCAATCCGGCGACGGGACAATGCGCGTCATTAGCGATACCAAACTGTGATTACTGTCGACAAACACTTTGGCCTCGCTCCGCCCTGCGCCCAGCTGAATTGCCGGCATGGTGAACTCATCGAATACGCTACGCTCGCCGCTGGTAAATCCCGATGACGATGGCTTCTGTGTGCGTGCCTGTCCCGCCTGCCCCGCCTGCATCGTTTGCTGCTGCTGCTCGCCTGCATTGCTGTCCAGCAGCTCCGTTTTGCCCGTCTCTGCAAATTGTTTGACGCCCGCCGTGGCAGGCTGTCCGATATGGTAGAGCGCATAGTTGGCATTGTGTGTGCGACCTGTAAGCGAGACAGGGACAAAGTGAGTCATTAACATTTAATGAGATTTACAACAACACCTTTAACAGCAGCTGCAGCTACTATTGCAAATATGCAAAAAACAATGCACGAAGTAGTGCAAACATTTGCATTTGCAGTTGATGAGCTGATTTCAGCTTAAATTTGAGATTGCGCATACGCAGTGTGATGCTGATTATAGTTTTATGCAAACAGAAATTACTGAGGAGACTTTAAGTAAGTGAGCAGCTTGTGGAATAACCTGAGACGGGATGGTAAATAATATTATGGGCGACTCATAGATCAGAATTATTTTCACGTATTGGTTTACTAACAATTTTAACATGTTTTTATTTCGAATTGTATTTAGATTTGGGATTCAATTATTTTATTTTGCCCACTTCACAAACACATTGTTTTAAATTGAGTTAAGTGAAACATCATAGCATTTTTCATGCTGCAATTTAATTTAATTGAGTGCCCGAATAAGCTAAATTTCTGTCATTCCTGAATCGCAATCTTATCTCAAATGCATTAAGCAACTTTAGCCAAAGCCAAGCGCAGCCATTTTCGATAATTGGCATGCGCCCCAAAAGTATGCAACAAACTTGTCAATTACCCAAAGTGCAAGGCAAATAAGCCAAGGAAAATAAAAAGTCAAAGCATAAATAATAATCTTGCATTTGACATAGTTTCGACCCAGGTTGGTCACAGTTTTCTCTCCCCACTGTTTCTGTTGCCGATGTTTTTGGCCTGGGGTGGCAGCGGCCAGCGGCGTTGCATAAAAGCGCAAAGTTGAAAAGGACAATTTGCTTTGTAGTCGAGGCTTTCATTAGTCGTCGTCAGGGCGTTGTCAAAGCAAAGCATAAAAAACTTGTAAATTAAAAATAAGTTCGAGCGAGACAGTCGGCATAAGCGAGTAAGTGAGAGGGAGAGAGAGAGAGAGAGGCAGAATAAAACTAATAAATAAGCTGACACACTGTGGCAGCTATAGAAAATGAAAAACCAACGCAAAGAAAATATCTGAAAATAAAAAAAGCCAATGGAACAAGAGACAAAGCACAAAAAAGTGGCACAAGTGGCATGTTGCAATGTTAATTGAAGACAAATAAAAGCGAAGCGGCAACGCAGAGAGAAAGATAGAGAGGAAAAAATGAGCGGCAGCCAAGAGCAGCTGAGCAGGCGGACAACTTCAAAGGCGCTGCACTGAATGTGCCAAGGTAGGCGTGGCCAGAGTTAAAAGTGGTACGTTGAAAGAGGGAGATGGGAGATGGGAAATGGTGTAGGCAGCCGCTGTGGCAGCGTGTGACAATTTCGTTGAGCCAAAAAAGACATCGCACAGCCTAGAGGCGAATTGGAGCGCAACGCTTTAAATTACTTGTGGCAATGGGCTTTGAAAATGACTTTTAGTTTCAGGGTGAGCAAGAGAAAGAAAGAAGGAAGTGAGAGAAGAAGAAAATGATATAAAGATTGACGTCCAGGAAAACAGTCCGCACAGCCAACCAAGTAGCATGGTTATGATTTAATCTAAATATTACTCCGTAATAAGATTAAATTTAATGATGCATGACTAATAAATAAACCCTTAGACTTTCGCTGTCGGTAAATTGCAGGGTATGCGAAGTTGTCACAAGTACTTGAAGAGGAATTGCAGCTAGATGAGCATATTCCGCTTAGCAAGTTGTAAACTCGAAACAAGGACAAGCGAAACAAGCGAAAATAATAATGGCAAAAAGTAAAAGCAAAAAACTGCTCAACATATTTTCACAAAATTGTAGAAATGCATTCTAGACGATTCTTATTATGCACATAATCCGCAGTTCTTGTCCATTATAGTGGCTCTGAAGTGAAATTGTTGAAGCGAAAATTTGAGAAAGTCGGTTAAATTATGCATACTGCAGAAGCAATATTCAACTGACCTTGCTTTTCCTCAAAATCAGGTATAATTGGTAAGCTAACTTTGTTAGATTTGCCATCATTTATATTTCAGCTGTGCTTGCGCTGTAATTGCATCCGTCCGAGGCAATTTATCAATGCTTCTTCCACTCAGTCCCCAGGTGAGATGAATGAAGGTCATTATGGCATGACAAATGCACATCTGTCGGCCGATTTGGGTTTGCAGGCATATGGCAACATTCACTTTCATCGCAATGCGCGCAGGTCAATCAATTACGAAATGACCATTGCGTTGCCACAAAATAAGCATAATAAATTCGCAATTAAATGCTTAAATTGTGCAAATGGTTTGCCAATGCGGTGGTCAAATGGTCGTCGCTTAAATGGCCACACTGGGAGCCAACTGGCAGGAGGCATATCTCTGCCGTCTGGGAGTGAGATAAATGTCTGTTGTGAAAACAAACAATGAAAGAGAGCGGCAGCAAAAGGCGAAGGAGAGAGTGAGAGTGAGAGTGGCTGGGGCCAAAGGACGTGAGTGTAATTAATGCTTAATTATGCACATTAAAAGCCAAAACCTGCCACGTTCGCTTCTCCGTGCACCGCTGGCCACGTAATAAATGCGCTCCACGTATAGCCCATAAATTACACTTTGCCTCGAAATGAAACTACATTGCGCATACGTCGCGTTGTGCGCCAAATAGTCAGCAAAGCTGGCGACCAGGCTATTGCAATAATCGAATCATAGCCACGGCCATATCATAATTGAAAATCGGTAATAGCAACAAATTAATACAAAATTGCTAAACTTACAAAAAACCCAAAAACAAAAAAAGGAATAAAGAGAATCGTTATCGGAAAATGCATTGTGGCGAAATGCCAGCGAGGGTTGTTTAATTTGTTGCTGGCAACAGAACACAGCTAACAAAATATTTTAAAAAAATATAAATAGAATAAATTAGGAACTGACAAATTAAGATTAGGTGGTAAATAAATACACTGAGTTCCGTGAATAGCACAGTCATTTAACTTAATTGCTCTCTTTAATCGGAAAATAAACAAATTACTGTTTCTTCGAACATCCCTAGAATGAATCATCGTCTGTGTGGGCCATCGGTGAATGAATTCTCGTTTGATTGGCACACAAATCTGTTTTCGGTCGCGACTTTTTCGCACGCATGAAAGTCAGGTATTAATAAACGCGTGGCAATATGACACACTTTTGGCCATTTCGCTGAAACTGTGACGCACAGCTGACACACTTGGCCCAACATTTTCATGCAATTTCATTTAAACCGTGCAAAAATAAATTACAAACCGTTTTTGCGCGTCTCTCACGCTCGATTTCCAGCGATTGCCGTAAAAAATTCCTATGGAACTTTCTGTCTTTTTGCCAACGCGAGTTTTAATTATAGGCAATAAATTTGTTTTTAATAGCGCCGCATTAAGAACAAAGCTCACCCATTGACTAAAGTGAGTGAGTGAGAAATTCGAAAAGAGGTTATTGAAAGGAAAAAAACTGAGCAAGCCATTATTGTGGCATATGTTATGCAAACGATGAAGATGCATAAAAAACTTCCCAGTGCGGCGATTGCTTATTTCATTGTCAGCAGTAAAAACTGTTATTTTCTTTTTGTGTGTGATATTTCTCGTGTGTATGAAATTTGATATTTATTTTGTCGCAAAAATATTATTAATAGAAATAACCTCAGGTGCTTAAAACAAACCCAATTTTTTTATTTAGCAGGCTAAGAAAACAATGAAAATAAATTTAAAATATGTGTTGATGGCTAATAAAATCATTACTTATACTGAGTTTTTATTTGAATCAAATAGTAACAAATCAAATATATTTGCATGATATTAGCTGGAAACCATTTTATATATGGATTAAATTACTCATTTTGCCAGAAATTTAATTATAATCATAAAAAAGTTTGAAGGTAATCCAACAACCATTGATTTCGTTAATTATTGAATGGGCACAGTTGGCAATTAATAAATGGCAAAGCTTATTAGATTTCACGTAGACACGTGGCTGGAGAGAGGAGAGACACAATGAAATAATAAATTCAATTCAGTGTTAATTAAAAATTCAATTCACCTGCCCACTTAATATTTCAACTGCTTTGGGCGCCGCAATATCACTTAATTATGTATGTCAAATTTAATTGGCTTGTCAGTTAACTCACTGAAAGAGCAAGAGAGAGAGCACGAAGGAAAGACCAAGAGAAATCTGAGCGCACGCTATAAATACATTACATTAAACAGTGCACACCTGGCGTATGCGTGATGTATCTAAATACCCGTATTATAATGATATAGGCAAATGGTGAATCTCTGACACGAAAAAAATACAAATGAGAGACTCATTTCATGCGAACATGTTCGACTAATGAATATTTTCAGTTGCAAATGTTATTGGGCAACGAGACGTATGCGCAATATATCTACAGCAGCTGCAAATGCAAACTGAGCAACGCCTACAAACCAATTTGAGCAGCAAATTAAATTTTAAAGCGCTGAGGGAAATAAATAGAGTGGGACACCGTAAAATGCAGCAAGAGAGAGAGAGAGAGAGACGAAAGGAAAGAAGAAGGGAAGCAAAGGACGAGTGAGAAAGTCAGCATCAGGAATACAATCAGAAATCCTTGCAGCCATTTGAAATGCAAAACTCGTGCGCTGCATTTGGAAATCTCCAACATTGTCACACACTCTGATACTCTCTCGTCTGCCAGATATCAAGTCAGTCGAGTATTCCGTTGCTGTTCACTGTGGATGTGGATGTGGATGTGTTTGTTGAGCTTAAAGGACCTGTGCGGCGCATTACGCATACGCCACATATGCAAAATGTCACATGAAACAAGTAAGAAAGCTACAGTCGAGAGTGCTCGACCGTATGATACCCGCAACCCATTTCGAGAGAAAAAAAAAAATTTAATGATATTTTAACAACAAATATACCAAAAATATACTGAAACTTGTGTTTTGTATATATTTGAAAATAGCGGGAAGAAATCCACAACACCGACATGGTCACACCGTCAACTAAACAAACAAAGCGCGAGCAGCTTCAAGTGAATTTTGCATATAAAATTGATTCATTAATAACTTCCTTGTTTTTCACTCGATCTCAACCAAATTCAAAGGAATCATTGAGAATATAATTATTATTATGCATACCAAAATTCAATGCTCTAGGTTCATTATTACGGCTTTTACAGTTTTTGGGGGCGGAAAGGGGCGTGGAAAAAATCTAAAACAAACTCGATCTGCGTAAGACCTACACGAATACTGTCACCAAATTTGATATCTCTAGGTCAATCACACACTTAAAACGTCCATATGCATTGGGCACAACAATTTTGATAAATAATTTCGCGAATAACTTTTGTTCTACTTATCCGTTTTTTACCAAAATTACAGGGTATATTAAGAGTGTCAAGCGCAGATGGCTTACCAAATTACACAATCATTACACAAAGAACTTTTGGAGTTATACGCGATTTACATAAAAAAAACTTTTTCTAGATAAATGCTTATTGTGGGCGAAGGGGGCGTGGCATCCAACTTTTGAAATAAACTTGATCTGCGTAGGGTATGAAGGAACATTTTTGCCAAATTTGGTGTCTCTATGCCTTATAGTCTCTGAGATCCAGGTGTTCATACAGACAGACAGACGGACAGACGGACAGACGGACATGGCTATATCGTCTCGGCTGTTGATGCTGATCAAGAATAATATATACTTTATGGGTCGGAGATGCCTCCTTCTGCCTAGTTACAATACATTTCCTGTTGGCACTAAGTTATAATACCCTTCTACCCTATGGGTAGCGGGTATAAAAATGAAATGAAAATGTCTGTTGAAATTCTCATGCGCTCAATAAAGCAGCCAAAATGTTGGCGGAGGAGGATCGACGTGCGAGGAATTTCTAGCGAGGGTGGTCGCTGTTTTTATACCCGCTACCATACGGGTAGAAAGGGTATTATAACTTAGTGCCAACAGGAAATGTATGTAACAGGCAGAAGGAGGCATCTCCGACCCCATAAAAGTATATATATTCTTGATCA